>CM050163.1:83042406-83642406 GCA_027410445.1 Discoglossus pictus
CCAGCTGTCAGACGCCGGGCAAGGGGGTGACTTTGTGGCATTGGCTTCTTACGCTCAAACATGCCCTTGACAGACACCTTACTGTGGGGAGATGAGCAGGAACAGCAAGAGGCGAGAGACGGAGTGGCGGATGGTTGAGAGGGGGCAAGGAGGACAGCAGTGGTTGACGTGGATGAAGATGCTAGACCAGGAGGAGGATGGCGGCTTTGAGTTTGTGTGCTGCTTGTACTCATGTGTTGATCCCATTGGCGTTTGTGATGTGACATCATGTGCCTTCGCAAAGCAGTTGTACCTAGGTGGGTGTTGGACTTCCCACGACTCAGTTTCTTTTGGCACAGGTTGCAAATGGCATCGCTGTTGTCAGAGGCAGACACACACAAAAAAATGCTACACTGCTGAGCTCTGCTTTGACGGCATTCTGGTGGTGGCAACAGCATGCATTGATTGGCGTGCTGTCTGGCTGACCCCGGGTGCTGATGCATGCTGTCTGACTGTGCCACTAGCTCGTTGCGATGACCTCCCTCTGCTTCCAACTCGTCTCCTCCTCCTCTCTGTCTCCCCATCTGAACTTTCCCCCTGTTCTTCTTCTCTTCTAGCGGGGACCCACGTGACATCCACCGACGCATCGTCATCATCATCACCCGCCTCACTTGTATCTGACAATTCAACAAAGGAAGCAGCAGCGGGTACATCAACATTATCACATCGTACGTACATGTGTGTACTGCTGCCTGACTGAGTCATATCTACATCCTCTTGCAATAATGGTTGCGCATCACTCATTTCTTCAAACTGATGTGTAAATAACTCTTCTGACTGATCAATTGAATCGGCTGTGGTACTAGTGTTGGTGGTGGCGGCAGGCGGGTGAGTGGTAACTTGAGAGGTGCCCGAAGCTAAGCTGGAGGAGGATGGTGCGTCAATGTTCCAAGCGGAAGCTGTAGAAGATTGGGTGTCCTGTGTTAGCCAGTCAACTACGTCCTCTGAACTTTTCAATTTCAGGGTAACTGGCCTCTGAACACTGGGCATTATTGTAGGGCCAAAGGGAATCACAGCACCACGACCATGACGGCCCCTGCGGGGTGTCCTGCCTCTGCCTGTCATTTTTTTTCCGATTAGTGGTACTATGCGTGCAAGCTACTGTGGTTGGATTGTTTGAACTTGGCACAATACTTGTAAGCCTGACACACACACTGGCTAGCGGTCAGGCAAATGAACTTAGATTTAAGAAAATAAAATTATTGGTATTTTACATGTAGACTGCTGGTACCACAACTAGAATGGATTGGTTGAACTTGGCACAGTGTATTTTAAAATTATGAGAAAAACTGTTCTGTAAACTAAAGAAAAATCATTTTAGGAGGGTGAGAGATAAATAAACCGGATGGGTGGATACCGAGCAGAGCACACCATCTAAAGCCCACTGGGAGACAAACTCATCCATTCCCCCAGTGGACAAAGCCAGGTGGTACTCTGCCCGGATACGGGAGCGCACCAGCACCCGGAACATGGCCTCAGGTGACAAGGGAACCCCCTCTATCAAACACTGCTTCCTGGACTTATATATAGCCAATTTGGCTAATGCCAGGAGCAGGTTGACGAGGAGGTCCCTGGCCTTATTGCCCCTGGACACTGGGCGCCCAAAAATAAAAATGTGAGGGGAGAAATGCAGCCAGAACTGCAGGAGGAGGCCCCTCAAGAGTGACAAGAGGGGCTGCAGTCTGGCGCAACTAAAATAAATATGATACACGGACTCTCCCTTGCCACAGAATGGACAAGTGGAGAGAGAGTCAGTGAATTTAGCTAAGTACTCTCCCGTGCTCAGTGCACCATGGAGCACTCTCCAACTCAAGTCCCCGGTGGGTCGTGGAACTAAATCAGAATAAAGTTCCCTCCACCGGGGCCTCTTGCCCTCGTCAGCTGGTAGGACCCGCCTCCAGATGGTATCGGGACGGGTCACGAGGGCAAGGAAGTGCACTGTAAGGAGCACGAGAGAATATAAGCTCTTCCTCGGCATGCCGCGAAAGCATGCCGAGGGTATGTCCCTCAACTTCGAGAGGTTGGGGACAGGAGGAGCCTGAGGGGAAACACGGGGCTTGTGTCCAATGCAAACAGCCGGAGCAGGGGTGTTGAAAGGTGCATGTGGCACTCCGGCCTGCAAAGCCCCGCGAAGTAAGGTGCGGGAGTCGGGGGAGATGGCATCCCTAATCTCCTGGAGCAAGCGCCGTGAGACTTTGGGCGTCACATATCCCAAACGGAGCGCAAGCTCCTGGGGTGACACCCAATCAGAACGCCCGTATTCCAAGAGATCCCCGACTCGGGTCATCCGTGCATGACTAAGGCGGCGGATGATACTGGGGGACTGTAACATTGGAGTCCCCACTGCTGGATTAAATAGCAGGGGCTCCGTGAATATTTCATCCCCCAAAGGCACGCCCTGCCTGGTCACGGAGACCATGCTCCAGGCCTTGAGGGTTTCCTTTTAGTATGCCGGCAACACAGAGAGGTCTTTTCCAAACCCCTCGGGCCTGATCAGAAATAATTGCCGGTCATACCCCAGGTTGCGCAACTGGCGATAAAAGCTGGATGCCAGTGCGCACCACTGCGGAGAGGGATCTGCATATAGGTATCTCTGCAGGTACTGAAGGCGGAAGGTGGACAACTGGGAGCACACACAAACTACTCCCTGTCCACCCTCCACCAAAGGCAGACTTGCCACCCCTGCAGAGACCCAATGCCTTCCCATCCAGAGGAAATCTAACAAATTCCTCTGGATATTGGTGACAAACTCGGGGGTCGGACAAATCAGACGGTGCCAGATCTGAGAAGCCACCAGCTGATTCACCACTAGAGTCCGCCCCCTAAGGGAAAGCATTTTTGCTAGACCCCTCCATCGTCCCAGACGAGAGAGGACACTGCCCTCTAACTCCCTCCAGTTGTCTGGGACGGAAGCGTCCGCAGCGGACAGGTAGACCCCCAGATATTTAATGACATCTGCCTCCCACGTGATGTCACGAAACGTGGGAGGCAAAGAGTCTACCTGTAAATTACCCTCTAAAAGGCCTGTGTATTTGGACCAGTTGATCTGAGCGGAGGAGGCAGCTGAATATACCTCCTGGCACTGTTTTGCCAGCTCAAGATCAACTGGATCCTGGGCCATGAGGAGCACATCGTCAGCATAAGCTGAAAGGACAATCCGCATGTCTGGATCTTTTAGCACCAGCCCTGTGAGCCTTTTCCTCAGTAGGCAGAGGAAAGGCTCGATGGCCAGTGCATATAACTGTCCAGACAAGGGACATCCTTGACGCACCCCTCGTCCAAATACCAAAGGTGCTGTTATGGACCAATTGATTTTAAGTAAACACTCTGCAGAGGCGTACAGCGTTCTTATAAAGCCCACAAACTGTGGGCCAAAGCCGTACGCTTGCAGAGTGGCTATGAGGTAACCATGGTCCACCCTGTCAAACGCCTTCTCTTGATCTAAAGAGAGAAAGGCGAGTGACAGACCAGTCCTGCGAGAATAATGCAATAGATCCCGGACCAGAAAGATACTATCAAAGATAGTCCGGCCCGGGATCGCATAGGACTGGTCAGGGTGAACCAATTCTGCCAGCACAGACCCAAGTCTAAGCGAGATGTCTTTAGCTACAATCTTGTAGTCTGTGCTGAGCAGAGAGACCGGTCGCCAGTTCTTAATAAGCCGGAGATCCCTCTTTTTGGGCATCAGGGCAAGTACTGCCCTGCGACAAGACAGGGGCATCTCCCCGGTCTCCAGGGCTTCCCCAAGGACCAGATGGAAATCAGGTCCCAGAGTCTCCCAGAAAAATTGGAAAAACTCTACAGTCAGTCCGTCCAGTCCTGGAGACTTCTCACAGGACATGGCACGGAGGGCTTCAGAGAGCTCTTGAAAAGATAGTGGTATATCAAGCCGCTCTCTTACACCCTCACTGACTGTGGGGAGCCTCTCCCATAGCACCCTGCAGGCGTCTGGAGAAATGGGATCTGGAGAGTAAAGATCTTTATAAAAGTTCTGGGCTCTGTCCCGGATACTCTCCGGATCTGTAAGGGGGGCACCGTCTTCATCTAGAAGACAGGTGATGTGCCTACTGTTACCCCCCTTTTTCTCCAGTGAGTAGAAGAGGCGCGAGCCGCGGTCTAGATCTTTGAGAAAACCTAGGCGGCTACGCACGTATGCCCCCTTGGCCTGGTGTCGTTCCAGGTCACAGAGGACACCCTTCCTCTCTACATACTCGCTCTGCAGGGATTGGTCCCTACAAGTGAACAGCCTCTGCTCCAGATGGAGTACCTCCCCCCGGAGTGACTCCAACTCAGCTTCGCGCTGCCCACTCGCACCCTTGGTATATTCCTGACACAGAAGTCGCAAATGAACCTTGCCCACGTCCCACCACAGTTTTAACGTGGCAAAGTCCCCCTTGCAACCCCTCCAGTCCGTCCAAAACTCCCGGATCAATGTCACGAGCCCCTGGTCCTTCAACAAAGCATTGTTGAAGTGCCAATAGGCGGCTTGTGGCACTGTTGGCGTTAGCGCCACCGTCACAGACACACAGTTGTGGTCTGTGAACGGAGCCAGCCTAATGGCACAAGAACCGACTCGTGACATATAGTGACTAGATATATATAGTCTGTCGATCCGGGAGTGGGACACCAGACCGGATCTCACCCTGACGTAGGTGAAACCGTCTGATGCCCCTGGGTTCTGCTCTCGCCAGATGTCCTCCAGGGAGAAGCGGGCGATGATCTCCCGCAGGGCTGACGCAGAAGGCGGGTACGGCTCTGGACTATTCCGGTCCAGAGAGTCGAGGGTGCAGTTGAAATAACCCCCGAGTACCAAACATTCATCTGCGTCAACCGTCTCCAAAAACTGGGACAGTCTGGCGAGGAACCTCACTCTCTCGGGCCCTCCAGGGGCATATATATTAACTAGGTAATGATGCTACCCTGCTCTCGGACCCGGAGGTGGATTAGACGGCCTGGGATAACAGCTTTCACAAGCAGCAGCTCTGGCTGAAAAGACTCTGAGAACAGGGTCACCACTCCACATGACGCCGATGTGAAGTGGCTGAAGAAGAGCCTGCCTCTCCACTCCAGTTGCCACGAGGCCTCAGCCTCTGGAGTGGTGTGAGTTTCCTGCAGGAAGCTCACAGAGTACCCTCCCTGATATAAATAGGAGAGTACCTGGAACCTGCGGAAACTGTCTTGACAGCCATTGGTATTTAGCGTGCTGATGTGCAAAGCCATTACTGCGTGTCAGGAATTGTGCGTTTCTCAGACCCTTGAGACTGCTGATAGGACACGCACATTTTATAGAATTTCCGGACGCGGAGATGCTCCGCAGTCCCAGAATTCTTGGCTCTAGTGCTGACCACTAGATATTGTTGGAGAGAGTGGAGAATAAACAACATATTCTTCCACCTCTCCAAGGCCAGCCGCACCTTCCATTTCTTTTGTCCATGAAGGGTGCTCTCAAGGAATAGATCTATTTCCTTGACAGGGATAACCCACCCAGAATCTGATGTTCCTTCTAGTAGGTCACCCCTGGGCTCCTCTTGGCTGAGGGCTTTTACTTCATCCTCCCCGGCTGGAGTCAGTTTCCTCAGCTTTATTCTCAGGGACCCCCTCTTAGATGATACAGAAGGAGTCCCTTTAGCACCCTTCAAGGTAAATAATGGACCCTTGGATTGCTGCTGCACCCCTGTAGCTTCAGGAGTGCATTCAGGGGTAGCTGGCTGGACAGCAATGGCTGGCATGGCTTCCTTAATGGAAGCCTTGGAGGCTTTATATGCCTCCTCTGCCAGTTCCACCGCTGCTTGCTCAGCTTGGATGGCACCGATGTTAGGGTCAGTGGATGGCTGAGGAGGGTAGACAGGCTCTCCCATGATGTTAACAGGAAAACCTGTTTTATCACCCTCCCCCATTTCCACTTCCCCTTGTGCCACATCCCCCCTGACAGACAAATCCATGGGGTCCTGAATGGGGGTCATGCCTATATTCCCCCTCTCCAGTAGTGACTCGGCCTGGGGCTCTAACAAAGCCCGAGGTACGTCACTAGAGAGTGACACTGGAGGAGGAGACTGACTGGTGCCCTTGAAGCTCAGCACCTCAGGGACACTGACTACCCATTCAGCAGGGGATTTATTGGGACCCCCCTCAAAGGCCAGAGGCAGAACCTGATCTTTCTTGTCTACCCCTGCCTCACTTGGGAGACCCTCTTGCCCCTGCTTTTACTCCAGGCCCTTTTCCACATTAACCCCTATAGGGTCTGGAGAGAGAGATGTGTGGTCTGGCACCGGCTGGCTGAGCTTAATAACCGGGCCAGACAATGTCACCGGATGAGGAGGAGATGTTTTGTTCCTCTTCTTGCTTTTAGAGGGAGGTGCTCCACTATAGAGCACTTCCCACTTATCAGCAACCTCCCTGTTGGTTTTATGCTTCCTCTTCCTGGGGACGTCACTCCTGGAAGAGGAGCTGCCACTAGCTGCCTCCCCTGCAGAGGGCTTATTATACCTCTGCTTACACTGTGCCCCCACACTAACTGATGTAATTATGACGGGGGCAGATTGGGACTTGGGAGATGCAGCTGTGACACTGGGAGAACCGGTGACATTCTTCCCCTTTTTTCCCGTGTCTGCAGTCTTGCTGGAGACCACAGACACAGATGGCTTTTTTGGGGAAGAAGGGGGTTTGGAGGCCGTGGTGGTGGCTTGAGGAACGGCCTCCTTGCCTGAGCTCTGTGGGGGGGCTATGACCCTTGAGGTCCCCGCTGTTATGGGCTCAGCGGGGATGGGTGCTGTACTGACGGAGGTGCCATTTGCTGGGGCTGGGGCATGATGCTTTACATTAGGACAATTCCTACGTGTATGCCCCAACCCCTTGCAATGATAGCACTGCACCTCCGTAGTGCTGTAAAAAATCCTGTAGAGCACCCCCTCAAATGGAACCCCAAAAGACCCCTCAATGTTTTCTGCGCCCTGAGGCAGGCACATTTGTACCTGCCTCTTAAAAGAGAGCACATGACGAAGTGCTCTCTCTCAGCACCCCAGGGGAATTTTAATAAATGGTGTTTTTACTTCCCCTAGGATTAGCAGGTGGGGGCGCAGGAGGGAGTCTGGTAGGAAGGGGGGCCCATTAGAGAGTGTTACTTTTGTGCTGAACCCTTACAGGGGTTCTATTGGGACATATAACCCCCCCCACTGTGATGCCTCTCTGTATAAGTATGTGAGCAGCAGCGAGCGTACAGGTAAAGAAAACTGCTTTCCCGTACATTTTGCTGGCTGCTACTATAACAGAGGGGCTGATGACATTAGCTGCAGCACGCAGATAGATATCAATGCTGTAGACCCCAGACATCTGACATTTAACCCCATGCTTCCTGGTGATCTGCCCCTTAGCCCCAGCGGTGGTATTACTGGGGCCAGCAGAAACCACCTGTGACCAGGTATTAGCCACAGGGGTAGGTGTGCTGGCAGAACCACCAGGAGCTGGGGCTGCCTTATCTGCCTGGGGCCTATGCTGTGCAGTGCTGCAGCTAGGATTTTCAGGGGCCATTATTTCCCCTTTTGACCCCTGAGGCTTATCCCTCATGTTTAGACCCTTTTTTTTTTAGTTTATTTGTTTTATTTATTTTTATTTTTTGTTTTATGATTTTCTACTGTTTTCTTTTTTTTTAAAAAGAAACAAAAAGACAAAAACTAAGGGAGAGAGAGATGATGTTTGGCAGTGGAAGGGTTAATGGCCTGTTGCAAGGTGTTGCTAATTGCAACAACACAGAGAACACAGAGGCTTGTGTCAGATGTTAAAAAAGCCTTTTAAACAAAACTTCAAATTGTTTTCCCCCCCACTGCCTACAAAGACGTTACTTGTCTTCTCTCCCCCCAAAACATAAAACCCAACACCAAACAAACAAAACTTTAACAAAACCTGAAAAACTTAAAAAAAAAGTAAAAGTAAAATGCTCCAGGAGTGAAGGTGAAGTGCTAAGGGAGGGGTGTGGCAAAGTATCCAGGAGACAGCTCACTCTCCTGGGATAGAGAGCTGAGCCTGACTCCCAGAAAACTAAAACTGAAATTAAACTAAGAAAAATACCACAAAAACTCCCAAAAATGAACAACCCCGTGCACAAAGTGCTTATAAACAGAAAGGTGTTAAAATAAAACTTGTATTTGAGGGACTAAGACCCTAAAAAGCCTTTTGTTTAGAGCTCAAGCATGCACAGTAATTGTAAGCCTGACACACACACTGGCTAGCGGTCAGGCAAATGAACTTAGATTGGCGGTCAGGCAAATGAACTAAAAAAAAAAAAACGTTTTGTTTTTTTAAAAGTAGACAACTAGTAAACAAGATTGTATTGGTTGCACTGTGCACACACAGTATAAGCTGTGAGCCTGTCACACACACTTGCTAGCAGGGAGGCAGGCAAATGAAGTTAGATTAGACAGAAAAAAACAAACAAAAAAATGATGTTATAGCCCTAAAAAGGGCTTTTTGGGGTGCTGTGTTTACAGCAGATATCTGATGAGTCCTTCAGCACTGCACTGGACACTGAATAAACTTGCCTAACTATTGATTTCCCTATTCAATCAGCAGCACCTACACTCAGCCTCCTCTCAGTAAGACTGCAAGTTAGTTATGATTCCAAAATGGCTGCTGTCCATGAGGTAGAAGGCTCTGGGAGTGTATGCTGCTGATTGGCTGGAATGTGTCTGCTGACTGTGAGTTGCAGGGTCAAAGTTTGCTCAATGATAAAGTATAGGGGGCGGGTCGATTCTCGCATATGTTCGCTGTTCGCCGCGAACGCAAACATGCTATGTTCGCTGGGAACAGTCCGCCGGCGAACTATTCGCGACATCTCTACAGGTAACAAATGCAAGAATTATCAGTATTGAAAGAAAGACAATTCCAACCTGTGACAATACCTTCTGCCAGTTATTCATCCACCCAAACCATTTATCCCAATAGTCTGTGGTTCCAGAACTCTCCTTCAATTCTTGTGCCAAGTTGTTTAGTTCTTTAATGGCTAAAGTAATTTTACCGTTTGGACCTATATTATCAGGTATGTAGGTGCAGCAGTTGCCAGTGTCGGGGAGCATTTTACACTCCCCCCTTTTTAGCAAGGATCATGTCTAGTGCCATTCTATTTTGGAAGGCCATGTGTGATGTGGCCTTCAATTGTTTTGCAACTCCTTGCAGAGCGTCGCTTGTGTAATCCACAAACCTTTGTTGGTTATAATATATATAATTGTTTCAAGCAACATTTATGTTTGCAGTTATGATAGGGAAAAGTGATTCAAATCCTGCTGCAACCTGATTTCTAGCTTTAAACTCATCAGACACCCCCCTTGGGACTCCAATAGAGTCTATGTACACATGGGGGTCAAAGCTACCTTGTGGGGTAGAGACCTTTCTTTTATGTCTAGATGTTGTCAGTAGGGTGTGTGGTGAGGTATCAGCTTGGATGGGCACTATGTGCAATGGCATTATGACCTTTGCCAGGGTACACTCACCATACTACATACCTTCTAGCCTTGATCTGAGCTTCATATCCCCCACATATCCAATATATGTCTCCCAATGTCTGTGACCGCTCTGTAAACTGTGAAGCCAATACAATATATAATGCAGAACCCTTGCTTAAACCTCTTTAGGTTTCTCCCTTGAGGTGTACTACTTGTATAGCATGTGTAATTACCTGAGTATATGGTTATACCTTCACCTGGATGTAGATTGTCAGTTATAATGGGATACCTGTTCTCCCATTGTTCACAATTTAGATCTTTTAGTCTGGGTAGTTTTATAAAGACTTAAGAAACACTTTTCTTCCTTCATAGTTACCATAAGTGGAACAGTGCCTAGGTGAGGTCTGGCACTTGCACAAACATAACAATTAGTCTTATTATGTGACTCTACGTTATATTTCATCCATTCCAGCCATAAGTTGATGTCTGTGAACCCAGTTTCATTTGCTAGGGTTTCTTCGTACGTAGGTTCACTGATATCAGTCATTTGGGGTAATGCCTGAGTGTGTTGTACTTGCATTAGTCCTTCTGATATGAGTGGTGCATTTAGATCTCTGAGCATAAATTTACCAATCCGTCCTTTTGCTTCTCCTCTAACCCAGCCACCCATTATGTATGTATCTGCGTCTGTGGGTCTGGGGTTCTTGATAGTCAGAGTAAGTCGCATGATAGCTCCAGTCTTGCCATTTGGCGAGCATTTGTCTGGCTTTATTAGAGTCATACGTTCAAGTAAAGGGCTTCCACTCAAATCTGTTCTATCTAAGGCACTCTGTGGTCTGTAGCCCCAAGCTGTCCCAGTGTTCCATCCTACAGCTTCCCAATGACTACAATCTTTTCCCCAAGTCTGGTCTGTAACACATATGTATATAGATGTGCTGGGAGTGTCTTCGCACAAGTTACATTGTTGAGTCACGCTTAGCTGTTGGCAACATACAACATGACAATAATCAAAGGAGAATGTGATCATAAGTGTTTTAGATGAATTGCACCAAATGTAATACCGTCTTTCTTCTCACTAATGAATGCAGAAGGTTCTACTTTAGTTAAGAACAGACAGAAATGGATATGTGTTATGATCATCATGATGTTGGCTGCTATGGGTCTGGTGCTGAAACTTTTTTTGCAATGAGATGTGTGGATCCAAGTAGGCCGTCCTTCAAGTTTAACTGACGGTGCAGCAATTAGAAGAACTTGAAAGGGACCATCATATCTGGATTCCAGAGGATTCTTTCTCACAAATCTCTTGACCAGGACCCAATCTCCAGGAAGTAGTTGATGAGTACCAGTGTCTACTTCCGGATCTGGAAAAGAAGAAAACACTTGTGCATGTATATTAGTCAGTGCTTGAGATAAAGCAATCACATAATCAACAAATACATCAGATTTAAATTTCAATTGCTGAGGATAATAACATCCTAATCTAGGAGCAGACCCAAATAGGATCTCGTGAGGGGACAGAGAAAACTTCCCTCCAGGGTTGTACCCCACGCTTAACAGTGCTATAGGGAGACTTTCTGGCCATGAGATACCAGTTTCTTGTGCTATTTCAGCTACTGGTTTTAACTTCACCATAACTGGTGAAACCCTAAGGTGTCCAACTTTGTTACAATTAAAACACTTTCTTGTTATTGTTGGCTCTGTCTCCTCCTGCTCAGAAGACACCATAATGTATGTAGTCTCCTTATTAAATTTTAAGGACTCAAGCCCTTTTACTACTAATAACAAAGTCTCTAATGGCAACACCTTGTATTCAGGACGAGATGTTAATAAATCTTTCCTGATGGATTCTCTCAATCCCTCCACAAAGGCTGCTCCCAGCATCTGAGACTCGTGTCTGGAATGATATATTACCACTGACTGTTTTATCCTGTGTAATATCTGACAAATTAATAGCCTGATCTGCTATTTCATCCGTAGCGCATGCTAGTAATAACTCACAGAATTATATATCAGCGTTGCAGACAGGCGTGCAGGAGTTAACTACATGAGCAGAGACTAGCAGGGGGAGTCGCTCACAGAGAATCTAAAAATAACAGTATATGAGACAGAAATTGTATCAGAGTAACTTTCTGAAAACATTCTAAAGTAACTTTGCGTTTACTTTTCTTTCGTATACTTCTTGTTCCATAGTAAAGCTTAATGAAACATTGAATGTCTCCTATATCTTCCTTTTAATAAAGATTAATATTGCCAAGGAGTAGTGGATACAGGGCACTGACTCCAGCAGTGGTGGTATAGTAGGTGCTGTTTACCTTTAAGATGGGATATAGGGGCGTGTATCCGGTGGGCATCGTCATCGTTTTAAAAAGGGGTTGGTCATAAAGTTATAGTCAACTCCTGGTTAAGAGTTTCATATTTTTGTTCCACAAACCACTATCTTGTAGCAACCTTTGGTTCCCACCCAGAACCAGCCACCATTCTTCTGCCTGCAACCTCCCTTCTTCTAATTTTCCCTCAATGATACAGACAGACATATTTTCACATAAAAACTAACACACACACAGAGAAGGTGGACGTAGGAAGGGGAGTGGTCTGCTATGCTTGTGAGGGGGTGGCCAAACCCCTAACACGTCTTCTCAAAATGCAGACCAATCACCTCCCTTTCCAAAGAGTACAGTATCGAGTAAAGTTACAAACACACAGAAACTTCAGACAAAAAATTTCAAAAGAATACACGCATATACATACATATACATATATATATATATATATATATATATATATATATATATATATATATATATACATATATACTCACAAACACACAGAAATATGCAAACTGTTACATGCAATGCATTCAAACAAAATAATCTCCCATTTTGTAGATCTTATGGAGATTTCTTTCTTGGTTCAATAATCCGAAGACCCAACATACCTGTCTAAGGTGTGTTCATTGACACCCCTGATGATTGTTACGCTGTTGTGTTTGTTACATAACCAATTCTCAGTCTGCGTCATATATATACTGTACTTTTACAATCCTAAGGTACTGTTTCCTTTGAGATACCTATTCGAGGTGCAGTCTCAAAGTTTAACTCTGTGTATATATCTTGAATTATTTACTTTTTAAATCAATTTCCTCCCGGGACACACCTACTTTCACACAAACATTTACTTCACGTACTGTAATCAAAATCTAACAACATCATGAAAAAATGAATAGAAACATGACAGTTATTTCACTTACTGTACAAACTCATACGACCTTAAGCATTGGCATAGAAAGAATTCTCTTAACTAAGATACGTCCTTAAAAGAATTCAACCGGGATGGGAGGGGGTGAGGAATTTCTTTTCACAGCTTGTGTGTGCTCTGACCTTGACTGTCACACACAGTTGCAGAGAAATCGGCTTTCAGCTTCAGTGTACAGGGAGAGAAATACTAAGCTACATTTCTCATTAAAATATGCATTACAACCAGCAATAACAGACCACAGTAATATTTAAACAATTTCTGCAGAAAATTTCTGAATCTTAAGACATTGTAGTCGAGGGTCTCACACCGTCATGTGCTAAAATTGACGCCTTCAGAGATATTTCGCTATCCGGGCACAATTAATCCGTCCCTGAAGTCTGCATCCCACATACATGCCTTTACACCTTAGTGTGTGATAGATATCTCCCGGGTCATCACGCTACCAAGGCACGAACATAATGACCCCCAAGAGATACTCGGCTATCCAACATGCATAGACCCCCCCTAGGAATTGTCAAATGACACCGATCCCCAGAGTACATATATATGCATGTCTGTACGTACGCCCCCCCCCAGGGCTATAGTGTTATTCGGACACTACCCAATCCGTCCCTGGAGCCTGCCGCACGCACACATGTATGTCCTGGACCACAATATCTAAGAAATCACAATCACTCGACCCACACTCTCAACAGTCATACACAGGTAACAGATATTATTCAGTACTGATATTTCTTCAAGGTAGACCTTGGGCAAGCAATTTAACTGTACTTTTGGTGCCTTCAGTAGCAGCCCAAGACAAAGTGGCAAAACTATAGCAGCACTATTCATATATATGCAAGGTTTTAAAACATTAAACCTTACCTGATTGGCTCTGGAAGGTGGCGGGGCTCATATCCTTATTTGGTCACGGATATAAATGTCATCTTAGGACTCCCAGGATATGACTCAGTAGCCATCTTATGACTCTCAGGATACAGCTCAGTAGCCATCTTAGGACTCTCAGGATAAAGAATAAAGGTAATTAGTGCCTTATCTTATGATATATTGTAAGGAAAGGAATGCAGCATGGACATAATAAACATTTTCATGAATTTCATCCACAACACCAGGGATCACCCCCCTTGAGGCTGAGCATTCCCATTGTCAGTTCTATAAAGTCAGGATATGGAGGAATACATCCAGAAGTAACTACAGGCATGTTTCATTCAGAAATTCGCCTATCCTGCAGGAGCCATTATTTCCATTGTGAAGAAGGATGGCGGGCTTTGTCCCTGCATTGACTACAGGGGCCTAAATAAGGTCACTATCAAGAACCAGTACCCTTTATCTCTGATAACTGAACTGCTTGATCATCTTTGTGGGTCTACTCTCTGCATCAAGCTCAACAATACATACAATATTGAATTGCTTCAATGAGGGGGATCATTGGAATACTACTTTCAATTCTCCCAGGGCCCTCCCGGTACTGTGTGATGTTATTGTTGTCTTCCTGGTGTTTGTAACTGTAATCTTCCTAAATCTCCAAGAACATGTTATCATTTACCTAGTTGTATTTTTATATTCACCTTCCCAACTTAAGAAGAATATTAGTATTGGGTCAAGAAGGTCAAGATGGTGAAGGTGGTTCATCATCTTCTGGGCAATCAACAGCCATAGCAAGGAAGTGTGCCTTTCTTCAAACTAACATAGCATTTTCCATGGATTGGCACTACCAACTGGATTTAAAGCCAAACAATCATTGTGGTCTGCAATTACTACTTTAGATTTATTAGGACTTCTCCAAAATTATAGATCCTTTCACAAATCTAACTAGGAAGACCTAGTCTGCAAATAAATTAAGCTGTTCAACCCTTCAAAGTTTTAAAAGACAAGTTTACCTATTCATCTGTCGGGGCATATTCTGAACAGCTCAACCCTTCATTGTCAAGGTTCAAAGCCTCAGATATTGGTGATGGAAAAGTTCTTTCCCAGAGCTCTTTCAAGACAAGTCACCTATATCCCTGTATATTTATGTTTCTCAGATTCTCTTCTGCTGAAAACAACTACGACATTGGCAGCAAAGCCATTCAAACAGATCACAAAAACCTACAATTTATAGAGTTTTATGTCTCTTCACTTTTGTGGCTTCAACTCTTGATTCCTAAGGCTACTAATATTAGGCCCCTGCTCCTAAGGCTACCAGTTTTGACTCGAGACTCATGAACCTACCAGGTTTCTTCCTGCTTCCTGAAACTGTCATTCCTGACTCCAGTGGCTACCATTGCTGAATCCTAAAGTTACCAACACTAGCCTTTTGACTCCTAAGGCTACAAGCTTAATCTCCAAACTCCTGTGGCTACCAACTTTCCTTTTTCTAGTGACCGCTACTCCTTATTCCTGTGGCTACCAGCATCAGTCTTCTGGCTCCAAAGGCCACAAGCTCAGCCAGCAGACAACTGAGCCTACCAGCTTACCTTCTGTGACTGTCAATCCTGACTCCTATGCCTGCCACTCCTGATCCCTGTGGCTACCAACATTAGCTTCCTGGCACCCAAGGCTCCCAAAGTAGCCTCCATACTTCTGAGGCTATTAACTAGCCACATGCAAGTATTCAAAACTGTGACATTTAACTACCCATTAGCATCAAATAATAAATATAGTCAACTCTGTTTGAATGGAATGAATGGTCGAAAGGAAAAAGGTACCTGTGTGATTGTATCTTTGAGTCCACATTTAACTAGCTCTATAGTTTGCACGAGCTCACACTTAAATTTGGAAGCTCTAACTTATAATTGGTTCTGATGGAGCAATTGCAAGCTTCATCCAATCAACAGCCTTCAAAAGACTATTGAAAGTTCAACCAAACCCAGTTGCAACCAGAATCAGAGGTGTGATTTGTCTCTAATCTGTGCTGCCAAGACATAAAGACATAAGACTCACTTACAGGGGATGGTGTGGTTTGTCTCTACTCTGTGTTGCCAAGACATAAAGACATATAACTCATTTTAATATTTTTAAACAAAGACACCTCTCTTTAATACAATTCTGCTTTCATAATGGGAGAACATTTTTAGCATCACAATTTAATGTAGAAGTTGAATACCTAACCCGTGTAATACCTAATCAGTGTCATGGACTCAGGACAAAAGGTCAGTATAATATAACTACAACCAGAGTTACTGGAAGAGTTATGGGGAAAAACGGAGTAGATGTACTAGCACTTTAAAGAAGGAGACCTGTATACCCACACCTAGTCGCTGGCACACTAGCCTGTATATTTCCAGAGTTATAGTTTAACTGCAAAGTGGCATTGTCTCTGTAGCCTAGATTTTCCCATGAGGTTATGAGCATTGTACCAACAGTCTAGACAGGTTGGATTAAAGTGAGAAGCAAGTTAACAACCTATCTTGTTAGGCAATTAAGTTTTTGTTGTGGGAAACTGCAGAGGTTAAGGTGGGTTAAGTGTTGTAACAGATACCTGTTTGATCCATTGTTTTCAGTTAAGCACAACATTTCCATAATTTCCTATGCCATTCGATCGGTGTAGATTACCCTCAACTGGCATAACTGGGGATAGCGGCTAGACAGAGATTAACAAAGGGAATCATGACAATGGACCTTGCCCAAATAAAGGTTCACATCGACCCAAAAGGCCATGTCATCCAAGCAGTGGTAGGGTTACTGTGGAAACGTATCTCGGCCAGCTCATCAGCCTCACATGCTTCTGTTCTTTGGGACATGCCTATTAGAGATCATGCAACACATCTCTTATTGTTGGCTTGTCCCCTGTAAGGCACGCAGCCCTCTTTGATCATTAGCAGAACTATCTACTGGCCATGTAAGCAACCTCCTGTCACAGGTCAGACTACCTGGAACCTAGCTACACCTTAAGCATCCCTGTAGTATCTCCACTGCTCCCATGACTTGGAATTAAGCCAATTTTGTAAGCCCAACCTGTTCACTGATTGGTGGAACCTCTGGTAATTGGCCAACACAACAGCTCCTTATGATAAGCTAAGAGACCTAGGGGAGAGAAATACGAACGGGACCATACCGTCAAGTTGTGCAATCGTTATTTTTCTGTAAATAATTTTACTGCTACCTTAGTTGTAAAGGGGTATAAAAATACAGGATATTGCCCTATTGTGGACAGCATTTACTGTTTGTCGATTTGAAGCATTGTATCACTGCCCGAGTAAGGGGATTAAAAAATCCTGGTTGACATAATGACTGCATCGTTGAAGCTGAGTTGGTGAACTCGTCCCTGGTAGTCCTATGTCGTGACAATCAGTGTCCCACAGATGCTGACTTAAAGCTCAATTACATGACTACCTTAGGAAATCTTGTGATTCTGAAGTTCACGAAAGCCATAACGTAGCAATTATTTGCTGCCCTTATCAAACTCTTATGTGTAAACCCTAACAAGTGATTGATATGTTATATGTCATATGTTCCCATCTGTATGTGTGTTTTTAATGTGTGATTACATGGCTCCCATAAGAAATCTAGACTAATTCTAATTGTTCTCGGGAAGCTCTGTGAGCTCTCTCTGTTAAATCAGTTATTAAATTGTAATTAAAGCTGAAATTAAATAAAGAGGAATGTCTAGGCGCTCATCTATAATAATATTACAATTGTCCTTGGCACACCCTTACCTTTCATAAATAAATAAGAAGTGCCCCATGGATGAGGACCAGGGCATCAATCAGTGCTGGTCATCACTGAATGGGTCATCCAAGTACAGTAATGTATTAGTTAATTAACCCCTTATTTCCCCTAAAGGTTTTATTATTTGCTGTAATTATTTTTTATTGTAATTTATTTTATTACTTTAATAGTAATTATATTTTTTATTTTATGTAATTCGTTTTACATTGTGTTTTTTTCTTGTTTTTTTGTACTTAGTTGAGGAAAAGTAATTTAGGGTATTAGTATTAAGGACTATGAAGGTCCTTATGGATAGATTACCAATAAAAGTGAATACCTGAAGACCAGGACTGAAGTAAAAGTTCCCCAATAAATGAGTTAATCTAGAGGGTATAATAACTCAGCTCAAATCTAACCTTATGGAGTGCCAACTTTTGAGTCTCTACAAGACTTGATTTGGATCCATCACCCAAACAATATTTGGCAAAGGAGTTTCAGGCTCACACTCTAAGGATAGCCATAAAGGAGCATACTCAATAGATTTAGCTTGCAGCAGACACCAATTGTGCCCTATAGTAGGGTTGAAACTGAAAGTGCTCCAACTGTTTTGTGTCTGTACGTAACATGTTGTGGAATGTGGGCTTTAAGATATTTCCAAATAAATCTAAATAATAGGTCTTGTAACTCATTAAGGTTCTTAAACATATGTAAAAGTCTCCCCTCTTTTATCAGAAATACAGGGGATATTATTAACTTCTTAAAAAAACAAGACGGAATACTAATTATTGGTTGTTTTCAGTAACGTAACATTCATAAACACCATCATTAAACATCAGCTGGGAATCAATTATTAAATCAAGACATACTACAGATTCAGACAGAATTTGTTATTAAAAGTATAGAGTTTATATATTATTTGAAGGTACACAATACCTTGAAATTATTATTATTTCATCCATACAACTAAATTTAAAGGCAGCCTTACATATTGTAAATAAAGGATAATAATAATGTTATTAATTGTAAAAGTTATGTTGACAATGTCATTTTATATGGAATGGAAGTGAGGATTCATTAATAGAATTTATCAACAAATCAAGATTAACTTATCTTTTACTCAGCAATATAGTCAGGAAGATATTAACTTCTTAGATCTTAATATTTATACTAAAAAAATACTATTAAAACAAAAATGTAGAATAAATCTTTGGATTGTAATAAGTATATAGCAAGATCAAGCATCCAATTGAAGAGCAAGAACTGTGCAGATCATAGTGTATTTTTAAAACAAGTGGAGGAAATAAAACAAACATTTTTAAGAAATTATGATATGCAAGGAGTAGAATTTGCATTGGAAAAATTAATTAAGGCTGAAGAGAAAAATATTGAAGTAGGCAATGAAAAAAACTTATAGGGAAACACAATGAATGAAAAAGGTGATAAGAAAATGATTACACGTTTTATTAAATTAAGTTATCAACTAAAATATATGAGTTTATCTATCTTTTTGCCACAAAACACTAAATTTGTTCACAACCAACCTTAAAATATACACAAAAACTGTTTCCAAGCTTCCTGAATAAGGAACTGACTGACAAATAAGGAAACATTTTATAGGTGCAATTAAAGCTAAAGATGACCTTATGAGAAATTTGATAATTATGGGAAGGTTAAAAGTACAACTAAGAATTTTGAAAATTAATCACATTATATTTATATCATTATAAAAAGTCATCTATTTATTATAAAATAGCTGCAACAAACAGTATGTTGGCAAATCGAGTCAAAAATCAAAAACAAGAATAGCTATTCTTATTAGCAGCATAATAGCACATTATAAAAATCACATCAGAACATTTCATAATTGCACATAAAAAAGATCCAAACATTTCCAATTTTTTTTTATAAATCTTTATTTTTTAGTCATTTGTCATAACATTTTTCATACGTGTAAATTTAAACATACGTCATAAACAGCATTTAATAAAATCTGAAAGTCTTTGTAAAAAAATGTTGTTGCAGTTCTTTTGTTTAACTGTGAACTTCCTCCAATTATTTCCTTTTTTCCCTTTGACTGTAGCTGTATATTCAGTAAAACATAATAACCAAATTAACCTAAAACATATTAAATTGAACTGAAATAACCCTAACATTCAGGTGAGGGGATGGTGATACACTTGAGTTAAACATAGTTGATTTTGTTTCTTTCTTTTATCCCTAATGAGTTTGAACTCCCGATTACAATGTTGTCAATAAAGCTGTTGTTGAATCCGTACCTGTTTAGCTTCCACTTTCCACTCAGAGAGGTTATCAATTGAGCCAGTTTTAATATATATTTTTTAGAGTTTGTTTTGTGATATTTGTAATTTTTATATGATTGTGAATGAGTATGGGGAGTTGATCCATACATCCCATATTTCTGTAAATATTGGATATGTATTGGATATGACATGAGCCATTTTTTCACTAATCATTATGAAATTTAGTTTATGAATTATTTCTTGGAGGTAAAGGTGTGGCGTCTTCCATTTTTGTGCAATGTGGATTTTCGTGGCCATAAACAGGAATTGTAGCTATTTATTATGTTGCTTTTGTAGTAGAGGAGAATAATCTCCCAATAGGCAAATGTCTATCAAGGGTGTATTGTTGTCTTCAAAATGGTAGATGCCAATTCCATGACTTTGGTCCAAATGTTCTAGACTATTCAGCATTCCCACCAAGTGTGGAGAAATGTACTTGTAGTTTGACATAGTCTATAGCAACTTGAAGATGTTTGTGTGTTAGATTACATAAAATTATGAGGTGTGAGATAAGCGATGTGTTTCGTAAAGTTAGTTTTGAAATTTGTTGTTGAAATTTAGTATAGAGTAAATAGATCCAAGAACACCTCTGGTTATTGGGGCTTTTCTGCATATAAGGGATAGCCAGTTGGTTTGCGGTTTACCGCATTTTTTTTTTTATTAGTGCGGTCACTAAATGTTTTATTTTACAATAATTGTAATGCCCCTTGAGTGGGATGGTATAGTTTATCCTCAATTGGTCAAAGGTAAGGAATTGTCCATTTGATAACCAATTACCTAATTTGTCAAGTTTAACTGTTGTCCACCAATTTTTAGAATCCTCTCTCAAGCTGTCCCAAATAGGTTGAGATGTAAGTGTAGGGGTTAGTTCTGTTAATCTGGATGCTAATTAATTTTGTGAGTTAGCCCTTTTCCAGTAAGTTATGGAAAAAGCTTTATTATAGGGTTGTTATGTTTCAGTATATGTGGAGGGATTGATGGATTCCAGATAATGGATTCCCATGTTTGGGGTTTCATTTGGTAATTTTCCAGAAATACCCAGGCTGGTTGTTGTTCACTGGAGTGTGCTTGGGGTATGAATGTGATCTGGGCCGCGTTATGATATCATTTTAGGTTTGGGCACGACAGCCCTCCTGTTTTTTTATTTTTAAATATGTGTGTATGGGCTATCTTTACTGTTTTATTATTCCATATACATCTAGTTATATATTTTTAAAAATTCTCTAACTCTTTGGGAATAATTGGTATAGGTAAGGATCTGTATAGATATAATATTCTTGGTAATATATTCATCTTAATGGCGTTTATACGCCCTCCATGATAATGGATATTTGCTCCATTTGTTAATATAATTTCCAAGGGACTTAAATAATGGGATATAGTTTGCATTATACAGCCCAGACAGGTTAGGGGTTATGTTCAATCCCAGATATTTTATGTGGTGTTTAGGCCAAGAAAACGGATATTGTCTTTTAGGATGGTCTAGGTCTTGTTGGGGGAGCAATGATCCTATCGCTTCTGTTTTATCTATATTGACCCTAAGTCCAGAGATTGCTCCAAAGGAATCTAAGATGCCCATCAGGGCTGGTATGGAGTTTAGTGGATCTACCAATGTGCACAAGATATCATCAGCGAACATGCAGCACTTTAATTGTTGCAGTCCAAGACCGGACCTAATAGCTTGGGCCAGGGGCTCAACCGCTAAAGCTAATAAAAGTGGGGAGAGAGGGCACCCCTTTGTGTGGAGATATGGTGTCTATTTGAGCCTTATAGTTTTAGGTGCGCTATTGGATTTCTATATGTTTTAAGTAGATTAATAAAATTACTCTTAAGGCCCATCTTCACTAAGACCTCGTGCAAATATGACCATTCCAGCAAATCAAAGGCCTCCTCTAAATCTAAAGCTATTGTGCATAAGGGGATATTCTTAGATTTGGCTATATGATACATGTTGAGAATCCGCCTAACATTGTCCCCTGCCTGTATGAACAGCACAAATCCTACCTGGTCCTTGTAAACCAGTTTAGGTAAGAACCTGAAGAATCTAGTTGCCATCAACTTTGCTAGTATTTTAATATCTCCATTAAGCAATGAGATTGGATGGAAGTTTTTGTCTTCCAATGGGTCTCGTCCAGGTTTAGGGAAGAACACCATGTCAGTCTGGTTGAATTTGGGTGGCATTTGTTCTCCTCATAGGATTTCATTATGGAGCAAGTTTATGGGCATGAGTTTTATAATAAATGTTGGAGAAGCCATCTGGTCCAGGGGATTTGCCTAGTTTTAAAGATTTTATGGTTTCTAAAATTTCTTCTACAGTTGTTTTAGCATTTAGATTTTCAAGGTCTTGATTTGAGATGGATGGGATATCGTATCTGTTTATAAATTCTTTTTTTGTGAAGTTACTAGTTTTTGATTGGGATAAATATATTTTTTGATAATAATTAAGAAACGTTTCTTTTATTTTATTATGGAAAGAAAACTTTTACAAAGGGAAGTAAAAAGTATTTATGAGATAAATATGCCCTCTCCATATGAATTATATGTAAATTTTGACCGCAATTGTTTGCTATCATTATGTATTATATCTTAAAGGAATTAAGTGTTAATAAAGCTCATTAATTGTTTTTTTTACTTTAGAATTATAAAAAGTTATGAAATATTAGTATAGGATTAATGAAATTGTAAAAAAATGGTATCATATGATTATGGGTTTATTACTTATATATTTTAGTATATTAATTTGAAATTGTTTAGATATTTGTATATTGTATGTACAGTATATATATGTGAACTCTTCCAATACAGAGCTTTTAAACATTATATTTATTAGATACTAGTCTATTACAACAGGTTTATCCAGTGGAGAAAGAGTTACATACTCTATCTAGCATAAGGTGAGGGCAGAAGGAAAGCTCTCCCCTGACCCTCTAGCAAAGTGCTGAGGTGCACGTGATCCTTTTCCCCCAACTCGAAAGCTGGGGGAAAAATCTAAATTACGGGATCCCCCACAAACCAAAAGGTCCTGGCCAGGGGGCCCAAAAGTGCTTTGATGCATTAGAAATCTGTGCTTTGGTTGTGGGGCAGGGCGCAGATCCCTCAATAAGCCCAGGGCATCCAATGTAACTTGACCCTCTTGCCAGAGAACAAGTGTTTCCCTGTTTCCACTTGCTGATAGAACCCTCCTTCTAGACCCCACCAGTTAGATACTATCAAGGTACTACACTTGATCTTAGCCAAAATGTCAAGAAGCAATAGCATAGCAAAGGATGGCAAGTTAGGAGATCTACCAGCAGCTGTTATGATTCTAAAATGGATCTCATCAGTGTAGGGCTGGTTCCTAACTTGTGAGTTAGATTTTGTGGAAAGGTTGTTTACCCAAACATCATTTAGCTTATGGTGGGCAAACGAGTAATAGAAGCCCTCCACCATACAGAGTACAGTAAATAAACAGTACATTTGTGTTCACATTTAAATGTCTAAAAAAAAACAAAAAAACATATTGCCTGCTCATAATTCCAAAATATACAGTTATTGCACTGCATTGTGGGAAACCGGGCAGGGACATGTAAATGAGTCCACAATTCAGTTTCACTCTTTAATCCAATACCACATTATGCATGCTCCTTCTAGGTATATTCTTAAAAAAAATATGTATAGTGAAAGAGTTATCCAAGGGGTTTATGCGAAACACAGACTACAAAGTTTTCTTTCTGCAGTAGGAGTGCTCAGTTTATTAGCTGCACCTGGGCAGCTCTGATCTAAGATTGCTTCTGGAGTATGGTTAGGGCTGCTAAAGGTCTGATATTTTACCTTTTTTTCTGACCTAAAGATAGACACAGAGTGAGACAGCAGGTTGCTTGAAGCAGAGTAGAGATTTGGAAGACTGCACAGGCGAGTCATTTAACAATCTATTGTTTTGCTCCACCCAGGTTTTGCTGAATGAGATATGGTTAGTGAGGAAACTATTTATTGGTTAAAGTAGTACTTCAGTGGAAGCTAGCAGCCCTATTAAATACCCCCAATGTGAAAACCCGTAGTCCGCAACGGCGCCCGCAAGGCTATTAAATTGGCCTCTTACAGCTACCCGCGGGTTACAGGCAGAAAAACCCTACGGGCTGTCAAAATCAGAACTCCGTTGGCACAAAGCCTTTAATCTGTCAAGCCCGTAAATGTTACGTTCGCAAATCACTATTAAATTGCTACAAATCCACTGACGTTCAAACCTGTAACCCACCAATGGAGGCAAAAATATTACGGCCTCCAAATAGGACCTGCAATTGGGTTTACAGACAAGAACACTGTGAAAGACAATATAAACACACCAGTGGACTTTTAAATATTTGGAATGCATGGAAAGGAATTACAATTACTTGCACAACAATCCCCAAATACAAAATAGGCATTTAAAACAATTATTATTTCATCATATGCTGGAATGGTTATGCATATGCTAGTATGAGAAGCCATGCTGCAACATGCATAAAGCAAATTAAAGACACATTACCTAATTAAATTGCAAGTCAAAAACATGAAACTGATGCCATATTAACCCTGTCTCATTCACAGAGGCTCTAATGTGGACCCTGGAACATATATATGATTGCATACTGTATACATCTCGCTCATCATATGTACAACAAATAGTGGCCAAATTACACCGCCACATCACATATATCAATGTGATCCTACATATATCGTGTACGACTCTCTGCGACTGCAGCACATTTAGCTAGGTCTCTGCCTGTGCTGTTCAACAAGGTTTCATGCCAAAGATACTGGAGAGGGTTGACTGTTCCTTCTATAGTGGACTGGGATTTGTCTGGCTTCTCTGCTATCACCTGCCCACCTACACTGGCCCTACATGGTATAACTCACAGCTTCACTCAGGTACACAAGCCCCTTTACCACCACCACTTAGCAATCCACAAGGGGACCAGGGGAACATACACCACACTAATGTAAATTGATGAATAACAAAACATAATGGTAGGTCACAAAATGGGAATGGGTATACTTCTTGGCACATGGCCACCAGCAATGGCATGGGACGTTCCAAGATGGGCGTAGCAGAGATTACCCCTGATGGAGGTGAGTTGGCTGTTGATCCACAACCTCTGAGGAAACCCAAGTGAGGGCCTTTCTAGGCATTGTGGGGTATTGCTCAAGTTCATTCCCTTTTTTTCCATAAGAACAGCACCATTGAAAATCTCCCGAAAGCCTGAGCTCCCCATATGGGAAAGTGGAGCAAAGAGTGTGAAGTTCTAAAGTCTGCACTTTGGCACGATCCAGTTTTATTAGACCAATAGTTTGCCTTAGAAACTGATGCTTATGGTGATGGCCTGGGAGCTGCATTATCACAGAAGGTGGAATATAAAAAGCTTTTTCTCAGCAGAAAATAGATGCCTCAGAAGCAGAAATATTCAGTGTTGGAAAAAGAATGCCTGACCATAAAATGGGCAACTGAAGCGCTTCAATATTATCTGTTGGGAAGCAAATTCATACTGGCATCTGAACACGCCATATTGAAGTGGATGCAGCAGAACAAAGAGAAGAACAGCAGCAAGATGTTTACAAGATGGATCCCGTCCCTACAATCTTTCAACTCCCAAGTCCAGCACATAGCTGGTAATTAACATGCTAATGCTGATCCGATGTCCTGCATACACTGCCTCACACTGTTTGTCTCTCAACCTCTTAGTGTTGAGCTGGGGAGGGGATGTGTGACTGAGTTATCCAAGAGGTTTATGCGAGCCACAGATTTTGTTCACCTCTTCAGTAGGACTGCAAGGAGATAACTGTCCTGCTCAGTTAATTAGTTTTACCTGAGCAGACATTATTTAAGACTTCTCCTGTTGTATGGGTGGGGTTGATGGGTTGAATGTTTGCAGTTAGTCTGAGCTGAAGAAAAACACAAACAGAGAGACAGCAGCTTGTAGAATATGATTGTTTGGAGCAGAGTGGAGACCTGGAAATCTGAAGAAAGACATAGAAAAGCCATTTTGAAAGTATTGGACTGTTTGTTTTTGCTCCACAAGGGTTTAGCTGGATGAGAGCTATGATGAGAGAGATACCGTTTATCGTTTAAGTGTTTCAGTGGAAGCTAGGCCTATTATTTTCTTTGATTTGTTTTAGGTGGTATTTTTGTGTCACTGCTAAAATTTTGCTGAAACTTGTTTTGTTTTCCTCCATCAATGTGCAAAAACAGTTGCTGGGGATTTCTTTGGCTAAGCTAACCCCTTCCCAGAATAAACTTTTACAGTATATCATGTTGGCTACTAAAATATAGCTTGCATGTGGAAGTCCAACTCTCTTAATCTGGGGGCAGTTAAGGCAAAAATACACTTTATTGATGCAAACGAGAGAATCACACACTCCCTAGCCGACACCATATCTAAATTTCTTGATATATGTAGCTCCTGGATAACGCACACGGACATCTGAGTTCTTACAACAACCTAGATATTTTGACTATTCTATTCAAGGCAGTAGAGAAGGTAAAGAGAGAGCACACGGGGACAGAGGGGGGGATCATGGGAGAATCTTGATCCAGTAAGTAAGAGTGCGTAATGTTGAGAGTTATCATATGACCGGGATGATATTTTTGACAGTTTTTAATTTAATTTGTTTAGGTTAAGTTAATAATTTTGATTTCCCCCTGTTACTATGGGGGACAGTCTATAATGTAATAAGTGTTCCCTAGGATTATATTTGAATAATTTTATTGGATCATAAGACCAGGGAAACTAATAACTTTAATATGGGGAGTATTCCTTATAGTTGTTTAGGTTAAGTTATACATTTTGATTTCCACCCGTTACTAAGGGGGACCGCCTATAATGTAATAAGGGTTCCCTAGGATTATACTTGAAAAACTTTCTTGCATAAGACCAGGCAAACTAATAACTTTAATATAGGGGATATTCCTTATAGTATATGGTTAATGTATCAATTTTTAAGATTAAATAATGGTTAAGGTTTAATTTCTACAATTAGCCAAGAGGAAAATATGGAAAATTGGAGGAGGCAGATGTTATAGCAATTATTATAATAATGATTCTATACGCCATTTGTATTTCAAACCAAAATTCCAATGTAGAGATGACTCAGCTTATCAGTAAAGTTTATGGAAATATTTATTTGTGGACCGATGATGCTTGTGTTTGATTAATTAAATTGTATTTTTGCGATTCTGTTTTACATCTGTCTCTAATAAGAAAATAATTTAGAAAAAAAAAGGGCAGAAACAGTTTGATGAAGGAATATTTGTACAAAAATGTTGCACCAATAATTATTTTTGTTCACAATAAGTTATTATTAAGCAGAGGCTTAAAACATGTACATTCAATCAGTTACATCCATTATAAAAGCAAATTTTGCTTACATATGACCAAACATAAATATAATGTTTACCAAAGATTCTGAAAGGTTCCCATCATGTATCACAAAATCGATCAATCTCATGTGCTTCCGCCAATTACAAATAATCATTTTAAAACCACTCCAAACCCCATAGTTGCCTTATATCCACCCTTGTTTATTATATAACCTATTAATAAAAGGAAAACAGACTTGTGGTGATGTGAACCTGAAATTACTTCATAGTCAACAGCTTAGACCACTATAATATGCTTCAACTATTATAACTCCATGAATTCAACGTTAATTAATTTAAGGCAGTTTGTCACTTTTGTACATGCTTTTACAGCCATAAACATATGTGAACTTCTATGTACCCTTAAATCATTTTGTATGTTTTTATTTTATAAATTTCTTAAGCAATGCACAAATATTTACAGTTGCAGTGTACTTTCAATGTATATATAAAAAATTACCCAAAATAATGTTGAAATTAGACTTGGCACTTCCAAGTGAACAGCTGGTCAGTCTTTGAAAAGCATTTAATCTACTCCAAGAGGATTTTTCCAAAACAAACTTGTGAGGTGAAGAATGTGTAACTAGGTCTTAGTGGGTCAGAATGGCGAAGTGAAATACTTTTCATTTAATGCTGGTGTTGGGAAACACAACCATACAGTAGTTGTTATTATTTATCTGACTGTAAAATCTGTATATTTTATGCTATGTCAAAAAACGTAATTATTTCAAGTAGTCACATTCTAATACTTATTTACATTGAAGAGAAACTGTCGACCCGCAAGTGAGAAAAAAAGGTATCTATAGGAACCTTAAAAGAACACAGAAGAGTTTTCAAATTTGGTATAATTTAAAACGATAAGTGATAATGAAAACTTTGTCAACTGAATGTTATAGAATCATTACATCCTTGTTATGTATGCACCTGCTTTTTGTGTGGTTTGGAGAGGGCCTAAGTTGTTATACAAGCATTAACTAAATTCCCTGTAACCTAGTCAGTTTTCCAATATGACAAATAAGCCTATAATGTCAATTTTCTAATTATTATATAACTACTAGCAAATTGCCCGTTAAAAAATGACGGTCAATAAAAGAAAGTGTTGAAATGCTGTTTGTCACACAATGTGAGTGTACTGTGTGCCTCAACTATATAGAGCCCTCTAACACACTAATAAACGCATGTAATAACACTATAAGTGCCATGAGGGTCATCCAGGACCCTAATGACCCAAAGTGTAAGCACTACATCATTTTAACCCGGTCACTTATGGGGGTCTATCCAGACCCTGATAAGCCTCTATTTAACCCCATCAGTCCCATAAGGGTATATACATCCCCCTATCTAATATACATCCCCCTATCTAACTTACAATACTATCTACGTAATATACATCCCCCAATCTATCTAATATACAATACATGCTATCTCTATATAGCAAACCTAATTCTAAGCTAAAATAAAATTAAATAATTAAGACCACTTACCTTTGAGATGTTTCTTCAGATCACCAACTTAGGGTAAAAAAGATTAAATAAATTACTACAACACGTTTACATAAAATAAATAAACATTCTAAACATTCTAAATATACTACTCACCTTTCCAGCATGTCCCGTCCATCTTTGCTTCTCAGGCGCGGCCCCTGTTAAAAAAAAACATTACATTAGTACACATACATAAACATAAAACCAAGTAAAATCAACACAATCTACATTGTACTTACCTCCCCGCGATGTCTCCGGCCTCCTCGTGTTCTGCCCCGGATGGGCCCTGGAAGCATCCATGAGTGACAGGGTTAATGAAGGGCTTATGGGGGTCTATATTGACCCCCATGAGTGAGGGGGTTAATGAAGTGCTTATGGGGGCCTGTATTGACCCCCATGAGTGACAGGGTTAATGAAGGGCTTATGGTTGTCTATATTGACCCCCATGAGTGACAGGGTTAATTAGGGGTTTATGGGGGTCTGTATTGACCCCCATGAGTGACAGGGGTAATGAAGGCTTATGGGGGTCTATATTGACCCCCATGAGTGAGAGGGTTAATGAAGTGCTTATGGGGGCCTGTATTGACCCCCATGAGTGACAGGGTTAATGAATGACTTATGGTTGTCTATATTGACCCCCATGAGTGACAGGGTTAATTAGGTGTTTATGGTGGTCTGTATTGACCCCCATGAGTGAGGGGGTTAATTAAGTGCTTATGGGGGTCTGTATTGACCCTTATGAGTGACAGGGTTAATTAATGGTTGATGGGGCTCTGTATAGAGCCCCATGCGTGATAGTGTATATATATATTTTTTTATAACGGGTCCTTTAAGGACCTTTACGGTCCTTTAAGGACCCGTAACGCAGGTATTTTGAATTTTCATTGCAGCAGGGGTCCCCGATCACATGCGATCGGGACCGCCACTGCGATGGTTAATGTGGGCTTAATGCAGGTTCCCATGGGGTTAATGCGGGTTTCCGAGCTTATCTCGTATCCCTTCTTGGCTAAGTTGGACATGGCTGGGCAGTCCTGGGGCTTTAAGCCTCGTTTTCGTTGTTTTCGGCTGCCATTTTTTCTCTCGCTTAGGGGATTTTCGTGTGTCTGAACTCCGGAATTTGGACTTAAATGGAGGTGTAACTTCACTTTTAGAGGTCCTGGGTGCCCCTCCCCCCTTGCTATGGGTAAGCTTTTTTTTGTTTTTTTGTGGGTATTTATTGTATTTTGACTGTTTTTAGGTGTGCGCGGTTCGGCCGTTTTGGATGTATTTTTCCGAAGTAGTAATGTTTTTTTCTAAGTCGTGCGTGTGGGTGTTTGTGATGTTAAGGTCGGTTCCAAGGTCGTAATGTTTTTTTTTCTAAGTCGTGCGTGTGGGTGTTTGTAACCACGTGTGAGGCGCCTTTCAGCCTCCACCTCTGCAAATGCAAAAGCACACATTTCCCTACCTAAAAAGGAATGTCGTTCCTTTGCAAAATGGATCCATATTACAGATACAAGAGTGTTTTTATTACCGAAGACGCCCATGTGTAGTGGTGAAATGCATCTGTCACCCATATTGAATCTACTTTTGATCAAATTAACCGTTTTTTACATATGATTTATTTTTTATGTCATTGTTATATGTGTACATACCTCAATAAATTATTTATTAATAATTTCCCATACTGGACACTCTGACATTATTCAGATATAACTTATCCATGTAGAGCGTAGCCATATTGGCAAGAGGCTACTAAATATTATTGAATCACTAGCTACTTGCCCGTCTACAATGACGGGTTTAAAATTGTAAGGATTGCAATGCTGTTTGCCACACATGACGGGAATACGTTTTCCCCACCTCTCCCTCCCCTGTGTCTCCTCACCGCCGTGTCTCCATCCACCCCTCTCCCTCACCTGTGTCTCGTTTTCCCCTCTCCCTCACCTGTGCCTCTTTTTCCCTCTCCCCCTCTGTGTCATTTCCCCCCTCTTCTTTACCCCCTTGCCACCACTCCCTCCCCTGTGCCCCCTCCCCTCTTCTGTACCTTCTTTCCCCCCTATCCCTTTGCGGTGTCTCCTTTCCCCCATCTTCCTTCCCCATGTCTCCTTTTTCCCCATCTCCCTCCCCTGTCTCCTTTTTTCCTCCCGTGTCTACTTTCCCTCCTCCCCGTGTCTCCTTTCCCCTCTCCCTTCCCTGTATCTCATTCCCCCTCTGTCTTATTTCCCCCTCTCACCCTCTCCTATTCCTCCTTTCCCCCATGTCTCCTTTGCCACTCTCCCTCTCCTGTGTCTCTTTCTTCCCCTCTCCCTGCCTTGTGTCTCCAGTTCACCACCTCTTTCTCTCTCTTGTCTCCTTCCCCACTTCTCTTCGTCTCTTGTGTCCATCCCCCCTTTCCCTCCCTAGCTCCTCCCCTCCCCCCCTTATCTCCTTTCACCCCCCTTTCCTCCCCTATGTGTGGTACCTGAATTGAATCCTGCCAGTAGCGCCGCACTCCCCTCCTCTGCTGCTCCCGTCCTGCCGGAAATACTTTCTGGATCAAGCCACGGCATTGTTTTGGCCGGACAGGAACAGCAGAGGAGTGGAGTGCTGCACAGGTGGCAGGGTCGCATCCAGGTACGTGGTTAGGGTGTTGTGAGCCCGGTGCTCATCGCAACCCCCTACTGGCAGGAACCAGGTACTGAAGAATGATGCGAGATCGGGGGCCTCGCAATTATTTCCTGCCTAAGGGCACTTCCCTGTGAGAAGCGCCCGTTTTGGGGCTTAAAATTCCCTTTTTTGGCTTAAAAACAAAATGCTGCAGTTCACAGACTGGCCACTAGGCGCTCGCCTAGAACTATAGTGTAGAGCTCAGTGTTCCCTTCCTCAGCGTTTCCTGCTGTAGTGTAGACGAAGGAACTGCACCAGAGGAGCAGGTTTGGAAACTGGCACCCTATGCATTATGTAAAGTGTGAACAATTTAAATTTGTTATGAAGCTTAGCAACACAAAGATAATTCAGTGTAGTATGTCATATTGGTGATTATCTGCCATTCTAACTTCAAGATCTTTAAGTATTAACCCATATCAGATCCCAATACAAAGATTTATGGAGGAATGGACAACATGGCTGAATATGTATACATTCATATAATTATAGATGAACATGGCTGAATATGTATGCATTAATATAATAATTGACAACTGAGGTTGAATATTTATATTATAATGGTCCCTGGCACAAGACACTGACTAAGCATTTATATACTGTCTTACTATGATGAGAGGTGAACCCTCTCTGAATATTTATACACTTATATGATTATAATAGACCCTGGCTGAATATGTGTACATATATAGTACTAGAGGGGACCTAAATATATAAATATTTACATATGTATTTGATTGCACAGGTACATGGTTGAAAATGTGTATACTTTTTTAATATTAAGAGGCCCTGGTCTAATATGTTTAGATTGTATGAGTAAAAGTGATCCTGACTGAATATGATTACATTTATACGTAGGGAAACCCACAAATTAAATGTTAAACTGGGAGGGTGGTATAATTTTATATATATATATATATATATATATTAGTACAAATAAGGAATAGTACATTAGTGATTCTATTTGAATGTCTAAAAATAAGTTGATAAAAACTTATTTCTTGCTCAAATTTCTCAGAAATACAGTATATGCACTGCAGTCTGGGAAAACTGGGCGGGACACGCAAATGAGGCCACATAATGCACCATCACTCTGTCAATCCAAGCAATTTTAAACATGGCTCCTTTTAAGCATATGCTTACTGTATTTCAGTTTTAGGCATAGCAACGGATGGATTTTTCACAAACCAGGTATATATATATATATATATATATATATATATATATATATATATACATTATAGTTTATTTATAATGCGACAACATATTCCATAGCGCTGTACATAAATTAGGTTCAGACAATGATAAATACAGATTAACATTTAGCAAAGCATATATTTAAAACATTTAGCAAAGCATATATATAAAATGGATTTCACCAGGCATCAACATTTATTCTATCTAATTAAACACTAGGGGCCTCATTCTATTATCGGCCGTAAAACGGCCTCAAGGCTGCGATTCCTTGCGGGGGTTCCGTTACCTCGCAATTCTATTAAACGGCCCCGCAAGGATCTCCTCTAACGGCCGGCCGTATATCTTGCAACCGGCCGTAAGCTCAGAAATCTTTAAAGTCAAAAATAAATTCAAGACTGCACTGTAAAGCTCTGTAAATGCTAGGGATCATATTGGGGGACATGAGGATTAATAGTAACCCACTCTCTAGCTTGCACATCAGCCCAAATCCGAGTTTACATTAACTGTTTATTTTCCGGCCGCAGTGTGGCCGGGTCTGAGGTGCTCCAAGCACTCTGGACCTTTTACATGAATTTTTGACATAAATTAAAAAATATTATTTTTACGGATTTGAGTATAGGGGAATGTTGTGCTATTTTTGCTAACACCTACAATCACTTTATAGTCTCCTCAGAGTGCAGGATGCCTTTATTTTGGCTTTATAATGTGCTTAATTGGTGCTAGCGGGACCTTTTTCCTGCAAGTAAGCTGCGGCTCGGTTTTAGCCTTGCAGAGAGGGTTCCCGGAGTAATAGAATAGCAACCAGGGCTTTCTTGCGGCCGAAACTCTTGCGGCCGTGTTAGAGCAAAGGCTTTCCTCCGGCGGCCGCAAGGGATAGCAAGGCGCCGGCCGCAAGCCTGCCGGAATCCCCAGCCTGAGGGGAATAGAATAGCCGAATAGCTTGCGGCCGGTCTTACGGCCGGTAATAGAATGAGGCCCTAGCTGTTTGACTTTTTTCCTGATTACTTATGCTCTTAGTCATACTCAATTTTTTCAACTCTTTTCATTGTGCAGTGGCCCTTTAACTCTCATAGATACTCTGTTTTTATATGTGATACAAGTGATCATGATATGTGTTTGTGAAACATATGCTCACTACCCTCCCATAGAATAATGCATTTAATAAACAAGTAATAGCTCACTGTGTGTGAGTAGTTGTGTTGTTAAAATGTCTGTTATGGGGAAATGTCTGTGATTTGCTCACACAGCAAGAGAGCGATATACACGCAGAGAAAATTTCAAATGGGTGTGTACACACCTTGTGCACGAACTCACAGGGGCTCCTCCACTTTACTGCCCAGGGGCTCCAAAAAGGTAGATCTGGGCCTGGACACTACTGTGAAAAGTGTCCGACAGAGAGGCCAGCACTACATCTGACTTAAGGAGGAAAATCTTTACAAGTGAAAAACAAACTCCATAAAGGAATACTCTGTAAAGGAAATACTTGGCACAGGACCCATTACAGAGGTCTACCAACCTTTGTAAAAAACAAAACTTTTTGGGGTTCCACTTAAGGTATGTATAATATACATTTTGATATTGGATAATAACAATTTAGAATAGTTGTATATTCTAAGCATTTTTCACCACTGCTGAATGGAAGCAAGTGCAACTTCATGCTTATTATCCTGGATTGGGGGATGATGGCCAGGGGCAAGTGAGAGATAATTGATGAGGAGAGGGGAGGGAAGAGAAAGAGGAAGATAGGTATTTGGGGGACCTACACTACAGAATAGAAAAAAATATTTTGTGTATATATCACATATAATAGATGTCAAACTACTTATCGTCGTCACGCTTTGCGAGCTCGCAAGAACTGCGTCCAGCTTGGTTCGCAAATGCGGACCCTCGCGAAGCAAGGGGCCGCATTTGCGGAAGGTGGAGGCTCCAACGTTGGCTGCAATGAGCCAAAGGCTCATTGTAGGCCGCAAATGCAGACCCTCGCGAAGCAAGGGGTCCGCATTTGCAGTGGTGGAGGCTCTACGGCGCTTCACACGCGATTACAAACACCCACACAAGCGGCACTTTACCAAAATAGATCTAACACGCAATCACTATATACGGACTTACACAAAAAAAACATTAAGACCTCGCAAAAATACGACCTTTACGGCCGAACCGCGCGCACCTGAAAACAAATACATAAAAACCTTACCCACAGCAAGGGGGGCACCCCGGACCTCTGCAAGTGAAGTTACACCTCAATTTAAGTGCAAAAAAATCCCCTAAGCAAGAGAAAAAATGGCCGCCGAAAAAAATCGAAAACTAGGCTTCAGGACCCTAAAGACGCAAAACACCACCAAGCATATATGGCTTTTCAAAAAAGCCGTACGGGGTACAAGATACACTCTTACCAAGGACGCTACATCATCCACAGCCTCGTACCACATACACATTCGCCACCATTTTAAAACACTCTTACACAATGCGGAAGTACACAGCTACCCTAACGGCTTTCCCTCGCGCACGCAGCCTATTTACACTACACACTGCACACATTGCTGACACACCTCAGCTCCACAACAGTGCAAACCTACATTGTATGCTGAAGGAACATCAAAACAGATTGTCAGCTCTTCGGCACAATGCTTCCTGCATATATTACTTAAAAATAGGTAAAGTATATTGATTTATTAATTCATTAATTATTTAATTAGCATACAAAAAAACACATACAGAAAAAAAAAAAACACTCTCACAATAAACTCAAAAGCCATTCACCGCGAGACTCACAACAAGCGCCAACGCTGCTCATAGCACACAAAGCCTTGCAATAAGCGCAAAAAGGAGATCACCGCCGACCAAACAATAACAGCAAAAGCGCCTATCAGAAAAAAAAATTACAACAACCAAGTTGCTAGTATATATATATATATATATATCACTAATATAGTTGTTGTACTGCGAGTTGTTGTCCCGTTTTGAGCCCTGCTTTGCGTGTCCCGCAACTGCGGCCCTCACAAAGCAAGGGATACAGTTGCGGGGGTGGAGGCGCGCGGGACTTAGCTGCCACGAGTCCCGAAGGCGCTCATTGCAGGCCTCGCGGGACTACAACTGGCCTTGGCCCGCACGGCTCCCCTGCCTCAGGCCCTGCGAGGCTCGCATGGCTCCCCCTGCCCCAGGCCCTTCCGGCCCGTAGCTGGTTCCGACCCTGCCAGCAGCGCCGCACTCACTTTCCCTGGCTTCGCCTCTGCGGCTCCCGCCCTTCAGCCGGAACTACTTTCCTGGATCAATCCGCTCATGAGTAAGTGGATTGATGCAGGAAAGTAGTTCCGGCCAGAGGACAGGAGACGGAGAGGCGAAGACAGGGAAGGTAAGTGCGGTGCTGCTGGCAGGGTCAGAGACAGGTACGGGACGCAAGGGCCTGGGGCAGGTGGAGCTTCCTTTCAGCACAAATAGTAGAACACAGTCCACACTCAGTTGAACTCCAATATTACACTCTTCAGGGGGTTTCAGTTGCCTGAGCTCCCAGGTCTCTTCTTAGCAGCAGTTTGTATATGTGGTGTGTGTGATGTGTATGTGTGTAAATGTTTGTGGTGTTTGTAATGTGTATATGTGCGTGATGTATGTATGTGTATATGCATGTGGTGTATGTGTCATGTGTATATGTATGTGGTGTGTGTATATGATTGTGTATAAGTGTGTATTTATGTGGTGTGTGTGATGTGTATGATTGTGTATAAGTCTGTATTTATGTGGTGTGTGTGTGATGTATATGATTGTGTATACCGGTATTAAATGTAATCATGCATTACCAGAGGGTGCCACTAAAGGACTCCATCGCTATGGAGTATTATTATTATCTTTATTTGTAATGCGCCAACATATTCCATAGCGCTGAACAAGGGTTAAGTACAAGGTAAACAAATCTGACATTGTGGAGTGGAGAGTCATGTCTTTGAGTTTAGAATCTTTTATTGTTGTTTAGTCGTTCAGTCACGTTCGACTCTCTGTGACTCTATGGACCACAGCACGCCAGGTGCATCTCTCTGTCACTTCCCCTCTGAGCTCCATCAAGTTCATGTTCATTGATTCAGTAACATCATCTATTCATCTCCACCTCTGTCGTCCCCTTCGTCTTGTGCCTTCTTTCCCAGCATCAGAGTCTTTTCTAGGGAATCTTGCCATCTCATGATATGGCCAAAATATCTGAGCTTCAGCCTCATGATCCTACCTTTTAGTGAACAGTTTGTCTTGATTTCCTGAAGTATTGATTTATTGGATCTTCTCGCAGTCCAAAGGCCTCTAAGCAGTCTTCTCTAACAAGTTGAAGGTGTCAATTCTACGGCGCTCAGAATTCTTTATGGTCCAGCTCTCACATCTGTATGTTACTACTGGGAATACCATAGTTCGAACTGTGCGGACCTTTGTTGATAGTATAATATCTTTAGTTTTTACTAGCTTGCCATAGCTTTCCTCCCCAGAATCAAACATCTTTTAATTTCATGACTACAATCACTGTCTTCGGAGATCTTGGATCCAAGGAAAATAAAATCTGTCACTGCCTCCACTTCTTCCCTGTCTATTTGCCAGGAAGTGAGATTGCCATTTGTCATGATCTTCGTTGTTTTAACGTTGAGCTGCAGACCAACTTTTGCACTCTCTTCTTTTACCCTCGTCAATAAGTCCTTTAGTTCCTCCTCACTTTCAGCCATCAGAGTAGAATCATCAGTAGTATAATTTTCTGATTTTGAACCATTCTTTTGTCCCATGTTCGGTTCTGACCGTGGTTTCTTGGTCGACATACTGATTCTTTAGGAGGATGATGAGATGATCTGGTACTCCCATCTCTTTAAGGACATGCCACATTTTGTTGTGATCCACACAGTCAAAGGCATAAGAATAGTCTATGAAGGAGAAGTACATTTTTTTTGGAACTCTCTTGCCTTCTCTATTATCCAGTGGACATTGGCAATTTGATCTCTTGTGCCCCTTCCTGTGCAGAACCCGGCTTGCACATCTGGTAGTTCCTGGTCCATATATTGTTGGAGTTGAGCTTGTAGAATCTTAAGCATTACCTTGCTGGCATGTGAAATGAGTGCAATTGTTCGATAATTGGAGCACTCTTTTGGACTGCCTTTTCTGGAGACTGGGATGTAGACTGTCATTTTCCAGTCTATTGGCCACTGTTGAGTTTTCCAAATGTGTTGGCATAAGGCAAGAAACATTTTCACAGCATCATCCTGTAGAATTTTGAATAGTTCAATTGGGATTCCATCACCTCCTGCAGCCTTATTATCAGCAAGACATCCTAGGGCCCATCTCACTTCGTCTCCAGGATGTCTGGCTCCAGCTCATTGGAAGAATAATTGAGGTCATCACTGCTGTTAAAATCCTTCCTATCTTCAGTGTATTTCTGCCACCTCTTCTTTATCTGATCTTCTTCTGTTAAGTCCCTAGCATTTTTATCTTTTTTACCATGCCCACTTTGGCATGAAAGGTGCCTTTTAGGTTCCCAGTTTTCTTGAAGAGATCTCTTGATTTACCCATTCGGTTATCTTCTTCAATATCTTTACATAGCTCATTGCAGAATGTCTCCTTGTCTCCCTGCAGTGATAGAAGGGTATGCATGAAGTGGTGATATTGAATACAATGTGATATTTGCATGAAGGGTGATAGAAATAGTTTATGAATTCCCTCAGAGACAACATAAAAATATGGAATTACCTTTATTTTCAGGCACTGTACTAACATGAGGCTTTGAGTGCTAATCCAAGCACTTTATCAGTAGAGCCTAGTAAGATTTGGGGTACGTTCAAAGCGACCTTCCAGGACCAGGACCAGTATGCGTAGTCACTGCTCTCCTTAAACTTGCTGTGACAATACTGCAACAACCTCATCTCATTTATAGTCTCTTTGGGCAATATATATTGACGCATTATATATCTAGCACAACTTATGATCCCTTTGTAAAGGGTTTTTATTGCTGATAATAAAGGTGGTGCCCAGGATCGGGCCTAATTCAAGTGCAATAGGACCCTGACTAATCTAATGGGAATTGATGTCTGTATAGTATTTTTGCAATTAAAGACACAGTATCATACTTTTATACCCTTTGTAACAGAAAAGGATTGACTTCAGAATTCTATGCTATTAATGACATTTGGTGGTACTGTTTGAATACCAACATTGAGAAATACTGGCCTTTAGCCATACATTTACAGGGTTACCAAAATGTTATTGTTTTTAATTTGGTTTTATCAAACATTAATAAAGGAAACATTTTTAACATTAAAGAAATTCAGACAGTTTTCTAATACTATATTATGTAACTGAGTGTCATGCACACAACCACCTCCACTTCCTTAAACCTATTGCCTTCACGCTCCCATCTTGAATCGATCACATGCAAACCCTTTAGATTGTAAATTTGAAAGTATTAAATCTTGTAAGGTGCTTTGAGAACAAGAACTATCAGCCCTATTAAATTCCACCAACTTTAAAACTCATAGCCAATATTGGAGCCCGCTAGACTTATGGCTATTAAATTGGCCTCGTATAGCTACCCGCAAACAATCTGCGGGTTACAGGCCAAAAACCCTATGGGCTGTTGAAATCGGAACTCTATTGCCGCAATGCCTTTGATCTGTCAAGCCCGTAATTGTTATGTCCGCAAATCGCTATTAAATTTGTATAAATCCACTGGTGTTCATACCCATAAACTGCAAATGTAGCCAAAAATCCGATGGGTACTAGAGAGGACCTACAAGGGGGTTAAACTCCTATCCGTAGCACTGTAAATGCAAATATACACACACTACTGTATTTTAATTTAAAGGGAAATTGATGTTACATATTAAAATTAATAGCACAACATTCTCAAGCTCCCAAATCTGCAATAGAAAATACATTTTTTTCTGTTTAATTTCCGTGTTATATTGATCGCGGCACTCAATGTGTTAATATATATAATGGAACTCGCATGGACTAGAATATAATATTTACTGATTTATTAATATTGCATTATTTCTGGAATGAGGGTCTGATCATAATTCGTAATTCAAACCCGTAAGTGATTGAAATCTAACCTCCAGTTTTCAGTGACGTAATGATGACAATCTCTTTTATCATTGGCTCCATCTTAACCCATAACTATGAGTTTGATTAATTGATCATGTTCACGGCCGCACATGCAACATGCGCAATCATGGGGTACAGGTTTGATTGTCAGCCACGTCTGTTGCAGGCTTGGTTAATGTAATTGCTCTGTAACTCCACCGAATTTCAAGCCTGCAGGCTTTGCGGGTGTAGTATTGCCACTACGGGCTTGGAATTTAATATGGCCCTATCCTATGTACGTTTGATTTAAAGTTCAAAGAAAGGGCCCTCCATTATTTTGCAATATTGTTTTTGTCTTGTACGTAACCCCTGTACATAACCCCTGTATATATTCCTGTTTAGTGATACAGAATATGAGCCCTATGCTAATCTGGTGCTCTAACTTGGAATGCAGTAAAAAGTCTGTGGGAGATTTTTTCCATAAATTCTACACTAATTCAAATCATTCACTCCCCAGATTACAGCAGTCAGCTCAGATCCGTAAATCTTGCTCTGTTGTCGCAACAGATATCTGTGCCGGGAGCAGCAATACCAAGCTTTACAGATGAGACGGCCCTAGAAGCCATTAGGAAATGTAAACGTCGTAAGTCTTAGAATGAGGGGGAAGTGCAGGTACAACTGCCCGTAACTAGGCTGTGGCAGATATATATATATATATATATATATATATATATATATATATATATATATTATAGATACAGTATATAAAGTAATTGTTTTTTATTTATTAATATATTTTGATATTAAAAAGATGTGACACTTGTATTTATAGGCACAATAAATAAGGATGTGTTTATTTTGTGTTAAAATATGATGTATTATAGACAGTGCATTAGAGTATTTGTCCCTAGGCAACGTGGTTTTGTGATGTATATTAACCCCTTGAGTACTAGGTTTTGAGTTCCCCTGCATTTTAACGGGCTTAATACCAACATATCATATTTTTTTATTACACATATGTTGATATCACATTAAGTGTCAAATAATATTGAAATGTCATCATTTTGTAGTGTTTTTTGTGCTATACTGGCTAGTACTGGCTGAGTGGTCTTTGGTAAACGTAAATCTTTCATCTGTTTTTTGCCCTGATTTGCGAGTGATCCGTAAAATCTAGCATAGGGTTTGGGTGTCAAAGTGTCAGGGGGTAACTTGTAATTTATTTTCAGTGCAAAGCTCAATGGAGATTCATGCCTTGCTTTTTGTCTGCGTCGTGAAGTTCACTGGTAGCAGTGACCCGTATCAGTTTGGGCGCTATGTTGGGGAATTACAAATAAAAGATAATAATAATAATAATAATAATAATAATAATAATAACTAACAATATTTTAACATGTTTTTAAAATATTTTTTTAGTGATGTAGTCCAAGTTGTACTCAATTAAGTGGTCCTTTCCATTTTACTGTTGGCCTAACCTAAAGGGTTCCCTGGTGGTCCAGTAATTAGGACTCAGTGCTTTCATCACTGCTACCTGGGTTCAATTCCATTCAAGGAACCAAAAGGTCACACCACACTGAAACTGAGAAGATTTGGGCCTGGTCAATACTTGAATGTGATACCACCTAGGATTACCACTGTATTTGTACTACTGTATTTTTAAAAATTGTGCAGTTTGCTGGAACGTATATTTTCTTATTTGATTCTCTCTATTTCCAGTTCAATTCAATCTATTTTGCTTGTTTCTCTTTTAAATACAAGCAAAAAATCAGTCCTGCCGACCCTCAAATTTGTTCACCATAGGCCTAAGCCTAGTAGGTGCATGCATAAATATACCCCTGTTATTAATACTATAGCATATTTCTAGATTCTGATTTACTTTCTGTACAAGGCTAAAAGTAAATATAATAGATTTTGTGCTACCCTACACTTTTATTTTAGTTCCAGAGAGAATTGCAAAGTGACCTTTCACGGCCCAGCTGAGAAAGAGCTGGCATGTGCAATTATTACTTTCTGCTGAATAACTTTTTACCACAGTACACAAAAAATCCTTAACGGGGCAGACTGATTTTGGAATGTTTTGGTTGACTGGAAACATTATGAATGCTCAAGCAATTAATGATGATTAGTTACATTTCAAAGGGCATTCAAATGAATTGGCAGAAGAAAACTGCAATATAAATATTTCAAAGTCTTCAACCGCTTCTAACGTCAACTATTTCTAATTGATAAAATATTGCAAACTACAAAGAAATATAAGACAAAAATGTGCAACAGGGGTCGGAAACATACGCTTTTATATAGATCAATATTATTATTATTTATTATTTTTAATGTGCCAACATATTCCATAGCGCTGTACAGGGGTTAAGAATATGTAAAAATACAGTAATAACAAATTGAAAGAATGTAGGGCCCTGTCTTGAGCTTAGAATCTTTGCAGAAAGTGCTTTTTCCCTAAGCACCCAACAAGACTGGAAACCTGCTACTTACAATCTAAAGTGAATGGAAATGGCAGAAGAGCCTTGGCAAAAAGACAGATAAAGATTGGGATAGACCAGGGAGAAAGTAAGAATTTACTTAGGTAGGAAGTTAGAAAGAAGGAGGGGAGGGAGGGATTAATTGGAAAGTCATAGTGAGGTAAAAGGGTCAAGGATGTAACCTAGTGGTCAGATAATATAACCTGCAAATGGGAATTTTGAATGTTATAAAGCTGCAACAATTAGGGGCGGTTGGGTGTATGTGGTTTCTGGTATGAGGTCTTGATTACATGGTGGTGTCTGGTCTTAGGAGGGTATTAGGTGATCCACAAATCTGGAAAGATAGGAAATGAAAAGACAAACAGAGACTGAGACCACACTGTACAAGAAACAGGAGGAGGGACAATGAGAGGAGGAGTGGACGAGGAGAGGGGGAGGGTCATGGAGAGGCATGGAGGTCAGTGTTAAACAATGCAAAGTAACAAATTCAAACACATAGGGCCATATTCAATTGAGCTTTCGCGCGATCCGGGAGCCTGTAAGTGAGGTTGCAAGCTAATTTGCTATTCAATTGGCATCTTTTTGCGGGCTCCGATCGGCTTCTGAGTTGCAGCCTTGAGAAAAATGGCATGGTTAAACTCGTAACTTACAGCCTCCAGTAGCCTTTGATCTTTCACTTTCACAAGGCTAAAATTGCAAATCGCTATTCGATTGCTAATTTTCCCCAAGCCCGCAAATGTTTCCACACCCATAAAAGGCAAATGAAGGAGAAAATCCAACGAGTGCTAGAGAGGACCCGCAAGGGGGTTAAACACTTATTCGTAGACCTGTTAATGCAAATAAAAAATCACTACTGCACTGTAAATAACGGGGAAAGAGATGATAGACATAAGAATGAATTGCACAAAGTTTCAAGCTCGCAAATCAGCAGGAATTGAAATGTATTATTATGTTTCGGGGTTATATCAATCTCAGGAATCAATGAGTTAATACATATCAGGTCACCCATAAGGACTAGAATGACTAGAATAGTATTAGCATTCATTTTCGGAATTCTGTATTTTGTGGTTATGCGTGTCCGATCGCATATCGGACTCCCGAACCTAATTGATTGACATGTAACATCCATGTTTTACTGACGTAATTGGCTGATTGAAAATGGGACGTTACGGGCTTGCTTAATTGATCATGTTCCCGCCCTGAGTTGCTCCAAACCAGTGCATGGTTTATGGTTTTGGCTTTGGGTCCGTAACTTGCAGGCTTGAGCAATTGAATAGCATCGCTATCGGAGAAGAACGGGAGCCCGCATCTCACTCGCATACATTTGGCTGTCCGCGATCGAGTTGTGGGCTTGGAATTGAATATGGCCCATAGTTTTTAAACAGGTTAAGTAAATTGCAGAAAAAGAACACCAGAATATCCATGTTGATTGTAGAAATATACCTTGGTTAATTAAATGGTGGTGTCTGGTATGAGGAGGCACAATAATTTGTAATTAGAAAAAAAAGCACACAGAAAAAATGGAAATACCCTACATATATGCTAATGTAAGATATTCACTGTCATGTGAAAATTAAATTGCTTGAGGACAATAATTGGTTAAATTAAAATGTTACTTCTATTTCATACATTAAAAAGTATTATTACAATTAAAATACACAACGATGCAATAAAAAATAAAAAACTGGGTTTAGAGTCTCAGGTGCAGACAAACTAAGGTAGGTTAAAAATTTAAGTCATTACTGAAAGATCTCCAAAAAATATGGCACAAAAAGCCTACACAATCAATATCCCACAGGATGATTTTAAAGACATAACAAAGTTTATTGGTTGTATCATAAGAATCTCAGAGCCTTTTAAAAACATATAATGCGAAGATTCTTATGATTCAATCAACTTAGCACACTCTCTTGCTAATAAACCACACTGTGAATGGTAAACGGGCATTAAAAGAGTGTATTTGTACCACTGCAGAAAAAAACTGATTCAATCGATTAACCATTCGCAGTTGACCACCCACACCTTCAGCATACATCCAAATCACTAGGCCCTTTGGCACAACCTTATCTCTCTAACTGTTCCTTTCTGGTCGGGTACGACAAATCTCAGTGTTATATCCATTGCATTTCTATTTCTATACCTCCTTACTTGGTAAACTCTTGAGCTATTAATGGGCTTCAGCAACATCTCTATAATGCTGATATCCAAATATATCTCTCATATCTAGAACTATCCCCCACTCTACCAACTCCTATCATAACATGTCTTGAACACATCTAGTCCTGGATGGCTTTCAATCTTCTAAAATTCAACATTTTCAAAACAAAGCTGTTACTTATTCCCCTTCCTCCTCCACCTTTCTACCTGAAACTAGTCTTGATTTAAAGAAGAAAACAAAATCTTCCACGCATCTTGGTGTCACACTTGACTCAGACCTTTTCTTTCACCCCACATCCTATTACTAACCAAACCCTGCCATCTCCACATGTGGAACATCTCCAAAATGCGTCCCATCCACACCAGAGAAACTACTAAGACACCAATTCACAGTCTCAAAATGTCTCTCCTTGACTATTGCAACTCTATCCAAAATGGTCTTCCACTAATCCACCTATCCCTACTCCAGTTTATACTGAATGCTTCCGACAGACTCATCGTCCTCCTCATGTTATTCATTTGCTGCCCCCCTCTGCCTGTCTCTACACTGACTCCCCAGTTCCTCAAACATATTCAATATCCTTAGCCTCACAAGCCCTCAACAAAAAATCACCTCCCTGCATCTCAATACTTGCCTCAAAATGCCCTCTCCACTCTGCCCAAGTGATGCGCCTCTCATCCTCTACCATTACCTCCTCACATGCTTGCCTGTGGGCCTTTTCAAGATCAAACCCCCATTCTTTTAATTTTTTTACTTCTCCCTATAAGAGTCTTTCCTAGTCTTCAAATACTGAAATGTTCTCTGGGAAACCACCTACCTGCTTAACCCCATCTTTCACAGCTTTATATAAGACTAGCGACTTGCCCGTCAAAAAATGACGGCAATAAGATTGTAAGGCAGGTAATGTTGTTTGTGTGAGACATTAATTTTGTTGGTATTCCAAGATCCTTCGGCGCTCATTGCTTGGCTCTTGGTTGTTTGTGTGCTATGAGCAGCGTTGATTTTTTTTTTTGGTATGGCAATGAATAATTAATAAAATAAGAAATTAATATACTTTACCTATTGTGAAGTCATATATGCAGCATTGTGTTGAAGAGCTGGCAATCTTTTTTCATGTTGCTGCAGCATCAGTGCTGGGGAGCTGCTGTGTAAGTGTCATGAATGTGTGCAGTGTGTAGTGTAATAGTGTGCGTGCGCGAGGCAAATCCGTTAGGGTAGCTGTGTACTTCTGGATTGTATAAGAGTGTTCTAAAATAGCGCCTAATGTGTGGTATGCGGCTGTGGCTGATTTTGCATACTTGTTTTCGGATGTCGTACGACTTTTTCAGAAAATCCGTAGGTGTTTGGTGGTGTTTTGCATGTTTAGGGTCCTTTAGCCTCGTTTTCGTTTTGTTCGGCGGCCATTTTTTCTCTCGCTTAGGTGATTTTTGGGTGTCTAAACTCTGTAACTTCACTTGCAGAGGTCCTGTGTGCCCCCCCCCCCCCCTGCACTGGGTAAGCTTTTTATGTGTTTGTTGTGTGTATTTCTTATGTTTGTAATGTTTTTAGGGTCGCGCGGGTTGCGTCCTTGTTTTCAGATCTCGTACGTCTTTTTCAGAAAATCCGAAGGTGTTTGGTGGTGTTTTGCGTCTTTAGGGTCCTGTAGCCTCGTTTTCTTTTTTTTTTCAACGTCCATTTTGTCTCTCGCTTAGGGGATTTTTGGGTGTCTAAACTCTTTTATTCCTAGTGAAATTGAGGTGTTACTTCAGTTTTCAAGGTCCTGGCTGCTTCCCCTTGCTGTAGGTAAGCTTTTTATGTATTTGTTGTGTGTATTTATTGTGTTTTTCATGTGCGCGGGTTTCGGGCGGTAAGGTCGTATTTTTGCAAGGTCGTAATGGGTCGTACAGTGTTAGCAACAACCCGCCTGCTCACAACTATATATGTGATTACCTTGCTGGTTGTATGCTTCCTCCTCATTACTCTTGAAAATGAATCAATCCTGCAGTCCCCTTATTCCATTTTTCTATCCCCCTATATCCTTAGAGTTTAAGCTCTTACAAGAGCAGGACAATCATCTTGTTTTGTAACAATGTGTATGTACATATGTGCTGTCTTGTCTTAACTCAATTCTAATGATATTTACTAGCTATCAACAGAACCTATTTATATTGAAAGGACCAATGTTGTCAAAAAATAAAGCCACTTGTTTGTGAAGTATGTAACAAACTAATGACATTATCATTTATGTAAGGCATTAACATGAAAACATTTTGGAAAAATCAGATTTCTTTCTGATTTTTCCAAAGGTGGTCAAGAAGTATTAGGAAGGAGAAGTATTCCCTGGACAGAGTAGTCTCTAGATCATTTGTTATCTTGGTGAAAGCAATCTCATTTGAGTATTGGGGACGGATGTCAGATTTTAGTGGGTCAAGTAAGGAACTTGGTTAGAGTTGTAGATAGTAACTGGTGTGTAGCAGCAAGGTCTGGGTAGAAGAATGTGGTGAAATTATGGAGGAGGAGTTGCAGTGAGAGGGCAAGCTCCTTAGTAGCAATATTATGGAGATTTCTGTGTTTGTGGAGTGGGTGATAGAAGGAGAGGCTGTGGGATATGGTAAGGCTGTGGATTAAAAGATAGTGTGGTTGGAAAGAGGGAAGGGTATGTCAGAGAGCAGAGATATATCACAGAGATGTGACTCTCATAGTGTGTTGAAGAGGTAGTCAACTGTGAGAGGCCAAGCTTGGAGAATAGTGAGAGAAACTTGGTAGAGGCCGCAGGGGCATCTAGATTGTCAACAGGTATGTTGAAGTCATACAGAATGAAAGAGGAAGTAGGGGAGTTAGGAGGCAAAGTATTTGGAGGTTTGTCCAGGGGGCTATAGATGACAGCATCACGTAGAGAGAGAGAGGTGAGTAGAGTTGAATGGAATGAACTTCAAAGGAGGGGAATGGTCTGGAAAGTACAGATAGGATGGAGAAGAATGCCCACACCACCACCCAGTGCAGACAACCATAGGATAGAGCAGGAGAGCCAGTGCCAGATACAGAGAGCCAGGTTTCAATGAAGGCTAGTAGACATTATTAGCAGTAGTTCTGTGCCATAAGTAGCATGCATTACAATGTGCAAAGGAGAAAGTGAGCTTGGGTAATGGTTGTCAATTTATAGATATAAGAGTACAGTGGTTCCTGTATAAAGTAGGATTGTGGTACAGGCTGGTTCAGAAGCACTAACGAATTGGAGAGGCTCCTGGGTTTGGGGAGATGTCACCAGTAGCTATTAATAGAAGGATTGAGAGTGAAAGGAGACAGGAGTGACATATGTGAGAGTGCTCCAGTTATGGCTTGGAAGTCATGGGTATAGATAGGGTCTTGAGGAAGATGAGTAGTTTGTGAAAACGGAGCTGAGGTGAGCTTGAGCCTCCAATTTATAACATTTGACTATATATGGGTAGGTCACTGATTAATTAAGTTAATTAAATTATGTACAACAGATCTAAATAAACAGGAGGCTGGAATTTCTTTAGCGATAACAAAGGCAAGGATGACTCACTGCAGTGGAACCAGTATACAGTGAATTATATTAGCAATTTAAATATTTAAATTCATGGGCATACTGGAGTGCATACTAAAAGTAGCAGATGTGGGGGGTATAGAGGCTAGGTCACAGGCTGAAAAGCAGGGTGCAGAGCAGAGTAGGAACAGGTTAAAGCCCTGGGTTCATACCAAGAAGTGAATATTTTTAGGGGTGTAAAGTGTAGCTCCCAGGCTGAACATCTGGGTGCAGAGCAGTGTTGGTGGTATTTCATGGGGAATTAGTGTAGAGCATTGAGGACAGATATTATGTGGTACAAATATTCAGATATCCCTTACTAAGCACTGTCATGCCTTAATTACCAAGTGAATAAAATACTAAATATTATTCTCAAATGTTCACAAATGTAATTCTTTAACTACATGAAACTGTACTTTTTGATGGTGTACATGCAAATACAACTACTGGCACTAGGACAGACATTTATATAATTAATTGGTTGTAATGACCAACTGAGATATAAGAAATGTTTCAGCAAAATATACACAAATAGTAAAAAGATTTTGTACAAAAATACCATGTACACTACACTGTGTTTCCCTTTTATGATCTTAGTCGGTTGAGAGTGATCTTAGCATTCTAAGAAAAATGGCTAAGAGAAGCTAATAATTACAGTAGAGCAGAGCAAGATGCGTATAGCTAGGAAAGGAACAGTTATACGTTTCCTACACATTCAAAATCACAACCTCACACTTTGCTATAGCTCCAAGTGGGACTCATACCAAAACTCTAATGCACCTCTTTCAAAATACTACTTCTTCTGTCAAGGCTATTTCAATCCATGTCTGCTAATGGTGTTTTTCTACTCTGAATCCAAGAATCTCATTAGGCGCCATTTTCTGATCAAGTTATTTTTTACCAAGACATTGCCCTCTCCCCAGCTCACTCTGTTCTCTGCATAATGAAATAGTCTTCTATTTTGTTGCATGTCAGATACCCATGTTTGCAAATTCAGATCCAGAACCACATCTGTGCATTTGGGCTTGAGTTCAGACATCATTATGGCCAAAACTACTGCATTAACTCACATAAAATCTTCCTCCACTTCAGCAGTGCAGCAAAACTGTTAGTACACGAGGTCTCCTCATGTTGTTTTGAACTTTATTTTAAAATTATTTATAAGAAACAATTCAATATTGACCTGGGAGTCCATGCTATAGGTAAAAGCGTGAGCACTGATATTAGCTGGTCAGGGATAAGTGAATCAGGATTTCCTCCAAGCTTCCTATAGGTTTTCTTCCAGTCTATCTCTAGTGCAACATTTAAATAAATAAATTAAAACAGTGAACATGCAGGGTCAGGCTTAAATTGTGAGTCAAGAATCCTACTTACCTCTTCCATACTCATCATATTATGACACGGTCCAATTCTCAATCATCTCTTGTAAGACTCTTTATGGTACCCAAGGCCTTCTGGATGTTCATTTAAAGAATCACTGTAATACCCTAACAAAATGAGCAAGATGTTTTAATCAATCATTAACAATTGATCATTAATAAAATGATTATAATTAATAATAAAAAAAAACAATATTCAATATTAAACTTATTTTTAAATGTTCATACTCAGGTGCTGGTCGGTGCCCACTTTAAGATCTATGGGAAGGCGGTTTTGTCTAGCAAACTGTGCTAAATTTCCAAACACAAGGTAACACCAGCACAATAACCTCCTTAGGCTTAACATGGTTTCCCTTTGCTACATGATTTTGCTGTTGGAGCAGCCTTCGAATCATTGTTTTGCCTCTTACGGAAAATTGTTCTTAACACCCTTTGGACCTGTCTCTCATGCAACCCCCATCATTCCCTTTATGACCTTTTCAAGGTGGAGACAAGCACAAAACTAGAGGATGATACTCTAATCTTTGAAAGTGATTTGAATTTTGACTACTGCTATTTTAAATAATTAAATAGGAATTCTATCCATTATAAATACATGGTAAAAACAACTAGCTTCTCTTTTCAGGACATTAGAGTGGTACTTTAGCATGTGAGTGCTGGCAGGCCACAAAACGAACAGGGCACATTGATGAATACCAGGAACTGAATTCTGACAACATCCATGCACAGGGACTGATGCACAACAAATCTAGAATTTAAACCTGGAACATTGAGGAAATCTTTCACCATTTAAATACATAGTGCTAGTTCACGAAGGACTATTCTACTCTATTCCCCCTTAGTTGACTTGTAACCCCAGCCCGTGTGATTGCTAATAGTAAAGGCAATTAAAATGGACATGAGACTTGTTGTGGGGACTATAGAAACAAAATGGTGTGGGGACTGTGACATGTTGTTTTTGTGTGTAGTGTGGGCCACAATAATTAATGTTGGGGTTGCTGTATGCTGCATTGTAGTAATGTTATTTTACCTGTAACTAACAGAAAAACACTTTTTGCCATGACTGTTACCGTGACAACTAAGAGTTAACTAGGCAGGAATTTGAATGTGTATATGGCTCCCAGATGTTACGCTACTCCCTAGTATCTCATGTGTGATAAAAATATAGTCATAAAGTGATAGGCTTCACCTAACAGCAAAATGCAGGGATGAGATCTGAAGATAGTGGATGAGGAGCGTTGGGATCAATCCCGATATGTATGCGCAGCACTGACAGCTGCAGTACCATCAAGCAGCCATCTGGTTTGAAGGAAGGCAAAAATGATTCCCTACTCCGACGTGGCGCAACTCGATGGCGCTGAGTCAACAGCGAGGCCATCCCTGTGTTCGTTGCGGGCACTCGGCCCTCAGGTGCGCCTCTCATTTCTCAAGGCCTCTTCTGTCAGCGCGCCTTATGTACATTGTGCAGCACTATCAAAAAATCGGCAGCGCAATTTAGCGGTCTGCGGTGGCACTGCAGCTGACAATGTTTTGCGATGGTTTGCGTAGGGGAAGAGGGAAAGGACCGAGTGTTGATAAGAAATGTGGGATCCTAACAAGATGAACATTTTTAGGCCCTTATTTGGAGACCAGTGAGGTGGTTGGTAACCCTGGTAACAGGGTGGGGCAGTCACAGTAAGAATTTAGACCCCTGATACAGGGATTATGAGGGGGCATGTGGGTAATTTTTTTGGTGCTGTTAAAAATATCTATGTAATAAAGAATAAACTGGCAATGTGACGTTCGAACCAAAGGGATGTCTGCTTCTATTTCTTGTATGTTCTAATCCTAACCAAAGGGATGGAAAATAGTTTATTATTGTTAATAAATCAGTAACCTTATGGCTGAGCTTTCAACCTGTGATTTCCAGAGTTCTCTAAGGAGGTGGTCTGCTTGACGCTGCAAGATTGAGCACAAAAGGCTTGAGGGAGAATCTTGGGGTGCACGTGGCCCATCACCTCTGGGTCATCACAATTAAACTCTATAGTAATTGTTTAAAGGATCTGGGGCTGTCCTCAGAAATGTTAGGGCACCACACCAAACCTCCAAACTCTTGACCACAACTCTGTTAACCCTTTCTCCACTCCAATATTGTATACCATTAGTAGTAAATAGGGGGACCTGGGTTACAGTCAGGACATCTGACCTCTAATCAGCAGTGTATAATTACATTTATAAAGCTTCCAAATGCTTAAAGGGGTTCACCCCAAAATCAAGTTGTTGTTTTTTTTGGTTATTCTTAAACAGTATAAAAACCTAGTTATACATTGTGTTGTTCATTTTTTCTCAAGTGAATCAATTCTGGGAATGTACATGTTGTTGTTGCTGTATTTATATGCATATGAGCTGCTCATGCATAATAAATAGCAGCTTTGATGTGCTAAAAATGATTATAATCTGATTGTCTATCTCTGCAGTGGCCAAAATTAAAACCCATAATGTTATTGGGAAGTTAAACAACTCTCCCACCCTTATTAAAATGCCACTTAATTCAACACAATTTGGACCACATCATAGTAAAGATCTCCTAAAAGCATGTTGAAATACTTTTACAAATTTTGTAATATGTGCGTTTTTCACTGAGAATTCAATAAAGTCTGAGTTTACATGTGTCACTGACTGCCCACAGCTACCTGTAGTGAGCAAAAGAAAAAAAAACAGAGGTTAACCCTCAACACATCAATCTGTGCAGAAAACATCTAGTTTTGAATGCTGTTTAAAATAACATTAATTTCTGGATGAGGCGACAGAGTCCCTTAAGACGCTATTCATCAGATGGTTTTAGTTTCCCAAGGCTCCCTCCCTATATAAGCTGCCCTTTGCCCCCTTTTATGTGCTATTACATTATTTATGTGTGTATCCATCAAAATAAGAACCCAGATCGTGGCCTGGTGTCCATATCTTGGTGAATTGTGTAAATAACTAACAGACTAGGACAGTTATGCAGTCACATCTTCTTACTTCCGGTTTCCTTCTATGTATGATCACGGCGGCCCTATACACTCCATTACATCACAGTACATTACACAAGTTCAATACTTATACCTGGCCCCATAAACCCCAATAATCTACAAGACTAATCATGACGTAGCGGTAAGCCGGATCAACCAATCACTGCTAAGCACAGGAGACAACAAGCGGGCGGTACCCACGTGTCCTCCCGCCCTCTCAACCGATGGACCAATGAGATCTGTCTTGCAAACAAACGAGCCCCATTACGTCACGGTAAGTGACCAATTACATGCTGGGCATAGGCACCATCCTCTATGTTGGGATTGTGTTTTCATTAGAACAGTGGGAGGAGTATTGTGCAAAGTGGGTGGAGCCTAAACAAAGCAAGCGCTTGACATCACTAGCAAAGACGGCCCTTTCTGACAGCTACCCCGCCCCTTATCCGCAACCTCCAGTATCTAATGGCATTGCCCAGCAGTCCGGCAGCCAATCAGTAAGCCGGAGGGGCGGGTGCTGCTCTGTACTGTCCAATCAGCACTCGGCTGGGAGTGTCCCCACAGTGTGCCTGTGCCTTGCGAAGTGAGTGCAGGTCGAGGAGCTGGGGTACAGAGAGCAGGCTGTCAGTGCCTGTGTGTCTGCGTCACACGAAAATGCACTCGGATGCTGTCAGTAAGTATTGGCCCCAGTTGAACCAGGGGCCCAGCGTCCCACACACTGCCCTCATCCGGGTTATAGACATAGCCATCAGCTGCTGCCATCCTCTGGGTGTCTGGGGGCCCGGGTTAATGTACCGGACAATTGGGGTGCTGTGTGGGCGCTGAGAGCCACTGCTCAGCTTTCTGCGTAATAAGAGCAGCCGCCATCACTGTCTGGCGCCCCCTCCCCCTCCAGAGACGGCCTCCCCCAGCCCAGGATGGAGGGGAGCCCCGGGACAGGCCGAGCCACACATACTGTATGCAACTGGTGAGTTATTGTACACACCGCCATCTGAGTACTGCTCACCAGGACATGTATAGGCGCCCCCTGCAGGCGGGCAGGTATTAGCAGCCTTCTTACCCACTGGCAGTAAGTATAGCACAACATGGTACATCTTGTCCTACTGACAAGGGTAAATCCAAAGGACTTAGTGCCAGTCCTCAAGAGAGGCTCTTACAAGATGCTGTGGTACCTGCTCCAACTTGGTACCCACTCTCCTCTACTGTCTGTGTTACTCATTGCCTCTCATCACCTGCCTAAGTATTATACATTCATTCTTAATGCTGAAAGTGGACTGTGCCATGTCCAGCTGGCTGTCCACTCCCTGGCAGAGCCATGCCTAGCTAACTGTCCACTCCCTGGCAGAGCCATGCCTAGCTAACTGTCCACTCCCTGGCAGAGCCATGCCTAGCTGGCTGTCCACTCCCTGGCAGAGCCATGCCTAGCTGGCTGTCCACTCCCTGGCAGAGCCATGCCTAGCTGGCTGTCCACTCCCTGACAGTGCCATGCCCAGCTGTCTGTCCATTCCCCTGTTTAGGGTGTCATTACCTCAGTACTAGATAACTTGTGAACGCATATTATTGCCAACTGACGCTGCCCACCATGAGCGAGTGCTACTCTGTCACTAGTTGGTTACCTTTCTCAATACTAGTGCTTGACTAGATAATGCAGACCACTTAAAGGTATATGCAAGTGAGCTGGGTTATGAATGCATCTGATAGAGGAGAATTAGTAGTGTATGAAAACATGTTTTAGAAAAGTTCAGTTTACTTACAAAGTTATTTGTACAAAAGTCAAATCCAGCTGTTCACATCCACAGGACACTTACATAAGCCGGGTACACACAGGAAATACAGCAAGATACACATTTTGACCTTTCTGATAGAGAGCACAGGAACTGTAGCAGTTCTTGTACTGCGCACATGTCAGAACCAACTGAGGTGAAGAACGATACAAATGTATTATCCTGCTTCTGAATTTGTATGTTACGCTAATTGAGATGGAGTTTTCTAGGGGTGTACACGATAAAATTAAAATACCAAAAAACATAGGAAATTTAGTTAACTTTAAGGTAAACTAATTAATGTTTATTTTGCAATGTTTTCATGCAAAAAAAATGTTTTCATACACTACTTATTCTCCTCTATCGGATGCATTAATAATCCAGCTCACTTACATATGTGTTGTGGAATAGTATTGTCTAATGTGTCAACACCTCCACATGTGTACTGACAGCCAGCTTATTTGGGTTCAGATTTGTTGTTATTATGTCGTTCAGTGGTGTACGGCTATCTGTGACCCTATGGACCGAGGCACGCCAGGCACACCTATTGTTATGTCTCTGGTTGTGCTTATCCATAAGGTTTTCTTGGAATTTGTTGCCAGTTCCTTCTCCAGTTGACTGCAGTTTGCAGTTTGTCTGACCTCATTGCTATGACATGCATATCTTGGGTGACCCTACATGGTATAGCTCACACCTTCATTGAAGTACACAAGCCCCTTCACCCCAACAATGTAGCGATCCAGAAGTCTATGAATGTTCAATTTAGTTAATTCTAGTTAAATTTAATTAGTCATGTGGGTGTCATTGGGTGCCATGTTACATCTGATTTTAGCTCATTGTGAGAATCATAGACTCCCTTGTAATATATAAAATTGCTTGGTATATGCTATAAGCCTGGCGATGGCATATTTCTTAGTGCTCACCACCCACTATCCCCAGTATTGGGATTTAAGTTCTCAGTCCTTTCCTGTTATGGTTACGGAACCAGTCCGCTGCTGCAGTGCGGTGACCAACCGCTAGATGGTTCTGCCGGTATCCAGTGCCATATCATAGAATCCAGGCTTAGGGTGAGGGTTAGGGATAGTTTAAGGGTTAGGCTACAATTCTAAGCTTAGAACTTCTCTAACATATTGGTGGCCCTGCAAAATATCAGCAGCACCATCAAGCGGTTGGTCGCCGCACTTCAGTGGCAGACCTGTGCCATAACTATAACAGGATAGATCTCAGTTCTCTAGTACTCCTTTACCAGCTTGTTAATTATAAGTAAGTAACCAATTTAACATTCATAACAGTCAACATGAACTGTTGGGTTGGATTCAGTCTCTTCCCTGGTGCATCTCCCTCATATTCTTGATCCTTTGAGAAGGGAGTCCTCTTGGCCTTTTCCCGGCCAAGGCAAGCCCCTTTTTAACTCTTCCTTGACTAGTAATATGCAGTAGTCTCATATCAGAATATAGGAAAAGCTGGCAATTTGCAAATAAGGAATGCTAGAAGTAATGAAATATTCTCCGGATGGGAGCTGATGCAGTGCATTGCAGGTGCTGAAGTATAGACTGCTTGTTCACTTAGGGCCTAGTCAAGCTGCCACTGGCAGATTAAGAGTTGGCAGCATTTACAGGTAGCCAAACTGTTCCTACCTAATCTTACAATGTCATCTATTTGAAAGTGTGTTTAATAAAACACTCCTAATCTTTTATGCACTTCATTTTCAAAGCACCTATTCTCTTCACTGATTGAGAAACATACTGCAATTTTTGTATTCTATGAGAACACAGCAAATATTCCATTTGACACAAACTAAAACATCTGAAGATATTTGCAATTTGTTGTTGTTTAGTATGAACCTACATTTATGATAGATAATTGACACTGAATATGGCTATTTTTAAACCGAAGTAACAATTCAAGATCTTCTAATTTGCTGATTAATTGAAGTAGTCAACTCATGATGCAGAGATATTGGCAAAATAAGAATAACAAACTTATCTGTGTTGAAACCTACCATTCTTATATTTACCAAGTAGGTATGCTCTTCTTCCTACCCCCCACACACACTGTAAAACAGCAAGTTAGGTAGGGTGATATTGTAATAGTTATTTCTGTTTAAAAATAGCAACCTTCATTCAAGATTGGTTGTCTAACACTTATTTTGTTCCCTGGTGGTCCAGTGGTTAGGATTCAGTGCTTTCACCGCCGCAACCTGGGTTCGACAAGAACATGGGGCCTAATACACTATAACATTTAAGTACAATATATCTCAAATGCTTATATTACAGCAGTAGTTTTAAAATGGAATACCCTTTTGTACATATACTCCTATGTGGGGTGCAATGTACAGCTGGTGAAGTTTTTTTTTTTTTTTTGTTTCCCTTTTAAGCAGGCTGTAGTTTTTATTTAATAAAAAAAAATTAGTGATAATTTGAAGGCTTTTTCAAATTAAATCTATTTTCTTTTCTTTTGTAACAATGCAGTTGACTATAGGGTTAAGTTCTAATCCTAGGCAGGGTTTGCAATCTTTCAGGTCTTCCTCAATCTAGGACTCGCCTCTCATGAGTTTCTAAGTCTTGCCTGCTAGGAAGAGCAGGATGGTGTGAACTCTCCTACCATGAAGATTTGGAAAATATTTAAAGTAAATTGTATGGCAATGATCACCAAAGAATTGTATGGAAGGCTGCTGACCTCCTAACTTATGTCTAAAGGAACAAGAAGTGGCAACTGTCGGACTGCTTAACGGCTGGTGTTGTCTCGAAGCATAATTGAGGCAAGCTGCTGCAGCAGCATTTTAAGTGTATTCCTTTTTACTATATATATATTGGTTTCACTACTGTCCTTTTTTGTTTTTGTTTTTTCTTCTACAGTCAGGATTTACGGAGAACTTTCCAACAGAAACCAGAGTTGTCCTACAGCTGTGGCCTCTCAAGGCCGAGAACACAACTAATATTCCTCACTTTTGGCAATGCCATTATCACTCCCACCTCTGAGGCTTTCTGTCTTGGAGGTTCTGTTGGACCATGTCCTCCTTATTTTCTTCAATAACCAAATTGTCATTTTCACCTAAAATCTCTAAAATATGTCACTATATTACATAAGACACATCTAAAATTCTAATCCATTCTCATTATCTCTCCTCAACTTCTTCATCTTGCTCCTTGCTAGCCTTTCCATCACCCATCTGTTTCCACTCCATTCCATAATGAATGCCTGCACTAGTTCATCTACCATACTCGACACTGTCACCTAATTATGTTCCCTTAGCTTCCAGAATAACATTTACATAAATGGCTCTAACATATAGTGCACCCCCTTTATAGCTCTGTTCTTGTCTCAAAATACTCCCTTAACCACCATCTTCGCTCTGCTAATGACCTTCTTCTTTACTCCTCTCGTCGGTACCTATCTCTCTCTTCTTCAGGACTTTTCTCGAGCTGTGGATCTCCTTGCCTCACTTTGTTTTAAAGCTTATCATCTTCAGCTTTAACATTCACAACTGCATACTTTACACAATTGCTCACACACAATCTACAGTGTAACATACCTCTACTACCACTTGTATCCACCAACTGCCTTTATCGCTGCCAACTTGCACCTGTCGCTCTCCTGTATCACACCCCACCTTTACCTTCTAGAGTGTACGTTTTTTGGACCAGGGACCTCTTTCCTATTGCTCCAAGCTGCCTGCTGACCCATTTACATTGCATTTGTATTGTACCTGCACTTGTAATTTGCTATTTGTACCCACTGTACTTTTTATCTACATTGTAAATAACACTACAGAAAATGCTGGAAACGTTATAAAGAGAAATATTAATAAAAGTAAGGCAAAACACTTGTGCGGTGCTGTTTGTAAAGCTAATACAATACATTTACAAATCCCCTGTGCCTCCTGAATCCCCAGAAAAGCAAAGTCCAACTGTACCATAGACACTGGAACTACCTAGTGATCCTATTGTGGCTTTAGTTCAAAACAAACTATTAGCTCTTATGAAGGAAATGGTTCAGGATGTGTAGCATCTCTGGTGATTCGCCTCTTCTGAGGCTGAATTGTCCGATTTGGAGCCGGGACAAATGTTCAGTAAGAAATCAGTGGGGAAAAATTGCCTTTAGTGGATGCACCTGTGGCGCTCTTCACATCTTTAAATGTACAATCGTTCATTACTTTGCAGGATGGTACTTTTTAAAGTTCCCATTGACAGAAAATGTTGATAGCTTAGTGAAGTATCTCTATACCCAACTTAAGCTTTTCTTCAATCCATCAATTGTGGTAGTTTGCTTTGCCAGTGACTTTAATATTTGGTGTGAGCATGCTTAGGATGCTGCAACTTCAAGGTCCTCAGGAGGACATGCGAGAGTTTTTTTTTTTTTTTTCATATTTGTGAGATTCATCTTTGGTAGCTAGACTGTCACCCTTCTTAGTTGTGGCAAGGCGAGCACTTTTGTATAAACATTGTGGTCTACGGACTGCTTTTCTGAGAACAGCTTACTGCAATTGTCTTTTATAGGTTTGGATCACCTGGGCCAGATTTGAAATCTTATTGACAAAATTAAGTACCACTACAAGAATGTGGTCAAGGTTTTTATTCCAACCTATTTTTGGTCACAGGAGATAAATGTACCTTAAGATTGGCATTTGATCTCATGGTGTTAAATGTGTACCAAGTTTAAAAATGAAATCCCTTTGTTTAGTTCTTCAGTTCCCAGTTAACTAAGACAATTGCAGGTATCCGGATGTGCGTTTTCCGACCTCGCTATTTCTAGTTTCCGGCCTTACCGTTTTGGTTTTGTTACATCAAGGCTTCTAGTGCAGATCATTATTTTCACATGGCGGGATTATCAAGCAGCCTATACAGATAAAATCGTTATACCTTGCAATTTCAATCCGATTTATGTGTTCCCACCTATAGCAGTATTGCTGAGAGGCATGGTAAAGATCAGACAAGATGATGTAGCAGTAATTCACATATTTCTTCATTGGCAGAAGTACATGGTATTTTTGTTTTTGAATAGCTTGTCAGTTCTTCTTCCCTGTAGATCACAGGTGGGCCTGATCTGTCCAGGACCGTTTACATACCCAAACCGGTTATGCCTTGCTTTGATAATAGCTTGGCTGTTGAGATTGCCGTTTTTAGAAGCTAAGGTTTCTTGGATTCCAGTAATTCCTACCTTTTTTGTAAAGGCACGAAAATCGGTGACGTCATGCATTTACTATCAATTTGTCTTTTTTTTTTTTTTACATTTATTTATTTTTTGGCGCAGCAAAAAGGATATCTAAAGGCAAAAATCTTCAATGAAGGTAATCCTGCAGTTTCTGTAGGATGGTTTTGATAAAAGGACTTTCAACTGAATATTTGAATGTTCAACTTTTTGAACAATCTTAGCTGCTTCAAAATAAATTGAGTTTCCATCCATCTGAATTTTTATGCAGGCTTTCTGTAACATTCATACAGGTTTACATCCGCATGTCCTTCTTGGGACTTAAACTTGGACTTGCATCTACTACAGGAAGATCCATTTGATCCTTTATCACAGATCTCCATTATGGCTTACTTGGAACAGCATTTTTCTATATTTCTGATGATCATAAATGGTGAACTAAAAAGATCTAACTCTTACACGGGCCATATCAGTTATTCTCAACATTTAACCTTACTGTGTAAAATAGAAGTGCTATAGCGATTACTTTTATTTCCATCACTTCCACTCAGTGAAGATGGAAGTAAATCCTAGGCAATTAAGCTGTTCTAGTATAAAAAAATACATTCTGGTCAATATATCTGATGGGCATGATACAGTATTCATGATAGAGTATTCATAAACTAGCAAAGGTAGATTGTGACCGCATTATACCTGTTAAGTTGCCATCTTAAAATGATCTTGGCTCAAAGTAATTTGAAAAGACTTCAATACGTTTATAGCTGGTCCAGTTGGCATTTGAGTTGTAGATTGGAGGAGTGGATTCATAAATGAACTTAGCATGCTTGACAACTATATGAGGTCTGTGAAAGACTTGACTTCCTGCTGTGCACCACACTTTCCAGAAAGATATTTGTCTTTTAAATATGAGTATAAGAAAAATTAGGCTGAGTGTTTGAGATTTTGGAGATGGGGTAGAACTGTATGTTTAAAGCATCTGATCTAATTCTGTAAAATTCTGTGATTTAATGATCTTGAAAATGAAATTATTTATTAACTTCATTCATTGGTGGCTACCTTTTTTTTAAATGTTTCATTAGGATATATAATTTACATATAATAAAGAATACTCTATAACAGGGCTCAAGGGGTCACTCTGTCAGTGAGTTTTTCTTCATGAGTGTACCGTTATTTAAAAACAAAACAAAAAACAAAGTGTCTGTGTCTCTCTGTTAGATGTTAGTTCTTAGATGTTGGATCATAGATGTAAGTCTTTGGATCAGAAATGTGAGATCATAGACCCTGGATCCTTTGTCTCCTAATTATACTCAAAACCTAATTTGGTGATCAGGTATTCATGTATAATGTATTTGGCAACCAATCAGAACCCATGGTGATGTCAGAAATATTTAACCCATGAGATAACGTATTCTTGTCCTAGAGACTTATATTAATTAATATCTTAACATTAGATGGCGCCCTTGTACCATCAAATTACAACAAAAATTATAATTAAAATAAGATAATATTTGACTTAAAGGTTATAAATAAAACTAATATGTTCTTGTATTTTGGCATTTCAATGTAAAACTGTCATGTGCTACATACCATAGATACATTTATGAATGTGAATATTTAAGGAGGTATCCTGCTCATTAAACGCTTAGCTTTTCAGGAAAGCATAGACTTTAATATGACCTTACCAATTAGTTAAGAATTTTTTCTTAGAAGTCATTTGTTCTGTGATTACAGAAATTACCTATTTCAGTGAGAAACTAATCTTCCACAGAAATATCCAAATAGAAATACGCATATATGTGTGTGTGTGTAATATATAGAAAGAGCATATAAAATATTAATACATTTAATATAAAAGATATATAATAGGAGTATAATATTAGATTATGATAACCATATAAAATTGGATTTTATTCGTAGTAAAAGATCTGACAATGGGTACGCAACCTGCCTAATGTGTACTCATAAAAGACTATGGGTATAAAACTCTGAACATTTTACACTAGCACTAACATCCTCCCTCCCATCTATTATTTCTCTCTCCATGGCAGGAAAGAGGTTAACCAATAATAAAAGTAATGCAGGGGCTTTTGCCCTGTTAATAAATTAAATGAGATCAGATGTCCCGTACTTTACCAGAGGGCCATCGCTCCACCACTGTGCTTTGGGGTGGAGCCCATAAACACCTAAATACGCATACGTTTCCAGGGTCTTGGGGGTAGATAGCCTCCAATAAGCCGTGTTTGAAATTTGGTATTGATGATAATTATCTAAAATACTAATGCAAATGTTTTCTGTATATTTACAGATTTTCAACTGAACTCTCATCTATCAACACTGGCAAACATTCACAAGATATATCACACACTCAACCGACTGGTAATTTTGAGGAGGAAGCGGCTAACATGCTTTTTTTTTTTTTTTTTTTTTTTAATGACTGTAAAACATGTTTTTATTTTAACTTCTTGGTTATTGATGGTCTGATTATAGTGTTTGTACAATTGACACTCTCGGTAGGAAAAGCATTTTGTAAATATGGAGCTTCAGTGGTCCTTTAATTTCCTCAGCTATCCATGCTATTCTACCCTTATGATATATTGCATTCTACTTTATATAGACAGACCTCTTTCTCGTAATAACGTAACCATTTCAAGCAAAGTCAACATGACTCATCACAAGTAGTCATTGTAATTTGTAGCACTAAGATATCTGGATTTCTTCTTTCTGTTTAGGGTATGTCAGAAATGATTTCCCACTTGAGGAGGTTTGCTCATACAAGAGGAAGAAACTTTTTTCAAGCTGGGATTAAGTAGGAAACCCTCCCTAAAAGCTATATATACAGGAAGTGCTTTCTCAACATTCACAACACAGCTATGCTGTGAATTCTTCCTGCTGATCAAGAACACTCACTTATTTAAAGAACATTGATTTATTAATGAACTTGGAGGGAATATAATCTATGTACATAAATACATTACTATAGAATTAAGGGATTCCACTGAAATGATGTTAGGTTGCCAACAAAATATCTTATTAGCCAGCAAACCTTCTGAGTGAATATTTCAGGAAGAGCTTTTCTGTGTAAATACTGATATAAACCGTTACACTGCAATTTAATAAAAAGTATGAACCAATTAACAAGATTAGCAGCTTTTTAAGCTATTGATTTTGCTAACATGCTGTTTGTTGTGATTCTTTATAAGACCTCAAAACTATAAAACAAGTTTCTGTTTTCAGTGGAAGTTTATTTCTGTTCCCCCCCCCCCCCCCCCCCCCTACAGAATTTGACAGAGGACGTGGGTCAAGACGAACACCAGACAGGTAGGTACTGCTTTGATTTTAACCAAAACAGAATTTTAATCATTCTTTTAATTTAGTAATTCAGATTTATAATCAAATTGGCAAACGTATGAAAAAATTCTCACAGAAATGGGTGGGGCATTGTATGGATTAGGGGTTGACAACCTTTTAATACCTACCACCTACTGTTGTATCGTTGTTGACGGTAACATTTCCTTACCTTCCACCGGTGCAGCAGTAACTCAATTTAGTGAAAGTGCAAAGTAATTGTTAGTGGAGAGGGTTTGTAAAAATATGTACTTAAATGTTATCTTTTTTTATACTTTTATATATGTTTATACATAGATAATTTGATACACCTACTTGTGCGAGAGCTGCTTACACAGCACAAAGGCTACAAAAAATTTAAATTCCAAATATTCTCTTGCTTACGATCTAGATTATATGTAGGAATATATATTAGACAATCAAATCATTAGGAGCAGGTAATAATCAAGATACACAAGCATTCAAACATATTAGTATAATTTAATATATCATCAAACAAATTATAAGAAACAGAATGCAGTATTTTATTTTAAAGACAATTTACCTTATCTAATTTCTGGTTGCATAAATCATAGGACCCTATCTATGCATCGCCCTGTACTTGCTAGATAGTGACACGGTCCTGGATACTCTCCCTAGGTTCTCTCACCAGCTCTCCAACAAGTCATTTGTGGTGCGGGGAGTCTCCGGTGTGTGACGTCGCTTGTCTGCAACACCACCTAGCGTTTATCCCCCCGCCCACCATGAAAGCTTGAATTGCCCACTAGTTGGCAGTAGGGACCAGGTTGACTACCACTGATATGGATGGGCATAATATTACTTTGAACAAGTATTAAGACTAAAGGTTTTTAAACGGCAGAAAAATAACACTTCTATCTTAAGTTTGCAGTTCACACATTCATTGTGGATGCCCTCTTCTATTACATTTGATTATTTAGTGGGATTCATCATTTATAATTTTTTGAGACCTGTATTCACAAGATATTCACAATCTCCAAAGTTGTGTGGGTCTGTGTTTCATTAAGAATTTGACACCCACTTATCCTTCTGCATTCAATTGTATTTAAAGTGATGCAGTGGAGGTTCCAAATATGGTATCATTTAATACTGTACTTTATCAGTTGAATATGGTTAAAATATGCTTTAGTACTGTATTTACTGTGTTCTGCTTTGAAGGACTATAATTAATTATCAGAATTGTATTTAAAGGCCTAGTTCATTATCTATTATGGGCTACTCAGCACTGGCTTTTATATATATATATATAGTTTTTATTCATTTATTTATTTTACCTGATTTTGGGTTTCCTGAGTACCAGAGTGATAAAAACTGAAATAGACACCTGCAGGATTATTACAGCATCAGAATATAGGTTATTGCTTAGTACAAATATTTTTAAAGTGTAGTCTATATATATATAATTTATAATAATCATTTATATATGTGGTGAACAACTGAGATTCGAAAATGTATTATTATTAAATAATTTTACCTTCGAACCAAGGATCCAGAAAATAATGTACGTATATCAATGGGGAGTGGGGGAGAGGCCCGCAATAGGCGCTGAAGGGGGGAAAGGCGCACAATGAGCGCTGAAGGTGCTTATTGCATGGCCCGCAATGGGCGCAGGAGGGGGCTGAGGCCCACAAAGTTGTGGGTTTGCGCATGTGCATGGGGGGGGGGGAGAGAAGAGACACAGCGTAGGGAGAGGCGGGGGAATCGTCAATTTATCCTGTCATTTGTGACGAGAGGCCCGCAATGGGCGCCAAGGGCTCATTGCCAGGCCTGCAATGGTTGCCGAAGGCGCTCATTGTGAGGCTCGCAGAGAGGAGGGAGAGGACACAGAAGGATGGAAGGAGAGCGCGAGAATCTGTGCATAGCGAGGCTCGCATTGCCCGACTTTGCCGCGCATGGCGAGGCTTGCAAATAATATGCTGTCATTGTTGACGGGCAAGTGGCTAGTCTTTCTATAATTCAAGTACATCATTATTTTATTGCACAATAATTATTAAATATGAAGAGTCTGGTAAGAAAACAATTATGAGAATGACTGGAATACTAGAAAGAAAAAAAAAATATCTCCTTCAAAGCCACTAAGAAATATGTTTTTTTATAACCTAAATCGAACTGCATTTCACTATTTTGTTACTCCATTTATGCATGTTCTGGTCTTTTCAGGGAATCTGCACTCGTGCAGTTCATCAGACTGTTTTAGCAAAACAATGCCACCAAGGAAAAAGAGGAGACCTGCTGCAGGCGATGATCTCTTAGCAAAGAAAAGTAGGCATGACGGGTACGTTTTATATAATTGCACTAAAAAAAGTGGTTTAATTCCATTGCGCACTATATACAGTATTTTATATAGGGCACATATTCTATGTCAGAACACACACTGTCTATATTATGATCTAAAGATAGGTCTCCATATAGGAAATACTCACTAGGAGTGATATGTAAAAGCAGTATTCTATACGAAAAGCAAATACTCATTAGTTAGTTTTATGCCCCAAAGTGCAAATAAGTATAAAACTTTTTTGACCAAAATTAATGACCTGGCCTCCATAGATGCAAATCTCGAAACGCAAGTCAGAAGCCTGCATAATTGTTTAGTGAGAATTGATAATTTCAAACTTTTTTTTTTATTATTTCTTTTGATATATAAATATGATCAATATTGTTTTGGAATTTTTGGGGGGGGATTTTTTTTTTCCCATGAGTCACTGAAATCCACTTGTCAAAAATATATTTTTATGCAATTTTACGTACCTTCTATAAAATACACTTTTTTGTTTTGGGCTAATTATTATTTCTATATTGTACGTAGTGTACAAATTTGCTGTCATTCAAGAAGATGTATTATGTTATCCTTGCTTTTTCTGTGTTTGCTTGTTTTAGGAAAGTCTGACAACATTTTTTATTCTTAGATTCTCCAATTTTTCTAGAGTTATTCTTAATTGTAGAGGGAAGGAGAATGGTGTATTAGCTAGCTTATGGTGGAAGAGAGAGGAGTGAGTGCTGAGAAGAGGGAGGGAAGGTGAAGGAGAACTTATATAAAATACAGCATATAAAATTATTCAAAAGCAAAAGAACAATATTAAACTCAGGAAAAAGTGGGAAATTATTTTTTATTTTTAAAAAAGATAAGTAGGCAACAGAAAGGGAGCATTAATTGCTATCCGTAAGAAACACAGAATGTATACCGACAAGTCAAATAAAACTAAACGTAGTAATACATTATAAGGGCTTTATTGTATACTAAGAGAATTAACCGTGAATAAATAAAAGGAAGTTAATATATCAACAGATACATTTCAAAATGATATACTGTGGAACAGAAGCATTTCAACCAGTAATTGTTTTGTTTTGTGAGAATGTTTGTTTGTTAAAAGGGAGAAGGATAAGGAAAATATGTTGCTTCAGCCTGCCACCAAATCCTAAAAAGAAAAAAAAAAAAAAAAGCACTTTTTCTTACCAAGAAAATCTACAAATTCCAAAGTTAGAAATGACACACAAATCTGTGACTGATACAAAGAGACAAATCTGAGAGCCTTTCTCAGGCAGGGAGCACGCACAAGCAGAAATTCTAATTCCTTTTATAATTATTTTGTTGTTTTTAAGTTGTTCAGTCATGTTTGACTCACAGTGACCCTATGGACCACAGCACGTTTGTCATTATGTCCAGGTCGTATTAAGCCATGATTTTCTTCACTAGATATTGGAGTGGGTTGCCATTTCCTTCTGCAGTGGACCACAATTTGCCTGACTATATAGATTTGTATAATATGTGTTAGTCTCTGTTTTGTATAGGTGAACGTAGATGTCATGTTTAAATAATCCATTTGACTGGTACACAAATACAGTGTGACAAGGCTGTTGATTAACCTGGCAGGCATTGTACCATCTCACTACTTCTAAATAGGTGAGCTGTGAGGGTGCCTGCCAGGTTAATCCTCAGGTTCTACAAATTAACCTTCTAACATTTACATGTTTTCAGAATAATTATTCATAAAGTGTAAAATCCTACCATCATCTAGTTCTTAGTTCTTCTGCAGAACCTTTGCATGAAACGTTTTCCTCAATTAAGACTTTTTTTTTCCATCTTTGATACCGGAAATTAGTGGATGTTTAATTAGGCATTGATCATTTAAGGTGCTGGTTAAATACAATTATAAATATGTGGAACTGAACCACCATGTAAAAGACGTAAAAACAACTGCGGCAACAATCAGACCACTGTCTCTTTTAACTAGGAAGTTAATTTAACGTAATACTTGCTGTTCTTTGTTCTCATTATTTCCAACTGTATTTACTCCACATATGGGGATTTTTCTTGGAATATGCCCAACAACCCTATCTACAATTCTACTTTCTTCAGGCACTTGGATAATCATTTCAAATGAAATGTCTCCGCTATATTACACTGAGACAATTCTTATTTCTGTCAACAACTCTTTTACTATACTTACCAACCAGTCTCTGTGTATCCTATTTTTCTAGAGGTCTTCCTAAACTTTTAAAGGATTAAACTGCTTGCATAAAAGGATGCAATATTAGACTTCAGCAGGAGTGTTGCAGATATTGTCTTTGTTCAAGAGACATACATTAGCAGCTCAAACTCCTATATTAGTGAACAAACATAGTCTAACATTTACTGCAGTGCCCACACATGTAAATCTAGACGAGTAGCCATATTATAGGGATATGGAAGTTTCATGCCATCCTTAGGCAAAAAGCAGTTAATATCTAAAAATCCCTCTAATGATTATGTTGACATCTCCAGGGGTGTCTACACAGGCATAACAGGACAAACATGAGCTCCAAAGTTAATTTAAAAGTTTCAGCTAACCTGATTGGCCAAAACAAATCATTTTAAATGTGATGCCAGTTTAGCCTGGGTTTGGAGGGTGTTACCCCTAATTTGCAACTGTCAGAAATTACAAGACATTTTAATGACTTCAATGCAAGTGTTTTTTCATGCAAAAAAATGTTTGCATTCACTACTAATTCTCTATCAGATGCATTCATAATTCAGGAAACTTACATATCCCTTTAATTCACAAAAGCATACTCCCCATTGTCTAATGTACTACTTTCTGAATTGATTTGCCCCAAATTACAGCCCAACTTCCTTCAGTCAAAATACATTGAACACATTTCTGCCAGACTCATGTGCCAAAGTTATTGTGGTGGGAGGTGATTTGTTTTTTTAACTCTCTCCTGGAACCAGAACTGGATTGGGTCCCTCTACGGGGGAAAAAAATACTTGCATAAGTATTCAATATCTGACCAAACCTTTAATCAGGTTATCTTTTCATTCTGCCTGTGTGACTCTTGGAGGACACTGCAAGATAAAGCTGCAGTTTTTACTTACTATTCTGCCCCTTTTAAAATTTATTCAAGGGATTATTAACCCCTTTACTACCTTCTTTTGAAAGACAAAAGCATATATCCGATCTCTTTGCTAGACTACTCAACCCAGGGGCTCCCTTCACTCCAGCTAAAATATGCTGATATTCATATCCCTACTAACAGCACCGCACCACACAAGACCCTCTTTTCTTAACAACCTCTCCATTTTCTTGCACTTTCCTCTCCAACCCTTTTTTCTTTCCCCTCTTAGTAGTTGCCTTTCCCCTTTAATATTTTAAGTGATAATAAACAGTGATTCTTCCAAAAACTCATGGGACCCTAGTCGTGAACAAATAAGATAACTTACACTAATGTAACTACATATCTGGACTTTCCATGTATTATGTTTTCTACTTTTATTGATATTTTTTCATGATGTGATACTACCTGCCTATACTGTCCTATTAAATAAAGAATAAAAAAACACATTTATTTTCTTTATTTTTAAAAAAGTGCCTTGCAAAATTATTCACCCCCCTTGGCATTTTTCGTGTTTTGTTGCCTCACAACCTGGAATTAACATGGATTTTTTTATTGTGAAGCAAGCAACAACTAGGACAAAATAACAGAAAAAGTCAATGTGCATAACTATTCATCCCCCTAAAGTCAATACTTTGTAGAGCCACTTTTTGCGGCAATCACAGCTCCAAGTCGCTTTGGATAAGTCTTTATGAGCTTGCCTCATCTTACCACTTGGAATTTTGCCCATTCCTCCTTGCAAAACTGTTCCAGCTCCGTCAAGTTGGATGGTTTGCACTTGTGAACAGCAATCTTTAAGTCTAACCACAGATTTTCTATTTGATTGAGGTCTGGGCTTTGACTAGGCCATTCCAACACATTTACATGTTTCCCCTTAAACCACTCAAGTGTTGCTTTAGCAGTGTGTTTGGGGTCATTGTCCTGCTGGAAGGTGAACCTCCGTCCTAGCCTTAAATCACACACAGAGTGGTACAGGTTATGCTCAAGAATATCCCTGTATTTATCACCATCCATCTTCCCTCAACTCTGACCAGTTTTCCAGTCCCGGCTGCTGAAAAACATCCCCACAGCATGATGCTGCCACCACCATGTTCTACTGTGGGGATTGTGTTCTTTGGGTGATGTGATGTGTTGGGTTTGAGCCAGATATAGGGTTTTCTTTGGCCGAAAAGTTCAATTTTGGTCTCATCAGACCAGAGCACCTTCCTCCATACATTTTGGGAGTCTCCCACATGCCTTTTCACAAACTCAAAACGTGCCATTTTGTTTTTTACTGAAAGTAATGGCTTTCTTCCGGCCACTCTGCCATAAAGCCTAACTCTATGGAGCGTACAGCTTATTATCGTCCTATGTACAGATACTCCAGTCTCTGCTGTGGAACTCTGCAGCTCCTCCAGGGTTACTTTAGGTCTCTGTGCTGCCTCTCTGATTAATGCCCGGTCCGTGAGTTTTGGTGGGCGGCCGTCTCTTGGCAGGTTTGCTGTTGTGCCATGTTCTTTCCATTTGGTTATGATAGATTTGATGGTGCTCTTGGGGATCATCAAAGATTTGGTTATTTTATAACCCAACCCTGACTTGTACTTCTCAACAACATTGTCCCTTACATGTTTGGATAGTTCCTTGGTCTTCATGGCAGTGTTTGGTTAGTGGTGCCTGTTGCGTAGGTGTTGCAGCCTCTGGGGCCTTTCAAAAAAGGTGTGTGTATATGTAATGACAGATCATGTGACACTTAGATTGCACACAGGTGGACAGCATTTCACTAATTATGTGACTTCTGAAGGTAATTGGCTTCATAACAAAGGGGGTGAATACATACGCACATGCCAATTTTCTGTTTTCTATTTCTATAAAATAGTTTTATGTATATATTTTTCTCATTTCACTTCACCAACTTAGACTACTGTGTTCTGCTCCATCGCATAGAATTCAGATTAACAAAACATTGAACTTAAGGCTGTAATGTAACAAAATAGATAAAAAGTCAAGAGGGGTGAATACTTTTGCAAGGCACTGTAGATTTGTTTATCTCCTCTCTGGGCCTTAGGGGGGTTGTGGCCAGCTCTTCCTATGTGTTGACTGAAAATAGTCTGACCAGTCAGCATTATATACCGCTCAGCATTATATTATTATTATTTGTTTTTAACGCACCAACATATTCTGTAGCTCTAATTCAGACATGAATTGAACTGAACATGCTCAGTAAAAGCAGTCTATGATTGCTCAAGCACCGTCTTTGGCTCAGTCCTGGCCAATGGGGCTACTGCAAGCAGATTGCAATATAGCTATTACCTTCAGTGCCTCTGTAGGCAGCAGGGACAGACCAGCAACATCAATGAATGACATTGCAGCTCACTCTGCTTCCAAGCTCCATGATAGCATAGCACCCAGGTAGAGCTGGCCGACACCTGTTAAGTCATAGGTAGGATGAGACGAGCAGCCCTGCTTAGGGGAAAAAACAATTAAAAAATAAGAAAGAAAAATAATACATTTATTTTAAGCTGCATACAGTTTGTGATAGGCTATGCCCAACAAACCAACATACAAGTTTACTTTCTATGTAAAATTATCTGCCTCCAGTTGGATGACAAACTAATTACGGTAGTTGGTTGAGTTTCTAAGGAAATAAGAACACCAGGTTCTATAACCTGGAAAACCCCAAACCATGCAGATCGCTTCTTCAAAAGCCCCAATGAAGTTATGAACAGTATTGTTTGTTATTGGATGGATTGACTGAATGTTGATCAAATAATGTATGAGTTTATAAGCTGTTGTAGAGCTACTGCTAAAGAAATTATGTCTAGACTTCTTGTATTTGGTTTGTAAGTAGTAGGGATTGCATGTGCTCTTTCCGTTTCCTTCTCATAACGATTTTCCTATATCTAAAATGAAAGCTAGTTTGCATTTGTTGTTTGTTTTTTTGCAATTTGTTTTGTCTTATCTAGGGACTGCAGAATTAACAACCATGTATTATACATAATTCATGTTCTATATTTCTTTTTCATTTAAGAATGTATAAGAAATATGACTCTTCCAGAATAAAAGCAGAAGATGACACATTTTCAAGCAAGAGGTGTTTAGAATGGTTCTATGAATATGCAGGTATGTATAATTTATCAAATGGAATTCTTCATTCATGGAGAAATTGGCTTCATGCAAAAATATGTCAGGAGTGTGGTTCCTGGCCCTTTGCTGTACCTGGTGATAATTTGGTGTTATTCATGCAAACTGGGTTATCTGGCAAAACTACTAATTTTACTTGCACAGCTTGCTCTTTATGAGTTAATTTAAACATAGATTAGATGCCATGTTCTCTCTAGCCTTATTTTTTTTTAGGTGCAATCTGGCTTAAAGAGCCACATACGCATATTGTGGAGCTATGCACCCGACCAGCTATTCCTTCATGCCACCCAGATGGTGGAGAACACTGGAGAACACGGACATTTGTGTAAAAGTTTGCCTCTTATAGGATTCCAGAGCATTGGTATAAATGTTACAGCTTAAAACTCAGCTGCAGTCTTTTGGCTTACTCTTGAACTTTTGACCAAGTTATGTCACAGAACTCCATGTCTGGCAAAACTGGCAAACTAGGCATATTCCATAATTTTTTACTTCGATAGTAACTTTTGCTGATCTTTAATAGAAAATATTTCATTCATGTTGAAGGAACCATTTATGCTCCGGTCAGTCGTGGGAAAAATTACAATGATCATACTTGTTAATGAAGTATGAGCTAGCCAAGCAGCTTGTCTATTTTTTTTTTTTTTTGCCTAAGACAGACTACAGATAACATAACTGTACAATGTTTACCTTTTTTGCTGATATTCTGTAAGCATGTGTGTATACTACTCTGTATGTACTCTCTTTTTGAAACGAGATTGTGATAGGAGACCACAATGTCTTTGTTGTAATGCTATTCTGTTCTTATTCTTATTATTCAAATATCTCATTTGAACATTGAACATTTACTGGTAGTCAAAGTATGCAAGTTATAATAAGGGATTGGGGATAAGTTCAAATTGCAACTGGCGCTACAGTAGTAGCAGGTAAACAATGAGATCATAGATAATTAATAATGCAGAAGCCATGAGATTTAGCCTTTTGAGCAAATTGTTTATTAGTTTAAAAATAACTTTTTTTTTTTTTTCTTTTTTTCTTTCTATACATTTGGCCAGTGTTTAAACAAAGTGTTATACAAAAGTTAAACTTTTCAAAAGTATTATCAAACTGGAACTGATGTACCAGAAATACGTCACTTGTGTTTTTTTTTTTAATATATATTACAAAGAATATATCTTGTACAATATCGAGAAATAAGTTAATTTTCTTTTACACATTTTTTAAGATTAATATTCAATAATATTATTAATTATATTAAAAACACACTAAACAGACGGAGTGAAGTTAACAGTTTTCATTATATTTACTATTTATCCGATAAATTCCATCTATCGGAATTTCTTTTGCTGGGGGTATTCTTAAATATTTTCCAATTGTCTATTTCTTTCCACTGTTTCGATCTCTTTCCAACTTGGAATTTTATCTGTTTTCCAGTTTCTTGTAATTGGCTATTTAATCGCTAATAAAATCTGGATTAGTAGACAATTTACAGAGCTTTTAATTTGTTTTGGGAATATATGGAATAATATTAATTGAGGAGACCTGTCTATTTGGAACCCAAACATATTTGAGATTTGTTTCATACATAAGGACCAGAATGTTTTTATTTTTGAGCATTTCCACCATACACGAGAAGTAATTTATTTAGATAGATTTTGGAGAGATTGGTGAGAGGAAGGGACACATTCTCTCATATGATGGAAATCTGTCACTTGTTTTAAAAAAAAAATATGCCACATCTTTTGTGCTGCTATTTAATTCTCCTGCAAGGTCTGTAAGGGTGGAATGAGTTGGCACTTGTTAAGTACATTTAGTCATAGTTTGATTATAACTCTTCAAGTGTACATTTGTATTACAAATAGTGATGGAAACCCTACAGGTGTCTGAATTTCAACCACTTACAGCGATTGGCTGTAAAATCCCCTTTAATGCTCATCTACACCCCAAAATCATTAATATTATGCTGCTGCCACCAAGGCAACTGAAGATATCACCATCTATGGAACTTCTGTTATCCAGAGCTATAAAACTTATACAAAATTTCAGTTTGGCACAAGGGAAAACTTACACACAATAAAATATCCTTACAGTAATGTAAGGTTATTAAAGGGATTTTGTCAACCCAAAAGCAAGATATTTTTAAGGTTATTCTGAAAGTATGAAAACTGGCTATACATTTTATTTTCTAATGTGGACCATTACTGAAAAATTCTGTATTTTTTGAGTTGCATTTTTGTGCAGTTCCGAAATACTAATTGGCTTCCCTGCCTGCTTGTCTGTTGTACAATATATAGTTAGTTTCCATTTACCTTAAAATGAAACTAGCTATGTTGGGTTACCCGTGTACCTTTTTTAAGAGCAAAGTGACAGAACTTGGTGATCATTTTCGGGTTGAAACATTTCAGGGGGATTTTTTTAATGATGTTTTGATCTTAAGCTCTGTGTAATCTGCGCCATCAACTATGCCCTAAAAGGGTATGACGACTAGGGACTGGCCGTTGATGGTAGCAGGAAAGAACCAGCGTGAAAGGAATGAAGAGGAGTGATCGCCTGGCTGTACAATAGAATAGCTCTGAAGACGGAGGACTTCATTCTTGGAGTAAAGGCCCTGATGGAGCAGTGGAGAGAGATCCTGGCCGGAGAAGCATGTCAAAGATCAGTTTGACATGCTGGGAGGTGTGGCTGAGACAGGCCTACGACGGTTTGCTGGTGGTGGCCAAGCAATGGGAACCCTTGTACTAGATAGAACACGACTGGCTTCTATCGTCGTTTGAGACCGATCCAAAGATTGGAAGCAGAGGACCTCTGGCTTGACCCTCTCAAGTGCAGGAGCTAGAGATTGGATAGGCACCTTGCTGGAGATTTCCCCAGCTGATTGACCTGGAGTGGCAGCTAGGGCAAGACTTCATTGAGCTGATCAGAGCCACCTCTGCTGAAAGATTGTGGGCAGAATTGTGCCGAGGCCTCGTCACAGGATATCTGGAGCAGAGGGAGCTCAAGATCCTACTGTGGATACAGGGTCTGCAGCAGAGAAGCCCTTGTAAAGTGAGCTCCTAAAGATCCAAGGGAGTGGTGCGAAAAATCTCGACCTGAAGGAGATTGGACAGCAAAAGCCTCCCTGTGTGAAGAGCAACCTTCGGGAGTCCTCAAGAGAGAAGTGGTTATGGGAAAAGGGTGATCCAGCACCACAGGCGATGTTCCCCAAAGAGGTGCGGCCTAGAGCCAGGACCAAATTGGTGCCTTGTTCTGGTGGCAGATGTAAGGGAGCAGAGCGACTGATCACCCCTTAGCTGCCAGCATGGAGATTTTTTTTCTGTCAATGCCTCCGTGTGACCATCTGGAGGCCCAATTGAAGCAGGGACAACCTAATAGATCAGTTTGGGAGATTGTGGAAACAAGCTAATCCTCCATTAAAGATGCTTACCAACCTTAGCGGATCCACTTTGGAGGCCAGGGGTTCGTCCAAGGCCCCTGTTGAAGCCCTTAGAGGTCTTCGAGAGACAATGAAGATGGGATGAGTAAGGCAGCCTGACCCCTACTATTAGTAGTCAGTCTATTGTATTTCTTTCACTTGCGCCTTCCTCCTGAAACAATGGGCACCTTGTAATGGCTTGATTAAACTTCCTGGGCCTTTTGGCTGTCCTCTGATAATTCACTCTGGCCTCTATCTGAACCAGTAAGAAAAGCTCAGACATCCAGAGACTGTACAACTTATAAAATGGAAAATTGAAACCAAATTGGTGGCTTTTTGTTGCTTGGTTTTCTCTGTCAATTTCCAGACCCTCCCACGTAGACTCTCCTGTGAATGATGGGCCAGGTTTAGGCAAGTGATCACTATGTGTCATATGCTTCCTTTTCTATGTATATTTACACCTGAAGTACAGTTACATGAGTCCAATAAGAAATCTAGCCTTATACTATTTTCTATCATAAAGCTCTGTAAGCACTTGTAAATGTAAACCTGTGTGTAAACATAACTACACCACAGCAGAACAGTCCTCATTGCAATTATAGTGATATCCTTCCTTGCTGCGATTGCGTCAGGGAAGGGGCTGAATAATAATAAAACTGAAAGTGAGGAATTAATAACCCTCCCCCTGTGTCCCCAGGGCACCCTCAAAACCCAGGGCCATCAATGTTCCCTTTCCCCGCCTCTTTGTGCTTTGCGATTGGGGGTTCATTAATACACCTTACATACTCCCACCTATGAAAACCCATAGACCCTAACACTATCTCCAAGCAACCGATTCTAAAGTAAGTATTTAGAAAATAAAAAAGAATTGCAATAAAAAAAATCTAAAAATTGCAGATTTTTTTTTTTTTTTTTTACAAATAACAAGACAATCCCATAATGGCAACATTATTATTCAGACCTATTCTGATTGCTGCTTTAACCAATAGATTGGTCTAGTTAAGACTAACCAATCCAAACTCACAAATTTCAATCCCAGCATTTTGGTAAAATCCTCAGAAGAGGAGTTGCATTAGATTATTTTTTTTTTTTTGCATGGGCTTTGGACTGAAGAGGCCTTTTCCAGGTTGGCCAGAAGATGAGGATTCAGAGGCTTTTTCAGGATTGGATGCGCCCCCTTATCCATTAAGGACAAGGGAGTAAATTATCATTGCTTGAGGATCATCCACAGAGGATAATGTATATATTATTTTTTTTTATGTTACTTTTTTATTTATTTTTTAATCTTTAACTTAATGTTTTGTTTTTTTTTCCCTGCAATTCTTTTATATTTCCACATTGTAATTATTTTTCATTTTGTATACTTTAGGATAGGTAAGTGAGGGGGATAATTTTAGGGGGCATGGGGACCCAATTTAGACATGTAAAGAAGGCCCTTGGGACAGAAAGTGAAAGGCCCCTTTGGTGTCTCTATGGAGAAACCCTCCCCGCCCCATAGGTGATTATTAAAAATAACAATATATATGCTACGGCCTATAGGACAGTTAATATTTTTTTAGAATAAGTAAATTGGATTAAAGAGTCTCCTTAACCTTTTTATATAGTGATAGATGGGTGGGAGGATATTAGGGCTAGTGTATCGTGTTCATGTTAGGTAGTAGGTAGCATTTCTATTAAGACTACAGAATTGGTCTTGTGCTTCTCCCATATGACATCACTGTCTGATTTGCCGTCTACCTCACCCACACCCCACCTGTACAAATAAGGAATTCTTGTGGTAGTGTCACATTCTCAGGAAAGTGCATTAATAATTAATTAAAAGCAATTCACTCCATAACATGTCCTGCAATTTGACATATATTATCATATTTTGATTTCACCAATTTATAGGAACTGATGACTTTGTGGGACCAGAAGGAATGGAGAAGTTTTGTGAAGACATCGGTGTTGAACCAGAAAATGTATGTTCAAAGCTGTTTAATTTAATTTGCAAACTTCGCATTTAAATGCAACTTTATGTTAAAGGACCATGAGTAATGCTCTTATGTTTGTTTGCTGGGCATAGGCTGTTGAAAACAGTATGCAGTTTAAATAAAGTATCACTTTTTGTCTTTTATTTTCCCTTCCAGCAGAGCTACGTATCTCCTCCTACCTGTGTCATCAGGGTCGTGGCTAGCTCTTCCTTGTTGCTGGACTAGAATTCGTATGTTCTGCTTCAAACTGAAAGCTGGCAGGGCTTTGGTTCATGCTCATTCACTGTGCAGGGCATGTGGGGCAGTTACATGCATGTTACAATAAAGCTATTACATCTGTGTAGTTAGTGGGTGCAGAGCTATTGATGTCATGGGGAAGTTCCAGTTACATCCGCCCAGCCTGCTACCGAGCTCCATGATAGTCCAGCACACAGGACGAGCTGGTTATGCCCTTGATAACACAGGTAGGAGGAGATACAGTGGATATAAAAAGTCTACACACCACTGTTAAAATGTCAGGTTTCTGTGCTGTAAAAAAATGAGACAAAGATAAATCATTTCAGAACTTTTTCCACCTTTAATGTGACCTATAAACTGCACAACTCAATTGAAAAACAAACTGAAATCTTTTAGGTAGAGGTAAGAAAAAATATAAAAATAAAATAATATGGTTGCATAAGTATGCACACCCTTAAACTAATACTTTGTTGAAGCACCTTTTGTTTTTTTATTACAGCACTCAGTCTTTTTGGGTATGAGTCTATCAGCATGGCACATTTTGACTTGGCAAGATTTGCCCACTCTTCTTTGCAAAAACACTCCAAATCTGTCAGATTGCGAGGGCATCTCCTGTGCACAGCCCTCTTCAAATCACCCCACAGATTTTCAATCGGATTCAGGTCTGGGCCATTCCAAAACTTTAATCTTCTTCTGGTGAAGCCATTCCTTTGTTGATTTGGATGTATGCTTTGGGTCGTTGTCATGCTGAAAGATGAAGTTCCTCTTCGTGTTCAGCTTTATAGCAGAAGGTTTTGTGCCAATATTGACTGGTATTTGGAACTGTTCATAATTCCTTCTTTCTTAACTAAGGCCCCAGTTCCAGCTGAAGAAAAACAGCCCCAAAGCATGCTGCCACCACCATGCTTCACTGTGGGTATGGTGTTCTTTTGGTGATGTGCAGTGTTGTTTTTGTGCCAAACATATCTTTTGGAATTATGGCCAAAAAGTTCAACCTTGGTTTCATCAGACCAGAACACCTTTTCCCACATACTTTTGGGAGACTTGTGTTTTTGCAAAATGTAGCCTGGCTTGGATGTTTTTCTTCGTAAGAAAAGGCTTTCGTCTTACCGCTCCACCCCATAGCCCAGACATATGAAGAATAGGGAGGATTGTTGTCACATGTACCACACAGCCAGAACTTGCCAGATATTCCTGCAGCTCCTTTAATGTTGCTGTAGGCCTCTTGGTAGCCTCCCAGACCAGTTTTCTTCTTGTCTTTTCATCAATTTTGGAAGGAGCTCCAGTTCTTGGTGATGTCACTGTTATGCCATATTTTCTCCACTTGATGATGACTGTCTTCACTGTGTTCCATGGTATATCTAATGCCTTGGAAATTCTTTTGTACCCTTCTCCTGACTGATACCGTTTAACAATTAGATCTCTCTGATGCTTTGGAAGCTCTCTGTGGACCATGGCTTTTGCTGTGGGATGCGACTAAGAACATTTCAGGAAAGACCAACTAGAGCAGCTGAATTTTATTTGGGGTTAATCAGAGGCACTTTAAATGATGGCAGGTGTATGCTGACTCCTATTTAACACAATTTGGAATGTGATTGCTTAATTCTTAACACAGCTACATCCCCAGTTATAAGAGGGTGTGCAGACTTATGCAACCACATTATTTTTATTTTTTATTTTTCTTCCCTCTACCTAAAAGATTTCAGTTTGTTTTTCAATTGAGTTGTACAGTTTATAGGTCACATTAAAGGTGGAAAAAGTTCTGAAATGATTTATCTTTGTCTCATTTTTTTACACCACAGAAACCTGACATTTTAACAGGGGTGTGTAGACTTTTTATATCCACTGTATGCAGCTTTGTTTGAGGAAAAAAACAGGCAGCTCAAAAGCGAAGAAAACATTTAAACTTTTTCTTTATTTAAACTAAATTTACCTAGAAAACATATGAGCTTTACTTGTAAATATGCAATAGTAGTCCTTTAATCTACTTGGGCTTTATGTTACACAGTGTTGTATTTGGAAGTAGAAAAACACAAAAAGCTTTAAATGTCATTAAATATTTTTTTTTACTTTGTATGTTTCCTAGCGATTGTGCATAAAGTGTGCTTTGTGTTTGCTTTTTTTATTTTGGTAAACTTTTTTTTGTTATTGGTGTCGTCCCTAAATCAATAGATGCAAGAGTTAAATGTATTCTGAGATGTCTAATAGATGTCTTGATTAAGAGTTGGAGGGAAGACAGTCGTATTTGCAAAAGCTTCACTTATCAGAAGGGGTGAAATATATGTGGAGTAGCATTCTAGTAGACTGGATTAAGGCTGTACATTTGCTATTCTATTACCTTATGGATTATTTTGCGATGATGCCATTCCTGCTTGTATGTTGTTTGTATGTGTGTGTGTGTGTATATGTATCGATGTATATGCGAGTAGCGAGCAGTTGAGGCATTAAAACTCGCAGCGCTTAGGCGATGAGCGCCAAAGGTGAGCAGTTTAAGCATTGAAAGAAGCAGGACTTAGACGAAATGTGCGCCAAAGCGCTCCTGCGAGGCGAAGCATTGAAAAACGCGGGACTTAACCTCCAAAAACATAGGAAACGGAATTGCCTTAGGCAGCAAACAGTTGAGGAACGTGGGTCTTAGACAAAAAAAATTGCGAGGCGCAGAACTCAAAATATGAGGTTGGAAAAATAGGAAGTTAACTGCCGAACCACGCAAATCAAAAAAACTATAAAAATACAACAAAAAAAACACACAGCACGAGGGGCAGCCAGGACATCTGGGAGTGAGTTTGCATGCCGAATTTGGCCAGTTTCGTCAGTCGAATATCCGCTAAGTTAAAGGGGGGGGGGGGGGAGGGGAAATGGTCGGCAAAAAAAAAAATTTAAACGTGGCTACACGACCCCGAACCGTGCAAAACACAGCCAACGCCGTACGAGATAAAAAAAAAAAAAAACACTAATAAGAAGGATGCACAATGCTCACGAAACGCATAAGACATAGACTAACGCCGCCATTTTACAACACTAACTTAAAAATTTAAACATTATGATTCTGAAATGGCGGCTTTCCAACCTAAACCAGCGTTTTTTTTTTGTCTCGCGCACGCAGCTTATATATAGGGCACACTTGCCACAGAGCTGACACTTTATCCTCAGGTGATGACCGTCTGAGTGGACATTTTCTGCTGACGGAAAATCCAAAGAGATTGTTAGCTCGTCAGGATATGTATTGCTGAAGATTAATTCCAACCAGGTAAAGTATATTAATTTTATATTACTAATCCTTAATAAAAAAATATTATTATTTAAAAAAGTATATATTATTAGTTAATTGCCTTTTAGATTATAAATACATTCATGCTTAGCTCTTTGAAATATATGTTTATTAATTAATTAGTAATGTACTATAATTTATTAGTAATCATCCCAAAACATTTGGAATTTTTAAACTGCCTTTAGTTTATTAATGCTTACATCTTTCTAATATATTTTTTCTTTGGTTAATTATTAATGTACATTATTATTTTATTTATTAGTAATCATTATGAACAACAAATATTCTATATTTATCAATGCCTTTAGGTTATGAATATATTAAGGCTTATCTCTTTATAATATATTTATTCAATGATAAATTGATTATTAATGTACATTAATTTATTAATTAGTAATCATTATAAAAAAATGTGTATTTTATAATGCAATAAAAAAATATAGATTTCAGATTGCACTTATATATCTGCATCACCAAAAATATGTATATTTTACAATGCACTGACATATCCATGTTGTTGCTGATTGCCTGAATCCAAATATTACAAATGCTTTCTATCTCATTTGACAGTTTCATTATCTCTGCAGCTGACTGAACACAGAGAGTGACTTTTACAGCATTTGAACAGCATAAAGATCAGGTACCGTATATACTCGAATATAAGCCGAGTTTTTCAGCCCTTTTTTTAAGACTAAAAAGGAGCCCCCTCTGCTTATGCTCGAGTCACTCACCCCCCGTGTCTCTCTACCCCCCCGTGTCTCTCTACCCCCCCCGTGTCTCTCTACCCCCCCGTGTCTCTCTACCCCCCCGTGTCTCTCTACCCCCCCCCGTGTCTCTCTATCCCCCCCCGTGTCTCTCTATCCCCCCCCGTGTCTCTCTAACCCCCCCAGTGTCTCTCTACCCCCCCCCCCAGTGTCTCTCTACCCCCCCCCCCAGTGTCTCTCTACCCCCCCCCCAGTGTCTCTCTACCCCCCCCAGTGTCTCTCTACCCCCCCCAGTGTCTCTCTACCCCCCCCAGTGTCTCTCTACCCCCCCCAGTGTCTCTCTAACCCCCCCTGTGTCTCTCTAACCCCCCGTGTCTCTTTCCCTCCCCCCTCCTCATCCTCAAGCCCCCCCCCCCCCCCTCACTTACCTGCTCTGGCCTCCGCTCCTTACGGGTCTTGATGTGGCACGCATGTGACGTCACATGCGCGCCACTTCATTAGCATATACCGGGTGCCGGTATATGCTAATGCCCTATCCTTAACCTCAACCCCCCCATCCTCAACCTCCCCTCCTCATCCTCACTCCTCATCCTCGGCCCCATCCTCATCCTAAACCTCCCTCCTCAACCCCCCCCTCATTCTAAACCCCCCCTCTCGCATCACTGCCAGCACCCGGTATATGCTAATGACGTGGCGCACGTGTGACGTCACATGCGCGCCACATCAAGACCAGGAAGGAGCGGAGGCCGGAGCAGGTAAGTGAGGGGAGGGGGTTTTAGAATGAGGGGGGTTTAGAATGAGGGAGGGGGATGAGGAGGGGGCCTGAGGATGATGAGGGAGGATGGGGGGGGTTGAGGTTGAGGATGGGGGGGGGTTGAGGTTGAGGATGGGGGGGTTGAGGATGGGGGGGTTGAGGATGATGGGGTTGAGGTTGAGGATGGGGAGGTTGAGGATGGGGGGGTTGAGGTTGGAGGTTGAGAATGAGGAGGGGGGAAGAGACACAGGGAAGGTAGAGGGGAGAAGAGACACGGGAGAGAGCGGGGGACACAGAAGGCACAAAAGGAACACAGGAGGCAGCACATTTCACACCCTCGGCTTATACTCGAGTCACTCATTTTTCCCAGTATTTTGTGGTAAAATAGGTGCCTCGGCTTATACTCGGGTCAGCTTATACTCTAGTATATACGGTATATCATTTCATTTTGTTCTCTTCTATTATGGATTGATGACACTTATTGATGAACGTATATTAATATTTTAATTAATAATTAGTAATCATTACAACAACAACAAAAAACTTTGGCACTGCAATAAAAATAAAAACATTTTTAAACCGGAACTTATATATCTGCCTTACTGCTTATTCATGTACATTCCTTTGGGAACAATTAATAATAATAAAAAAAAAAAAAAACATTTATAATGGATGTTAAAAAAAGTACATTTTACAAAGCACTTGCATATCTGGAGTGCTTAGACTTGCCTGATAGGGATAGGACCTTCAAAGCACTTAAATATTTCACACAGTTTCTTAGATTCTGACACGTGCTGCATTTAATATTTTTATACTGCTTTTATTTATGAATATATTGATGATTATGCATTTTAGTTTTGCATGTATTCCAATTAAACATCTTACTTTCAATGAGTCACAAATTAATTCAATACAAACATTCAAAAAAAAATTCATGTAACTTTACAGATTCCTCATCTATTCACCTTACTGAAGGCAGAGACTCAGCTCTGTAGGCTTTCATCTGCAATCAGATCAATTTCACAGATATATGATTTTATTCATTGATGACAGTTAATGATTAATTAATTAACCTATATTCATTTAGGGCATCATTCAATCGCGATTTGCCCAATTGAATAGGGCTATATATAAGCACATGGTATATATTTTTTTACAGAAGTTTTTAGTTACTGAACAAGGTCTTCACCAACTAAAAAGTTTATGTAAAAAAAATATGCTATGTGCTTCTATAGAGCCCTATTCAATTGGCCAAATTGCAAATGAATGAGGCCCTTAGTATTTAATTATTCATTAATAATAAAAAAAACATATGCTTACCTAATTAATTAATTTTAAAAATGCAAATTACACCTCATAAGTTGATGTATTAATTAAATAATAATTAATTATTACAAACAATTATATATATATATATATATATATATATATATATATATATATATATATATATATATGTGCAGCTCTTTCGTTTTTTAATGAATGCCAATAAAAAAAAAAAACATAATGGCATACAAACAATTAGCAGAGGTTGAAAAAGAACAGCAACATCAATTTCCAATGCCAAGAGTAAATATGGTTTTGAAAAGAGATCGCAATACTGATCAAAGATGGTATAATTTACCAATTGTAAATGAGGTTGCCATGGTCTTTAAAAATGAGAATGTGAACCACCTTTTCAGCGGGATATTAGAATATATCCACGCAATGAAGACCTACCTTTTATAAACATAAATATATTAAGTTGTAATTTAGGATCCAATGACACATCCCATTTTCTTTCCAAATGGTGAGCCAGGATGGGAACCAAAATTACAATTGCAAGGTTATCCCAATAGTAAAGTTCGTGTTAGAAGCAATATTTCTATGCTGGAATATAAAGTGGCACAAACTGCTATTCGGGATCATTTTAATCCTATTTTATGTGGGGCAAACTCACACAACAATGGATTATTGATTCCCATCTACAAGTCTAAGCACAAAATGTATTTTTTTTAATCAAATTTCAACAAAACAAGCTTCGAATTGAACAATATTGTGATTGATGGATTATGTCGCTGAATTGGCTACCAACAGAGACATTCCAGCTGAAAGAGCAATCATTTTGCCATCCGCTTTCCAAGGATCTCGTCGCAATATGCGAGAAAGATATAATGATGCCATGGCTATTGTCACAAAAATTGGAAAAACAGATTTATTCATTACATTCACATGTAATCCACAATGGCCAGATATCAAGGAAAATTTGAATCTTGGACAAAATACTTCTGACCGACCAGATTTAGTGGCAAGAGTATTCAAAATAAAACTCAATTAATTAATACACATTTGCTGATGAGGTACAATGCACACATAAATGTGGAAGCTTGCACGTCTATCAAATCCATCAAATACGTGTATAAATATATATACAAAGGATAGGATGCAGCAACTGGTCTTGTGCAAGGTGCACAAAACAAAAATCCAATTTTAAATGACGAACTTTCTAATTATTTAGATGCTCGCTATGTCAGTGCCCTAGAAGCAATGTGGCGTCTTCTGAAATTCGAGATGCATGATCAGTCGCATGCTGTGTATCGATTAGCAGTACATTTACCACGTCAGTTTGTTTGCTTTACTACAGGAAATGAAGGAAATGCCTTAGCCCAAAGTGAACATCGAGAAACAACACTTACTGCTTGGTTTAAATTAAACTGCCAGGACACTGAGGCCAGACAATTTGTATACATTGAGATTCCATATCCCTATGTATTCGTAAATGGCCAATGGCGACAATGAAAAAACTATAATAATAAAATTATCCCACAAATTTATACCGTCAGCCCAAGAGACATTGAACGTTTCAGTTTTTAAGAGTACTTCTTTTACATGTTCCCGGTGCACAAAGTTATGAACCTTTACGCACAGTGAATGACATAGTTTATGATACTTTCCTATTCGCTGCAAGACATCAAAACTTCATAGCAGATGATACAGAATAGGAGAGGTGTCTGGAAGAAGCAGCACTATGTCAAATGCCAAAGCAAATTACAACAAATTGCATTCATTGGCATTTTTTTGCAATGTACCTGATGCACTTGCTTTGTGGGAAACATTTAAATTAAATATGTGTGAAGACATTGCACTCTTAAAAGCATTAATGGAAATTCAATAAATATTTCTTGCTCATAGATTTTAAATTGTGCAAGTTTTAATTTGCCTTATCCAGGACTTATAGATGACATCAACTTTGAGGACTATGACACTGAGCTTCAAAAACAAGAAAAACTTGCAACTTTAAATGCATTACAATTGCAAGCATTTAATACCATCACAAATGCTACAGATGATGAAATGGTCAAAGACTGTTATTTCTATCCATATGGCTTTGGTGGATCAAGAAAAACAATTGTTTGATGAGTTACATTCAAGCACAGGGTCAAATAGCAATGCCATTTGCAACAACTGGAATTGCCGCACTTTTGTTAGAAGGTGGCAGATCTGTGCATAGTGGATTTAAACTGCCAGTTCCCATTTTAGAAACCGCAATGTCCGATATTTGACTGAATTATTTACAAGCAAAAAAAATTTAAGAAAGTAAATTATTTATCATAGATGAGGCAACAATGATGTCATGCCATGCCTTGCAGTGTATTGATAGATTATTAAAAGAAATGTTGGATAATAATTTGCCATTTGGTGGAAAGGGGATGTTGTTAGGAGGAGATTTTAGGCAAACACTACCTGTTGTGCCACATGGAAATAGAACTGATATCATTGAAACATGTAATATTTACACACCTCAAATTAGAATTAAATATGAGATCTGAAGGCCAAAATTAATTCAACGATTGGCTCATTCAAATTGGAGTAGGAAAACATCCACAAATAACTAATTTATCAGATGAAAACATAGAAATTCCATCACAAATGGTTTGCAAGGAATTGCTCCTATTGGCAATCTTTCTCAATACGATCAACATTTTAAAATGAATCATCGCACCCCAAAAAAATAATTACAATGCAGATTCAGTTCTGGCTGATGATAAAGACAGTATATCTAACTTAAGTACAAATTTATCAATTCTTAAACACCATCTGGAATGCCACCACATGTTTTGCAATTGAAAAAAGGGGCAATTGTCATGCTATTGAGAAATATGAATCCAAAAAAAGGACTTTGCAATGGGACCAGATTAATTGTGCAGGATTTCATACATGCAGCTTCAAGTGAGAGTGGTTTGCCTTTTGTCCTTCAAAGGAGACAATTTCCAGTTATCATGGCATTTGCCATGACCATAAATAAATCCCAAGGACAAACCTTTTAGTAAGTGGGTATTTTTTTTACAGGAAACTGTTTTTGCTCATGGGCAACTCCATGTTGCTTTTTCAAGGTGCACAAATCCAGATGATATTAAAGTTTCAATTGAAGACCACCCAAGTCAGGGTGATCTATTACAGGATGGATGCATTTTTACCAAAAACATTGTGTACTATGAGGTTTTGTAAACATAGAGAACAGTGGTTTTATTTCGGGGATGACATTTTATGTCACTCTGGCTCTTTTTAGAGGACCACTATTTCACATAGGAAACTCTATGTACAATTTTACAAAACTACAACAATAACAAAAACTGGGAAAAAAAATAATAAATCCCATAGACAAAATTAAAAGTTTGCTGGGCTCCTTTTTAAGGGAACCACTTGGACATACAAAAACAAAAAAAAATTGAAATGTCTTGGAAGTGGCCTTTTGCCAAGATTGGCCCCACAAAACAGTTACGCATTTTATTACTTTTACTGTTTTCACATTTTAAAACATTAACTGCATGTTTGTAATGTTAAAATAGTTTTTTTCCAAAGTCTGAAAAGCTGTTTCATTGTATGTAATTAAGGGTTTATGTTAGTAGGTGGATGATCATTTGTTGTAAAAATTAAATCTATAATTAAATAGAGTATTGATACAGGGAGTTATCCGATCGCTAGTTAATGGGTTCAGGAAGGAATACATTTTCCCTCCTTTGATACAATTGGCTAAGTTTTAATGTTTTTGTTTTTTTTGTGTTTTTTTACTGTTTGCCTTCCTCTGGATTCAATACTTATGTGGTTTAACAATACTTTAAAGAAAAGTTGCATGTTGCAAAGCATTATGTAATGGTTTAAGATACTCATTGATATAAATTTGACCTAATGTTATGTTACTCCTCATGCCTCACATTTAAAAATGTTAGTAATGTTAAAAAAAACAAATGGTTCACTAATCTTTCAAATATAAGTTGCATGTTCCAAAGCATTTGTGTATTTGTTCATACAAACTTCATCCATTGTTACATTATTCCTGTATACATGATGATTTAATAAGATTAATATGGTTGTATAACTGATCATTAAAAAAATATATTAAAACTGTTGTACTTCTTTTTACATTACAAAAGGTTAAGCGGGTCGAAGATTCACATTGTGTGTCAAACAGCATTCCAAGCTTTAACATTTTCTTGACACACACACACACACATATATATATATATATATATATATATATATATATATATATATATATATATATATATATATATATATATATTAGCGACTTGCTCGTCAAAAATGCTAGGGCAATAAAATTGTAAGGCAGGTAATGCTGTTTGCCACAGACAGTAAGGGCCTCATTCTATTATCGGCCGTAGGAGATGCGGGGCTGCAAGGACCTGCCACAAGCTATCCGGCTATTCTATTCCCCTCTGCCCGAGGATTCCGACAGGCTTGCAGCCGGCGCCTTGCTATCCCTTGCGGCCACTAGCGCCGGAGGAAAGCCTTTGATCTAAAACGTCCGCAAGAGTTTCGGCCGCAAGAAAATCCCGGTTGCTATTCTATTGCTCTGGGAACCCTCTCTGCAAGGCTAAAAGCGAGCCGCAGCTTACTTGCAGGAAAAAGGTCCCGCTAGCACCAATTAAGCACATAATAAAGCCATCCTGCACTCTGAGGAGACTATAAAGTGATTGTAGGTGTTAGCATTAATAGCACAACATACCCCTACACTCAAATCCGTAAAAAACATTTTTTTAATTTATGTCAAATATCCATGTAAAAAGTTCCCGAGGGCTTGGAGCACCTCAGACCCGCCCACGCTGCGGCCGGAAAATAAACAGTTAATGTAAACTCGGGTTTGGGCTGATGTGCAAGCTTGAGAGTGGGTTACTATTAATCCTCATGTCCCCCAATAAGATCCCTAGCATTTACAGAGCTTTACAGTGCAGTCTTGAATTTATTTTTGCGTTTAAAGATTTCTGAGCTTACGGCCGGTTGCAAGATATACGGCCGGCCGAAAGGGGAGATCCTTGCGGGGCCGTATAATTGAATTCCAAGATAACGGAACCCCGCAAGGAATCGCAGCCTTGCGGCCGTTTTACAGCCGATTAATAGAATGAGGCCCTAAGTGTTTTGGTCTTCTGAGATCTTTTGGCGCTCATTGCGAGCCTCACGGTTGGTGTATTTTTTGTTATCAGAGGCGCTTTTGCATTAATTGTAAGGTCCACACTGATCTCCTTTTTGCGCTTATTGCAAGCCTCTCCCCTGGTGTACTTTGTGTCCTTTGAAGACCGTTGGCGCTCCTTGTGAGGTGCACGGTGAAGACCTTTGTGGTTTATTGCGATACTGTGGTGTTGTTTTTTTTTTTGTGTATATGTATTTTTTTATGATAATTAATTAATTAAATCCTATACTTTACCTTTTATTTGTAATTAATATATGTATCAAGCAATGTGCAGAAGAGCTAACAATCTGTTTTGATGTTCCTGCAGCATATAATGTAGATTTGCACTGTTCAGCCAAGGTGTAAGTGTCAGGAATGTGTACAGTGTGTAGTGTAAATAGGCTGCGTGCGCGAGCGGAAACCGTATGTGTAGCTGTGTACTTCCGCATTCTGTAAGTTAGTGTTGTTAAATGGCGGCGAATGTGTATGTGGTACGCAGGTGTGGATAATTTTGCGTCCTTGCTTATAGTGTATTTTGTACCTCGTACGGGTTTTTGTAAAAGCCGTATGTTCTTGGCAGGGTTTTGCGGCTTTAGGGGTCGTGTAGCCTTGTTTTTGTTTTTTTCCGGCTGCCATTTTTTCTCTCGCTTAGGGGATTTTCGAGTGTCTAAACTCTATAAATTGAGGTGTAACTTCACTTCCAGACTTTCTGGGTGTCCCCCTTGCTGTGTGTGATGTTTTTATTTTATTTTTGTGTGTCTTTTCTGTTTTTCTTAATATTTTCCGCTTTGTGCGGTTCGGCCGTTAAGTTAGTATTTTTGCAAGTTTGTAATTTTTTTTTTTTTTTCTTAGTCCCGCGGCTTGTGTTTTTTTGTGTAAGTCTGTATTTAATCATTGTGTGTTACAGTTTTTAGTTGTTTTTTTTTTTTTCAAATTCCCGATTTTGTGGCTGTTTTGTGAGGCGCCGTAGAGACTTCACCTATGCAAATGCGGCCCCTCGCTTCGCGCCTTCTGCTCATTGCAGCCGACGTTAAAGCCTCCACCTTCGAGCAAAGAGACACAGGGGAAGTAGAGGGAGGGAAGAGACACAGGGGATGGAGCTGGGAAAGAGACACGGTGGTGGGGGGGGTGGGGGTAGAGAAATTAAATATTATCCCGTAATTTGTGACCGTGCCAAGGGCGCTCATTGCGAGGCCTGTAATGGGTGCTGAGGGCGCACATTGCGAGGCTTGGAGAGAAGCAGAGAAGAGGGATAGGACACAGAAGAAGGGAAGGAGAGAGAGAAGCCGTACATAGCAAGTCTCGCAATGCCCGACTTTGCTGCAAACAATCGCATTGCGAGGCTCTCTAATATTATGCCGTCGTTTTTTACGGGCAAGTGGCTAGTATAATATATCTTTGGCAAATAAAAAGCAAAAGGCCCACCACTTTGTTCATTCTGTCTGATTAACAAGTTTTGCTTAATGAATCCTCTGTATTGCATTTGCTTTATCGCATACATAATTTAAATTCCCAAGCAAAACCCCTAAAACAACTGAAATAATGATTTTTCTAGTACAGTTATGGAGAATGTTTTAGGTGAATTTCAAGTGAATAGTTTGTATTCTGCTCCTATTTCTCCCACAGGTAGTAATGCTTGTTCTTGCTTGGAAATTGGATGCACAAAACATGGGTTACTTTACTTTACAAGAATGGTTAAAAGGCATGACATCCCTACAGTAAGTATTTTTTTTTTCTTTTTCTATATTATGCTGTTCTCATAACACATTTATTTCTCTCTCTTTCTCTTTTTGTTTTTATTTTTTTTTCTAAACATGGTTCTGTCATTTCTTTTTATCACAGGTTTTAAAGTACCAAATACAAAACTTTTGTTGAATTAAAAAAAAAATTAGTAATGTGTTTTTTTTTTCTTTGAATAATGTAGGACAATTGATTCTTTTGGATAGAAAACGTATTGCAGAGTCTTTGAATTGGTTGGATAATTTGTGACTACTGCCTGTCTTGTAACTGTTATTTCTAGACTTTTAAAGTTGTTCTTCATGACCCATCTCAACCACCCTGTATTTCGATTTTAAAAGGTATGAGGGGAGCACTCTGTCAGACTGAGCATTGTAATTGGGACTCTCCAGTGAGTGCTATTTTGAAGTGTGCATGGGCATTTGTTATGGACATTTGTTCTCCCTTGAATATTGTATAGCTTGCATGTCTTTTTGAGGAAGTGACACTATTACGGATAGGCAGAATTTTAATTCTATTAGGTTAAATTGTGCATTATGGAACGTTTGAATTGCACCATTAAAAGGAAGGGGTTAATACAATATATGAAAAGAACATTAAAAACAACTTTAATTTTGCTGTTACACTTTTAAAGATTTTGGAGTCTCTGTGGTAAATGAAATGACAGAACCACTGACCACATTAGTTAACTAAAGACTATCTAAGAAAAAAAAATGAAGCTAGTTTTTGGGCAACATGAACTACTCCCATGTACCATCTACTGGTATGCTCCTGCTTTAATATGTCATCTTCTGATTTCAGATGTGATGCTACTGAGAAACTACGAAATTCCTTGGATTACCTGAGATCTTTGTTAAATGAGCCAACTAATTTTAAACTTATTTATAGATACGCATTTGATTTTGCACGGGTAAGTAACTTTTTATGTTCAAAATGTGTGTGCACTTTCCTAGTTTATAGCCTAATGGTAGAGGGAGTGTTTTAATTTAAACAGTTTAAGATTAGAACTGTGGCTCAAGAAGCCCCCACATGTGAATATCCAAGCTTAAAAGCTATATTCTATGCCTGATAGAAAACTTGCTGCTTCTCTGACAACTCCACCAGACATCTACTCAGTCATGGCAACAGTATCACCTACAGCCTAATTCTGACAATTTTTTTTCTTTCTTCTTATCTACATATATTAGTAGTGGGAAGTGTAACTACTTTCTCTTGGTGCTTAACACCTGTTTCACATATATTCAATAGAGAATTGGAGAAAACAAAAATAGTAAAGTTTTATTTACATTCTTAGGAGACAACGTCGATTAAAAACTCTTTAAAACCAAGGGAAATAGGAAATAATTCCTTAAAAACATTTTAATATTGAATCCCTTATTTTCCACACTTTTGATAAGTAAATTATTAAATTTGAGGGATCAGTACATGATCTTATTTCCTCTTGTCTTATCTCACTAAGTGTGTGATTTTTTTTTTAGGTTTGGCTTCCAGACTTTTTAAGTATATATCTCTTTTTATCAGTGTTAGAGATATTGTATTTATATCTTGGTGTTCTGTCACCTTCAAATTCTTTTAGATATGTATTCCACTTTATACAATTCTGAAGTTTGGCATATCTAACGTTCTAAGTATTATTATATAATCCAAATGCCCTTTGAATCTCTATATCAGTTATAGACTATGCTGGTATATTTTTCCAGTTTTTATAGTGACTCACTATTGGAGATTATTTTAAATATAGAGGTTTTGGTTGGTAAAAGGGTCTTTTAGCAAGATTCCCCACATTTCCATCCCTCTATTGTATCTATAGCGTTTCTTATAACCCCCATTTCCGGGTGTCGCATTAATGTCACGTATTAATAATTCCAAGTTTATTAAATGCGTTCGTTATTGCATAGATACACAGATTCCTCCTATGTAGTACCAGGCTCTCCCGTGTACTGCAAGTTAGGGCACAAGAAGGTGACTATGAACTCCCAATTCACGGAGCTTAGCTGGAAGCACTACCTATTTTCAGTGTAAGCGTCTAACGTCAGATGCAACCCTGACGCACGTTTCGTCACTTGGGCGTGACTTTATCAAAGGGAGGGGCGAGGACCTCGACGGAGCCTCCTATTTATAACGTAATGGTTGTTATGGTTACCCTTTAACTCTCACCAAGTGAGAAGGGTATATATAGATATGGAATAACAAGCTTAATTTATTTCCTTCTTAATTTCTTTACATTATAAAAATATCTATTATCACTTAGCGATTCCAAATTACCACCCTTATTATAAGCTGAAAACAGAGAAAGGTGGAATAATTGTTCTTACTATGGGCATCTTTAGATTTCCCAATTACTACACTTTATTCCATGAATATATATTTTAAACACATATATATATATATATACTAGAATATTGCCCGTCAAAAAATGACGGCAATGAAATTGTAAGGTAGCTAATGCTGTTTAGTGTGTAATAATGAAATATATAATACATTAATAAATGAATATACTTTACCTATTTTAAAGCATTGTGTGGAAGAGCTGTGAATGTGTTTTGATGTTGCTGCAGCATTAGTGGTGTGGATCTGCTGTGTAAGCGTGCTGAATGTGTGCAGTGTAACACTGTGCGTGCGCGAGCCCAAACCGTTGTCGTGTACTTCCGCATTGGCGTGAAATGGCGAGTAATGTGTGTTATACGTTGGTATCGGAATATCCGTAGGTGTTTTGTGGTGTTTTGCGAGTTTCTTGTGGTGTTTTGCGAGTTTAGAGTGCTGTAGCCTCGTTTTCGTTTTGTTCGGCGGCCATTTTTTCTCTCGCTTCGTTTTTTTTTTAGTCTCTAAACTGTTTTATTTGAAGTAAAATCGAGATGTAAGTTGTATTTTTGAGGTGCTGGGTGCTCCCTCTTGGTGTAGGTAAGTTTTTTATGTATGTGGTGTGTGTATGTATTGTGTTTTACATTTTGTAATGTTCGCGAGTTGCGTCCGAGTGTTGCGAGTCCGTAATGTGTGTGAACGTGTGTCGTATGTTGTTTGCGAGTGTCGTAATGTGTGTGTCGTAGTGTTTGGGTTGCGACGTGAAGTTTGCGAGGGTTGAAGTTGCTGGCAAGGAGCGCCTTCGGCGCTCCATGCCAGCAACTGCGGCCCTCGCTTTGCGAGGTCCTCAGGTGCTGGCATGGAGCGCCTACGGCGCTCCATGCCAGCAACTGAGGCCCTCGCTTTGCGAGGGTCCTCAGTTGCTGGCATGGAGCGCCTTCGGCGCTCCATGCCAGCAACTGAGACCCTCGGGCAGTGCCCTCGCTTCGCGAGGGCCTCGGCTCGCTGCGCGAGCCCGCAGCGTTAGCAACAACTCGTACGCTCACAACTATATATGTGATATATATATGTATATATATATGTATATATATATGTATATACACGAACACATACATATAAATGTGTCTTCTATTTACTATAGTCAAAAATAACAATCAGCATAATAATGCCATGGTTACATAACCTCCTAAATATTCAGTTCATGTATATTAAAATAGTTGGATATACCATAAAACTTATATGTATATATATTTATAATAAAATATGTTTAAAATAACAACAATATAATTGTGCTCATATTTATCAATAGTGGTAAAAACATTTTAAATTAATGTGCTATAAAATAATAACAGCATAATGGTGCTCGTATCTATATACATCAGTAGTGATCACCTGTTCTTCTTATCTACCATCCAATCTAGGTTTCTGTTATACAACACAATTATCTATTCAAACCTGATGATAACAGACATGTATATCTATACTGATCCATTAGCAGTATAAGAAGTAATTATTAGTCTTGCACTTCTTATGGCGAAACTTGTTCGTCTGTAATTCGAGATTAATTTAAAAATGAACAAGTTAACAATAGTTGGTATGATATAGAGAGACAGTGATTACACAGCAGGTTGAAACTGCATCCGGCTTGATTTCTTGGCACTTACCGTATATACTCGAGTATAAGCCGAGTTTTTCAGCCCTTTTTTTAAGGCTGAAAAGGGCCTCCTCGGCTTATACTCAAGTCACCACCCCTGTGTCTCTCTCCCCCCCGTGTCTCTCTTTCCCTCCCCTTCCCTTATCATCCTCAACCCCCCATCCTCGGGTGAATAGGGGGGTTTAGGGTGAATAGGGGGGTTTAGGGTGAATAGGGGGGTTTAGGGTGAATAGGGGGGTTTAGGGTGAATAGGGGGGTTTAGGGTGAGGTTGGGAGGGTTGAGGATGGGGGTCTTGAGGATGAGGAGGGGTGGATAAGGAGGGGGTTGAGGAGGGTGATAAGGGAGGCAGAGGGGGGAAGAGACACAGGGGAGGCAGAGGGGGGAAGAGGTAGGGAGAGACAGGAGAGGCAGAGGGGGGAAGAGGTAGGGAGAGACAGGGGAGGCAGAGGGGGGAAGAGGTAGGGAGAGACAGGGGAGAGAGGGGGGAAGAGGTAGGGAGAGACACAGGGGAGAGAGGGGGGACACAAGAAAGGCACACGGGGCAGCACATTTCCCACCCTCGGCTTATACTTGAGTCACTAAGTTTTTTCCCAGTATTTTGTGGTAGTTCTAGTTGACCTAGCTCATATATTAGGCATGCAGCAAATTGAAGTGTTCTATCAGCCAATATCTTATAAAACGTATACGTTAGAATTAAAAAAATAAATATGCATATTTCCTTCAAGATTTTAAACAAAGGGACTATGAAATTAATGGAATTCAGACAATTTCTAGTTATTGCTGATTAAAAAGTAAAAATGGCTTTTTATATTTCCTGCATTTTAATACTGACCCAATAGATTTGTTTTTTAAAAGTACTTAAATAGCAAGAAGTCCTAGAGTCTTTTAAATATTTAATTTTGGCAAGTTGCAATTTTGCTGTACCAAATTTTTACAAGTGTTACGGCAGGGGTACAAAAACAGTAGAAGGATTTGTGAGCCAACATACAATTGTTTTTGCAACAATTTTCAGTAGTGTGCATGGATATTTATATATACTCAGTGGCCACTTTTTATTAGGCACATCTCTTTAGTCCTAGGTAGGACTCCCGATTCACCCATGCACAACCTGAATTCTTTGTGACATGCATTCAACAAGGTGCTGGAAACCTTCCGGTCCATGTTGACATAATAGCATCACGCAGCACATTCAAGCTGCAAATCACCTGTTCCAACAAATCCCCAAGGTGCTCTGTTGGATTTAGATCTGGTGTATATGCAAGCAATTTAAGTACACTGAACTCATTATCATGTTCGTGAAATGAGCGTGAGATGACCTATGCTTTGTGACATGGTGCATTATCATGTTGGAATTAGCCATTATAAGATAGATGGACAACTATATCCAGGCATTCTGTGGCATTTAAATGATGCTGAATTTGTATTAGTGTGCCAAGAAATCATTCCCAATGACATTACACCACCAACCTGAACTGTTAAGAGAAAGTAGGTTGGATTCATGTTGTTTACACCAAATTATGATGCTACATCTGTATGTTGCAGCAGAAATCGAGATTTGTCAGACCAGGTAATATTTTACCATCTTTAGCTGCCCAGTGTATTTGCCAATTTGTGCCAACTATAGCTTCTGTTTCCTGTTTTTAGCTAACAGGAGGGGAACCTGATGTGGTCTGTTGCTGTTGTGGCCCATCTGCTTCATGATTGGATCTGTATTAAGCTTTTAGAGATACTCTTTTGCATACCACTGTTGTAATGAGTGGTTACTTGACTTACTGTCGTCTTCCAATCATTCTCCTCTGACCTCTTTCATTAATGAGGAATTTTCACTCACAGACCTGCTGCTCACTTTATGTTTTTGTTTTCTTGCGCAATTCTCTCTAAACTCTAGAGCAGTGGTTCCCAAACCTCTCCTCAGAGCTTCCACCGACATGTCAGGATTTCCATTTAACATTTTGTTGCCCATTGAATAAGAAATGCAATCCCGACCTGTCTGGGGAGCCCTGAGGAGAAGCTTGGGAACCATTTCTCTGGAGTGTTCTGCTGGAACATCCCAGTAGATCAGCAGTTTCTGTCTAGCACAAACAATCATTCCTTGGTCAACCACATTTCTCTACCATTGTGATGTTTGGTCTGAACAGCAAATGGAAATCTTGACCGTGTCGGTAGGCTTTTATGATTGGGGGTTAGATATTTGCATTAAAGATCAGGAATACCTAATAAAGTTGCAGCTTATTGTGTTTATGAATGTATGTGTGTATATGTATGTATATTATTTTGTATTCCTTTCCAGGAAAAAGACCAGAGGAGTCTAGATATGAATACAGCAAAATGTATGTTAGGCCTCTTACTAGGAAAAACATGGCCTTTATTTCCAGTGTTTCATCAATTTCTAGAAGTAAGTAACCAACATGAGAATATTGTGGGAAGTATGATTGATTAATTAATAAAGGTAAGAACAATTTTAAGCATTTCAGAGAACATTGTTTAATTTAGATGGCTGGTTGTGTAATGGGTAGATCTATTTTCATTGCTAGTCTGTCTGTAACTTGAGGGGTGAGTTATCCTATAGAGATTTATTCTGTCATAGACTACTTTTTTCAAAGGGATATTTGAAGATGACATCTTTAACAGAAGTGAGTACATAATTTCCCCCCCAGGTTTCTAATCATTTTACAAACAGACAACATTGTCATTACTAAAGTAAAACTAAATACAATATTTAACATTTAAAGCTGTAATTTTATTTTAAACCATGTAAATACATTTTGTACATTATTAAGTCAATTCTTTAAAAGCGCAAACTATAAATATTAAGCTGTAGTGGTCCTTTAAATGACCTGAACTGAGATTTTTCCCTACAACCAAGGTCTCTTCGATGTGAATAATATCATTAGGAACAAAAGCAAATGTCGGACTTTATCAAAGCAAAATTGTTTAGAATACTTAAAAAATTATAGTGCTTCTAGATTTACATTTTATTTTCTTTACTTAAAAGGATAATTGCACGTTAGGAGGTCAAATTTTTCAAAAAAGCAAACTGGAAATATTAGACTTTATTTTTTTACAGTGTGATTAAATGTAAGTGCAAATTAATAATGTACAAAATGTATTTACATGGTTTAAAATAAATTACATCTTTAATTGTTAAATATTGCATTCAGTTTTACTTTAGTAAAAGGATTAGAAACCTGGGGGGGAAATTATGTACTCACTTCTGTTAAAGAGGTCATTCTCAAATATCCCTTTAAAAAAAAAGTAGTCTATGACAGAATAAAGCTCTATAGGATAACTCATTCCTCAAGTTAGACAGACTAGCAATGAAAAATAGATCCACCCATTACACAGTAGGCTAACCTAAGATTTTCTTTAAAAATGTTTTATACTTACATTTCTGCTAATGCTGTTATATACTTCACAAATGTGAAGTTTTTCCTCAAACTACAATGGTGCTATAATTGTGCATTGCCATATTACGTACACCATTTTTTGTTTGTTTTTTTGCTTCATAGTAGTAGATATTTTTGAAGATTTCTAATCCATTTTAAAGGGCTTGGCAAATCCCTCAAATTCAAATGGTATTTTTATAAAAGACAAGGTTTAAGCCCCTGAAATTCCTCATTTGTGTTTCATTTAAAGAAGAAAAAAAAAAGATAACTTTTAATAAAGAGGTTGTTTGAAAATGCATCATTAAACCGTATTAAAACATACATTCTGGAAAATGTTGGTGGAGGAAAAGTAAGTTACAAAAAAAATATGTGTTTTAATAGGAGAATGCACATGAATATCCTCATTTGACTTCATTTTTTATTATGTGGATTGTGTTATAATTTTTAACAAATCCTTTATTGCAGCAGTCAAAATACAAAGTGATCAACAAGGACCAATGGTGTAATGTGTTAGAATTTAGCCGAACAATTAACCTTGACCTCAGTAATTATGACGAGGATGGAGCATGTGAGTAGATATCTTTTTGGTATAACCTTTAATATATTATATTTTATGGTGTACTTATTGTTCTTTTTCTTCCACAGGGCCAGTGTTGTTGGATGAATTTGTTGAATGGTATAAAGAAAAACAGATGGCATAACATTTTTAATATGCACAGCAGCTGAAGAGTCTTTGTTAACACACTTATGTCAACCATTAGCCATAAATTGCTGTTTGTATCAAAGCGCATGTTGCTTTTTTGCACAGTATCCCTTCCGTTGGGATCCCTGGGTGTTAGCTGTTTGGCAGGCCATGCTTTGTGTTGCACTGTCCTCTTTAAAGGCTGCTTTGCGTTTTGTATTTACACTACAGATTGGTGATTTTGCCAACGTCCTCACTGTGATACTGTGTATAATTCTGTCAATTTTTTTTTGTATATGCTTGTACATAAGTGCTTCTATTAGACATAATTTCTGCAGAAAATGTATTGTAAATAGCTTTCTAGTCACTTTATTTCAAGGAACAGAACTGAAGAACTATTTAGGCATAAGTTACAAGAAGTACCTGTTTTAGCATTTATTTTAAGTCAGGAGATGTAATTCAAAAAACACTTATTCAGAAGTAAATACGTTATCACTTTGTCCAAATATTGTCCTTTTTGCTTCCTATAACAAGAGGGACCACTATGATATGTGTAAATAACCGTGGAAAATGCAGTTATATTGGCTTTTATTTTGACTAGTTAAAGAATTATATGCCATTCACCATCTTCGAGCCTTCCAAAAATTCTAAGGATTCCTTTGTCCATGGAAAACGTACAATATTTAAAATAATAACTTCTCAAGAAAATTATAGTTTGTAAGATGTTTAAACATTTGTGAAATGAAAATCCTAAGTAATTGCTCCTTTTATTGTGTAGCTTAATTTATTTAATAAAAAAACATGTCAAATGTCAATCCATGAGAAAACCGCATTGGGGAAGGGGGTAGGTAGTATGTGTTAAAACATTATGTGCACAAACCAACTGGTTCAATAGTTTATGCTAAATCTAAACCCACTCTAGTTGCAGGTAACTATGTTTTATGTTGGCATAATATAGAATATATCTTAATTACTCCTTTAATAATAAAATATAACTAAATACTATATAACACTATTGGTTGGGTATCAGGTTTGAGAGGTGCTACTGTCACTCTTCTGATTGCCAATCATAATTCCTTAAGCCTAAATTGATTATTTTGCTCCTCTGTTTTTGGCTCCAATACGGCAACTAATTGTATTTCTCTTAGTGCTACGTAAAGCAGCGGCAGTTCTAGCTGTCAAATTCACATTTGTGCATAATCTTTTCCCATCTCAGAATCTATCCTGCTGTGGGTACTTGAGGAGTGGAGTTGAGCATGCAAATATTTGTTAATTCTAAGATGTACACGTGGGTAATCTGGTCATTGTTTCTTATATCTGTGTCTTCCCCTATGTAAATATATATTACTGTTCTTAAAGGACCACTATCCTTTCATAGAAAAACACTTTGTAATGTTTACAATATGGTTTACTGCAGGGGTCCTCAAACTTTTTAAACAGGGGGCCAGTTCACTGTCCCTCAGACACTGTTGGGGGCCGGACTATAGTTTGAAAAAATCTGAAAAAGTTCCTATACAGTATATATATATCCCTCCCTTTTTTTCGTCCCTTCTGCCTCTTCCTTTTCCCTATAACCTCTCTTCTATCTCGCCTTCTCCCTTCCTCTCCCTCTTGCTACTTATCCCTCTCCCTTCTTTCTCTCCCGTGTCCCTTTTTCCTCTCTCTCTCTTTCTCCCTCTCTCTGCTTCTCTCGCACCCTTCTCCCTCTTCCCTCTCTCTCATTATCATCTCCCTACTCCCTCTTCCTCTCCCCTTTCCCTCTCTTCTATCTCTCCTTCACCCTTGCTCTCCCTCTTGCTACTTCTGCCTCTCTTTTCATTCTCTCTCCCTTGTCCCTTGTTCCTAACTTTCCTTTTCCCTTCTCTCTTTTTCCTCTCTCTACTTCTCTCTCTCCCTTCTCCCTCTCTCTACTACTCCCTTTCTCTTTTCCCTCTCCCTGCTCCCTCTTTCCAATTCTTCTCCATCTCCCTTCTTGCTCTCTCTCCTTCTCACTTTCTCCCTCTCCTTCTCCCCCTTTCCTTTTAACTTCTGTCATTCCCTTCTTCCTCTCCTCCCTTCTGTCTCTCTCCATTTCTCCCCCTTCTCCCTCTCCCATCTCTCTCTCCTTCTCCATTCTCTCTCTCTCTCTCCTGCTCTATCTTCCTTCATCTCTCTCTCCTTTATCATCCCCCTCTCTCTCCTTTCATTATATCTACACCTCCCTCTCCCTTCTCTCTCGCTCTCCCTCTTTTTTTTCTCTTTCTTCATCTTTATCTCTCCTCTCTCTCCCCCTCCCTATCTCCATTTCTCTCTCCATCCCTATCTCTACTTTCTCTCTGTCTCTGTCCATCTCCCTCCCTCATCTCTCTCCTTTCTATCTTTTCCTTCCTCTCTCCCCCCATGTCTCTTTCCCTCACTCCCCTTGTCTCTCTACCTCACGCCCCCTTGTCTGTCTTTCTATTCCTCACTCCCTTGTCTCTCTACCTCACTCCCCCTTGTCTGTCTGTCTTTCTATTCCTCACTCTCTTGTCTCTCTCCCTCACTCCCTCCCCTTGTCTATCTACCTCACTACCCCTTGTCTGTCCGTCTGTCTCTACCTCACCCCCCTTGTTTGTCTGTCTGTCTATCTCTCTCTCTCCCTCACTACCCTTGTCTCTCGACCTCACCCCCCTTGTATGTCTTCCTGTGTCTTTCTATTCCCCACTCCCCTTGTCTCTCTACCTCACCCCCCCCCTTGTCTGTCTTTCTCTCTCTCTCACTCTCTCCCTCACTTCCCTTGCCTCTCTCCATCACTCCCCTTGTCTCTCTACCTCACTCCTCCTTGTCTCTCCCTCTCTCACTCCCCCTTGTCTGTCTGTCACTCTCCCTCCCTCACTCCCCTTGTCTCTCTCCCTCACTCCCCCTTGTCTGTCTGTCTCTCCCTCCCTCACACCCCTTGTCTCTTTACCCCACTCCCCCTTGTCTGTCTCTCCCTCCCTCTCTCCCCTTGTCTCTCTACCTCATTCCCCTGGTCTCTTTGCCTCACTCCCCCATATCTATATCTATCTTTCTCCCTCACTCCCCTTGTCTCTCTACCTCACTCCCCCTTGCCTGTTTCTCTCTCTCCCTCACTCCCCCTTGTCTGTAGGTCTCTCTACCTCCCTCACTCCCCTTGTCACTTTATCTCACTCTCCTTTGTCTTTCTCTCTATCCCTCACTCCCCTTGTCTCTCTACCTCACCCCCCCCCCTTGTCTGTCTCTCTCTCTCTCTCTCCCTCACTCACTTCCCTTGCCTCTCTACATCATTCCCCTTTGCCTGTATGTCTCTCTCTCTCCATCACTCCCTTTGTCTATCTACCTCACTCCCCCTTGTCTGTCTGTCTGTTGCTCCATCACTCCCTCTTGTCTGTCTGTCTGTCTATCTCTCTCCCTTACTCCCCTTGTCTCTCTACCTCACTCCTCCTTGTCTCTTTCTCTCCCTCACTCCCCCTTGTCTGTCTGTCACTCTCCCTCCCTCACTCCCCTTGTCTCTTTACCTCACTCCCCTTTGTCTTTCTCTCTATCCCTCACTCCCCTTGTCTCTCTACCTCACCCCCCCCCCCTTGTCTGTCTTTCTCTCTCTCCCTCACTCACTTCCCTTGCCTCTCTACATCATTCCCCTTTGCTTGTCTGTCTCTCTCTCTCCATCACTCCATTTGTCTATCTACCTCACTCCTCCTTGTCTGTCTGTCTGTCGCTCGATCACTACCTCTTGTCTGTCTGTCTATCTCTCTCCCTCACTCCCCTTGTCTCTCTACCTCACTCCTCCTTGTCTGTCTGTCACTCTCCCTCCCTCACTCTCCTTGTCTCTCTACCTCACTCCCCCTTGTCTGTCTATATGTCTGTATCTCTCCCTCACAACCCCCTCACCTTACCTATCCTTCATTGTGCCGGTGGGTGGCTCCTCCCCCTGGTGGCTCCTTCCTGAGTCAGCCCCTGCTCTGCCTAGTCAGATGACTAGGAGGTGTCAGCAGGGGCTGCAGCTGTGGAGACACAAAGAGACGTAGGGGTCTGGGGGAAGGGGCAGGTGGGGCCGGGTTCAGGACCATGGCGGGCCGGGTGTGGCCTGCGGGCCGTAGTTTGAGGACCCCTGGTTTACTGCATAGAAAAATTCTATCTAATTGAGACACTGGCAGGATTGTTCTCTACTCTTCTGTTCTGGCATGTTACTGGAAACAGATGGGAGGGAGCCCTATGTATCTCTGGACTGCAGCCGCTTTTATTCCTATTCTTTTGCATATACATTACATAAGAACTATTCTCTATGAACCCTTATTTGCCTTCTCAAGTTTTCTTTCAATTAATTGGTAAGAAGACATTGCTTTTTGTTTCGGTTTTTGCTTTAGTGGTAATTTTCTTAGATTTAATATAACTAATTTCCATGAAAATTTATTTAAAACATGCACTTTTAAATGCATAACAAGGAGTGTTTAACTGCAGTGGCCCTCAAAACGTGTGTTTAAGGACAACTGTGGTCATTTTTTTAAATATATTATTTTGAACATCTACCATTTAAAATATGAAGAGTATTTTTGTAATGGAAAATTAAAATATAGTCTCTAAAATATTACCATTTCAAAAACAGTTGAATTGGTGTGAAATCTATTTTTGTAATCGGTTTCCAGAGGTGAGAAGAGATTTTGGTTGCACTTATATTGGCACAATGTGAAATGGATTCTACAACTGCCAGATTTGCCAGTAGCTAAAATGTGTTGGTTTCGGGACACATCCTCCTCATAAGGAAAATGGCAGTGAAGAATAATTTGTAGAAAAGATTAAAAAGAAAGCAGTGTTTTTTATTTATAGTTTTTACTTTCTAAACATTTTACCCATTATCAAGTTTAGTTATTAAAAGACCATACAGAAATAAATCTGACCACACATGTAATTTAATCAATTTAATGGGACCAGGAATTCATGGTTATACTTGACTTACGGCCACTGTTGAATCCGTTGCATGCTACCATTCAAGATAAGCACAGCAGTTTTTTGTGTTGTACAGAAAGCAATGACCATAATATCTGTGATATATATTGTAGACACCTGAAAGGAGTAGCTGCAATAAAATGATAGGTGAATATCATGTTGGAAGAAAACTAAACTGCAATAAAGCCATTGCCAGCCAATTTTTGATATTGAGCAATTGCTAGAAGGGAAAAATATCTATTTCTTCTTTTTTGTGTGTATTTATACAATACAGGAGCCCTATCAACCCTGTTCTATGCTGATAGTCCTATGTGTTCTCTGTTTCTAGATATTTCTTTTACTTGACAGTTAGAAGAAGAATTGTGTGCTCATCAAATAAGGTACTTTGATGCAGTCAAGATATTTGTTTATATTCTTATGGCAGTGGTAATATTCACTAAACCCATCACAGGAAGAATTGTTGATGGATGCAGCTCTCATGGTGGCTTATTAAACTTCCCCTAATAAACAAATATGTATTTGTGTTCGTGATTCAAGGACAAATGGCTTCTCAAAATTTATAAATGGGCACATAAGCCTTTTGAATAATGCTGTGTTTGTGTCCACATTTCTGACTTAACATTCAATATTTCTTGAGGCTAAATGGGAGATAAGCCAGCATGAAGTAGCCTGTGACCCAAGTAAAAGGTTCCAAGGACAGAGGGGATTTAAGTCCTAACTCAACTAGGTGTCGGTGATCTAGCACCAATTTGATCACCTTTTATATCAGTTAGGCAGCGTCAGCCCAGGTGTGTTGAGCATATGCCAGAATTTTGCTGAGAAGCACATAAGAGTCATAACTGCTTCAATCATTTGCATTTACTCTTGTGATCAGCAAGTTAGTGTATATAGAATATCCTGAAAACCTGGCCTTAAACATTCCGGGGCAGTTGTCTACATCTGGGGTTGATATAGATTATATACAGCTTGTGAGCCAAATGGGACTGTACCTTGAGTGGATATTGCTGCCATAGAGCAAGTTAAAGTGTATAATTCAGTTGAGCCTCTGTGACACTTTATTTAACCTTTTAGATGTTCCACTGAAGGTTACAATGTAATCAAACCATACCCATTATGCCTATGGAAGAGTAGGCAACCTTAATGAAGGGCCATGAAAGGTTCACACAGGTAATTTTTTTTGTACAAAACAAGACTTGACTGGCATTTTTGAGACAGATTGCCCTTGTACATGTGTGAAGTTCTTGTAATATATTTTATTTAGAATAGTTTCACTCTCATTTTCTTATGGATTCACTGTGATTTATACACAAACATGTGAAATAAACCAGCTCTTTAATATCATTCTTACACTATATATTTGTATAGAGCTTTCAGGTTCAAATGATGCTGTTTTTCTTTTTCAATTTTGTCAGTCACACAGTTAAGAGCATGGTTTATAGTTTTACAAAATAGAATTATGTATTTATTGAATGATCCTTAACCATCAGGCCTATATTATTATTACTAAATGGATGTACACATAATGATATATTCATCATACAAGTCTAAAGACCAAATCCAGTTTGCTAGGTTTTTAAACAAAGAAACATTGTCAAATCCGTTTGTATATGTTGTCAAATTTTCAGTTATGTTAGCAAGAGAGACTACCATTCCCCATCGGTTTGGTTATTGTCTGCAGGTCTCTAAGCTTATACCAATAACTGCAGCATATGTACATCAGTCTAGAAAGAATGCTCTTGGATATCAGATTGTTGTGGCCTACATTTGCATTTTCCTAAACTTAGAAATAATCAGATCATTGCAGTGTCACAACCTAGTCTTTGCTGAGCTTGAAAGTCAGCAGGACCAATCCAACCTGTAGGTCAGAGCCAGTTTGTTAATCCCTTCACACTGAATGGCTAGGGTACATAACTGATATTCTTGCATTTCTTTTCCAATAAAACACTGTGTTATTTTGTCCCAAAGCGAGCATAATGTTTATTTCTCAGACACATTTATATCATATATATTAAAAAATAAATCAGTAAATTTAACATATATCAGAAGAATTGCGCAAATTCAGGAATTCGTATTTCCCCCCTTGTCATTTATGGACCAGTCAGATAACCCCCTGGTAGATATCCCTCTGGCTCCTTGGGACAACAACCAACCAATTGTAACAGACAAGCCCTGTCTGATTCGGGCAAAACCCAAGTATAGGGACCAGGTGAGAGCTACAGGGCTTCCAAAGGGGTTAGAGTGAGGCACCACTCAGGCTGTTGCACACAATGGGCCAAACTGACTGGTTTAAAGTAATCAGAAGTATTAACACATATAATGTCTTAACTGTACAGGTAAGGATTTTAGTGTCAGTGGCTGGAGATTGCCAAATCAGGGTGGTGTAACATTTTAGTACAGCGGCATGAAGCAAGGAGAGAGGTGTTGAAGGTTCCTTTTTAGAGGTTACTTGTTTCCTACATGTCTCAATGTACCTGGAGAGTCACAGCCTCTGAAGCAACTGCCATCCAAGGATGGTTTTGAGAGCTTCCGTCTGGCTGGAGTCAAGTACCACATCATAATCGTTTTGTATGAGTTTTCTCTCAGAATGATGTTAAGGGTGGAACTTGTCACATGTTTATATATTTTATTCCATTGCGAATCGGTTAGGGTGACATCAAGTTCAAATTTGCATGAATTCTGATGGTGGAGTTTAGATGGCGTGACATGGTCTAACAGGTAATTTTAGATGATAGAAATATTTTTATTCCCAATTGAGTTATCTATGCAGCATTTTTCAAAAGGGGTTTTCCTAGCTGATTTTATTAATTTTAAGTACACTAGAGATGTTAGCATTGACTTGTGATAGATTGAGCCATTGCTTTAATGGAAGGTGGTTTTGGTCTCTCATAGTCATGGGGCACCACTGCTGATTTCCCCGTAATAGGTCAGCGGCTATAGTAAAATTGTTAGCTATCCACCATTTTAGTTGAATGAGTCTATTAATTGATGGATTCTTATGGGGGTCCACAGAGGACTAACCCACAAGCCTGGCTGTACTAGTGGTGCCCTTTTATTCATTTGAGTCCATAAGGATATAGATTTAGCCACACTCCTGGGGAGGAGGGATCAGTTTAATTTGTGATGTAGGCAAAGCCAGAGCACCTGACTAATAAGGAGATTCCGTTCCTTAAGGATATGTTTTCAATCTCTTCCCAAATCAGCAACTGCTCCTTACCAAACTACTTGTTTAATTGTGCCAGTCTAGTTGTAGCTTTATAGTATTTTAGTAAGTATGGGAGTGCTAGGACACCCTTGTTTTTGTCATCATGGTAATTTTATTGTTTTGGGTTTTTTTTGTGATCCCAGACAAAGCGGGAGATTGCCCTCTGAAGAACCAAAATTTAGTTTGTGTTAACTGCTGTTGGACTTGTACTAGAGCTTAGGTAGTGCATTCATTTTGATAGCCTGGATCTTTCCTAGCCATGAGATCTTATAGGAAGACCACATATTTGTCATTAAGTAGCTTTTGCAATAAGCATGGGATAGTTTGCGTTATAAGTTAGGCCAGATTGCCTAGGGATAAAAATTACCATGTATTTTATATGTTGTTGGACCCATTTAAAAGAGAAATTGGCTGATCATAGAGATTCCAAATGCTTCGGTAAAGAGACATTTAGAGCCTCACTTTTGTACTCCATATTTTTATGAATTTCTGCCTGTTAGCTGACCACACTACTAGTTGGTTCAACCAATCGTAATAAACAAGCCCACTATCTGATGCAAAACCCAAGTGTAGGGACCGGGGGCTTTCCAAGGGGTAAGGTGGGGACGCCGCTCATTAAAAGTCTTGAGACTTTTAATCAGGGGCCTTGGTTTGCAGGTTCCCTGTAGAGATTATTCACTATATCCTTTAACTTGAACCCTGTTCTTATTGATATTTGTTTGAATTAGTGCTGTACTTGTGTAGGCTGACTATGCTACTTGTTGTTGTTGAGTCGCATTCAACTCTCCTTGAACCTATGGACCGCAGCACGCCAGGTACATCTATCAGCCACTGCCCCTCTGAGCTCCATCAAGTTCATGTTCATTGCTTCAGTAACTTCATCTAATTATCTCCGCCTCTGTCATCCCCTTCTTCTTGTGCCTTCAATCTTTCCCAGCATCAGGGTCTGCTCTAGGGAATCCTGCCATCTCCTGATATGGCAAAAATATTTGAGCTTCAGCCTCCGGATCATACCCTACAGTGAACTGTTTGTCTTGATTTCCTTAAGTACTGATTTATTGAATGTTCTTGCAATCCAAGGGCCTCATTCAATTGTGATTTGGCCAATTGAATAAGGCTATAAATAAGCACATAGCATATTTTTTTAAAGATGGTTTTTAGTCAGTGAAAATCTTGCTTTTGGATAGATGTTTACGAACTAAAAACTTATTTAAAAAACATATGTTATGTGCTTATTTAGAGCTCTATTCAATTGGCCAAATTGCAATTGAATGAGGACCCAAGGGACTTGTGGTTTTGGTGAAAACTACTTAAGGTCGGCAATTCGACAGCATTCGGACTTCTTTATGGTCCCGCTCTCACATCTGTTTGTTACTGCTGGGAATACCATAGTTCTAACTATGCAGACCTTTGTTGATAGATTAATATCTTTACTTTGTATTTGTTTTGTCCAAGCTGGCCATAGCTTTCCTCCACAGAAGCAAACTTTTAAATTTAATGCGCACAGTCACCATCTTCAGAGGTTTTGTATCCCAGGAAAATAAAATATGTTCCTTCCTCCACTTCTTCCTCATCTATTTGCCAGGAACTGAGATTGCCGTTTGCCATGATCTTCGTCTTTTTAACATTGAGCAGCAGCTCAACTTTTGCACACTCTTCTTTTACTCTCATCAATAAGTAATTTAGTTCCTCCTCACTTTCAGCCATCAGAGTGGTATCACTGGCGTATCTGAGGTTGTTGATATACCTTCCAGCAATATTGATTATGGCTTTGGATTCATCCAGTCCAGCCTTGAATAAATGAGGTGACCGTATACAATCTTGTCGCACTCCATTTCCGATCTTGAACCATTCTATTGTCCCATGTTCAGTACTGACCGTGGCTTCTTGGTTGACATACTGATTCTTTTGGGAGGAGGATGAGATGATCTGGTACTCCTATCTCTTTAAGAACATGCCACATTTTGTTATGATCCACACAGTCAAAGACTTTAGAATAGTCTATGAAGCAGAGGTAAATGTTTTTCTAAAACTCTCTTGCTTTCTCTATTATCCATCAGACATTGGCAATTTAATCTCTTGTGCCTCTTCCTCTGCAGAACACATCTGGTAGTTCCCGGTCAATATTTTGTTGTAGCCGAGCTTGCAGAATCTTAAGAAATATCTTGCTGCCATGTGAAATGAGTCCAATTGTTCGATAATTGGAGCACGCTTTGGCACTGCATTTTTGGGGGTTGGGATGTAGATTGACCTTTTTTCACTCTATTGGCCATTGTTCAGTTTTCCAAATTTGTTGGCATAAGGCAAGCAACACTTTCACAGCATCATCTTGTAGAATTCCATCACCTCCTGCAGCCTTATTATCAGCAAGACATCCTAGGGCCCATCTAACTTCGCTCTCCAAGATGTCTGGCTCCAGCTTATTGGACAAACTATTGCGGTCATCTCTGCTGTTTAGATCCTTCCTTTATAGATCTTCAGTGTATTCCTGCCACCTCTTCTTTATCTGATCCTCTTCTGTTAAGTCCCTACTATTTTTGTCTTTTATCACGCCCACTTTGGCTGAAAGGTGCCTTTGAATTACCCAGTTTTCTTGGAGAGATCTCTTGCATTACCCATTCTATTATCTTTTTCGATTTCTATACATGGCTCATTGTAGAATGTCTCCTTGTCTCTTCTTGCTGTCCTCTGGAATTCTGCCTTCAGTTGGACAAATCTTTTCCTTTCTCCACTACCTTTTGCTTTCCTTCTTTCCTGGGCTGCTTTTAAAGCCTCATCAAATAGCTAGTTTACATAGTTACATAGTAATTAAGGTTGAAAAAAGACTTTCATTCCATCAAGTTCAGCCTTTTAAGATCTCCTCTGATCTGCAATATGTGGATTACATATTAATTAATTAGTTGTTTATTAATTATTATTAAATTATTTAATTATTTATTTTTAATTATTAATTAATCCAGAGGAAGGCAAACAGAAAAAAACCCAAGTGAGACCTTTTCCAGCTCTAAAATGTCCTTTTTATGAAGTGGTGCCCAAAATTGTTCTCCATATTCCAAATGAGGGCGTACTAGGGATTTGTATAGTGGCAGACTTATATTTGCTTCATTTGCTTCTATACCCTTCTTAATACATGCTAATGTTTTTTTTGCCTGTGCAGCTGCTGCTTGGCTTTGAGCACTGTTAGCTAGGTGGTTGTCCACAAGCACTCCCAAATCCCTTTCAATACCTGATACCCCTATATTTGCTCCATTAAGATTATTAATTGCATGGCTATTTTTCCTTCCCAGATGCATATCTTTACATTTATTCGTATTCAATCTCATCTGCCATTTAGATGCCCATTCCTCAATTATATGTAAATCCCTTTGGAGGGAAAGCACATCATTATCTGATTTAATTACCTTGCACAACTTCGTGTCATCAGCAAAAATGGAGACTCTACTTTCCAGTCCCACCTCTAAGTCATTAATAAATATGTTAAAAAGGAGAGGACCTAATACTGAACCCTGAGGATCCCCACTTAACCACATTAGTCCAATCGGAGTATGTTCCATTTACAACAACCCTTTGCTTCCTGTCTTTTAGCCAGCTCTCAATCCATAAACAGATATTTACTACAATTCCTGTATCTCTTAGTTTGCACAATAGTCTCCCATGTGGCACTGTAACAAAAGCCTTTGCAAAATCCAAAAAGACTACATCCACTGAGTTGCCTTGATCCAGGTTCTTCCTAACTTCCTCATATAAACTAATTAGATTTGTTTGACATGACCTATCCCTCATAAATCCATGTTGACTCCTACTTATAATCCTGTTCAAATAGACATATTCTTGTATATTCTAAAAGCTTCCCCACTACAGAAGTGAGGCTCACTGGTCTATAATTCCCCGGATTTGCTCTTGCTCTCTTTTTAAATATAGGTATCACATCTGCTTTTCTCCAGTCATCTGGTAGAGACCCTGTGTTGATTGAATCCTGAAAAATTAAATATAATGGTTTAACTATTACAGAACCCAGTTCCTTCAGTACCCGGGGATGTATTCCATCAGGACCCAGGGCTTTATTAACATTTTATTTTTTTCAACCTATTTTGGATTACTTCCTTCGTTAACCAGTTATTCGGCAAAGGCAGTGTAGCCCCATTTTGTTGCAGTGTCCCAACCACTGGTACCTCCCTTGTGTATACTGAAGAAAATAACCTATTTAGCTCATCTGCCTTTTCCTGATCACTAATTGTCAGATGGCCTGTGTCGCATTGTAATGTTCCTATAGCTTCCTTCCTCGCCTTCTTCCCATTAATATACTTAAAAAATATTTTAGGATTAGTCTTACTCTCTTTTCCAAATAATTTTTCATTTTCTATGTTAGCCAGTCCAATAGCGTTTTTGCAAGCCTTGTTGATTTCCTTGTACTCCTGTAAAGCAGTCTCTGTCCCCTCTTGTTTGTAAGATTTAAATGCCTGTTTTTTACTCCGTATCGTGATCTTTCAATCATTGTTAAGCCACATTGGATGGGATTTACTCCTTTTACTTTTATTCCCAAATGGTATATGCCGATGTGTATGTATATTTAGTAAGGATTTAAATGTTGTCCATTTATGTTCAGTGTTTTTACCTATCCGTTCTCTGTCCTAGCATATACTTTGTATTGCTGCCCTTAGATCGTTAAAATCTTCCCTTTAAAATTAAGAGTTTTTGTTGGCCCCTGAAAGTTATGTTTTTTAATTAAATCTCAAATGAGACTGTGTTGTGATCACGGTTTCCCAACAGTTGCCCTATTTTAACATTTGATACTGTATCAATATTATTTGTGATGACTAAATCTAAGATAGCTTCATTTCTAGTAGGCTCTTGTATAACCTGGGCCAGATAATGATCCCTGAGTGTACTCAAGAACCTGATCCCCTTCGCTTAACTGCTGGTCTCAATTATCCAGTTTATTTCAGGGTAGTTAAAATCTCCCATTATTAAAACTTGCCCATGCTTAGCTGCATTTCCAATCTGTAACAATAATTGTATTTCATCACTTTCAGCTATATTTATGGGTTTATAACATACTCCTACTAATATTCTTTTGGAATTTGCTGCTCCGCTGTTTAACTCTACCCACAAACATTTAACATTACCGCTAGTTCCAGCATAAATATCTTCTCTGACTATAGGCTTAAATTCAGGCTTAACATACAGACAAATCCTTCCTCCTCTTTTACCATTGGCTCTATCTTTCCTAAATAGGTTATAACCTTTCAGATTAACAGTCCAGTCATGAGATTCATCCCACCATGATTCGGTAATGCCTATTAAATCCCATTTTACATGAATTACTAATAATTCTAACTCTCCCATTTTTCCTGGTAAGCTTCTGGCATTAGCAAGCATACACCTTATGTTATGAGTCTGTAGTTCTGAAGTGCCTGCCACTGTACTTGGGTTACTTAGTACTACCTCCCTATATACTACCCCTCCCCCATCTCCTCCCCTATGAGTTATTAATTCATCCCTTATATCCTCTACACTTTCTACCCCATTACTTATATGTAGTCCCTCCCCCCCACCTACTAGTTTGAAAACTCCTTCAGCCGTCCTACCCCCTAGCACAAAAGCTCCCTCATCATTAAGGTGCAATCCATCCCTGCTGTAGAGATTGTACCGAAGTGAGAAGTCAGTCCAGTGCTCTAAAAACCCAAACCCCTCATTAGTGCACCACATCTTTAGCCACGCATTAACCTCCCTAAGCTCCTTCTGCCTCCCTGGTCTAACATGTGGCCCTGGTAGTATCTCAGAAAATACTACCTTGGAGGTCCTTGCCTTCAGCTTATTACCTAGTTCTCTCAAATCATTATTTAGAGCATTCCATCTTCCCCTAACTTTGTCATTGGTACCAATATGTACCAAGACCGCCGGTTGATTTCCAGCCACTTCCAATAATTGGTCTACCGATCCACAACATGACGAACCCGAGCACCCGGGAGATAGCAAACTGTTCGATTGCTGGGATCTGGGTGACAAATCACCCTGTCTACCTTCCTAATAATAGTCCCGTACCACCACAACCTGTCTTTTGCTCTGCCTATTCTGCCCTCCCACTCCTCCAGTAGAACTGCTCTCCCGTTAGAGGGAACAGCTCTATCTGGCATTGCCATTTTTGAATCAACATACCTTTTTTACTTTTTTTCTTTTAGGGGATTGTTTCTTTGATAATGTTGCAAACTTCGGTCCAAAGCACTTCAGGCATTCTATCTTCCATGTCTAGTCCCTTTAAATCTATTCTTTACTTCCACTGCATATTCATAAGGTATATTATTTTGTATATACTTGGTCTGGTGATTTCCCTTCTTTTCTCCGATTTTAATTTTGAAATTTGCAATAAGAAGCTCATGGTCTGAGCTGCAGTCATCTACAAGTCTTGTTTTTGACGATTTTGTATAGAGCTCCTCCATCTTTGGCTGCAAAATACATAGTCAATCTGGTTTCTATGTTGTCCATCTGGTGATGTGTTGAATTGTCTAAGAATCTGTTGGAAGAGGGTGTCTGCTACGACCAGAGAATTATCTTGACAAAATTCTACTAATCTCTGACCTACTTCATTTTGTACTCCGTTCCAAATTTGACAGTTATTCCAGTTGTCTTTTGGTTTCCTGCTTTAGCATTTTAATCTCCTATGATGATAGTACTTTCTTTTTTTGGTGTTATTTCTGACATATTGAATATCTGTGTAGAATTGTACAGCTTCAGCCTCTTTATCATCCATATTTGGAGCATGGACTTGTATCACTGGGATGTTAAATGGCTTGTCTTGAATTCAAATTGAAATCATTCTGTCATTTATTGGGTTGTAACCGAGCACTGCTTTGGCCACTCTTTGATTGACTATGAGGTCTACTCCATTCCTTCTGCGGGATTCTTGACCACAGTAGAAGATCTGCTGGTTGCCTGGTGTGAAATGTCCCATTCCAGTCTATTTAAGTTCACTAATTCCCAGGATATCAATGTTTACCCTTTATATCTCATTCCTAACCATGTCTAGTTTAGTTCTAACATTCTAGGTTCCCATGAAAAATCGTTTTTTGCACCAACAAACTTACCCCTCCAGACGAACCCTTTTCAGCTTTAGCCCAACTACTTCTTTAGACCTTGGACTTCTTGTACTTTCGCTCTGCTGTTCCTGAGTAATGTGGTAGGCACCTTCTGACCTGAAGGGCTCATCTTCTGGTGCCATGTTGTTATGACTGATTGTGCTTGTCCATAAAGTTTTCTTAGCAAGGTTACTGGAGTGGGTTGCAGTTTCCTTCTCTAGTGTACAGTGATTTGTCTGATCTCTTCCATGACCTGCCCATCTTGGCTGACTCTAAGGCAGGGGTCACCAAACTTGGTCCTGGAGGGCCGACCCAGGCCTGGATTTGTGGATATCCTTGCTGCAAACAGGTGAGTCAATCAGGATGGCTGAAGAAACAAGATTCTCACCTGTTTGCAGCAAGGATATCCACAAATCCAGGCCTGGGTCGGCCCTCCAGGACCGAGTTTGGTGACCCCTGCTCTAAGGTATAGCTCACAGTTTCTTCGACGTACACAATCCCCTTCACTACGACAAGGTAGCTACTAGTTCATTTATTAAACACATGCAAATTTGTGGTTAACCACAAACAAAGGAACAAGTGGGTATAGGTTACAGTACTTACCCCTGATCAAAGTGGTATCAGTTACAGTACTTGACATCACTTAAACTTTGTTTCTTTAACCACTTAACTTATATTGAAGTGCGCCTCAAACCTATACATAAAATGGATACACCGCATACGGAGCCCTATGGCAGCGACCGCAAGTTTGATTCCCATCAAGCTGGGGTTAGGCAGCTTGATAGGACTGGACTACGGCCAGCTCAAGGTGGCTCCTGACATTAGACAGTGTTCAGTGTTAAAGACATAGGTTGCCACAGGTTGGGAAAACTGCCTGCCCCTCCAGACCAATCAGGGGATAGTCCTGTTAGATTGTTCTCTACATCTGTGATCTGTAACTTATCTTCCTGGCGAAACACCTTTCCTCGGTGGTGCTGTGTAGTAAAATTAAAAGCTTGCAAAGCAAGACTCCAGTGTAAAATTGTCCCCTGACATCATCCTCTAATGTGAACCAACTCAGAGGTTTGTGATTGATGATCACTGTCAACTCCAGATAATGCTGCAGTCTTTTAAGTGACCAGACCTTTTTCTATGGGCGCCAAAGCAACTTCTTCTGGGGCAAACAACTTACAGCTTATGTATATGATGGGGTGTTCTCAGCCTTCATTGTCCACTTGACTGTAGACTGATCCTAACGTATAAGTAGATTTGTCAGTGTGGATGATGCAGAGGGTAGCCAGGAATGGAGGGCAGGTGAGGGCAGCTTGTAGAGATCTGAATTCAGTATCACATTCCAGAGTCGACTAGATGAGCCATGGCATATTTTTGTGAATCAGATCGGTCAGGGGCTTTGCGATGGCACTCCAACAAGGACCACATTTCCTGTTATTCACCTCCGTACCCTGGAAAGCCATCACCTGCTTCTTGGTCTGCAAGACGGGCCAGGTAGCAATCCCTTCTGCATTTGCTGGTTCTGGCCTAATCTTCCCAATTCTCTAAATACTGCACTTCTGCTCTTACTCATTGACACTGGGTGTATAGTGAACCCTGCCTGCTGGATGATCTCTAAGATCTGCCTGATGTACTAGATGATCCTCCCTTATTTAATATGGCTATATAGTCTAGATAGGCCGGAGCTAAATCTTGATGTCCCTGTAATAATTGATACATCAACCTCTGGAACATGGAGGGTGATTTCTTCATCCCAAATGGCATTACTATAATGTGGTAGAGGCCAAAAGGGGCGATGAAAGCGTATTTGTTCTTGGCCAATTCTGCAAAGGGAATCTGCAAGTAACCCTTCAAGAGATCTAGAGTGGATAGAAAGCTGGCAGTATTTAGACAATTGAGCAACTCAAACATGCATGCAATAGGGTACTCGTCCATTTTAGTTTTCTCATTCAGCTTACGGTTATCCATATAGTCATTCCATCCTCGTAAGGCACTAGGATCACGGGGGAAGCTCTGGCTATTAAATGGTTCAATTACTTTTAGTCGTAGCATTTTGTTTAATTCGCTACGAATATTAGCCCTGACTGTCTCGGAGATCCTGTAGGAAAGATGTTTTAATGGAGGACAGTCGGTGGCTAGCACCTCCATGGGATGCACCCTGGCAGGGCAGCTTGTTAAGTTAGCCCTTTGGAAATTCGTTGAACTGGCTAACAAATTCTGCTTGGTTCATAATTTAGTTTGTTCATGATCCTTAATAATGTAAGTGGTGGAACTTTACCTACAAATAATGGGATAAGGGCCCAACCAGGTGGCCTGTCATTTATTCTGCGTGCAAGGCACTAACAGTAACCCTTCCTTTCCCTCGTCTATGTCCCGATCTCTTGCACTTGTTGATAATATTTTTGTTTTGTGCTTGCTAAGAACTGCCTGTGTGTACTCATGTCGTTCTGTTAGGGTCGCTAATCATTCCAGAAAAACTAGAACATAGGGACAACAGGCATCTGGTCACACTGCCCCACCCACCCCCCTGCTTGCTGCCTTCTGTCTCATCCCAACTAGGGTTAAATCCTGTCCTAGCACTTCCTTTAACTCATCAATGCTGGCCTATTGCAGCCCCTGCACCCAAGCAAGTAATGAACTTCCCACAGGTCCTCCGGAACACGCAGGATTGGATCATCTGGAACCTCTGGTAATGCCACATTCACTGCGACTCAGGTCACAAGACTTATATATCTGCACTCATTCATCCTAAATTGTTGCCAAACAGTACATACGCTAGTAAACCTGTCATCACTCCCACCTCCCTCAATCATCTCCTGTTTCCCAATCAATATGAATCTAGGCCATGAGGATGAAACTTTTTTGGCCCCCTTCAATCGTCACATCCATTTTTTTTTTTAACAATCATGGAATTGATCCACTTATTTTTCACCAGTAGCATCCCAATTGTTCAAATACCGGACTGAGGCCGGGTTTTGCCGGCGAGGTGGGTTCGGTCAATCTCTTTTTCTAAATGGCCTTGCTGGTGACACCAATAGAATTAGCTGGTCTAGAATCCACTCCCTAATTGTTGCGGGGCACATCTTGATTAGTTTCTTCCAAGATGCAAATATCCTAGCCCTTCCACCAGCCCTCGCACGTATGCCACATTCACCAAACCAACTAAGAACAGGGGTCATTCTGAGGCTTGGTGAGAGTTCAATGCTAGCCCAATCTCTCAATCTGCTCAACAACAGCTTCACCCATTTTGTTTGGTAAATGTGGTTAAGGTCACGCTGCCTTTTAAGTCATGTAAGAAATTGTCTATATCCTTCGTAGCATCATTGAACTGCATGAAGCATTTGTTGACTAAATTTAGATGTCCGAGACTCTCCAGATTCATGTTGGGGTCATTGGCGGAAGCTGATTTAGATCTCCAATCCCTCTCACTGTGGACCTCTGACTGATCTAGTCCATCAGTCCCAGTGCCTGGAGGGCTACCATAGCGCTGTACCTCCTCATCTTCTTCTATAATTTCTCCAGCCCAGCCTTCAGTGGGAGTGCTACCACCCAAAGATAGACTCCTTCGGGCCTACCAAGCTGCTGACCTACTTCATCCACTCGCCGCAACTCTTGGATCATAGGTCCGAGACCCAGGTAGTTCGATTCCCTGGAACTTTATTTGGTACCTTGGTTCTGCAGTATGTAGTTCCTCGTAATCTGCCATCCTTGATCGTGGAGAAGGAATACTACTGCTGCTACAAGTTTGTCCCAACCTAGTTTTTGTTGGGTTTGAAAAGGTCAGAAGGACTAATCCTAACTCTAGGCCAGAGCTGGTTTGTTAATCTCTTTACACCAGATGCCTAGGCTACACAGGAATTAAAGTGATATACTTGCCTTTTTCTCAATAGAACACATTGTTATTAAGTGTCCTAAAGAGAGCATAATCTTTATTTCTCTAATGGATAATTTATACCATACAATAAACAATAAAAAATGTGGGTATATTAAAATCGATTAACAGAGTTGCGCAAATTCATGAATTCTTATTTCCTCCTTTGTCATTTGTAGACCATTCAGAGAAGCCCCCGGTAGGTAATACTCTTATTGGCTGCTTGGACCAGCATCCAACCAATCACAATGGACAAGCCCACTGTCTGATGCAAAACCCAAGTATAGGGATTGGGGGAGATCTACGGGTTTTCCAAGATGGAGTGTTACTCCTTTAAAGTCATGAGACTTTTAATTGGGAGCAGGGGTTGCAGGTTCCCTGTAGAGATTACTCACTATATCCTTTTTCCGGCACTATGCGTTCCACGTTCATGAATGGTTGCTATACTTGTGTGGGCTGACTATGTTATTAGTTCATTTATGAAACACATGCACATTTTATGGTTAACCACAAACAACGTATCAAAGGGATATCAATTACAGCACTTATCCCTGACCAATGGAGCAGATATAGATGTTCAGCACTTCTTTCATAAACATAATGACCATTTCTTTAGTAGCACATTGAGCACTGGTTAAAGGGTTTCAAATGTTTGGTAGGAAAAATCCAGGTGTTCACACCCACATGAAGCTTACATAAGCAGGGTACCCACAGGAAATACAGCAAGGCGCCCAGTTTGACCTTTCTGGTAGAGGGCACAGGAAGTAACTGTTGCAGATGGAATCATATGGTAGGGCAGGGTCTGAGCTCACAGCGAATCCGAGCACAAGTGTAGGTGGGAGAGGGAGTGTGGGAGGAGTGAGTGTGTGTAGTTGGAGTGAATGTAGGTGGAGTGAGTGAGTGTGAAGTCAGTGTGTGGGTGGGGTGACTGTGGGTGGAGTGAGTACGGGTGGAGTAAATGAGTGTGCGTGGAGTGAGTGTGGGTTAGTTTGAGGTAAGGGAGTGAGTATGGGTGGAGGGAGTTAGTGGGTGAGTGTCGGTGGGGTAAGTGAGTGTGGTTGGACTGAATGAATGTGAAGCCAATGAGGGTGGAGTGAGTGTAGATGAAGTGAGTGAATGTGAAGTTAGTGAGGGTGGAATAAGTGTGGGTGGAGTGAGAGAGTATGGGTGGACTGACTGTGGGGGGGAATGAGTGTGAGTTGGTCAGTATGGGTGGGTTTAGTGAGTGAATGTGATGTGAAGCCTGTGTAGTTGGAGTGAGGACGGGTGGAGTGCATTCGTACGGTTGGAGTGAGCGTGAAGAATGACACAATGTATTAGCCTTATTCTGAATTCATTTAGGTGGGATTTTCTAGGGACGCTGACCATGAAATGCAACTGCAAAAAAACATAGAAAATGTTTCTTACTTCAAAGTAAAAAAAAAATCAAATACTACTAACTCTCATCTATCAGATGCATTCATAATCCATGAAACTTACATATCCCTTTAAGTCTCTGAGGAATGAAGCTTGTACATTGATTTTGTTGTAGCTCAATCTGAAGTCATTTCCACTCCAAAGGAAGGCAAAAGACATAATAACGAAAAGATTTAAGACATTTATGTCTAAAAAGCAGGAATACCAGGATGTGAACACTTCCTAGATACATTGGTATACAGCTGAAGTGAACTTTTATGAGCTTTTATTAGATAGTAAAAAGCTAAAACTTATTTTTTGGGGTCAACCTTCATGCTGTTGAAGAGAGTCTACCTGGATCTTAATAGAATACTGATCCTTCTATGAAAACACCTAGGGCCCTATTCAATTCCAAAAATTTGCTGTAATTACAAGCGATTAAAAGCCCACAAGGAAATAGCCGGAATCCAAATCGGTAAACCATGCTTCGGCACGTAGCAATTATTAAGCATTATTCCAACCCGTAGTTACGGGTTTAGACGGAGCCTATAGTAAAAGAGACCGTCATCATTACATCACTAAAACATAGAGGTTAAATTTCAATCACTTACGGTTTTGAAGTCTGAATTGCGATTGGACCCGCATTTCAGAAATAATGCAATATGAAAAAATCAATAAATATGATATTCTAGTACATGAGAGTTCTATCATATGTATTAAAACATTGATTGCCAGGATCGATATAACACAGAAATTAAACATAAAAAAACATATATATATTTTTGTTGCAGATTTGCAAGCTTGAGAATTTTGTGCTATTAATTTTAATAACTTTCATCGATTTCCCTATAATTTAAAATACAATAGTGTGTTTATATTTGCTCTGACAGTGCTACGGACAGGAGTTTATACCCCACTTGCGTGTCCTCTCTAGTACCCCTAGGATTTTTGGCTACATTTACAGGTATGAAAACAGTTGCGGGCTTGAGGACATGTGATAATTTTATAGCAATTTGCGACTGTAACATTTACAGGATTGAAAGATGAAAGGCTTAGCTGGGACGGAGTTCAGATTTTGACAGCCCGTAGGGTTGCGGGTTTATAAAAGAGGCAAATTTAATAGCCGTAACTTTTGCGGGCTCCTTTGTGGGCTTCAGGAGTTGCGATTTGGAAAATGTAATAAGGCTGCTAGTCTTGTTGTGGTTGTTCAGTCCTTCAGTCTTGTCTGACTCATAGAGACCAAATGGATGCCAGGCACATCTGTCTGTGTTTCTGGTTGTGTAATTCCATATGGTTTTCTCGGCAAATATACTGTAGTTGGTTGCCAATTCCTTCTCCAGTGGACCACAAATTGTCTGCTCTTTCTGCCAATACCTGCCCATCTTGGGTGACCCTAAATGGTATAGCTTACAACTTCAATGAAATACACAAGCCCCTTCACCAAGACAAAGTAGTGATCCAGAAGGGGACCTGGTCTTAGCAAAGGAATCATCAGAATTTTTGTCAACATGATTTGTAGCATAAAGAACCATGATTCTCTGCGCCATGATGGTGTTAGTCTGCTATAACTTTGAGAAGGAGCTTTCAGATGATTGAAAAAGGAGGAACATATAAAATAGCTCTCTTTCTCATGAAAGAAAAAATGCTTCTTGGGATAAACATGAGAGTCTCCAAATCTTGAACAACAATGTAGTAATCATGTGTTTGTATTATGTTGTCATCTGTTCTGTACTTTTCTTTGAGGCAGTTTTGTTGTTTGTAAAAAAGCTGGACAATTTAATATGTAAAATAAAAATTTGTTTAAAACAACCTTTATTGCATAAACATAAAATACTTTTAAAAAGCAACAATTTAAAAGTAAAAAAAATCAATCATTGCTTGTATCTGTGTGAGATAATCGTAAGAAAAATAGGAGTAAGTTGATTTTCCTTTAAGAAAAGATCTCTCAAATTTTAACTTCTATATGAATCTATTTAAGAACAGATTACTAATGCCACAAACTTTAAAGGGCCGTTGTACGTGCTTCTTCACGTTGAACCTATTTTTCAGTTCCCAAAATTAACATAAAAAAATACATGTGCAAACAGAATCAAATAACGGTTATTTTTTCTAATTTGTAAGTTTCAACATTAAATACACAGTAATACATTCTGTATTGAATACTCATGTAGATATATTTTTATCAGGTTATTGTCACCATTCATAGAAACATAGATTTGATGGCGGATATGCACAGTATATCTACCATAATACATTTCTCACTTCACCCCTAAATCTTCCAACTTCCAAATAATGCCCTCATATGTGCTAATATCAGATGTCATAAATTAACGAGGCATTTCTGTCTATAATGATTTATTTAGTAATATTAAACACAGTAAATACGATCAGAAACAGATATTAAAGGACCACTGTGGTGCTCATACAATAGAGTTTCATTTGCTTATTTAATCATTTGGTAACAGTAAAATCAGTATTTAAACAAGAAAAAAAATCAATATAGCTTTTAAAACTTTGATTTATCAGTACTTTGGACTTTAGCAGATTTGCTTCTCTCCACCCCAGGTATACAGAGGTTAGGAGATGATCTGCCCAGGGGGCTGTCCTAAGGGAGTCTTTATGTATTGTTTTGATAACAGTCTTTTATTTTTTAGCAAAGCCTTTTGAGCAGATCCTTTTTCACCTCTACGCACCTAACAGGGAGTTGAGAGAAACACATCTGATGGGAACTATAACTTCAAATGTAAGATTTAAAAGCTGCACTTGTTTTTGTTGTTTTTTCTTCAAATAATGATTTTATTGTGAGTCCGATATTAAATAAACAAATTAAAGCTTTTTGCTAAATCATCACAGTACTCTTCTAACTACTACAGTGACAAATAACAAAATAACCTAATTTTTATACATATATAAGAACAGTGATAAAAAAAATACAATTAAAATTGGTAATAAGAAAAAGCTAGGAAACATACATATATGAATACCAATAGTTTTAGATCAGGCTGCTCATTTCTCAGGACACATGTTCAACAAATAAACAATTTGCCAATAGAATACTGTAAAGGAAACCACACAACAACATACAATATTTTTTGCTGAAGCTGAATATTATGGGTAATGGTCTCTCCCTAAGTCATCTCTCTCTCTCTCTCTCTCTCTCTCTTCCATCCCCATATCTCTCTGTCCCTTACTTATCCAGGTCTCTCTTACATCACTTATACTATCTTTCTATTATGTCTCTCCCCTGCCCTTCAATGAATGGAAAGACACAGGATATTTCTATTTTCTGCCTCTCTGTCTCTTTCTTTTCTGTGTGTCTCGCTCTCTGTTTGTCTCTTTTCCCTGCATTTATCTATTTCTTTTCCATTTCTTGTCTATCTCTCTTGTCTGTTTATCTGCCAGTCTCCAGTCCCAGCTATACCATATGGGCGAGGTGGTATTGTTTTCTAGTATTTAATTGTCTTTCATTTTCATTTTCTTTCCATTCCTGTTATTTATTTGTTCTAAAAATAAATTCACAATGAGAAGAAGACTTCAGTTTCCTTATGCTACTGATACATAGAGTAGCATAATACTGCTATTTTATGATTAGAATATCTCTATATTTTGGCTTCTAAAAATAAAACAACCTTTATTTCTGAAATTCTGATGGATAGCCTTTCCAAGTGACTCTATTCAAATGTTTGCTTTCTATAAATTGGCATTGTTTTTTTTCTGGAAATGTATGCTGGTGCATTTTTTTGTGAATGAGATTTTTTTACTGCACATGTGTTTGCTACTGTAAAATTACGCTGCCTGTCATTTATCTGGATTGACTCAATTTTTCACTAGCCTTCCAGCAGCCATTTATTATTGTTAATATGAAGTATTTTTACATTGCCAACAACTTTTTATTTTTCTTTAGCACTATATCAGCTTCAATCCATTAAGAATGCCTCAGAAAAATTCAACCACCTTAACATTAACCGTCACTTGTACCTGTCAATCCCTTTTTTTAGCTCCCCACCCTTTACATAATCAAATTCTAAATCTTGACCCTAACATGCAAAGTCTTAAAAGCATCTGCACCTCTTACATTTCTGTTCTTATAACCAAGTGCCCATTTATTCTGCTCCTTTCCTACAGATTAATTCCCTCCTCCCACTTTTCTGTGCAGATTTCTCCTGTTCCAATCCCACTCTGTAATACTCTCCCCTCGTTTTCATTTTTTTTTTTTTTTAAACCCACATCTTCAAATAAGTCTGTCACCAATAGCCATGATACCAATATTCTATACAACTTACAGTTACCACCTGTTCTTTTGGCTCAGTCTTACCATGACACACAATCACCTCCTTCAACCTTCTATGAATTATTCATATCCCCCATGCCTATTTGTATCACTTGTCCCACTTGTCCAATCATGTCCTCTACTCTTCCTGAATCAAAACATTTTAAAAGTACTATTATGCGTCACATACTCAATGTATTCAATTAATTTTCGACTTGTAAATAGTGCTGTGTAGAATGTTGGTGCTTTATAAATAAAGCTTAATTTTTATTACAGTTTTTCCCATTTCTCAACACACTGACTGTTTGGTCTCACCAACTGACTATGCAATACCAATACCAAAGTGCAGGCATATATAAACTAATGCACACACTCTACCTATAATCTGGCTCTGGTTATAGTTTAATAACAACAATACACTATTGTAAACACCAAATGCAAGTGGTAATTTATTTTGGTACCAAATATTTTATTCAACCTGTGAGAGATTGCTAATTTTTTCTTAGTCACTGTCATACAGTTTGTGGAGGTCTCATTTTTGCATGCTCATGTGAATCAGCTTATTAGAACTCAATAATTAAATCTATATATTGGTTATATAAATCCCTGCCTCCGCCATTTGTTTCTCTGACCGTCTGCTCCCTCCCACACCCTTAACTTGTTGAAAAAAAGGGAAAAACTGAAAACAATATGTATTAATGGATGAATTATTAGGAATGATTTCTGAAAGAGTTCTCCAACAATTTTCCCTTATATATCTGGCTCTATATGTTCTAACTTTTTATGCTTTATGCCAACTTACTGCTTCACTTCTTCATATGGATTCTAGGTTTGACTCTTGTATTGGCAAATATTATTTCTTGAATGTCCTTCTGTTATATACAATAAAATTAACATTACATTGATTATTATAATATATTATATTATTAGCCAATTATTAATTCCACACTTACATGTATAACAGTTTGGATTACTGCAAAGTTATATTTATGATATATTTTAAAATTGTCCCGGGTTCAAGGATGCAGCAAATGCATCAAAGACACGTTTCCTTTTTACAAAATACCCTCCTGCATTATCAGTTGTGTCTGAACCATCATTTTGAAGGTTAACATGTGGAGATTTTAGCATGCCACTGGAATAAATGTTTAAATCAGTAGAAGGATCATCAGTGTTTGTTTCACCAAAATCAGGTATTTCCCAAGTAAAATGCCCAGAGGAACTGCCAAACACAAGATCTGATGTATTGGGTCCAACCTCTGGTAACTGCAGTTCAATAGGATCAGTTTCATCTGAAATACTATCCAACCAGTGGAGTATATGCTCAACTCTATATGAACGGGAGCCATTTTCTGCAGCATCTCTGAGTTCTTGTATAGTAGAAGCTGTTTTTTCAGTGAAAATTGGATGGGATTGTGGTGTATGCACCACATCTGGAATGACTGTAAATTTGAATCCATTGTACCTTCTATCAAATCTGCAGAAAACTGGACTTATGCTGCATTGATCCTCATGTTCTGTAACGTTGGATTTTTGGGTAGAGAAGGAATAATGATTTCCATAATCATTACACGAATCGGAACTATCATCTGTAGTTTCTTCTTCATTAACATAACTTACATTTTCAGAAACATTTTGATGGGAATGTGCTGAATGCACAGCATCTGGAATTACTGTAAATCTGAAACCATTATACCTTTTGTCAAACCTGCAGAAAACCGGACTTTTATTGTATCGATCCTCATGTTTTGTATAATTTGGTTGCTGGTTAGAAGAAGAAAGAAGGTCTTCATTATCCGAATCAGAACTTCGATCCAAATCAGAACTTTTGTCTGTAGAATCTTCCTCATTAAAATAAATTAAATTTTCAGTAAGATTTGGATTGGGTTGTGGTGGATTTACAACAGGTGGAATGACTACTACTTTAAATCCAGAATATCTCCTATCAAATCTGCAGAAAACAGGACTTATGTTGTGTTGATCCTCATGTGTTGTATAATTTGGTTGCTGGTTAAAAGAGGAAACATAATTTTCATTATCACTATATGAATCAGAACTTTCATCTGTAGTATCTTCTTCATTAGCACTAGTTATATTTTCAGTGATATTTTGTTGTTGTTGTGCTGTATTTACTACATCTGGAATAACTGCAACTTTGAATCCAGAATATCTTCTATCAAACCGGCAGAAAACTGGTTGATTCTCGTGGTTTATATTGTTTGATTGCTGGGTAGAAGTGGAAAGATGTTCTTCACTATCACTATCTGAATCAGAACTTTTGTCTGTAGAATCTTCCTCATTCACATAAGTTACATTTTCAGTCTGATTTTGATTGGGTTGTGGTGGATTCACTACAGGTGGAATGACTACTACTTTGAATCCAGAATATCTCCTATCAAATCTGCAGAAAATTGGACTTATGTTACGCTGATCCTCATGTGTTGTATAATTTGGTCGCTGGTTAAAAGAGGAAAGGTAATTTTCATTATCACTATATGAATCTGAACTTTCATCTGTAGTATCTTCTTCATTAGCACTAGTTCTATTTTCAGTGATATTTTGTTGTGGCTGTGCTGTATTTACTACACCTGGAATGACTGCAAGTTTGAATCCAGAAAATCTTCTATCAAACCTACAGAAAACTGGACTAATGTTGTGTTGATCCTCATGAGTTGTATAATTTGGTCGCTGGTTAAAAGAGGAAAGATCATCTTCATTATCACTAAATGAATCAGAACTTTCATCTGTATTATCTTCTTTATTAACATAAGATATATTTTCAGCAAGATTTTGATGGGGTATTGGCGTATTTACTACATTTGGAATGACTGCTACTTTGAAACCAGAAAATCTTCTATCAAACCTACAGAAAACTGGACTTTTCTTGCCTAGATCTTCAACTGCTGTATAATTGGGTTGTAGAGAGGAGACGAAAACATGATCTTCTTCAGCATCATATGAATTTGATTCATCATCTGTAGTATCTCCAGATTTGTTATGAATTAAAGTTAAATGTTCAGTGGGAATATGTTGCTGTTGTGGTGTATCTATGTCAGATCCATATGAATCAGATTCATCACTTGTAATATCTCCAGGTTTTTTATGAATGCAAGCTAAATTTTCAGTCACAATATGTTGGTGTTGTGGTATATGTACTACATCTTGAATGATTGTAAATTTGAATCCAGAATATCTCCTATCAAACCTGCAGAAAACTTGATTTCCATTTATTTGATCCTCATGTGCTGGATGATTGTCTTCATTAGCAATATAAGAATCAGAATCACTGTCTGATGAATCTCTGGGTCCTTTGTTAATACTGGTTATATTATCAGTTAGCACATGTTGACGTTGTGGTGTATCAGTTTCAACTTCAGCATCATGTGAATCTGAGCTATAATTTGACGAATCGTCTGGTTCTTCAGTAGAATAAGCTTTATTTTCAGACACAGTTTGAAAGTGATGTGGTATATACTCCATATAAGTTTCATATGAATCAGAATCATCATCTGAAGAATCACTTGGTACCTCATTAACAAAAGCTGTATTTTTATATTGTATTTGATGGGGTTGTGATGTATTTGCCACATCTGGAATAATTGTAAATTTAAATCCAGAATATCTTCTATCAAATCTGCAGAACACTTGATCTTCATATCTTTGATTCTCATGTGTTGTATAATTCCGTTGAGGAGTAGAGGAGGAAAGATGATCCTCATTTGCATTATAAATATCAGAATCACTGTCTGATACATCAATAGGTACTTTATTTAAGCAAGTTATATTTTCAGGCAGAGTATCCTGGTGTTGTGTTGTATTCCCCATATCATATTTAGCTCCATATGACTTTGAATCATCATCCGAAGAATCACTTGATTCTTCAGTAGCATAAGCTATGTTTTCAGTCAGGGTTTGAGGTGTATGCACCATGGCAGCTTTATATGAATCATAAGTCAGAAGCTGATTGATTTGTGGTGTGTTCACCACATTTGGAATGACTGTAAATTTGAATCCATAATATCTTCTATCAAACCTGCAGAAAACGTGATTTTTATTTCTTTGATCCACATGTGTTGTATAATTTGATTGGACTGTAGAGGAATACAGATTGTCTTCATTTGCATCATATGAATCAGAATCACTGTCTGATGAAGCTCTGGGTAGTTTACTACTGTGAGTTATATTTTCAGTTGGGGTATGTTGATGTTGCATAGCCATGTCCGATTCATGTGCATATGAATCAGAGGAATCGCTTGAAGAATCTCCTGATCCTTCATTAGCATACACTGACTTCTCAGTCAGAACCTTATGGTCTTGAGGTGTATCCAATATGGTAGTTTTATGTGATTCCAAATCATCATCTATATTATCTCTTGATGCTACATTTAGCCAGGTTATGTTTCCAGTAGGATTTTGATGGTATTTTGGTTTATTCACCACATCTGGAATCACTGTAAATTTAAATCCATAATACCTTCTATCAAATCTGCAGACAACTGGACCTGTATTTCTTTGAACCTCATGTTCAATACATATATCCTCATGTTGTGGTGGCTTGTTTAATGTAAAAGTATCTTGCCTTATAAGAGAAGACTTACTGTGATCTTGTGAATTGGTGACCCCATTTTCAAAGTCCTCAGGCTTTCTGCTAGTTTCAGTGATAATTTCTGTGATGATTTGGTCAATCATCTCATCATCATCATCACTACTAGGCATTTCCATAACTTCTGCAATCTCTGAATTAGTCATACTGAAACTAAAGAATGATCCATCATCTGATGAACTGTCATTGTTAGCGGAAGCATATTTATCCATTGAAATTTCCTGATTACTTCTGAGGTCTTTTTGCAAGGACACTGAATTTCCTCTGCTTGGTAAATTATTATTTACACCTTCAGAAGCAGTCACATTTGCATTATGGGAAATAGCAACAATCCTGGCAATACCCACCTTATGTTTTGTAGACTTTGGAGAACTTTCTGAATTACTAGATGGGAATTTCTGTCTATGTTTTGGGCTCTTGTTCGTTTCAGTAGTTGTAGCATCTGTCCCTTCTGCATAATCATTGTTTTCTTGCTTTGAAACATCAAAACTAGGGTTTATTTGATTAGTCATTCCATCAGTTTCCAATTGTGCCTTATGTTTTCGTTTATGAACTTTGCCTTTTTTTGGACGATGGGGTGTTCTATCTATCGGTTCATTCTTACCATCTGCAAACATTGGATATTTATTGTTGATTGGGATATTTGTATGTATAACACACTGCTGGGTTACAGTACTGCTTTCCAAGTCACTTGATTGAGGGTTCTCATTTGATGGACTGTGACTTCTATGTATTGCGATGGCACACTCAGGTATAACACCATCTTGTGCTGGGATATAATCATGAGTTCTTTTATTATGTACAGAGGGTGACACATCTTGATAAATGTCCTTTGGGAAATGAACATGTTTATGAGTATTACTTGCTTTGCTTGTAGTGTTTCCCCCTTCTAAAGTTTGAGTTGTAAATCCATTATTCTCATAGATATGTTCTGAACGTTGTTCGTTTCTGCTTTTTGATTTGCACCGTTTTCTCCACAGCTTTTCAATATAGGGCCTTGTAAACACACCAAGGCAAAAGGCACATATGAAAGTAATGATCACGGATAGGGACACTGCCAATGCAAAATCTTGAGCTGATCTCACTTTGAGGCTTGCAGCTCGTATGTCTCTAGGATGTCTTTCAAGAACTTTTGAATAATCTTGTTGCACATGCATCTTGTACACAATTCTAATGGAATTAGAAACACAAATGTAAAGTCCTTGAGTAGACTTTTCAGGCAAAGTTAGAACTAGGTTTTTCCTTTGATCCATGTGATAAATGGATTCTTGGATTTCTTTAAAGACTGCACCTTGTGGCGTCCACCAGAATGTCCCATTATTACCTATAAATTAGAGAAAGAGATACGCAGAATTAAAATCTTAATTTCACAATTTATAATATGGCTCCTGAGGATGTATTTTAAAGCATCATAAATAGTTGATTACTAACAGATATAATTAGGATTAGTAGATAACTTAAAGAGACATAGATGGTTTACTGTTTCAATATTAAAATAAACTACCTAAGTGTTTATTTGCATATTTAAACATTATTTTGTTAAGAAGTGCCTAAAATTTTACTCACTGAAACTTCCAAACAGTCCCTGCAAAAGTACAACCCTGTACCTCATGCACACACTACAACTCGACTCTTCCACCCTTGACACTCTTGCCCCCATAACCACAAGCAGATGCCCTCACTCTCATTCACAGCTATGGCACACTACACAAACATGAAACATTCAGAGGTGCTCCCGCACTGCTGAAGGACTATGGAGGAAATCATGCACTTTAGCAGATTTCCTCCACTACAAGTTTATGTTTTGCTCCTACTTTTCTGTCCTCAACCTTGTCAAACAACACTACTTCACATCATTAAAATAAACTCTGTCCTCCAACCCCAAACATCTGTTCGCTATGTTCAACACTTTTCTCCCCTCACAACACCCCCTGACCCCTTCCTGTCTTACGGTTGAAGACTTTGCCATCCATTTTAAGCATAAAATTATAAACATTTGCAACAAACTCTCCTCTCATCATGGCTCACACACTCCTTCCTCTCAACTAACTGTCAACACCAAGCCTTCTCCCTTCCACAATCCCACAGTCACTATGCACTATAACAGTCTCCAGTCTACTATCAACCTCTCCCCTCACCACCTGTCCTCTGGATCCTATTCCATCACAACTTTTTCCTCCCCTTTCTACCATACAAATCCCAGCTCTCACACATCTCCTCAACATTTCCCTAAATACTGGCATGTTTCCATCCTCTCTAAACCACACCATAATTACACCCTTTCTTACTCTGTTATGAACAGAAGGGCCCATTGGACTGTTTGGGGTTAATCAGTTATTATATGCGTGTTTAGAATGTGCTAGCAACTTGCATACAGTTATATCAAGGGTTTTATGCATACATGTAGTTATATCATGGATGTGATAATTGCATATCACCATCATTGATTAACATTAAAATAATGTATCAGTGTTAGAAGTAGTCCATAGGATATGCTTAGATAATATAAAGATAATGCACTCATATCTGGGATATACAAAGGGTTAAAGATTTTAAAGAATGTATATGGCTTTGAGAGTCAGCCATGCATAAATCCCTGTATTGAGTCTGGAAGGGGGAAGTTTAGTTTATAACTCTGTAAGTTATGATCTAGCAACTAAGAGATGGAGACTTGGCTACAGATCTGGGTGGATGGTGTTTGGTGTTATCTGAAAATGTGTCTTGAAGAAGAAAGAAGTGCCAGTCTGATTTTAGACACAAAATAAAGGCGGTGTCGGAGTCTGCTTGTACTAATCAAGGGTACAGGATGTGTGATTCTGAGATCCTAAGAAAAGGGGTCTGATGGTGCCTGTCTCTTCAGAAATGATGCCGTCATCTGAATTGCTTTCTGGATGCTGAGATTTGAACTAAAAGTTGCGACTCATAGAGAGAGAATTGGGGTGAGCTTAGTCCCCAAATCAGGCAGGCGTAACAGACTCTGATTCTACATCTAACTATCGCCCTATCTCTCCGTTTCCCCTGGCATCACATCATACCTACAAAACTGAACATTTAGCATCTCCTTCTCTGGCACCTCTTCTTCTCCTCACCCTCTGTCTCCACCCACCAAACTCAACATGGCTAAGACCAAACTCCTAATCTTCCCACCCTCTGCTACAGCTTTAATTCCTCACATCTCTCTCACTGTCAATAATGCCATCATCACTCCCACTACCCAAGCCCATTGTCTTGGTGTTCTACTGGACCCTGTCCTCTTTTTCATCCCTCACATACAGTGACTAACAAAATATTGCCTTCTCCATCTCGAAAATTACATTTCCAAAATATGTCACAACCTTACACAGTACACAACTAAGATTCTAATACATTCTCTCATCATATCGCATCTGCAACATTACGGATGCCCACATCTCCCAGGGGCTCAATTGAATGAGGCCCCATGTTTGCTTCCTCCACACCTCCGTCATAGAACTGAGTTGGTGTGTACTGTTTTTTTTTATCTATTCAACTATAGAAGAATGAGGGATTTTTACATTGATTGTTGAATTCAGATAAGATTCCATCATTGGACATCCTCCCCCTGCCAGAGGCTCAGAAGAGGGGACTTACAAGTATTTTGCAGTTTTTGCTTACCCTGCTCTTTATCCGCCCCCTCATACCTTGAAAAGGAAATGTTACTGCTAAATTGAAGATTTTCTCTACAAATGCTTTTATGCCCATGGCTTATATAGCTACTAATCTTATTATCCATTCTTCATAAGCATGTGAAGTTTTTATTAATATATGGTAGTCATTTAAATATGCTAATTTCCTGTAGAAAACTTAGTAATGGGGTATTTTAGGTCTGCTTATTTTCACTGTACCCCACTTTTACCTTGTTGATAAACATACCCATAGCTAACATAGTTCATTTATCTAGTGATAATAACCAAAAGTCATTAAGTCATTACGTTTTAAAGACATCTATTAGTCTTCACAGATCATATGGGTAGAAATACAATCTACATAATATGTAACTGATTTAATTGCTTGTGTTACAGTACAATTTCTTATCCAATGGCAGTTTGCAAATGGAAATACAGCAGCCTTTATCCAATCAAATAACAGGCTCAGAATTCCTGAATGGCAGCTGCATACTGATATCCTCCAATGCTAAGATGAATTAATGGAAACCATGTCTGAAAGCAAATTGGTCCAAATTGTTACTGTAGGAATAACTGCAATAATTATTATTTACACATACAATATGCCATGTTTAGTGCTGGTGTAATTAGATGGAAAACATTTCTGGGTTAGTGACCCTTTATCAGGTACACCTAAACTGAAATATGGTGCAGGTAAGGCAGTAACTGGATGTGGCCAAAGTGGCTATTGAACCTAGAACCAATATTGTAAGTTATTTTCCTATTCAATTGGCGTAAGTTATTTTCCTATTCAATTGGCGTCTTTTTGCAGGCTTCGACCTGGTTACGGGCTCCAGCCTCCGATTCCTTGCGATTGTTAACATTGCAAGTTACAGCCCGTCCAAGCCTTTGATCTTTCATGCCCGCAAGAGTTACGATCGCTAAAATCGCAAATCGCTATTCAATTGCTACAATTCCGCAAGCCCAACATTTTTTTCACACCCGTAAGCAGCAAATGTAGAAGAAAATCCTACAGGTACCAGATAGGACTCGATAGGGGGTTTAACTCCTGTCAGTAGCACTGTAAATGAAAATAAAAAATCAATACTGCACTGTAAATAACGGGGAAAGCTATGACATACATTAGAATTAATTGCACAACAGTCTCAAGCTCGCAAATCAGCAATAAAAAATAATTTATTTTTATGTGTCATTTGGGGTTATATTGATCTCGGGAATCAATGAGTTAATAAATATCAGGCCACCCACATGGACTAGAACAGTATTGGCATTCATTTCTATTATTTGGGATTTTTCCAGTTTTGCGAGTCTGATCGCATATAGGACTTCTAAACGCTAATTGATTGACATGTAACCACCATCTTTTACTGACGTAATGATTGCGGTCTCATTTTCTATTGGCTGTTTCTAAATAGGTAGTTACAACCTTGCTTAATTAATCATGTTCACACTCTGAAATGCTACATACGAGTGCATGGTTTACGGTTTTGGCCTTCAGCCCGTAACTTGCAGGCTTGATCAATTGAATAACACCATAATTGTAGCAGAGTTAAAGCCTGCAGCAGACCCTTTAACTTGGGTTTTTAACCCCTATTTTGTCCTATTTTGATAAACATACCCAATAGACAAAAAAAATGTAATAATTTGTTTTAATATATCTTGAATGTTGCTAATCTCAGCAATAAATCAGGAATGGAAGTGACATCCAACTCACTACATAGTAAGTAATACAGTGTATCGAAAATATATCACTGAACTGGATAAATTTTACACTGAGTCAAAATTAATCTCTTATATGCTTTTTTATAAACATTTGAATGGCATATATTACATATGTTTGATTTACTTGCTTTATTTTAAGTATAATTCGTTTTTATTAATGCAAGTTATGTGTGCTGCACAATAACATGATTTAGACATTATTTGTTCAATAAAGTGCTCATACGAATGGAATGAATCAGCAGATGAGGTGGCTCCCTTGTTATGGACCCTGCCCAGCTATGTGGATAGCTTTAGCCCCAACAGTGACATCATGTTTTGCTATGTCAAGCACCAGCTAAAAAGATGGGGTAGGAAGGAGGGAGAAAATGAGGGGCAACATGGCTGCCCTTATACTGAGCAATATGAGTGACAAAAAATAGCAAGTAAGTAAGAAATATTTCATGTAATTTACTAAAAAGTCTATAAATAGTATATTCATTTTGATTTAATTAAAACAAATGTCCAGTTCAGTGGTTATTTAACCATATGCAATTGACACATATTATTTCCCATACCACTAATTCATATTTTTGTACTTACCAACTATGCCAGGGAGATTACAATGTAAGATAGACTTTCTTCTTTCTGGAAGGATTACTGTCTTAAATAAGGGTGAATCTTCAGTAGGAACCTCACAAGTTGAATATAAATCTCCAGTAGAAAGCAGGTTTCTCTGTGCCATATTGGCAGGAGCCATGCAGGTGACATTCCATTGTTTATTAAGTTCATTCGACAAGAATAAGATCAATTGTTTTAGAGGCTGAATTTTACAGTCACAAGCCCAAGGGTTGTCTGATAAATCTACTTCAGCCTGGAGTACATGAGTGTACATGAAGACCACTGGTGCAATAGTTGTTAGTGTGTTACCATTGAGTCTTAAAACCTAAAGAAATACACAGAAAGTGTTAAAATGCAGAATTTCAAATTCCTAATTAACAGAGAATATCAAAGGTGCATGGTGCAATACATTTTTTTACCTAAACCCATTTCATTACAGACAATTTCAGTTAATTTGTTTTAAAAACCTTTGGCACTTATGGCTCCAAACTGCAAATACACTTAAAATAATGAACTCTTCCATTATAAAATTCTATAATTGATTTATAATATATCGGTTTACATATTAAAAACATGAAGCCTTATTAAATTGTGATTCAGTAAATTTATAAGGGCTCTATTTAAGCACACAGCATATTTTTTGCAGAAGTTTTTAGTTAGTGAACTTCTATCCAAAAACAAGGTCTTCACTAACTAAAAACTTCTGTAAATAAAATATGCTGTGTGCTTAAATAGAGCCCTTTTAAATTTACCGAATCGCAATTTAATAAGGCTGATGATTTTTTTCAGTGGCAGGTATTTGAGCAAGTAATTTCTACATGTTTCTTGGCTCCTGCCAATGGGTACTAATGTGTATATATATATATACTTATGCTTATATAGGGATATAATCAAATCTGGGCCTGTTATCGTTCTTTAAAATTATTTTTAAAATTGATGCTGAATTCATGGAGTTATGATCACTAGAAATCTGGATATTTCAGTGTTTGACTTTTCCTGAATGAGTAATGAGCTCTGTACAGCATGTAATGTAATGAATATTAATTAGAATCATGGGCAGAGTCTTAGGAACAGATAGTGGCTAAGTGATTTATAACTACCTGCTATGGGGCGGAGCTAGGGTCCTAACATGGAGGACGCATTCTAGGCTCCATGGCCAGGTCGGGCTAAAGCCCCTAATTGCTGCCCAATTGCTGCCTAAGCAGACCTCAATCGGGATGAATACAAGAGAGACCATCCAGAACAGGGGAATCGGGTCTTCTGGCACTGAACTACGCGCACAGACTGCGGGACGGCTGAGACGCATGGCGGCGTGGGCCCTAGGGGATTCAACATCTAGAGCTGCTGGACGGCTGAACCCTGCAGTGCCCCAATAGGGACCTGGCACCCCAAGACTGAAGGGGCACAGGGAAGGAGGCTCTGGACTCCACCTCAGGAAGTCCCAAATCAGGCGGCAAGTGAGTTGGGGATATCCCTGCACCCAACACACCCCAAGAGACTCCTGTAGTCCTTCCCTTGGAGGAAAGACCCCCCCACACAACACCCCACTGCCCTCAGTTATTCCCCCCAACCTGAGGACAGGCACATTTTAGTGGAAGAAGGGCCCCAACATATTAAATCAGCCATCTTGATCAGCTCACGTGGCTGTGACATTCCTATGCTGTCAAGTGTTGCCTGCACTACTTCAGCCTGGAAATTGGGAGAGCTTCCCACATATCTAAACCTTTCATCTACATACCCTGTTCCTTGGTCAGGACAACAAAGGGATTTTACAGCATTGATCAAAGCTGATTTCCTAACAGCTTAAGTCTCAATAAGGGCTATTATTGTGTTTAACTACCTGAAACCCTTATCTCAGGCTCCCCTGCGTGCCATAAGAATTAATCTCACAGAGACCATCCATTTTATCTAATATATTTCAACTGTGCATAATTTGGGGTACACAAGCTAGTTGTTGGTCATCTGAACCCTTAAATCAGATAACTATCTTTTCACTGCAGCTTGAACATTTCTCATATTTCTCTGCTGCCATCTACTGGCCATACGTTGCTAAAGGCACTGGAGTTTCACTTATAAGCATATCTATTCCTGTGTACACTGCATCCTCTATAAGAAATCTCTCAATAACATTTGAAGAGCCCTGACAGACCTTCTGCAGATCATGTCACAAGATAGGAGGGTCACTGACTTTGAACTTTCACAAAACCCTCACAATCACCATGGGGTAAGAAGTTGAGTGGCAGGGGGCTCTAAATGGGCACAGCCTTAAACATCCCCAAGACTCTCCCTGAAATTGCTACACTCTCTTCGCTTTAAATTATATGATCTAAGGGGGACCCATCATGAATAAGTTACCCCACTTTCTAACAATCTCTGACTAACAAAGTGAAAACTAAAATCATCCTCATCTGCTTAAAATGGACAAATCAAAGAAGAATCTACCTTCTAAGAGCATACAGGAGCATTTTAATAAACGCAAGGTACCCCCCTCTCAACCTCCAAACTCTCCCTCCAGGCAATCTGAATCCTCAGAGATTGAGGGAGATGACCCAAATATAAAGCATGACATGAACCTTTCAGCCAAATCAATTGCTATAATAGGGCAAATGCTACAGCCCCTATCAGCGCAACTGGTGAAAGACATCAGGAATAGTTGAAGGTTGAAGGGGGGTTGAGGATGGGGGGATTGATGGGGGTTGAGGTTAAGGAGGTAGGTTGAGGAGGGGGTTGAGGATGAGAAGGAGGTTAATGAGGGGTTGAGGATGGGGGGGTTGTGGATGAGGATGGGGGGTTAAGGAGGAGAGGTTGAGGATGAGGGGGTTGAAGAGGGAGGTTGAGGAGGGAGGTTAAGGGTGAGGAGGGAGGTTGAGGATGAGGAGTGGGGTTGAGGAGGGAGGTTGAGGATGAGGAGGGGGGAAGAGACACAGGGAAGGGAGAGGGGGGAAGAGACACAGGGAAGGGAGAGTGGGTAAGAGACACAGGGAAGGGAGAGGGGAGAAGGGACAAGGGAGAGAGAGGGGGACACAGAAGGCACAAAAGGGACACAGGGGGCAGCACATTTCCCACCCTCGGCTTATACTCGAGTCACTCATTTTACCCAGTATTTTGTGGTAAAATAGGTGCCTCGGCTTATACTCGGGTCGGCTTATACTCGAGTATATACAGTACCTCAGAAGAAGCGAAAGTTACTCCTATAATGAGATAATAATAATGTGACTAATGAAAGTATGAAATTTCAATTACCCTAAAGAAGTGATAACTTATAGTGGTGAGTGCAAGAAAAAGAAAACTAATAATTGTTATTATATAACCCCTCCATAAATAATGAAGAGGGTAAAAGAAATCAATAGTCTAATCCTGTAGCTAAGAAATAATCACTCTAACTACCACTGGAGTATACTCATACTTAAATATGTATATATATATATGCATATATACCCATCTATCCATATCTAGTAGATATTCAAATAAATGCCGTAAAGTTAAAACCCTCATTTAGTCCATAGGGAGAAAGAGCTCTAAGTTTATAGATCCAGTGGGCCTCACATTGTAGAAGTCTGCGATCTATGTCTCCCCGTCTTTGATTCATAGTAACTCTATCGATAGCATAAAATGACAGGACTTTACTTTGATTTTTGTGATAATGTCTCACATGGCGGGCAATAGGGGTATCAAGCATGTTCTTTATGCTGAGTACGTGTTCGCCTATCCTACGTCGTAGTTGGGGACTCGTTTTACCAACGTAGATCTTATTACAAATGCATACTGCTACATAAACCACACCTGTGGAACAGCAGATGTAAAAATATTTAATGTCATATTTTTCACCTGTTACAGGATGCTCAAATCTTTTTGTAGGTTTAATGTAACTGCAATATTTGCATCTACCACATCTAAAACATCCTGATGGAGGTTTCAGCAAGGTTATATTTTGCCTTTGTTCTTTAAAGGTACTATGTACCAAGGTGTCCTTTAGATTTTTGCCCCACGATATGTCACTGAGGCATCAATTGTTATTACATCAGTGAGATCTTCATCACTTTTTAGAAGGTGCCAATGTTTTGAAAGGGACTCTTTTACATCTTGGGAATCATATCCAAAAGTCATAATGCAGCGAATAGGATTGATGTCCTTATTGGTGTTATGAGGACGATTTTTCCCATGTAGGAGATCTGTTCTATTGCAGTTCAAAGCATATTTAAAGGCAGTTTTAAGATAGTTCTTAGAAAAACCTCTTTCTTTAAATCTCTGTCTGAGTTTGTCAGCCTCTACTTTAAACTCTTCATCTGTGCCATAATTCCTTCTAACTCGAAGATATTATCCCTTCAGTATCTTAAGAGGTTCAAAATGTTGACTTTCCCACCTCAGTAATGTGTTGGTGGAAGTGTCCTTTCTATAAGTGGTGGTAAATATCCTTCCACTGTCATCTTTGCTGATGACTAAGTCAAGAAACGTGATTCTGGTGTCACTGATATCATGTGTAAATCTAAGGCCAAGTGGATTTATATTAAGTTTGACCATAAATTCTTCAAACTTTTTCTTGGTACCTTTCCAGACTAACAGAATATCATCTATATAGCCCCTTCACACTAATATCAAATCAGTGTATTCGGTAAAAGGTTCATCAAAGACCAGTTTTTCCTCCCACCACCCCAAAAGTAAGTTAGCATAGCTAGGGGCACATGGAGTGCCCATAGCTGTCCCTTTAACTTGATGGTACCATTTGTTGTTATAAGTGAAATAATTATGTTTAAGGACATACTCCAAAAGGAGTAAGAGGGAATTGTTGAATTTTTGAAAACTTGTGCCTTTACTCTGTAGAAAATACTTAGTGGCTTCAATACCCTCCATGTGGGGTATCACATACATAGTTGTCAGCAATGCGGGTTGTTGCTAATGCTTGCAAGCTCCTTGTGCTGATGGACATGAGCGCCATAGGCGCTCATCCCTATGACCCCCTACGACTTTTGGACCACAAATGCGGACCCTCGTGAAGCGACGGGCCGCATTTGCAGAGGTGGAGGCTCCCACGTCGGCTGCAATGAGCCACAGGCTCTACGGCGCCTCACAACCGGTTACAAACGACTACACAAGCGGGGCTTGCAAAAAAAAAGATAAACACTCAATGACTAACTATGGACTTACACAAAAATATACCAGCCGCGGGAATTAAAAAAAAACAAAATTGTGGACTTAAACAAAAACAATTCTGACCCGCAGGACTTTAATCCATTACGGACTTGCAAAAATATGATCTTAACGGACAACCCGCGCACAGCGCCAAACATTAAAAAACACAAAAATACACACAAAAAATAAATAAAATCCTTACCCACACCAAGGGGGGACACCCAGGACCTCTGCAACACAGCTTAAACCTCGAATTTGGTCCAATTTACAAAGTTTAGCCACTCGAAAATCTCCTAAGGGAGAGAAAAAATGGCCGCCGACAAAAACGAAAACGAGGCTACACAACCCCTAAAGCCATTAAATACCACAAAGCAAATAGGGCTTTTACAAAAACCTGTGCGACCTACATTAGCAAGGACGCTAAATCATACAAACCCGCCTACCACATACACATTCGCCGCCATTTTACAACACTAACTTACAGAATGCGGAAGTACACAGCTACACTAATGGCTTTCCCTCGCGCACACAGCCTATTTACACTACACACATTGCTGACACTTACACCTCAGCTCCAAAACACTGCAAACCAACATTGTATGCTGCAGGAACATGAAAAAAGATTGCCAGCTGTCACAATGCTTCCTGCATGTATTACTTACAAATAGGTAAAGTATAGTACTTTATTCATTTACTAATTATTTCATTAGCATCACAAAAAACATATACACAAAAAAAAAAACACTATCGCAAGAAACGATAAAGACATTCACTGCGCGCCTCACAACGAGCGCCAACGCTGCTCATACCACACAAACTATACCAGGGGACAGCCTTGCAATAAGAGCAAATAGCAGATCAGCACCAACCTTACAATGACACCAAAAGTGCCTCTAATAAAAAAAAAAAAAACAACCAAGAGGCTCGCAATGAGTGCTGAGATCCCAGACCAACACAAAAAATAATGTCTGTGCCAAACAACATTCCTTGACTTACAATTCTATTGCCGTAATTTTTTGACGGGCAATTTGCTAGTACTGCTATATAAAGCCTCTACATCAATAGATGCCAAAAAGGAATCCCTGGGCACAATTAGTTCCTCTAATTGTTTCAAAATGTAATGTGTGTCCTTAACAAAGGAGGGTAAAATTTCAACCATATTTTTGAGATGGTGGTCCAAGAGGAGGCTAGGGTTATGCGAGAGATTGTCTGTACCCAAAACAATGGGCCTACCCGGAATGGGAATCATTTTTTTATGGATTTTTGTCAAGGTGTAGAAAGTTGAAATGGTAGGATGTTTTGAAAAAAGATACTGATGTGTGTGATCTTCAATAAGGCCTTCAGTTTTGGCCTCATCAAGAATATATTCATTAGTAAGATTTTTTTCAATGATTTCACAAGTGTATTTATCACTTAGGATTCTATTACACATTAAGTTGTACTCTGTGTTATCCATTACAATTATATTGCCACCTTTGTCTGCAGGTTTTATTTGTATATCCGTGCATTGTTTCAGGTCCGTTAGTGCTTGATGTTCACTTCTTGTTAAATTATATCTTTTTGGAATCTTGTGGTAGTTAATGATCTCAATATCTAAGGTAGCTTGTTGTAGGAAGACCCAAATATTAGCATAGTCCTTTAACACAGTGGTGAAAGAACTTCTGTTTCTCCAGGTATTAGTTTGCACATTCTCAGTCTGTTTAGGATAATTCTCATCAAGGAGAGACAGCATAGTTTGAAAAGGCCTCTATGTCCTCCTTCTCTACACCAAGGTGTATCAAGTCCCTCTCCTGTTTAAGTTTACAGAATTTATGTAAGGCCAACTTCCTTGCAAACGGGTTCAGATCTTTTATGTGTGAAAAAGTATCTGGTCTTGACGTGGGGACAAATGATAAACCCTTCTGGAGAACAGAAATATGGTTTTCCTGTAACTGAAATTGAGACAGATTTACTACCAACTTATCTTGGTAGGGGGGAGGTTTGGAATTCTTTATTAAGAATCCTTGTTCCTAACATTTCTGTGATTCCTCTCTGGACCTTTTCTGACAAACCGGCCTCTCTCTAAAAAATTCTCATTATTGTTAAATCTTCTCCCTGTTCTAGTTTGGCAATAAGATCTAGTTTCATCTCTATTCAACAAAGTATTTCATCGTCTGCTCCTAGATTCTGATGGGGCACGATCACCTAGGTCTGAGTTGTCAAAATCCAAAGAGCTCATATCAGATTGACTTTGTTGTGGAGGGCCTGTAGGAAATCTCATAAAGATTTTTCCTGTCTTGAAATCATCTTGGTCTCTAAGGAACTTTATTTTTTTCCTATCTTTCAGTTATTTTTTGAATTTTTCTATATTATCATTTAATTTAGTGCAATATATATCATACTCAGTTGTTTCATTAAATGTATTAAAGTCCTGTTGGTATAAAATCACCTTGGGTTTAAAGATTTCCAAGTTAGTTTGTTCTGTTTCTATAATCAGACCAATCAATTCATAGGAGCATTTTAACATTATCTCTTTCCATTATTAAACAAAGCTATCATTAGCCAAATTTGTAGCTGCGATCACATTAACCCTTAGTCCTCTAGGAACTATATGATACTTCAAATAATTTTGTAGGCTGCTGATTTCCAAAACTGATGTAACCTGTTTCTTAGCATTTTTCATCAGTTCACTAAATGCATTTTTAATACCCTTATTCTCCTCAGGTGTGGGCTGTGTCTTAGAAAGAAAGCTATCATCGGCCTATTTCTGAGGTAGATCTATATTATTTAATGTAAAACGAGCCATTCTCTCTTCTTTTGCAAAAAAAGATACTCATAAATAATTGTAAACTAAAGATTATTTGAAGTCTTAAATTACATCCTTCTAGTGGATTGAACCACTAATTGAATAGATGGGGGTTAGCACGGATTGTCAAATCCCATGATTGTTTTCCACTCTGGTATCAATATACCATATCTCAATATATCGTATAGCAGAACATGGGAAAAGTTACATATATGTACAATAAGAAAACTTTATTCGGTATTTATACCTCACAACAACGATTTAAAAGTTTAAAACCAAGGTAAACAAGGGTAAACTAAAATAAAGGCTATTAAAATGAGCCAGAGAATCCTAATTAAGAGGTTATTCAATATCTCTTCTAATAAGTCCTTAAATAGGAAGGATTCTAAGGTTCAGAGCCCTAGTCAGCGTCCACAACAAAGTTCTTTAGAATAATAATTGTATTCCTCCACCCTCCCTTAATAATCCCAGCTGTGCCACAGTTATTCAAAATCTTTTTACTGCTCTTAGTGGGGAAGGCAATATTCAAGTTGGTATTCGCAAAATTTGTATGGGATGGTAGTCAAGAAGTCATATAAAATGGTCTAGAGTAATATAGGGTAGTTTAAGGGATCTATTGTGAGTGGAATCGGAGGACGCTGAGAAGCAGGGCACTAAGGCGTTTACATGCGTGTCACCGCGAGGCGCACGTGACGCTCCGCCTACGCCTGATGCGTTTCGACATCACAAAGGACGTTTTTCTCAAAGGGCAAACAGGAAGGGGTGTCTATGCAAGGTATTTATGTGTAACGGTTGCTAGGACAACAGGAAAAAAATGGGAAGTATCTAGAATACCAAAGAAGAAGAAACAGAGCACATTACAGTACATCTACAATCCCTCTAATGTAGCCAAAAGAATAATAGTAGTGAGGGAAAGCAGATACAAACACTTATGGAGGTCAAAAAACGAAACTGTAAGAAAGTGGCTATCAAAATTAAAATGTGACTCTAATGGTAAAAATATCTGAGAATATTAATAGACAAATTATAATCATATAAGTAATGAATGTGATAAAAATATGCTAAGAAATAACTAATGTCAAGTGAAGAATTATTATCAAGTTGTCCAAAAGACAATAATATGTAAGTGTAGTGATGGAAAATAGCATCACTGACAAGGAGACTATCTACAAGTTAATGTGAATAAATAAACATAAAACAAAAGCTATGGGTATACATGATGAAGTGAAATGCTAATTAAAAAGTGGAATATTGAAAAAAGTAGTGACCTATCTATCGGTGAGTGAAAAAAGAAAATATTATGCTGTGTACATAAACAGCTAAGAGACCACAAAAGGGTCTGTAAAGTTAGAAGTACCTCAGAAGAAGCGAAAGTTACTCCTATAATGAGGGAATAATAATGTGACTAATGAAAGTATAAAATTCCAATAACCCTAAAGAAGTGATAACTTATAGTGGTGAGTGCAAGAAAAAGAAGACTAATAATTGTTATTATTTAACCCCTCCATAAATAATGAAATAAAAGAAATCAATAGTCTAATCCTGTAGTTAAGAAATAATCACACTAACTACCACTGGAGTATACTCATACTTAAATATGTATACACATATATATATGCATATATACCCATCTATCCATATCTAGTAAATATTCAAATAAATGCTGTAAAGTTAAAACCCTCATTAAGTCCATAGGGAGAAAGAGCTCTAAGTTTATAGATCCAGCAGGCCTCACATTGTAGACGTCTGCGATCTATGTCTCCCCGTCTTTGATTCATAGTGACTCTATCAATAGAATAAAATGACAGGACTTTACTTTGATTTTTGTTATTACATCAGTGAGATCTTCATCACTTTTTAGTGCCAATGTTTTGAAAGGGACTCGTTCACATCTTGGGAATCGTATCCAAAAGTCATAATGCAGCGAATAGGATTGATGTCCTTTTTGGTGTTATGTGGACGATTTTTCCCATGTAGGAGATCTGTTCTATTGCAGTTCACAGCATATTTAAAGGCAGTTTTAAGACAGTTCTTAGAAAAACCTCTTTCTTTAAATATCTGTCTGAGTTTGTCAGCCTCTACTTTGAACTCTTCATCTGTGCCGCTATTCTTTCTAACTCGAAGATATTGTCCCTTCGGGATCCCTCTCTTAAGAGGTTCAAAATGTTGACTTTCCCACCTCAGTAATGTGTTGGTGGCAGTGTCCTTTCTATAAGTGGTGGTAAATATCCTTCCACTGTCATCTTTGCTGATGACAAAGTAAAGAAACCTGATTCTGGTGTCACTGATATCATGTGTAAATCAAAGGCCAAGTGGATTTATATTAAGTTTGACCATAAATTCTTCAAACTTTTTCTTGGTACCCATCCAGACTATCAGAATATCATCTATATAGCGCCTCCACACTAATATCAAATCAGTGTATTCGGTAAAAGCTTAATCAAAGACCAGTTTTTCCTCCCACCACCCCAAAAGTAAGTTAGCATAGCTAGGGGCACATGGAGTGTCCATAGCTGTTCCTTTAACTTGATGGTACCATTTGTTGTTATAAGTGAAATAATTATGTTTAAGGACATACTCCAAAAGGAGTAAGAGGAAATTGTTGAATTTTTGAAAACGTGTGTCTTTACACTGTAGAAAATACTTAGTGGCTTCAATACCCTCCATGTGGGGTATACTGCTATATAAAGCCTCTACATCAATAGATGCCAAAAAGGAATCCTTGGGCACAATTAGTTCCTCTAATTGTTTCAAAATGTAATTTGTGTCCTTAACAAAGGAGGGTAAAGTTTCAACCATATTTTTTAGATGGTGGTCCAAGAAGGGGCTAGGGTTATGCGAGAGATTGTCTGTACCCGAAACAATGGGCCTACCCGGAATGGGAATATTTTTTTTTATGGATTTTTGGCAAGGTGTAGACAGTTCAAATGGTAGGATGTTTTGAAAAAAGATACTGATGTGTTTGATCATCAATATGGCCTTCAGTTTTGGCCTCATCAAGAATAGATTTCAAAATCTTTTTATATTCATTAGTAGGATTTTTTTGAATGATTTCATAAGTGTATTTATCACTTAGGATTCTATTACACATCAAGTTGTACTCTGTGTTATCCATTACAACTATATTGCCACCTTTGTCTGCAGGTTTTATTTGTATATCCTTGCATTGTATCAGGTCTGTTAGTCAAGACCAGATACTTTTTCACACATAAAAGATCTGAACCTGTTTGTGAGGAAGTTGGCCTTACATAAATGTTATAAACTTAAACAGGAGAGGGACTTGATACACCTTGGTGTAGAGAAGGAGGACGTAGAGGCGTTTCAAACTATGCTGTATCTCCTTGATGAGAATTATCCTAAACAGACTGAGAATGTGCAATCTAAAACCTGGAGAAACAGAAGTTCTTTCACCCCTTTGTTAAAGGACTATGCTAATATTTGGGTCTTCCTACAACAAACTACCTGAGATATTGAGAACATTAACTACCACAAGATTCCTAAAATATATAATTTAACAAGAAGTGAACATCAAGCACTAACGGTCCTGAAACAATGCAAGGATATACAAATAAAACCTGCAGACAAAGGTGGCAATATAGTTTCAATGGATAACACAGAGTACAACTTGATGTGTAATAGAATCCTAAGTGATAAATACACTTATGAAATCATTGAAAAAAATCCTACCAATGAATATAAAAATATTTTTACATTTATTCCAGATGAAGCCAAAACTGTCCAAAACTGAAGGCCTTATTGATGATCACACACATCAGTATCTTTTTTCAAAACATCCTACCATTTCAACTTTCTACACCTTGGCAAAAATCCATAAAAAATTATTCCCATTCCAGGTAGGCCCATTGTTTTGGGTACAGACAATCTCTTGCATAACCCTAGCCTCCTCTTGGACCACTATCTCAAAAATATGGTTGAAACTTTACCCTCCTTTGTTAAGGACACAAATTACATTCTGAAACAATAAGAAGAACTAATTGTGCCCAAGGATTCCTTTTTGCATCTATTGATGTAGAGGCTTAATATAGCAGTATACCCCACATGGAGGGTATTGAAGCCACTAAGTATTTTCTACAGAGTAAAGACACGCGTTTTCAAAAATTCAACAATTTCCTCTTACTCCTTTTGGAGTATGTTCTTAAACATAATTATTTCACTTATAACAACAAATGGTACCATCAAGTTAAAGGGACAGCTATGGACACTCCATGTGCCCCTAGCTATGCTAACTTACTTTTGGGGTGGTGGGAGGAAAAACTGGTCTTTGATGAATCTTTTACAGAATACACTGATTAGATATTAGTGTGGAGGCGTTATATAGATGATATTCTGATAGTCCGGATGGCTACCAAGAATTTCTGGTCAAACCTAATATAAATCCACTTGGCCTTAGATTTACACATGAGATCAGTGACATGTTTCTTGACTTAGTTATCAGCAAAGATGACAGTGGAAGGATATTTACCACCACTTATAGAAAGGACACTTCCACCAACACATTACTGAGGTGGGAAAGTCAACATTTTGAACCTCTTAAGAGAGCGATCCCGAAGGGCCAATATCTTCGAAGTTAGAAGGAATTGCGGCAAAGATGAAAAGTTAATCAAAGTAGAGACTGACAAACTCAGACAGAGATTTAAAGAAAGAGGTTTTTCTAAGAACTGTCTTAAAACTGCCTTTAAATATGCTTTGAACTGCAATAGAACAGATCTCCTACATGGGAAAAATCGTCCTCATAACACCAATAAGGACATCAATCCTATTCGCTGCATTATGACTTTTGGATATGATTCCCAAGATGTGAACGAGTCCCTTTCAAAACATTGGCACTAAAAAGTGATGAAGATCTCACTGATGTAATAACAGTTGATGCCTCAGTGAAATATCGTAGGGGCAAAAATCTAAAGGACACCTTGGTACATAGTACCGTTAAAGAACAAAGGCTCCAGGGATGGGTGAGTCAGCAGCTGATGAGCACTCCTCACTTCAACACGGTCATGGCTAGTGTAGAGTATACATTTGTGACGCATTATGTACAAGGCTTCAATTCCCAATTCAAGAGGAGGAAGGCTTTCCTTTACTATAAAGAGATTAAGCCATCAGTGCTCTTCTTGCAAGAGACCCACTTCTCCCGTAACCATGTCCCTAGCTACTTACACAAAGACTACCCGGTATTTTTCTCAGCGACACAACCTACTAGGAAAGCAGGCACCTCAATACTCATCCACCGAGAGTTCCCCTTCATTTTGGAATCAAAAAAGGTAGATAAGGAGGGACACTATATTATCCTAAACGGCTCTGTAAATGGCCAGCCCATAACTCTAGTCTCCATATACGCTCCCACCACATCCCCTCATAAAATTTTGTTAAGGATCTTGAGGATTCTAGAAACACAGGCCAATGGGAGGGTGATAGTGGGGGGTGACTTCAACCTAACTCTTGATCACACATTGGACAGATCTAATAGTTTAACGAATGGGCACTTCTCCAACAAAATAAAACAAATTAATAAATGTCTGGACGGGTTGGGACTGGTGGACGCATGGAGGGGACATTATCCCAGGTCGAGAGAGTATACATACTACTCACACACTCATGGGTCTTATTCGTGCATAGATTCCCTACTAATAGACTCATCCCTTTTTGACTCCTCCAAGGAGGCTAAAATTCTCCCCTGCACTTGGTCGGACCACTCAGCTGTTCTTATTACCTTGAATTTGGGATCCCAGCTTAAGCCCCCTTATGCATGGAAATTGAACGAGCTACTTCTCACAATTCCCTCCCTGCATGAACAAATGGCCGGTGACTTGCAATTATTCTTCGACCAGAATTCGCTCACAGACGTGGGAATTGGTTGGACCTGGGTCGCCCATAAGGCATTTATGAGAGGTACTTGTATAAAGCTAGCATCGGGCTATAAGAAGCAATGTATGTTGCGAGAATCGTAGCTTAGGGAGGAGTTGGGGTTACTGGAATGTCAGAACCAACTTAATTGTAAGGCCCAGCTGCGCCAAAAAATTGAAGCTTGTAGACTTGAATTAGATAACCTCCTGAGCGATAGAACAGAAAAGGCCCTCCGGCGCACTAAACATCTATTTTATGCTAAAGCCAATAAACCAGGCTCCATGTTAGCAAGGAGGCTTAAAACAAAATCTGGCAAAACCACTATCTCTAGAGTCAAAACACCTACTGGTGGCATTACGGTGAGCCAAAATGAAATTCAGAAAACTTTTGCTGAATTCTACCAAGATATTTACACCTCAAAGCCCAAAAGCAGTGCAGAAGCCATACAATCATATTTGGATAAATACGACTTCCCATCGGTGTCAGACCAGAATTTAAGCAAACTTAACTCGAATATCACAGAGAAGGAAGTTCAAACGGCCATTAAGAACCTTAAGATGGGCAAAGCCCCTGGGCCGGACGGGTTCAACTCATATTACAAAAAGTTTGCGGCCCAATTATCCCCCTTTCTCTGTAAACTATTCAATTCAATTCTTGATGGTGACTCGATGCCCCCAGAGCTTAACAGGGCCGATCTAGTCCTCTTTCCCAAAGAGGGCAGGAACCCTCTCGAGGCCAAAAATTATCGACCGATCTCCCTTATGAATGGAGACATTAAGCTCCTGGCTAAGATAATGGTGGGCAGGGTCTCGGACTTCCTACCAGATATGGTTCATAAGGACCAAACAGGCTTCATCCCCTATCGACAGACAGCAGATAATATCAGGAGGACGCTGCATGTCTTGCACTCTGCGCAAGTAGCTAGCACACCTTTGTGCGTTCTGGTGCTGGATATCGAGAAGGCCTTCGACACGGTCGAGTGGCCTTATCTCTATTCAGTCCTGGGGAAGTTTGGCTTCGGGGGACGCTTCATTAACCTAATTAAAACACTTTATCATTACCCAGCAGCCAATATTAGATTACCAGGAACAAAGAAAGTGGATATTAAAATTCAGAGAGGGACTAGGCAGGGATGTCCACTCTCTCCACTATTATTTGCTTTGGCAATTGAGCCCCTTACCCAGGCCATTAGGACCAGATCGGACATCCAGGGCCCGGAGGTGGGATTTCAACACTTTAAATGTTCGCTATTCGCGGACGATCTTCTCTGCACTCTGACAAATCCGGTAGCATCGATTGCCAATCTTATGCTGACTATCGAAGAGTTTAGCTTACACTCGGGTCTGAAAATTAACTGGGACATGACTGAGGCGATGGGCGTGGGGATGCGGCAGACGAACATCCAGGTTCTGAAACTTAGGTACAAATTTGTCTGGCCGTCAGACGGCATACAATACCTGGGGGTCAGGATCACTGAGAGAGTCTCAGGGATGTATAAAGCAAACTACCCCCCACTGTTTCGGAAACTGTTAGACAACTTGCAAAAATGGTCTAAATATAATATATCATGGACAGGGCGTATCGCTACTATTAAAATGAATGTGTTACCTAAAATTCTTTACCTATTTAGGACACTGGCCATCCCAGTAGAAACCCGAGATCTAGAAAGAATGCAACAACATATTTTTAAATGTATTTGGGCAAACAAACCACAGTATATAGCTAAGCAGTTAAAGTACAGGCATAGAACCCAAGGGGGTCTCTCCTGCCCCAATCTAAGGCTGTATCTAAGAGCCGCTCAGCTAGCTTTCTTACCTAGAGCCCACTCAGTCAAACACCAGCCTACCTGGGTGTTTATGGAGAATCAAGATCTCAAGCCCTGGACGTTAGACACTATTATAAGGCATCCAGGGTCTAACCAGCCTCTTCCTTAATTTTCCAACCCAATGATTAAAATAACTCTCTCGGTATGGGATAGGGCAGTCAAGAAGCATCAGTTGACAACCCCGCTGTCCCCTCTAACCTCCATTAGTTCCTTTCCAAATTTTAAAGAAGTTTTTCACGCAGAGTCCCATCAGTGGTGGGTTCTTGGACAACTAGATTGGATAAACACCTGGTTCTCCAATGATATAATTTACCCACACGCTCAAATGCTGGATAAGTACGATATCCCGCCAAGAGAAAATTGGCGTTACCTGCGTCTTCGGCACTGATTAACGTCGTTGGTACAGAGTCTAGGACCCTCAAGATCAACCTGGTTCTCGGTGGTGTGTAAGAACCTGTCTCTGACTAGGGGTACACTGGGAGCCCTGTACTCCTTTTTTAATAGGGCTGATAAAACTCCTAAACCCCCTTTTATGCACAAATGGGAATAGGACCTGGGAAGGGGACTGGGGCCGGCGGAGTGGAAGGAGGCCTTTACCAATCTGTCTAGGGGCTCTATGACATATAATATTCTGGAGGTGTTGCTTAAAGTCCTACACAGGACATACCTCTCCCCCGCTAGAATGCATTCTATGAACTCACAGAACAACGATAAATGCTATAGGGGCTGTCATCAGAAAGGGGATTTTTTGCATATTTGGTGGTCATGCGCAGTGGCTAGGGACATTTGGGAACAAGCTATGAGTCTCGGATCCAAATTATTTGGTAGCCCAATTCGACCCTCAATTGAAAATTGCCTTTTAGGAATGCATATTGAAGCCTTAACTAAAATACAAAATAAGTTATTGCAATTTATTAATTTAGCAGTTAAACAGCATATAGCTAGAAAATGGAAATCCCCAAGGCTTAGCTTAGGTGAGATAATCACCAAGGTTAACTTCATTATGATTAATGAAAGATTAACCAGTACTTTAGAAGATCAGTACCCCCAGTTTTTAAAGATATGCACCCCTTGCCTAGACTCCCAACATAGTATATCGATTAGGTAAGGCACACTATTCTCTCCTCTGTGTCCCTGGCCCTGCGGGGAGGCGGAGGCCGGCTGGACCATGGACCGGAAGGGATCATGAGTGAGGTAACTAACCAGGAGATGCCTTTTGTCCTTTTTTCTATCTTTCTCTTTCTTTTCTTTTTTTCTGTGTATTTTTTTTCTTGTCTTCTCTTTAATTACAGTTTCTGTTTATACTAGATGTTATGTTAAGTTAATTAGTTGCATTTACCGAGTTCTTCAGAGTTCCTCAGTATTTTATATATCGAGTAGGCTAAGTTTAGATTTGAGGAGGGAACTCCTCAGTAAGTAAATCACAGAAAATTATTCAAAAAATGTGTGAAGACTGCAGAATATCCTTGGATTGATTGCACCTTGTATTTAAGTTTTCAAATCTGACACTGTGTTTATGTTTAACATATAATGCTTGGCAATGGAGAATTTGTCTATCTGATCCATCATTACAGGCTGTATGCATATACCGTATATACTCGAGTATAAGCCGACCCGAGTATAAGCCGAGGCACCCATTTTACCACAAAATACTGGGTAAAATGAGTGACTCGAGTATAAGCCGAGGGTGGGAAATGTGCTGCCCCCTTTGTCCCTCTTGTCCCCCTCTCTTCTCCATTCTCCCTTCCCTTTGTCTCTTCCCCCCTCCCTTATCACACTCCTCAATCTCCCTCCTCATCCTTAACCTCCATCGTCATCCTCAACCTCCCTCCTCATCCTCAACCTCCCTCCTCATCCTCAACCTCCCTCCTCATCCTCAACCCCCTCCTCAACCTCCCTCCTCAACCCCCCATCCTCAACCCCCCATCCTCATCCTCTCTCCTCAACCCCCCATCCTCAACCCCTCCTCCTCATCCTCAACCCCCCATCCTCAACCCCTTCCTCAACCTCCCTCCTCAACCCCCCATCCTCATCCTCTCTTCTCATCCCCCCATCCTCAACCCCTCCTCCTCATCCTCAACCTCCCTCCTCATCCTCAACCTCCCTCCTCATCCTCCCTCCTCATCCTCAACCTCCCTCCTCAACCCCCCTCCCCAACCCTCTCCTCAACCTCCCTCCTCAACCCCCCCATCCTCAACCCCCTCCTCAACCTTCCTCCTCAACCCCCTCCTCAACCCCCCATCCTCATCCTCAACCTCCCTCCTCAACCTCAACCCCCCTCAACCCTCCTACTCAACCTCAACCCCCCTCAACCCCAACCCACCTCCTCATCCTAAACCCCCCTCAACCCCCCTCCTCCACCTAAACACCTACCCCCTCTCCCCTCACTTACCTGCTTGTGCTCCGGCCTCCGCTCCTTGACCCGTGCGCATGTGACGTCACATGTGCGCCGCGTCATTAGCATATACCGGGTGCCAGCAGGAGGGGGGTAGGTATTTAGGTGGAGGAGGGGGGTTGAGGGGGGTTTACGTTGAGGAGGGGGAGGGAAAGAGACACGGGGGGGTAGAGAGACACACGGGGGGATAGAGAGACACACGGGGGGGTAGAGAGACACACGGGGGGATAGAGAGACACACGGGGGGTAGAGAGACACACGGGGGGTAGAGAGACACACGGGGGGGATAGAGAGACACACGGGGGGGTTGGAGAGACACAGGGGGAGAGTGACTCGAGTATAAGCCGAGGGGGCTCTTTTTTGCCTTAAAAAAAGGGCTGAAAAACTTGGCTTATACTCGAGTATATACAGTATATATATGTGTATACATACAGTATTTAAGTATGAGTATACTCCAGTGGTAGTTAGTTTGATTATTTCTTAGCTACAGGATTAGACTATTGATTTCTTTTACCCTCTTCATTATTTATGGAGGGGTTATATAATAACAATTATTAGCCTTCTTTTTCTTTCACTCACCACTATAAGTTATCACTTCTTTAGGGTAATTGGATTTTTATACTTTTATTAGACACATTATTATTCCCTCATTATAGGAGTAACTTTCGCTTCTTCTGAGGTACTTCTTCACTTTACAGACCCTTTTGTGGTCTCTTAGCTGTTTATGTACACAGCATAATATTTTCTTTTATCACTCACCGATAGATAGGACACTACTTTTTTCAATATTCAACTTTTTAATTAGCATTTCACTTCATCATGTATATCCATAGCTTTTGTTTTATGTTTATTTATTCACATTAACTTGTAGACAGTCTCCTTTTCACTGATGCTATTTTCCATCACTACACTTACATATTATTGTCTTTTGAACATCTTGATAATAATTCTTCACTTGACATTAGTTATTTCTTAGCATATTTTTATCACATTGTTTACTTATATGATTATAATTTGTCTATTAATATTCTCAGATATTTTCACCAGTAGAGTCACATTTTAATTTTGATAGCCGCTTTCTTACTATCTAGTCCACCACAGAATAACATCAGTTTTGTTTTTTGACCTCCATAAGTGTTCTCACGGTGACACGCATGTAGACGCCTTAGTGCCCTGCTTCTCAGCGTCCTCAGATTCCACTCACAATAGATCCCTTAAACTACCCTATATTACTCTAGACCAGTTTATATGACTTCTTGAGTACCATCCCATACACATTTTGCTAATAGCAACTTGAATATTGCCTTCCACACTAAGAGCAGTAAAAAGATTTTGAATAACTGTGATACAGCTGGGATTATTACGGGAGGGTGGAGGAATACAATTATTATTCTAAAGAACTTTGTTGTGGACGCTTACTAGGGCTCTGAACCTTAGAATCTTTCCTATTTAGGACTTATTTGAAGAGATATTGAATATGCGCTTAATTAGGATTCTCTGGCTCATTTTAATAGCCTTTGTTTCAGTTTACCCTTGTTTCCTTTGGTTTTAAACTTTTAAATTGTCGTTGTGAGGTATAAGTACTGCATAAAGTTTTCTTATTGTACATATATGTAACTTTTCCCATTGCTAGAAAAAAACCAAATCTTCAGATATTATCCCTTGCCCCTGGGCAGATCACAGTCTAGTGTCATTGGTTCTGAATCTAAATCCCAACTTAGATGTGCCTTGTGCGTGTTGTATAAATGACAGGCACCTATCTAACCCTTTTATACAAGACAAAATTATAAAGGAACTTAAGGATTACTTTCAAACAAACACTAACCCATGCACCAGCATAGGATGGCTTTGGGTGGCAAACTAGGCGTTTATAAGGGGTACATGTATACGTTTAGCCTCCTCTTATAAGAAAAACCTGAGAGGGCGCAAAAACTCATTGTCGAATGAACTCCTTAAACTTGAGAAACAAAACCAGCTAAAAGATTTAACCCGCAAGTGGATTGACACTATTAGATTAGAACTAGATAGTATTCTTTATGTCCAAACAGAGAAGGCTTTGAGGAACACCCAAAGCAAATTCTTTGCTAAGCAAATAAGCCAGGACCCCTTTCCCTTTTAGTTAATAAGTTGAACGCCAAATATCAGCAATCTAAAGTCACTCAGATTAAAACAACATCTTGCTCAGTTACAATGAATCCGGCAAAGATTCATGACACCTTCCTTAAATTTTATCAGGATATATCCAGCTTTGGAAAACTCTAATCTGGATTTGCTTAACTCTGACATGACCCTAGAAGAAGTCAAACACTATTAAATCTCTCAAATTGGGCAAATTGCCAGGGCCGGATGGCTTTTCTAATATATATTTAAAAAAAATGTCTTGACTCCTCATTTTATAACATTATGTAATTCTATTTTACGAGGGGAACAGATGCCACCGGAGCTAAATCAAGAGAATCTGGTCTTTTGTCCCAAGGCGGGGAGAGACCCACTAGAGGGTAAAAACTATTGCCCAATCAGCTTGCTAAACAGGGATATTAAATTATTAGCTAAAATAATGGTGAATAGGATTACAAATTCTTGCCTAAGCTTATCCATAAGGATCAAGCAGGCTATATTCCTCACAGACAGGCTGGGGATCACATTAGGAGAGTGCTGCATGTACTTCATCTTGCCCATCACTCAAAAACTGCACTCTGCACCCTAGCTTTGGATATTGAGAAAGCCTTTGATTCTCTGGAATGGCCATATTTTTATGCTGTTTTAGCTAAATTTGGTTTCAAAGGTAACTTTTTAAATCTCCTCAAAACTTATTATCATTTTTCTAAGGCTACTCTAAAAGTTCCAGGCCCTGAGAAAACACCTGAGAAAACACTTTTAAACATCCAAAGGGGCACTAGGCAAGGATGCCACTTATGCCCCTACTTTTTGCTCTTGCAATGGAACCATTGGTACAGACTATTAGGATCTCCCCTGTTCCCCTGATCTTTGACATTGGGTAATCAAAATTACAAATGTTGTCTCTTTGCAGACAATCTATTATGTACTTTAACACACCCCTCCACCTCTATCACGGCTCTTATGGATGTATTAAATAGGGTTAAATCAATTTCAGGCTTGCGAGTCAATGAGGATAAAACAGAAGCTTTAGGATCTCATCTCCCACACTCTGAACGGGAATTCTTAAATAATTCTTTCAATTTTTTTCTGGCCCAAAACTTATTTAAAATATTTAGGAAAAAAAATTACCCCTAATATCTAAGATCTGTACAGAGTTAATTATCTGGCACCTTTTAAAGAACTATTAACTGACCTAGAGAAATGGAACAAGTTCCAAATCTCATGGTCCGGCCGAATACATACGGTCAAAATGAGCATCCTCTCTAGAATCTTTATTTTAGATCCTTACCTATCAAAGTTCCCATTAAAGATCTAGAAAACTTTCAAAAGCAAAGTATGAGATTTATTTGGCCTAATAAACCCCTAGAATTACTAAGTCTACAATGTTTAGACATAAAGATAAATGTGGTCTTTCGTGCCCGCACCTCAAGCTCTACTAGAGAGCAGCGTAAATTTCCTTTCTACCTCAAGTTCACTACTTAGAACACCAACCTATTTGGGCTCTGATTGAGAACCATCAGTTACAACCCCTAGGGTGGGATACGATAATATGGCTTCCTAAATCTCAACACCCCCCAAATAATTACCTCAACCCCATGATTAGATTGTCCTTGGCATGTTGGTCCTGGGCAAACTCCAAACGTCAATTGACTCCTGATCTTTCCCCCCTTCTCTCCATTACTACCTCTCCCCCCTTTTCAAAGGACCTTTCCACAGAATCAAAGGCTTGGTGGATTACACATGGTCTTGATAGAATAGATGCATGGATAATTGACGAACAAATTATCAATTTTGAATACCTAAGGGATAACTTTGATCTCCCCCTGAAGGAACACTTCATTTTCTGCAAGTTTAGATACTTTATATTGATTCTGAAGAGGACATTTGGTTCCCCAAGGTTAATTGGATGTTTGGCATCTGCAAAGAGGCTCCACTAACAAAGGGTATTCTAGGTCAAATCTACGAGATAATCATAAACCTAGGCCCTTAATTAGATGGGAAGAAGACCTTGGTCAGACCTGGGATATGGAAAAATGGGGAGGAATTGGCCGTAGACTAGCTAAGGGCTCTTATAATTATACCTTGCTAGAAACTTAACTAAAGGTTTTCCATAGAACCTATATTATCCCAGAGAGACTTCACAAGATAAACCCCCCAGGAACCCGCTACCTGTTTTAGGCGATGTTTAGAAAGTGGGACCTTTATACACACTCGGTGGACCTGCCCAAAAGCTCAAACTATATGGTCTAAAATAATTCAATCAGCCTCAAATCTTTTTTATACTCAGATAATATCTTCCATTTAAGTTTGTCTTTTGGGACACCATTCACCTCTACTAACTAAACCTCAGGATAAACTACTCCAATATATTCTACTAGCTATCAAAATTCATATTGCCAGTAGGTGGAAGAATGCCAATCTGAGCTTAAAAGAAACATTCAATAAGATAAACTTTATAATGATCAATAAAAAACTCATACATGAGGTCTCTGACACTTGTTCTAATTTCCTGACCCTTTGGGAACCTTGGATTTCTTTGACCCATAGTATAGAGCCAGGAAAAGGAAATACTAGGCTTACATGTGTGTAATATGTGCGGGAGACGCAGAGCTTGGTGCCCTTACTGGAGACCGGACTGAAATGTGAGTTGACATGCTCTACAATTATTGAATCAGCTTCAAGAAGTTGGATAAAGGGAGAAAAAAAAGGGGGGAACTGAAAATTAACATAATGAAGGTTAAATCGCCTTTCCTTCCTTTCCTTCCCCTCACCTAATTACTCTTGTTTTACGTTTTTTATTGTTGAAAACGGAAAATGGTTAGTAGTGTTTCTCACGTGGGAATCATTAATGTACAATCACTTACCATGCTTTTTTTTCTTTTTCTTTACATTTTCTACACCAACATCTTATATGTCTTTGTGTTCTTTCTCTGTTTCAACTTGTATTTTCTTGTTAGTCAATAAAAATTATTATAATATAACTACCTGCTATTAAGCTGTAGGTCCTGGGTTCAAGTCCTCATACAGCTTGTGGTTTTTCTTGATTGTTTAAAAATCAGAATATGTTATTTAGGTTATATAATAAAGAATATGTTAATATGAGGTAATTATGTTGATTTTAAAATGTGAATACATATAAATAACGTGCTATGCTATATCATTATCTAATACTAATACTTGGTAAAAGACATACAAATACCTACATATAAATTGTGCATAATAAGACTGGAATCAGTAACTGTTACACATTCTGTTCTAGATATATTATCTTTTATGCAGATTTTAAAGCAAAGTTTTTTGGTGTAATTAAGTGTTCTGTTTCATATTAACACACAAATGACTGTTATAAATAAGTAAATTAGTAAAACAAAAAACAAGTGAAAGGCAGGGGAATCTATAATTTATCAATAAAAACAAAAACATTTAAAACAGCACACTTACACCATCACCAACAAACTCTGCTTTAAAAGATGGTGTAAAAGTTAATATATCTAGAAAACAGTACAATGTGTAACTTTTCCCAGATACTTGTGGGGCGGCTTCAAGGGCTATATTGAAATTACAAAATCTAAGTCAATTCTTGATCAATTTTAAAAAATATAAACAAACTTTACACATTATATCCCACCTTCTAACTGATATTGAGAAACACATGTGGTGACTTCTGTGGTCCTTTATGTAATTAAAGGAACATGCAGCTCACATATTTGTCTAGCAGCATGGCCCACTGCAGTTTGTCAAGTATGTACCAAACTAACAATAGTAGCAACTGTGTAAGCCATGAACATAGAACATATTTTGGGAAAATCCAAATGTTTCAATTTATTTGTCCAGGAATCTGTTTTGTGATTGTTCTAGTACTTCCTCAGAGCTGAATCATGAGAATGTGTGTTTTGAATAGATTGGTCGAGAAGGAGAGAACAAAGATTTATTGTAAAGATAATAGACACAACACCCAAAAGCAGACCCCTGCATCATTCACTGCAAAAGTAGGTCTCCAGAATTATAAACACCCCTTTCACACACACACTCACACACACAACTTCCACCAGCATATCATGGATGACACCAGGGTCCTGCAGAGGAGTCAACATTTTTTTTGTTTTCTAATTAAGAACTAGATGTATGTATGGCTTTTATTCTTGCATAATTATGCTGAGTCAGACAAAGCTGTCAAATTAATATTTTTTGGTCCTGAAATATTTTATGCAACAAGAATATATTCTGCAAAGGTTGAAAAATGATCACTGTTATATTGTGGTAATGTAGATTTGCATCAATGTAAAGACACACTCTAACATAATTCTGATCTGGAGGTGTCAGCCATTCTGCATAGAGCAGGGGTTCTTGTGTAGAAAGAAGTTAACCTTTTTATGACACTGACCCCTTTGACAGTCTAGTGAAACCTATGGACCTATTTTTAGAAAAATATATTTAAATGTTAAAATAAAATGCATAGATTTTGATTGTTTTACACTTCCATTACCTGTCCCTCGTGTCTCTATCTGTATTCCCCTTACCTCAGTAAACATAAGTTGCCTATATTTATTATTAAATGAAAAGATAAACATGCAATTTCTTTCCATTTATCACTGGCCCCTGAAATCTCTCTGTGGCCCCCCTGAGGGTCCGTGGATCCCTGGTGTAGAGGAAATAAACATGAATAACTCTGGTAGTACATTAAATATATTTTTTTGCAAGATGACCCACAAATTGATGAAATGTTAAACAATTTAATTTTATATTCTGAACCAGTTCAAACCTGCTCTTAAAAATGCTTATAACATGAATGCATGTTCCATGTCTTCATAATGAACTGATTGATATAAATGATATATTTCACTTAAAAAATAAAAGCATGTAATATGCAATCTATGAGAATGAAATGATAGAAATAAGAAAGAAAAGAGAATATAGGGCAGAGGAATTCTTGATTAGTTTAGATCAGCCTTGGATGAGCCGATCCTGTCTCCTCATGGGGCTGAGACAAGGGGTGGGCACTCGCAAGATCTTTTTTTTTTCTCTCTTCCCTCTCCTTTTCCATGTGGGATTTAGCTTTATACTATATATAATTTTAAGTTTAAAATATGATTAAAATAGAGGAAAAATGTATGTCTTGAAATTGCAATGTAATTTTAAAAATGTATATCTCCAATGTTTGTCTATCTTTGATTTTACATGTTGTAAAAGGAAAAATGCTTAAATAAAAATAAAAATAAAATAAAATAAATAAAAGCATATTTATTTGCAGAATTCTATTTTTTGCTGTAAATAACTATATTACATAATACTATTAGAACCAATAAGAATACATATATTAACATATTTCCATTTTTGTGTAGCAATGTTACATTAAAAAGCTAATGACCTTGAGATTTTTGGTACCACCGAAGGCATCTGGATGTATTTTGGAGATCCTGTTGTTCTGCAGGTCTATCGTCTCTAGTGTCGTGCAGTTTGCGAAGTCATCCTGAGTAATCTTCACAATTCTGTTGTGTGACAGAGTCAGGGTCTGTAGAGATTGCAGCTTTCCAAGACCTAAAGTGAAACAGCAAGCAAATATTGGTTATGTGTTTAGAATGAAAGATTTACAGGCTGCTTCCTAGTGCCTGATGTACATATTTCCACATACTTTTCTTATGACAAATATATATATTTGCAGTGTATCAAACATCCATTACATTTTTGCAGAGATTCAGCTCAGTACATTGTGTATGAAGAACAGAGATCAATTGATTAGCCAACGTCACATGAAAGGGATCACTGGGTTTCAAACCGATTTCACCCACTTCATCATAACCTCAATATGCTTTGTCATATAACTATATACCACTTTTGCTTGTCTGTTCCACGTATCTACTACACTTTCCATAAAGTAGTACTTTTCAAACTGATCATAAATCTTCAACCTTCCAACTTCAACTTTTATTTTTGTATTCCCCCTTTTCCTGAAAACACTGAACTTTAATAAGTCCTTTCATAAATGCGACTGTTCTGTCATATGACCGTTCTTCCTTCTGTCCTCTAAGCTACATGTTAAGGCCATGAAGTATTTCCTTATGAATTTGTTTGGGGTGACCTTGGATACAGATACCTTTTTAGTTGATCTTTATGATAAATTGCACTGATTTATGAAACACCTTGAATGGAAATCATATCTGCCTTGAAGGTTGCTTTCCAGATTAGCAAACAAAAACAATGGCTTGCCCAGTAAAGCATAATTGCTTATAAAAGCTAATAAAATAAATTAAAGGCTATATATATATGTGTGTTTTTTTTTCTATTTTTTTTAAAGTTGTAAAATCATTTTGCTACTTATCAAGTCATGGCCTTCAAACAACCATGTAGGATTTCAGCTATGTACTTATAAGTCAGCAGTGTATGTTGGTGCTTTACAAATAAAGTATAATAATAATAATAATAACTGGGATATTTAATGCCATCTGAATATTATTACCAATAGCTAAATCATTTAATATAATAATAATAATAATAATAATAATAATAAAACAACACTTGAGTTTTTATTCATTAAGCCTCTTCAATTATGAGATGGATAATCCAATGGAGACTATTCACTAAAACTGGCAGTGATCTTTCCAGCTTTGGAAAAAAAAAGCTGCTCCATGAAATAACAGGAGGTTTTGAAATGTTTCTCTTAATGTCCTCTTCAGAAAGCATGGTCCTGGGCAACCAGTTTTACTTGAATTGCATAAAGTGGCTAAAAAAAGGGTAGTATAATGTTTTGTGGGAAATGCCTGAGAACAACGTTTTCCCATGTATTTAGGTGGAACAGTTATGAGCCACATTCAATTCGAAGCCTGCAACTCGATCGCAGACAGCCGAATGTCTGCAAGTGAGTTGCGGGCTCCTGGTGGTTTCCGATTGCGATGCTATTCAATTGCTCAAGCCCGCAAGTTACAGGCCCGAAGCCACAATCGTAAACCATGCACTAGTTCGGAGCAGTTCAGGGCGGGAACATGATCAATTCAGCAAGCCCCTAACCTCCCATTTCGAATCAGCCAATAGAAAATGAGACTGTCATTTTTACGGCAGTTTGGAGGTTACATGCCAATCAATTAGGTTCGGGGGTCCGATATGCGATCAGACTCACAAACTTGCAAAATAAAGAATTATGAAAAAGAATTCCCATACTGTTCTAGTCCATGTGGGTGGCCTGATATTTATTAACTCATTGATACCCGAGATCGATTTAACCCCGAAATAACACATAAATATAATTGTAATTTCCTGCCCAGTTGCGAGCTTGAGTCTGTTGTGCAATTAATTCTAATGTCTATCATCTCTTTACCCCTTATTTACAGTGCAGTAGTGATTTTTTTATTTGCATTTACAGTGCTACGGTTTGGTGTTTAACCCCCTTGTGGGTCCTCTCTAGCTCTCGTAGGATTTTCTCCTTCATTATCTGTTTACGGGTGTCAAAACATTTGCGGGCTTGGAGAAATTGTGCAATTGAATAGAGATTTGTGATTTTAGCCTTGCGAACGTGAAAGATCAAAGGCGTCTGGAGGCTGTAAGTTACGAGTTTAACCATTGCAAAATATTTTCAAGCCCGTCACTGGGAGTCCAATCGAAACCCGCAAAAAGGCGCCAATTGAATAGCAAAATAGCTTGAGACCTCACTTACGAACCTCCGGATCTCTCAAAACCTCAACTGAATGTGGCTCTTAGTTAGGATGTAAGATATGAGAGTACAATAGCACTAATTGTGAGGAATTATCATTGTTAATAAAGACTAGCGACTTGTCCGTCAAAAATGACGGCAATTAAATTTTAAGCCTGGAACTGCTGTTTGCTACACAATCTAAGCACCTCCAGCACTCTTCGTGAGCCTGGCGGTGAGTGCCTTCGGGGCTCATTGCGATCCTCTCCTCTATCTACTTTATGGGCCTCGCAATGAGCGCCTCAAAAATGACGGCAATCTAATTTGAAGCCTGGCAATGGTGTTTGCCACACCTTGTGAGGCCCCCCCCCCCCTCTAATCTGCCTGCCTCGCGATAAGTGCCTTTGACACTCATTGCAGGCCCCTCTACTTCCTAACCTGTGTCTTACCCCCATCCCCTGTGTCTCTTTTTCAGCCCCTCTCCCTCCCTGTGTCTCTTTCCCCCACCTCTCCCTCCCATGTCTCTCTCCCCTTCTCCCTCCTATGTGTCTCTTTGCCCCCTCTCTCTCCCCTGTGTCTCTTCCCCTCTCTTCCTCCCCTGTGTCTCTTTTCCCCCTCTCCCTCCCCTGTGTTTCTTCCCCCTCTCCCTCCCCTGTGTTTCCCCCTCCTTTCACCCCTATGTGTCTCTTTGCCCCCTCTCTCTCCCCTGTGTCTCTTCCCCTCTCTCCCTCCCCTGTGTCTCTTTCCCCCCTCTCCCTCCCCTGTGTTTCTTTCCCTTCTCCCTCCCCTGTGTTTCCTCCTCCTCTCACTCCCCTGTGTCTCTTCCCCCCTCCTCTCCCTTCCCTGTGTCTCTCCCCCTCCTCCCTTGTGTGTCTCACCCCTCCTCCCTTGTGTGTCTCCCCCCTCCTCTGTGTCTCTCCCCTCCTCCCAAGTGTCCCTCCTCCGCTGTGTGTCTCCCCCCTCCTCCCCTGTGTGTCTCCCCCCTCTTCCCTGTGTGTCTCTTCCCCCTTTCCCTCCCCTGTGTCTCTTTCCCTCACTCCCTCCCCTGTGTCTTTCTCCTCCCCTGTGTTTCTTCCCCCTCCTCTCCATGCCCTGTGTCTCTTTCCCCCATCTCCCTCCCCTGTGTTTCTTCCCCCTCTCCCTCCCCTGTGTTTCTACCCCCTCTCCCTCCCCTGTGTTTCTTCCCCCTTGTGTCTATTTCCCCCTCCTCTCCCTCTCCTGTGTCTCTCCCCCTCCTCCCCTGTGTGTCTCCCCCCTCCACTATGACTCTCCCCCTCTCTGTCTCTTCCCCCTCCTCTCCCTCCCCTGTATCTCTTCCCCCTTCCTCTCACTCCCCTTTGTCTCTCCCCTCCTCTCCCTCCCCTGTGTCTCTTCCCCTCTCCTCTCTCTCCCCTGTATCTCTTCCCCTCCTCTGCCTGCCCTGTGTCTCTTTCCCCATCCTCTCACTCCCCTGTGTCTCCTCCCTCCTCTCCCTCCCCTGTGCCTCTTTCCCCATCCTCTCACTCCCCTGTGTCTCTCCCCCATCTTCTCCCTCCCCTGGGTTTCACCCCCTCCTCTCCCTCCCCTGTGTCTCCCCCTCTCTCTCTCCTCTTTGTGTCTCCCCCTCCTTTCCGTCCCTGTGTCTCTTTCCCCATCCTCTCACGCCCCTGTGTCTCTCCCCCGTCCTTTCCCTCTCCTGGGTCCTTTCCCCCATCCTCTCCCTCCCCTGGGTCTCCCCCTTCCTCTCTCTCCTCTGTGTGTCTTCCCCCTCCTATCCCTCCCCTGTGTCTCTTCCCCCCCCTCTGCTGTGTCTTCCCCCCCTCCCATGTGTCCCTTCCCCCTCCTCCCCTGTGTATCTCCCCACTCCTCCCCTGTGTATCTTCCCCTCCTCTGTGTCTATCTTCCCCCTCCTCTCCCTCCCCTGTGTCTCTTATCCCCTCCTCTCACTGCCCTGTGTATCTCCCTTCCTCTCCCTCCCCTGTGTCTCTCCCCCCTCATCTCCCTCCAATGTGTCTCTTTCCCCCTCCTCTCCCTCCCCTGTGTCTCCCCCCTCCTCTCACTCCCCTGTGTCTCTTCCCCCCTCCTCTCACACCCCTGTGTCGCCTCCCTTCTCCCCCTCCCCTCCTGTGTCTCTCCCCCCTCATCTCCCTTCCCGGTATCTCTCCCCCTCCTCCCCTGTGTGTCCCACTCCTCTCTTCCCCTGTGTCTCTTCCCCCTACTCTCACTCCCCTGTGTCTCCACCCTCCCCTGTGTCTCTCCCCCCTCCTCTCCCTCCTCTGTGTGTCTCCCCCTCCTCTCCCTCCCATGTGTCTCCCTCCCCCCTCCTCTCCCTCCTCTGTGTCTTATCCCCCTCCTCTGTGTGTCTCTCCCTCCTCCTCCCAAGTGTCCTCCTCCTGTGTCTCTCCCCCCTCATCTCCCTTCCCGGTATCTCTCCCCCTCCTCCCCTGTGTGTCCCACTCCTCTCTTCCCCTGTGTCTCTTCCCCCTACTCTCACTCCCATGTGTCTCCCCCCTCCCCTGTGTCTCTCCCCCCTCCTCTCCCTCCTCTGTGTGTCTCCCCCTCCTCTCCCTCCCCTGTGTCTCCCTCCCCCCTCCTCTCCCTCCTCTGTGTCTTATGCCCCTCCTCTGTGTGTCTCTCCCCCTCCTCCCAAGTGTCTCTCCCCTCCTCCCCTGTGTGTCTCCCCCTCCTCCCCTGTGACTATATCCTCCCCTCTGTCTCTTCCCCCCGCCTCTCCCTCCCCTGTGTCTCCCCTTTCCCCTTTGTCTCGTCCCCCTCCTCTCACTCCCCTGTGTCTCACCTCCCTCCTCCTCTCTGTGTGTCTCACCCCCTCCTCTGTGTCTCTTACTCCCTTCCGTGTGTGCTCACGGTCGGCTGCTCTGGGGGCGCGCGTGATAGGACACTCATGAGCGCTCTTCACCGCAATGTGCATTCACAGCACAGCGTGACGACAAATCGCATTTCGACAACTATTATATGGGATATTGAGCAGCAGTCACTGATATTTCTAAACACCTAGTTTATACACGAAACTCAGATCTTGCCCCTTAAAAGCTGCAGTAGTTAAAAACGATATTTAACTGTAGAAAGTATAAAAGTATAAGAAAATAGATATAAGTATAGAAGAGAACTCAGCAGAGACACATTACAAGGTACTCTTCTGGTGTGTATAAATTGGGGATGAACGGATATCTGACTGAAACTTCCAGGTAAATACACATAAGGTGGGGCATACAAGGACATGAGAGCAATGGCAGGACAATTAAACTTTGTTCCCATTATCTTTCATAAGCTGTTACGCATTTGCTCCAACTCCCACATTCCAGCACAATTGCTCTCCGACCATTTCTTTAATAACTTTGAGCCCTATTCGAGACAAGTAAACTACTGACAAATGTAAATTTGGCTGGAGGAGCTTTTTGCAGTAATGTTACACACAGTGGTGGAGCAAGTCAATGGAGGGCCCCAGTGCAAAAAAAAATATTTTGGGCTCCCCTCTGGTGCCATTATATACAGTATATATATATATATATATATATATATATATATATATATATATTGTGACAAGGATGGCCGTACAAGCTGTTCCGCATATGTATTTCTGACCCTTGTCATCACAATAACAGGAGGCTTTCATAAGTTTATCCAATTGTAATAAATTAATTGTCCGGTACAAAAACAACAAAACAAAAATAAGGAAAATAAAATCTACATTCACGTACTGACTAACTTCAGGAACACCCTCTCTGTGTCTGGACAGCTTGTCTTTCACAGGGGGAAAAACAAAACCCTGCATTTACAATAAGCCTCAGTAATTGCAGGATACTTTTGCTGTTTGAAGTAATCATCATGGGCAGAGCATAGGACCCTCTCATACTGCAGTTCCTTCTTACTCTGCAGAAAGTCCAAAACCCTCAGCCTGTTGCTTGTAGTTTAATAATAAATTGGATACCTTTTTATCCAGTGTCTCTGCCAGTCTTTGCAGCTTCCTTTTGGCAAACAGGCCTGCAAATCCTCTATAAGCAAATTCTCTCTCTCTGTCTTCAGCGCTTCACACAGGCAGATGCACTGCCTGTGTTTCCTGGAGATTCTCTCCCTCACTCCACAGATCCCCAAGCTTCCTGTGTCCTTACAACTTCTTTACAAATTGCATCAATCCTTGATTGTAGATTCACACAGGAACAGTGAGCAAGCCTTTTTCTGTAGCTTGCTATTGCTGCTAACTACAGCACCCCAACTGGGCCTCTTTGAGCAGACTCCACTCTCTGCTCTCACTGCTTAGGCCCAAGTCTAACTGAGGACTCCACCCATTTCTCTGCTCTTTGAGGCAATCCACAGCTGGGCTTCAATTAGCCACTGATCACTGCCCTGAGTTAACTCCTTCTGTCCTACTAGAAATCCTCCAGGATCTTTGATCAAACCGACCTCTAGGGGCACTCCTTGCTTGACTCTGTTACTATATATATATATATATATATATATATATATATATATATATATATATATAGATAGATAGATAGATAGATAGATAGATAGATAGATATCACATATTATAATTGTCAAACGGCGATTTGTCATCATGCTTGCGAGCCGGACGGGCCAAATCACCCATAAGTGACAGGGGTTGTAATAAGCCTCTGTGTCTCCTTCCCCCTCGCCCTCCCCTGTGTCTCATACCCCCCCTCTCCATTGACCTTGCCTCCCCCCTGTCCCCCAGATGCTACCTCTGTCCCCCAAGATGCTCTCTCTGTCCCCCAGATGCTCCCTCTTTTCCCCCAGATGCTCCGTCTGTCCCGCTTATCTGCAGTTTCATTGGTGGTTCAGTGGAGTCCCTGCCAGTGCGTCCGGTCTGCATGGGTGGGGGACTCCGGCATAACGTCAGAGCTACGGCGCCACGCTGGCCACAGTCTGCATCGGGTTGGACTCCAGTGAACCAACAATGAAACTGCAGGTAAGGGGGGACAGAGGGAGCATCTAGGGGACAGGGAACATCTCTGGGGCAGGGGGGAGGTAAGGGCAATCGAGAGGGGGGTATGAGACACAAGGGGGGTATGAGAAGTGTGGGGGGTGAGACACGAGGGGGGGGTTTGAGACGTGCGGGAGGCTGAAATGCGAGGGGGGAGGTTATAAAACACAGGGGAGGGCGAGGGGGAGGTTATGAGACACAGGGGAGGGAGAGGTTATGAGACACACGGGAGAGCAAGGGGGAATATGAGACACAGGGGAGGGCGAGGGGGGTATAAGGCACAGGGGTGGGCGAGGAGGTGTATGAGACACAATGGAGGGGCAGGGCAAGGGGCATTGGTGGGGGGAAAAGACACAGGGGAGGGAGAGGGGGAAGAGACACAGGGGAGGGGGCAGAGACACAGGGGAAGGGAGAGGGGGAAAGAGACACTGGAGAGGGGAAAGAGAGACAGGGGAGGGAGAGGGGGGAAGAGAGACAGGGGAGGGGGGAAGAGACACAGGGTGGAGAGACACAGGAGAGGGGGAGAGACACAGGGGATGAGGAAGAGACACAGGGGAAGGGAGAGAGGGAAAGATACAGGGGAAGGGAGAGAGGGAGAATAGACACAGAAGGGAGAGGGGGAAAGAGAGACAGGGGAGGGAGAGAGACACAGGGGGAGACACACGGGAGGGAAAGGGGTAAAGAGACACGGCGGAGAGAGACACAGGGGAGGGAGAAGAGGGAAGAAAAAAATATATAGAACTCCATCATGCCATCATTTTTAAAGGGGAAATCGTTTGTACAGTGCCTTGCAAAAGTATTCACCCCCCTTGGGATTTTTTGTGTTTTCTTGCCTTACAACCTGGAATTAACACAGATTGTTTGAGGATTGGCATCATTTAATTTACAGAACATGTCCACAACTTTTTGTTTTGTTTTATGAAGCAAACGACAAATAGGACAAAATACCAGAAAAAGTCAATGTGCATAAATATTCACCCCCTAAAGTCAACACTTTGTAGAGCCACCTTTTGCGGCAATCACAGCTCCAAGTCGCTTTCGATAAGTCTCTATGAGCTTGCCACATCTTACCACTGCGATTTTCGCCCATTCCTCCTTGCAAAACTGCTCCAGCTCCTTCAAGTTGGTGGTTTGCGCTTGTGAACAGCAATCTTTAAGTCTGACCACAGATTTTCTATTGGATTGAGGTCTGGGCTTTGACTAGGCCATTCCAACACATTTACATGTTTTCCCTTAAACCACTCAAGTGTTGCTTTAGCGGTGTGTTTGGGGTCATTGTCCTGCTGGAAGGTGAACCTCCGTCCTAGCCTCAAATCATGCACAGAGTGGTACAGGTTTTGCTCAAGAATATCCATGTATTTAGCACCATCCATCTTTCCCTCAACTCTGACCGGTTTCCCAGTCCCGGCTGCTGAAAAACATCCCCACAGCATGATGCTGCCACCACCATGTTTCACTGTGGAATGGTGTTCTTTGGGTGATGTGATGTGTTGGGTTTGCGCCAGACATAGCTTTTTCTTTGATGGCCGAAAAGTTCAATTTTAGTCTCATCAGACCAGAACACCTTCCTCCACATATTTTGGGAGTCTCCCACATGCCTTATCGCAAACTCAAATGTGCCATTTTTTTGTTGTTGCTGAAAGTAATGGCTTTCTTCTGGCCACTCTGCCATAAAGCCTTACTCTATGGAGCGTACGGCTTATTGTCGTCCTATGCACAGATACTCCAGGCTCTGCTGTGGAACTTTGCAGCTCCTCCAGGGTTACCTTTGGTCTCTGTGCTGCCTCTCTGATTAATGCCCTCCTTGCCTGGTCCGTGAGTTTTGGTGGGCGGCCGTCTCTTGGCATGTTTGCTGTTGTGCCATGCTCTTTTCATTTGGTTATGATAGATTTGATAGTGCTCCTGGGGATCATCAAATATTTAGATATTTTTTTATAACCTAACCCTGACTTGTACTTCTCAACAACATTGTCCCTTACTTGTTTGGAGAGTTCCTTGGTCTTCATGGCAATGTTTGGTAAGTGGTGTCTCTTGCTTAGGTGTTGCAGCCTCTGGGGCCTTTCAAAAAAGGTGTGTATATGTAATGACAGATCATGTGACACTTAGATTGCACACAGGTGGACATAATTTCACTGAAGGTAATTGGTTGCACCATATATATATAAAATGTAATATATGTATATATATATATATATATATATATATATATATATATATACAGTGGATATAAAAAGTCTACATACCCCTGTTAAAATGTCAGGTTTCTGTGCTGTAAAAAAATGAGACAAAGCTAAATAATTTCAGAACTTTTTCCACCTTTAATGGGATCTATAAACTGTACAACTCAATTGAAAAACAAACTGAAATCTTTTAGGTGGAGGGAAGAAAAATAAATACTAAAAATAATGTGGTTGCATAAGTCTGCACACCCTCTTATAACTGGGGATGTAGCTGTGTTCAGAAGTAAGCAATCACATTCCAAATCGTGTTAAATAGGAGTCAGCATACACCTGCCATCATTTAAAGTGCCTCTGATTAACCCCAAATAAAGTTCAGCTTCTCTAGTTGGTCTTTCCTAAAATGTTCTTATTCGCCTCCCACAGCAAAAGCCATGGTCCACAGAGAGCTTCCAAAGCATCAGAGGGATCTCATTGTTAAAAGGTATCAGTCAGGAGAAGGGTACAAAAGAATTTCCAAGGCATTAGATATACCATGGAACACTGTGAAGACAGTCATCATCAAGTGAAGAAAATATGGCACAACAGTGACATTAGCAAGAACTGGAGCTCCCTCCAAAATTGATGAAAAGACGAGAAGAAAACTGGTCTGGGAAGCTACCAAGAGGCATACAGCAACATTAAAGGAGCTGCAGGAATATCTGTCAAGTACTGGCTGTGTGGTACATGTGACAACAATCTCCCATATTCTTCATATGTCTGGGCTATGGGGTAGAGTGGCAAGATGAAAGCCTTTTCATATGAAAAAAAACATCCAAGCCAGGCTACATTTTGCAAAAACACATCTGAAGTCTCCCAAAAGCATGTGGGAAAAGGTGTTATGGTCTGATGAAACCAAGGTTGAACTTTTTGGCCATAAATCCAAAAGATATGTTTGGCGCAAAAACAACACTACACATCACCAAAAGAACACCATACCCACAGTGAAGCATGATGGTGGCAGCATCATGCTTTGAGGCTGTTTTTCTTCAGCTGGAACTGGGGCCTTAGTTAAGATAGAGGGAATTATGAACAGTTCCAAATACCAGTCAATATTGGCACAAAACCTTCAGGCTTCTGCTAGAAAGCTGAACATGAAGAGGAACTTCAAGTTTCAGCATGACAACGACCCAAAGCATACATCCAAATCAACAAAGGAATGGCTTCACCAGAAGAAGATTAAAGTTTTGGAATGGCCCAGCCAGAGCCCAGACCTGAATCCGATTGAAAATCTGTGGGGTGATCTGAAGAGGGCTGTGCACAGGAGATGCCCTCGCAATCTGACAGATTTGGAGTGTTTTTGCAAAGAAGAGTGGGCAAATCTTGCCAAGTCAAAATGTGCCATGCTGATAGACTCATACCCAAAAAGACTGAGTGCTGTAATAAAATAAAAAGGTGCTTCAACAAAGTATTAGTTTAAGGGTGTGCATACTTATGCAACCATAATATTTTATTTTTATATTTTTTCTTCCCTCTACCTAAAAGATTTCAGTTTGTTTTTCAATTGAGTTGTACAGTTTATAGGTCACATTAAAGGTGGAAAAAGTTCTGAAATGATTTATCTTTGTCTCATTTTTTTACAGCACAGAAACCTGACATTTTAACAGGGGTGTGTAGACTTTTTATATGCACTGTACATATATATAAATATATATATACATATATATATATATATATATATATATATGATATTTATAATATATATATATATATATATATATATATATATATATATATATATATATAACATAATATAAATATATTTATATATATATATATATATATATATATATATATATATATATATATCATATACTGTTTTGGCCCGAATATATGGCGCACATTTTTTCGGATTTCCAAGCTTGGAAATTACGATTTGCGAGCTTGAGACTATTGCGCAATTAATTCTAATGTCATTCATTGCTTTCCCTGTATTTTACAGTGAAGTATTGATTTTTAATTTGCATTTACAGTGCTACATTTAACCCACTTGCGGATCCTATTTGGAACCCGTAGGAATTTCTTTTACATTTTCCGCTTATGGGTGTGAGTGCCTGCCAAATTGCAGCAATTGAATAGCAATTAGTGATTTTAACGATTGTAACGTTTTGCAAGCTACGATTTTCGCCCTGTAACCCTCAAAAGAAATTACCATACATACTGATTTGAAAGCCTGTTTCTGATATCAAATTATACTCCAAGATTATAGCAAATAGGTTGGCCTCTTTGTTGCCGACCGTGATTCATCAGGACCAGGTGGTCTTTATCCTGGGTGGAGAAGCGCCTGATAATGCTAGGCGAATCTTTAACCTCATGGATATCACTTCAGACAAAAAATTACCACTAATGCTACTATCTTTAGATGCATAGAAAGCGTTTGATAGGATTGATTGGACTTATATGAAAGAAGCATTGCTTAAATTTGGCCTTAGTGAAAACTTTGTAGGAAGCATTATGACATTATATTCTACCCCTAGATCCTATATTTCCTATCAGGATTTTTAAGTCTCAATTATTTAGGATAGATCGGGGAACAAGACAAGGGTGTCCTTTATCGCCTCTACTTTTTATTTTTGCTCTATGTTTAGAACCCCTAGCGATAGCATTACAGGAAGCTCCAGATGTTAGTGAAATCAAGTTAAACGATAAAGAATATAAGCTAAGCCTATGTGTGGATAATATTCGCCACACAGTTACTAGCCCATTAATTAGCTTACCTAGCCTATTTAAAACATTAAGCAATTTTGGCCATATTTCAGGGTTTAATATGAACGCAAATAAAAGTGAAGCTCTTAATGTCTCATTGCCCAAGCAACTGGAAATTTTGCTGACCTTAAACTATCCCTTTAAATGGTCCTTGCATCATAAAAAGTACCTATGTATTCATATCCCTAAATTTACTAAACAGATATATGATGCTAATTATATTTATATCTTCGCACCTGGTCTTCATTAAATATCTTGTGGTTTGGTAAAATACACGCCATTAAAATGAACACCCTCCCTAAACTGCTAAACATTTTTAGGACTATACCATGATCGATAAATCTTGAAGACATAGCAACATTGCAAAACACCATATTTAAATTCATCTGGGTCAATTAGAAACCAAGAATAAATAGGGCGACCATGACAGCATCAAAACAGAAAGGAGGCTTAGCAACTCTTGACCGTCTGTGATACTATAAGGAGTCAAGATTAGCCCAAATGGCTAAATGGTATATTAAGAGAGCCCCCCCCCCCCAGTTTGTGTGGAGATAGAACATCAAGTTTTATGGGACCAAAATATTCTCCTGAACCAAATACTATGGCAAAGCATCCATCAGAGTATTAATTTAAAATCACTTCCGATGTGTCTGAGTCACTCCATCATACTATGGAAGCGAATCAACAAGAGAACTCCTCTACTACAAAATGGCTCATGGCTTACGCCATTGTGGCGACCCCATGCAGACTTAGCAATCAATAAAAATACCCAATTAGCTTGGTGGATTAGAAGTCAGATAACAGTTGTTGCAGATGTACTGTTAGAATGTCAAAACTGGTCTCCGTCGGACTTTAGCATAAATTACAGATTGCCACACAAAGAATGGCTTAACCTGATGATGATTAGCACACAAGTGGGACAAACTGCAAACAAAAACAAATTAGCTAGCAAAACTCCCTTTGAGCATTGTTGTTTACACAACTCAAAAGGTAAAATAAAACCTTACTATTCTTTATAACTACTTAAATAAACAGGCCACACCTAATAATTTGTCCTACAGGGCCTCCTGGGTGGCTGAGCTCAATATTAACCTAGAGGATGAGCAACGGGGTATAATTAGCACAAACGCAGCAAACTCCTCTTTAAACATTATGTTGAAGGAAAATGTTTACAAAACGATCTTGAGATGGTACCTTACCCCAGCTAGACTCCACTGTTCAAATAGTCAGTTGGATGGAAATTGCTCAGAGGTTGCAACACCATAGGTTCCTTAAACATATGTTAGCATATTTGTATGGTGGCCTATAATACCCTGGATAAACTATGGGATACAGTTATTCCTCAAAAACCAGAAGAGGCATTATAAGGCTTACCACTCCCAGGTATTTCTAAAAATGCACAATTTCTATCAAATCAGATATTTCTGGCTACTAGAAGCGCAATTGCAAAACACTGGAATAAAACTGTTCCAACCTTTGAGGAGGTTCTAAGGAAGATTGAGTTTATTCGCTCCATGAGTGTCTTATCTGCTGAAATAGATGCAAAATACAGGAAATGGGCCTCCTGCTGGGATATGTAGATGCTGAGAGCTGGCCGCTGAGGTGGGTGAATGTGGAACTTGAAAGAGGGTAATATTGTTCCTTATTTTTCTTCTTTCATTCTCCTTTTTATATATTTTTTTATTTTTATTGTTAGAATATTGCCCAGAATTACATTAGAAATACTAGGAGAAGTTAAGTGTATTTCTTTGACAAAAACAAAAAAGAGTGAAAAAGAGTTGCAGTAAATGTGTTTATTATAAGCTGTAAAGTGTCATACTACAATGTTTTCTATTCTTTTATTATGAAGACATGTTCAAATGCATTGTAACCTACTTTTCTGCTAATAAAAATGTATTTAAAAAATGTATAAAAAAAAAAGAAAGCCTGTTTCTCTCAAATTTTAACGGTGTCGCTTATATTCGTATATTATCTTTTTTCCCCTTGAATTTCACAGGTTTGGCTTATATGCGGGCACCGCTTATATTCGGGCCAATATGGCATATATATATATACACACACGCACACACATTTGGGGAGCCAACCATTTGCGTCATGCAAGCTCCTCCTGTAAGAGCCCCGTTAGGTTAGTTGTGTTTTTATAGAGCAGCAGGATTTTTTGGGAGAGCCCTTTCCTGGCCCAGAAGAGGGGATCAAGGTCTTCAAGTAAGATTGAAGAGGACCTGAAAATCTTCAATCAACATGGACAGCTTGCCTGGTCCAGGGCAAAAGATTGAGGACAGAGCCTCATCTGATCATCACTGGATGATCCTTTGGGCTATGTAAATATCATTAATTTCCTTTATTTTACAAGCTTAATTTTTTTTTATTTTATTGTATTTATTTATTTTATTTGTAATTCTTTTTTATTTTTTTGTAATATTTTATTATTTTTGGTAATTTTAGTTGTTTTATTTTTTTAGTAGTTTATTGGGGGTGTATATTTATAATAGGTTAATTTTCCCCTATGGCACTTGATATATTAATTTTAGGTAACCATGGAAGTCTAGATAGACCCTCATGGTAGTTAGGGGTTATTAAGGGGTTCCATGGGGGTTTCTATAGACTAAATTAATGTATTAGGTGTCTCCGACCCTCGCAACAGGGGTTGATAGTTTAGATGCCACAGAGGTCCTTGATGGACCCTCACGGCAGGGGTTAATAGTTTACATGCTGCTGAGGTCCTTGTAGGAAACCTGCAGCATCAGGTGCCACAGGGGTCCTATAGGGACCCCCGTGCTAAAGTTAACTTTTAGGTGCAACAGTGGTCCTTTAAGAATAGCTTTTTGGAGCTCAAACTAATTGTAATATTCCTGATGTGGGAAAAACAATGGGAAATCTTAGCTTATTTTGCGTCTCTGTCTCAGGGGTAGCTTTCTCGCAGTCATGCTGCGAGGGGGCAATAGAATAGCTAGGGAAAGTTACTTGGCACTTTCTGCCAGTGTAACTTTGTGATATAGGGAATAGAATAGGACTCTTTTACTTTTGATCAATGAAAATATTGAAAGTTATGCTCTTTTGCCCACCATATTGTCAGAACTTTTGTAAAAATAAAATCCAATCTTATATGGGTATTATAAGCTAATATAATGATCCTAATATATACACTTTCTTTTATATCCAATATATTCATATTTTATATGCTCTATACATTTATAAATTTGATATATATGCATGCATTTCTGTTTGGATAATCTGTGTAAATATATATTCTATGTTCTCACTGAAATACAATTCATAATGCTTCTTTGTTCTATAACAGACATTACAGAAGAAATTCTTCAAATAATTGGAAAGATAAAGTTCATACGTTTCTTAAAAATAATAGGATACTTCTTCTAGTTTAAATAATCTTTAAAAAAGAATACATCCTATTAAGAGTTAAATATTTTGTGACATCATTAGAATTTCTGATTGGTTGCCAAATACATAGCCTGATTGGAATTTCTGATAAGCAAATTAAGTTTTGGGTATAATTAGAGGAATCTCTCTGACCAACTCTGAGACATCTAAGGTAGGACAAAGGGAGAAAGGAAAGAGAGGAAACCAAGAACATGGAGAGAAGGACACACACATCCACACATTTCTCAACAAATATACACTCCTGGACAAACACACCCCAGGGAGAAACTTTGGTAAATTCTTAAGAATTTAATTTGGGACATCCCAAACCCACAGAAAACTCAAAAATGCATTCTACAAAGAAACTTCCACAGCACACTAACAAAAGAACTTATGCACTTACATACCAAGAATTTCTTCTGAAAAGATGCAGACCTCCATTGGCTGAGTTATATGATGAAATCAAATGCAACAACTAGGTAATTGTATAAGTCTAATATTTCTTTAAATGTTATTTCTTGAAATGTTTTGTTAGTATAATATAGAATAAATTGCTATATCAATATTTAGCTGATAAATACAATAAACCATATCATTTGTGAATTATAAGTGGACATTAAGGTAGTATATCTTATTAAACAGGTATTTGTAAACATACCGAAATAATCAAAACTATCTCCAATATCATAAAATACCATATTAATTATAAATAAGCATACTGTGCATGTCTTATATATCAAGATGTGGACAATGTGATAATAACCGATACTTAATAATTGCTGTAGTTTGATATATATCTGTTACAATTGTTTTGAATAACTTGTTATATAAAAAAAAACGAATCATTATTTTTATTCATTTATAATAAATATATTCTCACATAATACATTTTTGTTTATTTCATGAGGCCAATGCTCTCAATATATTGTGCAGTAAGAATTAGCAGTTGAAATTGGCAAATATGTTAAAATATGTAATTTTTAATTAATATTAATAAAGGTTATATTAATTAATATTAATATAATATTAATAATATCACCATATTCATTGCCAAAACCCACTAAATGATTGTTGCAGTGAACTAGCTAGTCAAAATATCCACTACATTAGCTAGGGATCCGGCCCCACGCTGATGATAGGCAGTAACCTTGAAACGGCTGTACGTGGCCTTGTAGCTGCTTTGTGTATAATCCAACCCTAACTTTTCTCCAAACTGTTTTATACAGCGGGCATATGCTTCAGAGAAGCCATACTTGTTATGGTTATGGATTGCAAGAGTGAAGTCTTTATGGGCACATTTGCATGTCCCTGGCAAGGTTTCCAGAGTGCAGTTTTTTTTACTTGTTTTAGACATTCAAATGTGAACACAAATGTACTATTTATTTACATATGTTAAAAGAAATACCAAAACATTGCTTTTATTTCTTATGGATGTCTGTTTTATATTATAGCTGTTTTACCACATCATGGTTGGGTAGTGGGTGGTCAACTATTTAGCTACATCTAGTCCTGAAAATTCTTTTGGAGACTTTTGGAAACTCCACCTTGTGTAAAATGAAAAGTGCATCATCTACCTGAATTGTTGGTCTATAATTCCTCAAATATTTACAACTACAATTGCGCAAATTGGAAGCTCATGTGCATTGCACGGCGTAAGCCGCCATGTGCAGTGCGCAACAGCAGCGCATGCGATTTGCACGGCATAAGCCGTGCATGTGCAGTGCGCAACAGGCCGCGCAGGCGCATTGCGCAGAGGGGTGCGCAGGCGCACTGCACAGTGGCCCACGCAGGAGCATTGCGCACCAGAGAAAGAGAGGAGGAGGAGGGGAGACACACAGTGAAGGAGGTGGAAGACACAGAGGAGAGGGGGGAGAGACACAGGGGAGGGAGAGGAGGGGGGAGAGACACAGGGCAGGGAGGGGAGAAGAGACACAGGGGAGGGGGGACAGACAAAGGGGTGGGAGAGGAGGTGGGGTAGATACACAGTGGAGGGGGGAGGGACAGAGAAGGGAGAGAGACACAGGGGAGTGAGAGGAGGGGGGAGAGACACAGGGGAGTGAAAGGTGAGGGGAGGGGGAGACACGAAGGGGTGGGAGAGGAGGTGGGGTAGACACACAGGGGAGGGGGAGAGAGACAAATAGGAGGGGGGACAGACACAGGGGAATGAGAGAGGGGAGAGACACAGGGGAATGAGAGGGGGGAGAGACACAGAGGAGGGGGAGAGACACAGGGGAGTGAGAGGAGGGGGAGAGACACAGAGGAGTGAGAGGAGGGGGGAGAGACACAGGGGATTGAGAGGAGGGGGGAGAGACACAAAGGAGTGAGATGGGGGAGAGAGACAGGGAAGGGAGACGAGGGGGGAAGAGACACAGGGGAGGGGGACATACAGGGGTTACAGAGGAGTGGGGGAGAGACACAGGGGAGGGATAGGAGGGGGAGAAACAGGGCAGGAAGAGGAGGGGAGAAGAAACACAGGGGAGGGGGGACAGACAAAGGGGTGGGAGAGGAGGTCAGGTAGATACACAGGGGAGGGGGAAGAGACACAGAGGTGGGGGGGAGAAACAGATAAGGGGGAGAGACACAGGGGAGTGAGAGGAGGGGGGAGAGACACAGGGGAGTGAAAGGTGAGGGGGACGGGGAGACACAAAGGGGTGGGAGAAGAGGTGTGGTAGACACACAGGTGAGGGGGAGAGAGACACATAGGAGGGGGGACAGACACAGGGGAATGAGAGAGGGGAGAGACACAGGTGAATGAGAGGGGGGAGAGACACAGAGGAGGGGGGAGAGACACAGGGGAGTGAGAGGAGGGGGAGAGACACAGAGGAGTGAGAGTGGGGAGAGACACAAAGGAGTGACAGGAGGGGGAGAGACACAGGGGAGTGAGAGGAGGGGGGAGAGACACAGGGGATTGAGAGGAGGGGGGGAGAGACACAAAGGAGTGAGAGGGGGAGAGAGACAGGGAAGGGAGACAAGGGGGGAAGAGACACAGGGGAGGGGGACACACAGGGGTGACAGAGGAGTGGGGGAGAGACACACAGGGGAGGTGGGAGAGACACAGAGGAGGGGGAGAGACACAAGGGAATGAGAGGGGGAGAGATACAGAGGGGGGGAGACACAGAGGAGGGGGAGAGACACAGGGGAGTGAGAGGGGGTGGAGAGACACAGGGGAGTGAGAGGTGGGGAGAGACACAAAGGAGTGAGTGGAGGGGGAGCGACACAGGGGAGTGAGAAGAGGGGGGAGAGACACAGGGGATTGAGAGGAGGGGGGAGAGACACAAAGGAGTGAGATCTGTAGAGACACAGGGAAGGGAGAGCATGGGGAAGAGACACAGGTGAGGGGGGACACACAGGGGTGACAGAGGAGGGGGAGAGACACACACAGGGGAGTGGGGAAAGACACAGAGGAGGGGGGATAGACACAGGGGAATGAGTGGGGGAGAGGGGGAGACATAGAGGAGGGGGAGAGACACAGGGGAGTGAGAGGTGGGGGGGAGAGACACAAAGGAGTGAGAAGAGGGGGGAGACACAGGGGAATGAGAGGAGGGGGGAGAGACACAGGGGAGGGAAATTTGGGGGAACAGACACTAGGGAGGGGGGAAGAGTCACAAGTTGTTGCTAACGCTGCGGGCTCGCGTAGGGCCAAAGCGAGGGCACTGGGTGAGGGTCTCAGTTGCTGGCATGGAGCGCCGCAGGCGCTCCATGCCAGCAACTGCGGCCCTCGCAAACTTCACGTCGCAACCCAAAGAGCACGACACACACATTACGAGCACGACACACACATTACGACACTCGCAAACAACATACGACACACGTTCACACACATTACGGCCTCGCAACACTCGGACGCAACTCGCGAACATTACAAAATTAAAAACACAATACATACACACAGCACATACATAAAAACCTTACCTACAGAAACAGGAAGCATCCAGGACCTCAAAAATGCAACTTACAGCTTCATTTTACTCAAAATAAAACAGTTTAGACAGTAAACAATTTGCTAAGCGACACAAAAAATGGCCGACGAACAAAACGAAAACGAGGCTACACACGCAAACAACATACGAGCCACATTAGCACACATTACGACTTCGCAACACTCGGACGCAACTCGCGAACATTACTAAATTTAAAACACAATAAATACACACAGCACATACATAAAAAGCTTACCTACAGCAAGAGGAAGCATCCAGCACCTCAAAAAAACAACTTATACCTTCATTTAAATCAAAATAAAAGAGTTTAGACACTAAAAAAAACTGTAAGTGACAGAAAAAATGGCCGCTGAACAAAACAAAAACGAGGCTACAGCACTCTAAACTCGCAAAACACCACAAGAAACTCGCAAAACGCCACAAACGACCTACGGATATTCATACCACACATTGCCCGCCATTTTACCCCAATGCGGAAGTACACAACTACGCTAACGGTTTGGTCTCGCGCACGCACAGTATTACACTGCACACATTCATCATGCTTACACAACAGCTCCACACCACTAATGCTCCAGCAACATCAAAACAGATTGCCAGCTCTTCAACACAATGCTTCAAAATAGGTAAGTATATTCATTTATTAATGTATTATATATTTCATTATTATACACCAAACAGCATTAGCTACCTTACAATTTCATTGCCGTCATTTTTTGACGGGCAATTCGCTAGTAATAATAATAATAATCACCATCTGCATGCAGGACCTTTTTCCCATGTGCTATCACTCTGCTGCATTCCTTCAAAATTTCAGAAATTTGTTCGACAACTTCTATCATTTTAAACTATACATACGTTTTATGAGTCTATAGGGACATTCAGATATGTACATCCCCAATTCCCTGTTACTCCTACTACTTTGCCCTTGCATCCTATGAACTTTACTGAATCAATTTCTGTGCTTGTGGACATACTGGTCCATGACACTGCACCAGCAATTTGAGATAGACTTGTGCTCTCTGAATATGTTCTGCCCTTAGCCTTACCCTTGTTAGCTTAGGTTGAAATACACCAGTGCTTTTAACTCTTCCTGACTTCCTTAACTCAGATAAACTGTTCCACTTTCCACTTATATCCCTAATAAACACTTTCAAAAGAGACCAATTGATCTGGTTGGCTTGTACCTCTTCCAGATGCATAGTAATCGCCTTATATAATGGATTCTGCCTGATGATCCCATTGTACTTCTTGCATTCCCAATCACCCTTAAATGTGCACTTTCTCATGAGCAGGGCCCTCAACTTTTCCTGTATCACTGTGTATAATTATATATTACTATACTGTATTTATCAAGTAGTAAATGTATTCATTACATAGTACTGACTAATATATTGGAATTGTATCAATAGATGATGATAATAATACAGCACAAAATTGCCGGTATATATACAATAATATATACAATAATTCTGCCTAAAGCTGTTTTCTTATATATTGTGACAAACTGACATATTTTTGAAAGTTTCTCGCCAGGAGGTCTGAAGGAGTTAGCTCCTGGAGCAGTTTAATCAAGAGACACCAGATTTTAAAAGTTTGGCCCAGAAAATGTGGCATTGTGGCTGTTAATGTACCCCAGCCTAGCAATAACAGAGCCTGGCAGTGGGATGCTAATTGAGAAAGGCTCTGTTTGGGGCATTAGCCTTTGCAAGGCTGAGAAAGCAAACTGTGTAAAGTTTGCTTATACATAATTACTGAAGTGTACGCTGTTTACGAGAGCTACAAATAGAGAAACACAGACTGGTTTTGACTGGGGCTGCAAGAAAGAAAGACACAGAGAGTGAAGTGTTTTGTGTGCTCCTGAAAACACCCAGAGAGAGAGAGATTGCAGCGTGGAGCTGATAAGCAAGCTGCTGAAACATACAGGCCAGTGACTTATAACATATTGGAATGTTTATTATTTTGTTTTTGCTTCACCCAGATTTTATATTTATTTATATGTTTTGTAAAAATGGCTACCATGTTAGTAAAGTTATAGTCTCCTGTGTTGTTGTGTACTGCTTTAATAGGGTCAGAAGCACGGCCATAGTGAGAGAACAGTATGGCAATTTACCACAATATATATAAATATATTAGCATTGTCAAGTCTGAAGACTTTTTTATCTAAGCAAGTAGATCCATATCCTTGAACTTAGTACATGCAATGAAAAGTAAGATAAACATTGTGTCATCACATACATCTTATACAAATTACTACTTGTTTGAAGGGAAGAACCCTCTTGTATCAAAGTAAACAAACATGTTAAAGATTCTATATCTATATGACTGACATTTATAACTTTAACTTGCTATGTGCTCACTGGATTTCCTATGGCTATTTTAAATCTTTAAAGAAAACCTTAAACAGTTAGAAAAATGTATCAAAGAGTTCCTTGTAAGCAGTTAAAAATCATTTGAATGAAAAGTTGCAAACTAAGAATGGCAAAGAGAGCTTTTCGTTCTACCCCTTCTGCATACAGTGAGATATAAAAATGGCTGTGCATCAATTTACAAATAAATCAATTTTGAAAATTAGTTAAACTCTTTAAAGACATTTAAAGTGATATCAGAATATGAGTTTCTAAAATGCATTTGCTGAGGAAAATAATGATATATCTAATTTTTAAAGATCCACTCAACACAGGGTCTCTACCAGATGTTTGGAGAAAAGCAGATGTGATACCTATATTTAAGAAGGGAGTAAGAACAATTCCAGGAAATTATAGACCTGTAAGTCTCACTTCTGTAGTGAGAAAGCTTTTAGAAGGGTTAATAAGGAATAGTATACAAGAATATGTAAGAACTTGGATCAAAGCAAATCAGTGTATGTAGTCTTTTTGGATTTTGCAAAGGCTTTTGATACAGTGCCACATGGGAGACTATTGTGCAAACTAAGGGATACAGGAATTGCAGTAAATATCTGCTCATAGATCGAGAGGTGGCTAAAAGACAGGAAGCAAAGGGTTGTGGTAAATGGAACATACTCAAATTGGACTAATGTAGTATGTGAGTACGTGGGGTTCTCAGAGTTCAGTATTAAGTCCTCTCGTTTTTAACATATTTATTAATGACTTTATTTATTTATTAATGATTTTATTAATGGTGACACTAAGTTGTGCAAGGTAATTATATCAGATAATGGTGCACTTTCCCTCCAAAGGGCAGATGAGATTTCATACAAATAAATGTAAAGTTATGCATTTGGGTAGGAAAAATAGCCAATTTATATTCTTAATGGCACAAATCTGGGGGTATCAGATATTGAAAGGGATTTGGTAATATTTGTGGACAACCACCTAGGTAACAGTGCTCAATGCCAAGCAGCAGCTGCAAAGGCAAATAAAATATTAGCATGTATTAAGAAGGGTATAGAAGCAAGGGAAGCAAATATAATTCTGCCACTATACAAATCCCTAGTACGCCCTCATTTGGCATATGGAGTGCAATTGTGGACACCACTTCATAAAAAGGACATTTTAGAGCTGTAAAAGGTACAGAGAAGGGCTACAAAACTAATTAGGTGAATGGAGGGGCTAAGTTATGAAGAAAGACTAACCAAATTAAAAGATTTTATGATTACCTTATATAGGGGATATGATTACCTTGTATAAATATATCCAGGGTCAATAAAAGGTTTGGTCAAGTGAACCTTTAGTGCCAAGAGGTTTTCAACTGACAAGAGGACATCCTTTGAGGTTAGAAGTAAAAGTATTCCACCTTTAAGAAAGAAACAGGTTCTTCACAGTAAGGGTGGTTAATCTGTGTCTCTTCCAAATTAGGTGGTGACCGTGGATTTGATAGTAAATTTTAAAAAGGGGTTGGATTTATTTTTGAGTAAAAAGGGCATTTAGGGCTATCTTGGCTAATTAGAGAGAGAGTATTGATCCAGGGAGGAATCTGATTGCCAGTATCGGGGGTCAGGAAGTCAATTTATTTATTATATCCCCTTGTGAGACAATTGGCAATGTTTAAAAAAAAAATCTGTTTGCCTTCCTCTGGATCAATTAACAACTAATTTGCATATTGCAGATCAGAGGAGATCAAAAAAAGGTTGAACGAAATGGCCCTGATCATTAACAAAATCCATATTCAATCATTTGAAACGGCAATGTTCAAAATAGATTTACTTGGAAAGATTCAGTTCAGCAGCTGTTGGTCTCTATCCACTATAAGGTGAATTAGGGAGGCAGCTTTGTCTAGCAATAAATGCTAAATTCCCAGGCACAAGATTGTATCAACACAATGTACTTCATTAAATGAATACTTAAGGCAGTTTCCTTTGGCAGCAAGTTCGTAGAATTAAGTTTGTCTCCATCTAATCCCATTGTTCTTAAAGCCCTTTAGACCTGTCTCCAATCAGCCCCCTGTCACTGCGACGATATATTTCCGTCAAGTCAGTCCAGACATATTTCAGCCAATATATTTCTAGTTGCATTTAGAATACATACATCTCTTATAAATCATAATATGACACCATAACTAACAAGTTCTCCCACACACACACATAACTGGCAAAATTTGCTGCAAAGAGGCCGCAATGGGTGTTTTCAGTGGAGAAGTGAGCTTGTCTATATTCATTTCTTGATAGAAAACAGCCATCAAAGTTTGTTTACAGTTTCATTGAACCACCTAAACACAAGCTGCTCTTATATAAAGAATACATTTATAGAAGTTAAAATATATTTAAGTAGAAAGCACATCGTTTTTCTTGCTACAAGAAGATTGTGTTAGGTGATCTGAGCTGCTGAAGCACACATCAAAAGGAATGTAATTACCCCAGCTTGGAACTGCAGCTGTATAAGATCACACAGAACAGAATTCTAAGTGTCAATGAAAGAAATGGAACTAAGATTTTCTTCTAATGGTAGTTCCCTTTCTCCTTAAATATGATGCATTAACTTTGGACGTTTTCTTCCCCATTTGTGTGCCCATGTAAGATGGTCCCTTGCCAAAAACAACTCTAAAAAAATAGTTATCCATCAGTAATATACATCCCCAAAAGAGTCTAAACATGGGTAAAAGTGAAACTCAAATATACTTGCAACATGGCACCTGGGCCATACTTCTTATACACACATAAGCAAAATATTTACCTTTTGGAATTGCATTTAACCGATTGACTTCCAGAAGGAGAACTCTTAAAGACCTCAGAAGGTTATCTGATACCCTTTTCATACCATGTTTTTTAGACCATCGATTCATATTTAGAGAGAAACTGTAGATACGATTATTGTTCAAATTTATTTTCTCCAAAGCTGAAAAGTCATAGAAAACTCCTAAATGCACTGTTGATATCCGATTTTTGCTCAGATTGATAAGTTTAATGGTCCCCAGTCTATCCATTGCATCTGGCTTTAGGCCCAGCATTGAGAGTGTCTGCGCAGCTGAATCTGGAAGGATTGTTATACCATTTAGAGAGCAGTCAAGTGAATTCAAATTATCCCATCGGCAAGTAGAAGGAAGGACAGACCTCTGTCTGGCAGGGTAAGTATATCTAGCAAGAAGAAGTAAAATCCCCACTGGTATAAGTCCAGGCCTTGCCATCATAGCTGAATGGGTAATATCTATATAAAAGAAAAAATAAGACATTAAATGATCATTGAAGTTTGTAAGAAATTGATATATTTGCAAAGTATGTAAACTTTCAAAAACCACTTTGCTCATTAGAAAGTCAAGTTCTTCATGAGAGCATGCTATACATAGGATAATGTTGGGATTCTGTAATATAGTTTTATTTACCTGGGCTGCTGTTGTCTGTTTCTACCAATAAGGTGTTTTTTAACTGGAAAACTAGATCCATTCAACTCATTTTGTAGCTTTCAGAAATTTAAAGGATCACTGCAGTTTTATATTTTCAATATACTCTTTTGAAGAACTATACTTGTTATTGGTAAATTCTATTGATAATTTAAAATGAAAAGAAACAACCTTTCATTTTTAGCTATTTAACTATTAATAGTAGTAAAGGTAGTTGGGGGTCATCATTTTTGTTCGGTTTTACAAGTAGGAGGAGACTCTAAATGCAAAAATGCATGTAAATGCTTCCTTTGGAATGCAGCAGTTTTAAGTGTCAGTGCTTTCAAGAGGACTAATAGTTATCTAATCGGTCTACAAGGCTACTACCTCATGGGAACCCAGATTAATCAAGCTATGCATTATAATTGGATATTGTTGATAATCAATTGAAAGCTTTATTTCTATTTTTTGATATATGGTTCTTTAAAACAACATATTGAAAATGGAGGAGTTCAATGGTCATTTGAGAAAATAAAGATACAATAAAATACACTATAAATAATACATACATAAATATACAGTTGAACACTTTGGGTGTTTTTCAACAGGACTCCTAGCATAACATTAAAAAAAACAAGGCTTTGTGGGGTTGATCATAAAGACTGAGGGGGAAAAATACAGTTTTCAAAGTAAGTTTACTGTAAGAAAATGCATTTTAATAATATTCAGGTAATAAAGTACTTACTATTAGCTATAGTTTCATTACCTTTCCTCTGGGATCTTACACTATTTGTTCAGTTGAAACCATCACTCACACTCAGCTTAAGCTTAAACAGTGGTTCCAAATACAGTAAACATTTTATAGATAATAACAAATATTTTGTCAATTGATATTTAAAAAAAAATGCATTTTCCTAATGTAAAGTAACATTGCCATTAGCAATTTTAGGTATCAGTCAGCTTCTCTAATCTAAACATAAAAAATATAATTATCTCTTGTACATGAGAGATCATTATCAGTAATTACTGGTTACCCCCTGTGGCTGGGTTCCTTGTCTTTAATGTAATTCAACTGAAAAACAAAATACTGGTCATGCTTTTGTGGGTCTCAGTAATTATTAGCATTCATTTATCATTAAGAAAATATATTAATCTTTCTTTAAGGGTGGATTAGAAATGCTGACTGACAACTAAAAATGGAAAAACTTCAATGCTAGTCTACTGTAAGTAAAATTCAATTGATAAAGTATTTGTTATTGACTATAGGTTTAAATTGTATTAATTTTGGAACCTTATTTGTGTAATTTTAAAGAAGTAGTAACTAAAATCATTTGTTCATGTCGCCTTACCTCTTTAGTTCATATGACGTTCTATCAAATCGATCTCTGCAAGAGCAGCTCTCGATCAACATAGCCCCCTCCTCATCTTTAGTCATCCAGTTTGAATTTAAAATACAATATATATACTGAAAACTATAATTATTTTTAAAACAATTATTTTGCAAAACAATATCAGTATTAGTAGTATGTGCAGTTTTCTTCCATGGACTGTCAGTGACTAAGCTAAGCGATACCTGTAGAGGTGTGTAGTTTCATGGTAAGCACCTTTAGTCTCCTGCTCATTTTATTACAGAACAAAGTCTACAGCCCTAATTACTACATGCTATGCTATGTGTAACTGTTTAATCAATCACATAGTTTTAGTTAATAAAAGTGTGCAGGGACATAGGAGTGTTTCCTAAAAACAGCTTGTTGGTATGGCGAAAGGATACCAAAGAAGCTCCAAAAGACACAAGTCTATTATAGGATCACAAAATATTATAGGGTCTTACACTGAGGGCCCATAGCCCTAAACAAATTATCATATTACATTGTTCTAAGGCAAAAATGTGGTAAGTATTGAGCCTCATTTGCATGTCACTACCCAGAATTCTTAGCTACAGTGTAAATATTGTTTGCTGAGATCTTCTGTGGAAAGGTGGGTCTCTTGGCCTGCTTAAGATATGTAATTGTACTCAGAATCTTTTCTTTCCATCCTGGATCATCAGTGAAGGGTCTTCTGACTACACAATAGACTGGATTCATGCTACAATAGACTAAACAACTCTACCTTCATGCCATCATCATTATGCACATTATAAGAAACTTATAATGAAAAACGCATAAAGCAAGATTCTAAAAACCATGTCCCCACATATCTCCCGATTAAGGGGCACTAAGTTATTTTATGATCAAAATGTTATTATTTGGTAATGTAATTGACCCCATGCATGAATATGTCTTGGCTTGTATATAGCCACCCATTTACACATACTGGTCTAAAGATTTTCCACAAACTAGATGGCCTGGTAACTTTGGACCAAGGATTCACTAAGGCATTTAAAATCTGTAACACCAGATTCAAGAAATGCAATTCCTGGATTCCACATGGCATATTACCAGATGACAGATTCTGCTATCAAATACAAATATCTATCATGATGCCTGAAATGCAGCAAGGCAATTATTACTTTAGTTTAATGTTTTTGGCAGGACAACTTGTATGCATATTTCATGGTTTCTTGATAGTCAGGCCTGCTTATCTTTAGTAATCTCTCAGATAATATTGATAACTTTGTAAAATTTAAAACCTGTATATCACTTTATTTGTTAGATGCATAAAAAGTTCATACTTAAAAAATGGGCAAAACTATCACCATGTTCAAAAAGCTTGGCTGGACCTTACTTCATAAAAATATTACCATGTTCAACTTATCAGCTCATTTTAAAATCTGTTGTTCTTTCTTCTGGAACTCTTTAGTGAACATTTACCCCATATGAAATCACTATATTTTGATATGCATGACCCTTTCTCTCATGAATCTCTGTGTTCCTAAGGCCACAACTTCTATGTGTGAAACATTTTGTGTGATACATTTGACCACCAACACATATAGACAATTAGGTGTGGAAAGCCAAAATTCATGATCCATAATATTAACCAATATTATAATATAATATAGACCAAAGTACTAGGATACCTAATTATTTTAGATATGCCTTGCTGTTAGAGGCCAATATTACAACTCTTTTCTATTTTACATGGTCTTTGTATCTTACATCCCAGAAAGCAACCAGTAGCTAAAATCTTTGAGGGAAACATTCTGACCCTATCATTATGCTTTCTCTATTTTGGCAGCAATGGTGCAAGGAACATGATTAACCAAAAGTTTCCAAGTAGGTAACCTAGACTGAGCTGCTCTGCGCTATCTTATCTCCTATTCAGCATTGTAACAGAAAAGGCGACAGAGTGGGGTAGGCAAGGGTCCATTTCTCCTGGAACGAAAAGCAGCCTGAAAAGCCATAATGAACACCTCACACTTTAACTGATCTATTTTAGTCTACAATGAGAGTTCCAATGGAAACATATTGAATACTGTGGTTCTGTCAATACTGGGACCTTAAAACAGTCCGAAGAAAGAATACCTGGGTCAGACCTGGGATATGAAAAAATGGGGGCGAATCAGCCTGAGACTAGCTAAGGGCTCTTATGATTATAGCTTACTAGCGAATTGCCCGTCAAAAAATTACGGCAATGAAATTGTAAGTGAGCTAATGCTGTGTGTAATAATCAAATATATAATACATTAATAAATGAATATACTTTATATTCTATTTTGAAGAATTGTGTTGAAGAGCTGTCAATGTGTTTTGAGGTTGCTGCAGCATTAGTGGTGTGGAGCTGCTGTGTAAGTGTGCTGAATGTGTGCAGTGTAATACTGTGCGTGCTCGAGACGAAACCGTTAGCATAGTGGTGTACTTCGCATTGGCGTAAAATGGCGGGTTATCTGTGGTATGCGTCTTTGCGGCTTATGCGTAGGTGCTTCGTGGTGGTTTTGGAGTTTTGTGTGGTGTTTTGCAAGTGTGTTGTGGTGTTTTACGTGTTGAGAGTGCTGTATCCTCGTTTTCGTTTTGTTCGTCTGCCATTTTTTCTCTCGCTTAGTGATTTGATTAGTGTCTAAAGTGTTTTATTTTTATTTAAATGAAGGTATAACTTGGTTTTTTGAGGTGCTGGATGGTTCCTGTTGCTCTAGGTAAGCTTTTTATGTGTGTGTTGTGTGTATTTATTGTGTTTTAAATGTTTGTATGTCTGCGTGTTGCGTTCGATGTTTGCGAGGTCGTAATGTCTGGTAACGTGTCTCGTATGGTGTTTGCGTGTGTTGCCTCGTTTTCGTTTTGTTCGGCGGCCATTTTTTCTCTCACTTAGCAATTTTTTTAGTGTCTAAACTCTTTTATTTTGAGTGACATGAAGGTGTAAGTTGCATTTTTGAGGTCCTGGATGCTACCTCTTGCTGTAGGTAAGCTTTTTATGTGCTGTGTGTATGTATTGGGTTTTGAATTTTGTAATGTTCGCGAGTTGCATCCAAGTGTTGCGAGGCCGTAATGTGTGTTAACGTGTGTCGTATGTTGTTTGCGTTGCTCGTAAAATTTAGCGAGTGTCGTAATTGGTGTGTCGTGTTGTTTGCGTTGCGACGTGAAGTTTGCGAGGGTCGCAGTTGCTGGCATAGAGCGCCTTCGGCGCTCCATGCCAGCAACTGCGGCCCTCGCCCACTTCCCTCGCTACGCGAGCCCGCAAGCGTTAGCAACAACTCGCATGCTCACAACTATATATGTGACTAGAAACTTCACTAAAGGTTTTCCATAGTACCTGTATTACCCCAGAGAGACTTCATAAGATGAACCCCCAGGAACCCGCTACCTGTTTTAGGGAATGTTTAGAAGTAGGGACCTTAATGCACACTTGGTGGACCTGCCCAAAAGCTCAAACTATATGGTCTGAAATAATTCAATTGGCCTGAAATCATTTTCATACTCAGATAATATCTTCTATTGAAGTTTGTCTTTTGGGACACCATTCACCTCTACTGACTAAACCCCAGGATAAACTACTCCAATATATTTTACTAGCTGTCAAAAATCATATTGCCAGTAGGTGGAAGAATGCCAATCTGTGCTTAAAAGAAATATTCAATAAGATAAACTTTATAATGATCAATGAAAAACTCACACATGTAGTCTCCGACACTTATTCTAATTGCCTGACCATTTTGGAACCTTGGATTTCTTCAACCCATAGTATAGAGCCAGGATAAGGAAATATTAGGCTGACATATGTGGGTCCGAGACGGCTGGTCGGGAGACTCGGGGCCTGGCGTCCTTACTGGAGACTTGACTGAAATGTGAGTTGACATGCTCTGCATTTATTGAATCGGCTTTAAGAAGTTGGATAAGGGGAAAATGAAAAAGGGGGAACTGAAAATTAATGTATAGAAGGTTAAACCACCTCTCATTTCTTCCCTTTCCCTCACCTACTTACTCTTGGTTTTGTTTCAAGTTGGGTTTTTTCTTCTTTTTTTTTTTGTTTCCTTTTAGTTTATTATTATTGTGGAAAACTGAAAATGGTTAGTGGTGTTGCTCACATGGGAATCATTAATGTACAATCACTTACTATGCTTATCTCTTTACATTTTTTACACCAACATCTTATATGTTATGGCATGAAGAGGTTGGTCTTTCTTTCTCTGTTTTATCTTGTATTTTCAATCAATAAAAAATTATTGAAAAAAAAAAAAAAAAAGCAAACCCCAAAAACATTGCTTTAAATGATAAGTTTGACATTTAACTTGTATTGTGACAACTGTTATAGCATTCTAGGTGTGAACAAACATATTACATTTATACAATCTATGATGTATCAGCGTGTTCCTCATTTATCTTCAGTACACTGAACTTTATCTTTTAATAATAATTTAAAAAAATATCATTGCTTGGCAATCCTCTTGTAAGTCTGTTAATTTTTAAAACATATTAATTGGTCCAAAGTCTCATATGACATCCACATTTTGCCAGATGGAATGCATGCCAATGCAAGTATTTTGAGATAATTATTGTAGGGCCACACAACTTTTTGGTAACTTATCGTGCATTCTTTATTTCACAACTAACAGGACATATTTCATATGTCGCTGATACTTTGTACTATGTGTAATGTGGTCAAAATGGAGACGGCTACTTAAGTCATACACTTCCGATGAAACAGATAATGTGTGGGGTGTGGAGTATTTCATAAGTCCCACAAAACATGATTTTTATGTACAAAATGCTGAGTTTTAGTATCCTTGTTTTTACTTTGTGGTCAAAGATGTATTTAGGATTTAAGCTGTATTAAACACCATTTTCCTTTTTTATATATATTTATTACATGGATTTTATCTTGATCTCTTTTTTGCCAGTCAGGATTGTGTGAAGTATTCTCTTTCAACTGGTTCCAAGCTGGGGGGTTCACACAAGTGGTTGTTTTACTGTACTGTAGTATTGGGTGCATTGTATTTGTGTGAGACAGCTTACTTTGGTGATTGGATTTATGTTAAACATCCATGATATTTGTATGTATTGCTTTATAATTTGTTTTTGGTAATGTTGTGTGACCTGGTCTATGGAGGAGTAATCAAATTATGTTTTTGCAAAGGCAGTTATATTATTCTTTGTGGAGCTGGCACAATGCTTCAACTACTTGTAAACAATTGGAATGTTAGCACTAAAGAGTAATTAGGTTAACTTGATTTTCTGATCTTAATTACATTACCAAGTAGTTGTGTTTAATGACACCACTGCTAATTACTTTGTGTTGATGTGTTTCATTATCATTGCATTTTTTCTATAAATATGCTTCACACTGTACAAAAAAAGATTCCTCTGATTAAGACATAAGTGGATGCTGTGATTTCCAAGCTCTGTTTGTGGCTGTCTGATCAGATAAAAAGCCACTGTAATTCTGCTATCTGCTCCAATTTGTGAGTTGGGAAAGAACTCTGTGCACGAAAAATTATGTAGGAAATTCTAGGTGATGATCCAGAGGAGTGGATACAGGAATTACAAGAGATGGTGGTGGAGCATTAAATGGAACTGGAAAAAAGTTATGCTGAACTGCTGTCTCCAGATGAGTCTCAGAGCTACCTACATTATAGTGGTAGTTTAATGTGGACATTCTGTTGTTGCTATCCTAGCTTTGGAACCAATACAGCCAGGTTCTCTAGGATATTAGTGGCTCTATGAAACTTGATGTTTAACCACCCAGAGGGGTCCCTTGCTTTCAGGCCCTATGAACTGGGTATTCCCTGGAATTCTCCCCCAATACACGTTACCCCCTATGATCTTGGGTGTTCCCTGAGATTTTCCCTCAATAGCCACAAACCCCGATTAGCAGAGGTATCCCTCAGGATTATTTTCAATACCTGCTACCCCCCTCTATAACTGCGGGTCATCTGGCCCTTACCCCCTGTTAATAGTTATGTGTTAACAATGTTAATAGTGTTTTGGACGCATAACAGAACAGTAGCACTTTAGAATCCTTAAAAATTTATAAAATATAACATATGAGATATTGATTATCTTACTGATTTGGGTTCTTTAGGCCACATGGAAGGCATTGTTTTTGGTTTACCCTTCTTATCCTTGGTTTTAACTTTTTAATCGTCGTTGTGAGGTATAAGTACCTAATAAATTGTAGAAACATATGTATTTTTTCCCATACCTTGCTGTATAACAATTGAGTAAATCAAATACTTGATTCTGGTTGGCTGAAATATTGTTGACACTTACTTCAGCTGACTGGAGTCTGCAAAATAGTATATAAGGAGGGGGCACAGTAAATAAATAACGTTAGTTGGTGCGGGAGATCATTTAAAAACATTTTTTTTATAGAGTGGCAGGATTTTTAAGTGGAGGCTCATTTCTAGGGGTCAAAGTTTGAGGACAGGGCATTGAGGATCATTCCTGGAGGGATGTCAAGGTGGAGGGTAGATATAATTTTCTCCCCTATAGTTGCAGGTTTTTTTGTAATGTATTATATTATTTTTTAGTCTTTCTGTAATTTCTTTTATTTTCTGAAAGCTTTGTTTTATTTATTTTTAGGGGTAGTGTTAGGGGTTATGGAGCTCCATGTTGATTCCTATGGTGGGATAGGGTCCATGGGGGTCCATAAGGACTCCTATGGGGGAAGTTAGGGTGCCATGAGAGCCCCCATGTTAGTGGGTTAATTCTAGGTGCCATGGGGGCCCATGGTTACCCCCATAGTTTCAGGGTTAATATTAGGTGCCAGGGGGGTCCATAATGCCCCACTTGGCATAGGGGTTCATTTTAGGTGCCATGGAAGCCCACAAGGACACCAATGGTTATACTTTACTATATAGTGTGGGTAAGTAGGGACCGCCATGGTATAGGGGTTAATGTGCTAGGAGCTTCCATGGTTATGGTTAGAGGCCCCATAAGGGTCCATCCATGCACAAGTGGTGGGGGAAGGGAGCCTGATGGCCCCTGGGTATTGAGTGCAGGATCCACAGAGATACACAGGCTTATAGGGGGTAGTGTGTCTTAGTGTGAATCCCATGCTATATGACAGGCAGGGAGGGTTTCAGGCCGGTACGAGGGACAGGCCTAACATTAAGAGAGAAAGTCGAGCTTTTGATAGACAGGGAGAGGGCAGGCTAAGTGATGATGTCACAGTGATGTCTGTGCTGATGTCAAGGGTCATCTCATTGTGCAGCGCATGGGCAGCAGTCTCTTTGGACTGCAGTATACCACGCGATACGGCAGTTATTAGACACATCATGCACACCCCACTACTCAAGGAATCCAGAACCTCTAGGGTGGTCCTAGAGTGCACTGGGTAAGCTGTTAACAATGGTGCAGGGGTAAGAGTGCTGATTTATTTTAAAAAGTTTCATGACAAATTTACTGTATAACACGTTATCATGACTTTAGAAGGCCCCTTAATTCTTGATAGAAAAAACAGTTAATTGCATTAGTAACATTACCTTTTATTGCCATAAATATATTCAACCAGTTTTTACAGTAATCTATTGAATCTGCTGTCACAGCCTCCTTTGGTAGCCAGTTCCTCAATATGCATTTACTGTAAAGGACCTTATTTCTGAAAAACTCTTTTTTCTTTATTTCTACCTTTAGATTTACTTATTTGGTGTACACCATCGTTTGCTGTGTTGCAACTGCAAACACCTTTTGGTTCCTACACTGTAGCACCTTTATTACAATTGTGTAACATACCTTGCACTGTGGAATGTTTTCTTCAATGTGACTTCATCCCTGTATGACAATCATCTTGTAATTTTGTTAATATTTAAAGCACATGAAATGGATCAAAGTCTCCTAGTGACTTTAGTTGTAAACAACGCAAAGGTGTTGAGTAGTTTAGTGCGCTCCGCATTGCTTGGAAGCCCATCCTTTTTTTATGGGCTGCGTCACATTTTTTATAATTTCACTACAAAAATATTGTAACTTGTTTCTTATTTCATTAAAAGGCTACTAAAATCATTATGTTTGCTCTGCACCATCAAATAGAAAGTAGAAAGGCATATGTAATAGTATTTTCCATTTTTAAATTACTACCAGTGGGCAGAGAGGCACACACTGAGCATTGCAGAGTTTAGTGAAATATTTGCTATTACTTATGGATAAATTCAGGAGCGCGGGTCACAGCTCAGTTCTTGTAGTAATTCCCTTGTTGAAATTCAGGTGCTTGTCTCCGCTACTATTTTTTAAATCAATTTTTAGTTTCTAGGATAACACACACTCAGGTATAAACTATAATAATTGGTATGGCAACTATCTGGATGGTCTAGAACAGTGCTGACCAACTTCTTCTGATGTATTTTAGTTGACGAGCTGATGGGCGGGTTTAAAAGAAAATTGAAAAAATATGTTTACCTGCTTATATACATGGGGCCTCATTCTATTAGCGGCCGCAGCCGTTGCGGGGCCGCAAGGACCGGCCGCAAGCTATTCTGCTATTCTATTCCCTTACGGCCGGAGGCTCCGGCAGGCTTGCGGCCGGTGCCTTGCTATCTCTTGCGGCCGCTCGCGCCGGAGGAAAGCCTTTGATCTAAAACGGCCGCAAGAGTTTTGCAATTCAATTGCTCCGGGAAACCTCTCTGCAAGGCTAAAAGCGAGCCGCAGCTTACTTGCAGGAAAGAGGTCTCGCTAGCACCAATTAAGCACATAAAATAGCTCAAATAAAGCCATCCTGCACTTTGAGAAGACTATAAAGGGATTTTAGGTGTTAGAAAAAATAGCACATAATTATCCTGTACTCAAATCCGTAAAATATTTTATTTTTAATATCCGTAAAATATCCATGTAAAAAGTCCAGAGTGCTTGGAGCACCTCAGACACACCCACGCCGCAGCCGGAAAATAAACAGTTAATTTGAACTCGGGTTTGGGCAGATGTGCAAGCTTGAGAGTGGGTTTCTTTGAATCCTCATGTCCCCCAATATGATCCCTAGCATTTACAGAGCTGTACAGTGCAGGCTTGAATTTATTTTTGCGTTTTTATATTTCACAGCTTACGGCCGGTTCCAAGATATGCGGCCGGCCGTAAGATGAGATCCTTGCGGGGCCGTATAATAGAATCGCAAGTTAACAGAACCCCTGCAAGGAATCTCAGCCTTACGGCCGATTTATGGCCGATAATAGAATGAGGCCCATGGTATACAGCAATTAAAGATCTGTTGTTTTTTTTGTTGTTTTTTTTTTATATACCAAATTTTTAAAAACGGAAGGTCGGGGAGTGCAAGGTCTCTAACATCCACCGGCTCTGTGATGTCATCATGGAGGAGTGGAAGAGGACTCCAGTGGCAACCTGTGAAGCTCTGGTGAACTCCATGCCCATGAGGGTTAAGACAGGGGACACCAAATTTACATTGTTATACAGGCTGTACACTTACTACTTTGTATTGTAGCAGAGTGTCATTTCTTCAGTTCTGTCACATGAAAAGATACTCATGTTTGTGATATACTATATATATATATATATATATATATATATATATATATATATATATATATATATATATATATATAATGAATTGGTTCCGGAGGGGCCCAATATTTTATTTTCACTGGGGCCCTCCATTCACTAGCCATACCCATAATAAGGGGGCAGATACACTGCCATGCAATGTTGTGCTCATAATCACAGAGATATATATCTGAACACAAAACACTTGTGATTCTATTTTGAAAACTAGAAATTGGGCCAGTGGGTGCCCATATTCTGAATGCACCTTGGCCAGAGTACCAAATATACTCCTGTATGTATGTATGTATATATATATATATATATATATATATATATATATATGTATATGTATATAGGTTTATTTTGGTATTCACAGTTAAACCACACCATGAATTATGTATAAAATGAAACAGGTTGTTTTCCCAAGATTAAATAAATATCACAGAAACATAATTGATTTGAGCAATAGCAGAAAATCAATATTGAACGGAGCTGCAGTTATAAAAATATTTCCCCATTAATTTACATCTTTTCTTGCTGATAAAAAAAGTTGACTAAGTATTGTCATCAGCCTGAATGTATTATAATAATGTAAAAAATATGATAGCACGTTTATGATCGATGATAGGAAATAGGGCCCTTAGTCACTTATTAACAGCCTGCCATAGCTGTATGATAACACAACGGTTACATCAATGCATATTTGATTTTATTGCGCAGCCATTTATGCTAATATTTATGTACTTAGAGGAAATGTTTTAACTATTTTACAAATGCCAGGCTGTAAAGATTAGCTAGAGATGCTATACAAAGGTGTCTAAATATTTTGACATTACATTTTTTCTAATTAGAAAACATTACAGCTTGTTAAATGGGGCTCAATTCATATCCAAATTAAATCAATAGTCTTATATGAATTGTTCCTAGGAAACTTCTTGCTCACTTAGGGCCAAATTAAATTCCAAGCCAGTAACTCCAACGTGAAGCGTGTAACGGCTGCGTGCTTGAAATTTGGCAGAGTTATGGTGCTTCTAAATTAGAAAGGATGCGAGCTGCAAGATGGAGACGCAAAACGGTAAACCATGTGTCGGCTGTCGACTTTGCGGGCTAGAACGTAATCGATTAAGCAGGCCCGTAGTTACTGGTTGAGATGCAGCCAATGGAAACAGAGATCATCAGCATTGCGTCACAAGAAAATGGAGGATTGATTTCAAAGTCTTACGTACCCACATTCCAGTCATGATGCAATAGTAATAAAGCCGCAAATATGATATTCTATCATGTGAGTTACAGTAAATGTATTAACACATTGATTGCCAGGATCGATATAACACAAAATATAATCATGAAATGAAGTGAAGAATGTGGTGCTATTAATTCTAAGACCTAACATCACTTTCTCATTTAATAAAAGTACAGCAGTGTGTTTTTATTTGCATTACAAGTGCTACGTATGGACTTTACCCCCTTGCGGGTCCTCTGGAAAATACGTTGGACTTTGGGCTCCATTTGTGCGTTATGGGCTTGCTCGCGAGTGACGTTGTTGCAATTTAATAGCTGAATTGAATACTTAGCAGTTCCCGGCTTGACAGATCAAAGGATTTACGGGCTCAAAGTTCAACGGTGCTCAACATGTAGGCTTTTCTCGGGCTACGTTACGGGCTACTATTTAACACATAGCCCGAAATTAAAGTGCCTGTTAATTAGCATGTGGGGGTGTTAAAATGAAATGGCACTGTTAAAATGTATGTGCCCAGGTTTAATACCACTCTGCTTTGCCTTCGTCTTTACCATAGGACAGTGAAAAACCCTGAACAGTCTTAGTGATCAACATCCCCCCCTTCCTTCCGCTTTCTTAAAGGAGGGCCTTAGCCCCCCTTGTCTAGGAGGACCTTCTTGTTAGTTCTGTTTTATAGACTGCACGTGTTTAATTAAGCCTATTTCCAGAAATTAGTATTTAATTATGTATATTGCCTGCACTGGAGTATGGAGGGAATGTATAACTTTACTTTCTACTATTGTTTTCTTTATCTTATTTAAATGGCACAGTTGTCCTAAGTCCACTTTAGAAATGGTTTAGGAGCATAAAGCAAACATGATAGGATATGCTCCCCTTAGGTTACAAGCTTTTACTCTTTGAGGCCAGGGTTGGGAGGTATTGTGATGGACCCCTATACAGTTTATAGAGTGGAGGTGGGGTATTTGGTGGGGTGTGTTTAGCGTAATGCCCCACTCAGCTATACCAGCTAGTAGGGGCTTCAGGAGACAGGTAATGTGACAGATGGAGGGGGGAGGAAGAGATGCAGCGCAGTCATAGCATAATTAAACTATTTTCATTGTTAAGTAATCTTAAAAATATACAAAATCTGTATAAGTTTTAAACTTTTGACCTTTAGAGTGGCCTTTTAAGTTTATGCTATTTAAGAAGATAATGTAGAATGAACAAATTTAAAATGTATGATGTATGTACTGAACTACATATGCATATCATTAAAATGGGAACTCTGGGCAACATACTGTTTACATGTAAAATGTACAATCATATTTGAATAGTATTTATGCTATACTGTAATATATCTGTCACTTGTATACTTGTAGCACCAACCATGATGATAACATTCTTTGTAACTAAACTAGTTTAAATTGTTCTCGCTTTACACCCAGTATCTTGTGACCACAATTAATCCTACAAAAAGAGAAGTTAAAGACAGGAATAAATAAATACAGAACACAATATTTATTGTTATAAATGTTTGCAAGTGCAACTCTCAATATCTTTATTTGTTTTAGCTTTTTTACAGTTATAAAAAAAAACACTGAGCACACTAGTTTTTGCATTTGCACAAATAAATAATATAGACACACACTTCCATATTGCTTAATGCATTGAGTTTCAAGCATCAGTCCACAAAGTGTAAATACATTTTGATTAGTGTTCTGAAATTATAAAAAAGTATTATTATTGGAGTGTAACAGCCTCAAAATTATATTATAAATGACCTTGTTTAGTGCTTTGCCATGTAGTTAGAGTACAGGAACTATGTAATTGTGCTGAATCTGTGTATCACTCTTTATACACTTAATAAAATAGTTTAAAACAATGGCAAGTTTTTATTTATCAATTATAGAACATATTATAAATGTGACTGGATTTGTTAATATTATAAGGATTTATTTATAATAAATGAGAAGGTGGATTTTATTTATGCATAACAATATTGGACCTTCATTATCTGCTTTTCTATATCTAAATAATGTATAATTTTGGGCAAATCTTATGTTACTTTTTCTGCAATTTAGTTTATCTTTGCATAGAGTTCCCAGTAGTGAGTCCTGTTGTGTCATTGGCTGGATACAATGTTGCTATATACACACGTATGTTACCTATAAGACTTTGTACTTGCTTTTTATCATTAATATCAGTTAGCAAAAGTACTCACAACATTTTAGTTTGGACCTTTTTGATGAACATCTGCTTTCATGTACAATAATATATTATGCCCAAAAACCAATTCTTCCTGCCCCAGAAACTATTTTTTTTTATATTTTGGTTCTTTATGATATCCTTTCTGAGCAATTTCAAAAGTTCAAAATTAAGTAGTTTCATGAAAAATAAATATATTCCACTACTATATCTCAATTATAATAAAAACAACATGACCATCTTAAAATAGTAGTTCCAAATAATATAAAATAGTAACATATATGGGGAGATCTGGGATTTGAATGTGTAATTTCTTATATCAGTAGTAATTAATCTTACTACTTAACCATTTCTCTGCATGATATATAATCATCAAGCCCAGACTCCATCATCCTATGCTGCCTCTTGTGGGACCATACAAGTAATAAAGAAAAATAAGAATATCTAAGTCAATGATTGATCCATTAAATATAAATATAAAAAGCTTTTAAGCATGATTTTAAACCTCTACTGAATGGTGCACAGTCATTTAGTGACTTCCACGTCCCTTAAAACATCAAAATATTATTGTAATTAGATTTGAATGGTAATAAATACATGTTGTCAGAGAATATCATTACTTGTGTTTACTGGCTTTTTTAACAGATATAAAGTGGTTATAAAATCATCTGAAACACATAAACAAGCACTGTGACATAGGCAGGACTTGCTAGAAGGACAATTCTAAGGGAATAAAAGTTCTTAAATTGCTGCCTTTTTGTCAACTATGCTTATTTTAGTTAAATACAGTAAAATAAAGGATGTACTTATAAAATAAGGCATTGTTCACATTAGTAACTACCAATCTATCAAAAAATATAATTAAGGGTAATTGCTAAAAGTGTTAAGGGTAATTTTATTTAAATTTGGTGCTTGTAGAAAATTAACTATTATGACCAATAATGTACAACAGGTAGATAACCCCGGTTTATAACCCTTCTCATTTATCTAGAATCCAAAGAATTCCATAAGCGTTAAGTCTAAGGACCTCATGGCTGGAAACAGCTCTTGAACTGCAATGAACTTCTTTGAACTGATGGGTATTGCTATGGGGCTTTAGAAAAGCAGCGTGTTTTATGCCAGCTCATCTATTAAACATTAGCTGTTATATAGTTGTAAACTATTGATGCTACAACGTCTTGTCAGTGTGTCTTTCAATTTCTTAATTTTAATGTGAAGTTGCAGTAAACTCACCCATTAAATTACCAGATGATTTCATCTAACAGTTTATTTTAATGGTACTAATGAAATTTTGCTCTAATTGGGCTGGCATCCTAGTGTAAAGATCATTAGAGGAATCATCAAAAATGATTCTTCAATACAATGGACATAGCTAAAACAACTTGTGGTAGCAACTGTGAAAATTATATAAATTATATATACTTAAGGGAAAAGTAGCGCTATGATTTCTACACAGCTTAAATAAAAAGTTATACATTTAAATACTGCCTGCAATAACAATTAAAGAAAACTAACTGAAATCCAGATGTAATGAGGTAAAAGTGCCTTGTCAGTTTGCAATACAAAGAGAGTAGTTAAACTTGCTCTATGCCTCATAGGCTTTCAGCAGATACAATTCAAGACACATCATACAGAATTACTTATTGGTTAAATTAGGCTTTACAAATAGGGTCATGAATCTTGATATGAAATCCTTCACAATAAGACGGTGATCAGAGCTTTTGTTATCATCAAACTGTAAATAGGTTTTGCATTACAGTTGCAGTATGTAATTAATAGTAATACTGCATGGTGAGACAATACAATATGGGACATCAGTCTCACCAGACAGATCTCTTCTGTACATAATAGCTTAGTGCATATCAGCTGTAATTTCTCCATAGAGAAATAAGAAATGGGTTGCAGCTTTGCTTAATTTAAGTGTAAAAAGTTTTTTTTAATTTAAGGTGTGCTTGATCAAGGCTGGGGTGTATGTGAATTCCTATGGTAACAATAAAAAACATTGTAGAAGCACACATCTGAGCATTACAACAGTGTTGCAAATCCAATTAGAGCAAAGGGAAATGTCACACTTGTCATGAGGTTTGCATGTCAGTTAAAGTGAATCTGTTTACCCAAAACAAAGTTTAAAAGAAGTAAACAATCATATACAATGAAGAATATTTTCTAAACTTGATAAGTTTATCCCTTTCTCTGCATTTTGCCTTGTGTGCTTGATACATTTAGGTGATAAGGGAAGTAGATGGATTTGGCCACCGTAGAAGCTTATTAGCACAGAGTGTCACAAACCAGCAGATATGGCTCACAAAGACCAGGGTATAAATCTCAAAAGCTATTTTGTTGAAAAACAAGCTACACATTGTACTAGGCAATCTTTGCAATGTACTTTAAAGGAACCCCAAAAATGCAGATTGAAGCATAAGAGAGTAACATGGTTTTGATGTAACAGCAAAGAATACAATGTTATAATTTTAAAGGCTGAAGTAATTTGTAACATATATTTTGCTCTATGAAGTCCATATGTAGAAAATACACTAAGACCCCACACATACATGTTTACATGCACAAATTATAAAAGCAACCATGAGTATGTTTTCAGGACACATGACTTAAGTGGAAAAACAGAAGTGAAATAATACTGTTAAAGACTTTCCTGAAATGTCACAAACTGCTCACACAAAAATAACACACACGTGTTATATATAAAATACTGATAATTCCTTTAGCACTATTGAGTTAGTTATTATTAATATATTGCCCCACATGGGTTAGATGAGGTTTGGCATCCCATGTTTCGGCTCTCCACTTGCACTCTAAACAGAGTACCATCCGCGCACATGCACAGCTTGTATCGCTCCCATCCGTCTTCATACAGGAGCTCGCCTATAGTTGAACTAGGTAGTCTGGAAGGACTAACCATCACGGTGCCATTCAGGATTATACTCTGCTCCTGTGAGGGAACCACAAATGAACATTAAAAGTCAAAAGACTAAATACCCATCCATAAATAGTGTAGATTCACCAAACCCAATGTTCATCCATCTGGAACACTATAAACAGCAGAAGTACATATTTACTTTGGATTTAGTTTAGTTTTAATGGACATTACAGTCCAACACTTTCTATTATACATTTAAAAGAACTTGCTTAATCCATTGCACATATTTCTAAATGATAAATAGATTGTTTTAGTTCAAGGAAGTTATCAATAAAATATTACAGAAACAGTCAAAAATACAATGTGTTTGATCCACTTTCCAGAAAATTGAGAGCAAGTGTAAACAGGGACTCATAGGCAACCTGCTGATTATGTTTTCTTTTCTGATTTACATTAAATTGTATGGGAATCCAGGCACTATTTGTTGCCCTTCAGACATCCACAAAACTCAATGTCGATCTTTTTCTTGTAACATATCAGGGACAGAGGAGGAAGAAACAATCCAATTGTATCTAACTTCAAAGCATTTTTTCTACAATATAAACCCCTTATGCATACCAAATCCATGCAAAAATAACTTTTGTAAAGTTTAAAATACAATATTTTAAATGCATGTTAGACTTTTTTAGGCTATGGTGACCCTTTAATGAGTGTGTTCCTCCTTTAACCTGACCTTTAAATTCTACAAAGTTTAAGAAGAAAGAAAATACAAATATTTAGAATTCTGGTTGCCAACCATGTAATGAAAATAACAATAAACAGTTTTTATTTATATGCCTTTAATAGTAAAATAATGAGGAAGAATATCTAGCAATATATTTTCCATGGCAAAAAAAAAATACTACCACTAAATATTTCATGAATGTGCTATCAGAAGCTACAATAAATGGTTTAATTATTATTTACAGATAAAGATAGGCTATCATGTTGAAGACTTTAACCTCCACTCAAGAGAAGTCATTTAAATGCTAGTACAATAACATTGGTGTAATGGAAAAGACTCAGGATTTCTTTTGCCGGAAAACAATGAGTCACAGGACTAGGTTTTGCCTACTTTGATAAATGAGTCACGCGTTCATCTACTCCCCATTTATATTACATTCTTGAATTGAATATTATTTCAAATTTAGTAGGCATAAAATTAGATTAAATATAATATTTTAACTCCATGAATCTCCATTGATTCATACTCTTCCTCTGCATGTTATTTTCTACTGTAAGTGTTATATCATGTCTATCAGATTCCTCTAGCGCCTATTAACTATAAGCATCTACTAGCCTCGCCATCCCTGGAGAGTGATGAAGATTATCAGGGATAACATGTACAGGCAAGGGGAGGATCCATGAGATTTATAAATGGTCGTGAAACTAAGTTACATTTATGTTTTACCCTACTAAAAAAAATGTTTTATGCAAGACCCAACTGCAAATGTACTTGTTTTTAAAAATAGTTGTCTGTGATACCAGACTAAGGGCCTCATTCAATTGCGATTTGGCCAATTGAATAGGGCTCTATATAAGCACATAGCATATTTTTTTTAAAGAAGTTTTTAGTTACTGAACTTCTATCCAAAAGCAAGGTCTTTACTAACTACAAACTTCTTTAAAAAAATATGCTCTGTGCTTATATAGAGCCCTATTCAATTGGCCAAATCGCAATTGAATGAGGGCCTAAGTTTTACTATATTTTACTTCATTTTGTGATTTCTGATTCAAACCATTACCCTCATTCCAAAAAAGTTCAGTTTTAAGAAGGTACAGTTCATAAAATTCATCCTGAACTGAGACTTACTGGTAGAGTCTACTGACCACGCAGCGTAGTGAGCCAGTGAGTCTCAGTTTGGGCTGAATTATATATGAGGCTGGATATGTTCAGGGTGAATATTTACAAACCCAGCACCTCCACATGATTGTAGGAACAAGTCAGGTCAGCATAAAAACAAAAGCTGTTAGTTTTGAGGTGTGTGAAACCCCCTTTAAATGAATTAAAGTGAAGTGCAAAAAAATTGATAAGTAACAACAACATAATAGAGGAGTAAACTCAATGAACTTACTGCTTTCAACTCCAGGTCACCACCCACACGAAAGTCTATTGTCTTCCCCATGATAAACACACCTTCATTTCCACGTATAATAGCACGACCATCAACTTTAATATTAAGATCACTAGTAGCGCTGCTAGTAATCTAAAAAAAAAACAATAAAGAAGAAATTCAGAGACAAAACTGACATGTTTATTTTATTCTTATATTTTTGTGTTAGTCTACATTGTATACAATAAATGATGTAGTTTCCACAATAATCTGAAATCATGCAAGATTTACTATTGGAGAAGTAAAGCATGACTTTGCTCTCAGCTTCAACGCACAAGGAAATCAGACTATGATCATACACTTCTATCTCCACAGAGACAAATACAGCAAATACACAGTGGTGAAGGATGAAGATTATATGTAGTTTCGGGGGAAATTTAGATATATAACTTTTTTTACAAATGGGTAAACACTTACTGTAGTTTTCTGTATTACAATATCTCAATGTGATAAGCAACTAGTACTTAACTCAGAAAAATTAAATAGGCAGATAGTAACCATCTGCAAAAAGCTGCAGTTCAAAAGGGGATTTCCACCTCTTATACTTATCATTTAAAGGGCCACTGTAGTGCCATATTTATAGTATGTTCTTTTAATGAACTTGAAAATGGACAATATATTTTACAAAGATTAAAATAAATAAAATCAGCATTTCAGACTTTTAATGTTATATTCCATTTTACTTTAATGACAGCACATATTTTGCCTTTCTTCCTAACAGGATTTGACACCTGAAAGGAATCATGGATTTAGATAACATTTATATTCTATTTCTATTACTTATACATATTTAGGACTTGATGAAAGAAATGTTTTTACCTGAATTCCCAAGAAATAACATCCTGCTAATTAACTAATATTAAATGTACGTACAAGTTAACGTACTCTGAAAATGTTAGATTTAGATGGGTTTTATATAAGTTTAGGTGCTGGTATATAATTACAGGTAGACACCTGCACTTATGTGTCTTTTTTTTTTTTCAAGCCAACATAGAAATAATGACAGCAATGTATAACATATTACACCACCATATATAATTTCCAAGGGCCTCATTCAATTGCGATTTGGCCAATTGAATAGGGGCCTAAATAAGCACATAACATATTTTTTTTAAAGAAGATTTAAGTTAGTAAACATCTATCCAAAAGCAAGGTTTTAACTAACTAAAAACTTCTTTAAAAAAAATATGCTATGTGCTTATTTAGACCCCTATTCAATTGGCCAAATCTCAATTGAATGAGGGCCCAAGAATGGTCCAGGATGTGTGACAATTAAACCATTACAAAAACTGTTATTATTATTATAATTTATTTGTAATGCGCCAACATATTCAGTGGCGCTATATATGGGTTAGGTTCAAGGCAGAGACAAAAACAATATAAACAAAGAATGGAGGGCCCTGTCTTTGAGCTTTCCCCAAAACACCAGGCAAGATTGAAAACCCACAAACTTACAATCCAAACTATAATAATTGTTTTACATTACTTCTGGTATTCTAGACATATACAATTCATAATGCCCAAAATGTATCCCCCCAATAGACCAATAAAAAGAATGATGCCAATAGAGACATTTCTCTAATATTTGACAGATGTGCACACCGCACCGGGCCCCAGATATTACTAAAGGTACTCTAAAGCATTTCCGATTCATACCAAGTAGTATAACGGAACTGCTGATGGAGTTGTCTTCTAGTATGAAGGGACAAGGGATGCATAAAAGGAAGCCAAATAATAAATAAAGTCGCTGTCCATTGTTACTTCATAAGAATGGTGTTGGTCCAAATCTATGTGAAAAAGAGGTAAAATTCTACTTTGAGCCATATTGAAGGTAATGACAGGTGGTTGAATATATTGTGAGAGGGCAGCTTTCCGGGAAGTAGGTGATTTACGGCTAAGCAAAGCTTTTTGATCTTTTAATAGCCTTTTCTTGTCTATTTTGGTATGCTCTACAAACATTGCCCATTCTGGCGCCAAGACAAAAGTAAATTTGAGCACATTTAGATAAAACTGATGTGTCATAGGAATGAACTTGCCTGTAAGGGGGTGCCAAAATAATGCACCAGGATCCTGCAGTACATTGGACACAACCTCTATTTTTAGATATTGAGCAAGAATCTTGACTTGCAAAATTAAGAGTGCAGATCAGTCTAAACAAGCAAGTCTCTCAAACTAGTTCCCCTCCTATAGGCAAATTCATGACTTTGTCATATGGTGTATCCTTATTTGGGGATATGACCTGCTACGGATGTCCTAAGTGTTGTTAAACTGTATAATCACATTGATGTAATTAGTATCCTCATGTTTTAACACTGTATGTTTCCAGCGCATTTTCTTAACATTTGTTTAACTTTGCTCAGCCAAAGTGGGGTCATATCCTCATTCCAAAAATAATCCCCAAGTTTTTAGAGCTACACGAATGTATATATTGTACGTAAATTTGTATACAAAGTTACCTACAGAGGGCAGCAACTAGAGTTGATTGATGATCCTTATTCTATATTATGATGCTCTTCTTGGTATTTGATGTGGTGTATAAGTTGTAACTCACTTGAGATTGGTCCTTAGTTAAAGGCTTAAACCTTGGTATACTTCTTAGATATAAAAATTACAGAAGTATATACAGATAACTACTCCAACTAGCTACTGATTATGCATTTCACTCATTCTTTTTATGTCACTTTTCACAACCATTTAATTTTTAATATAAGCTCTCAAGAGATATATTGTACCTTCTGTATTCAATGTATTTTCTCTTGTATATGGAGCAGTGTAAAATGTGTGTATGTATATAATATGTGTAGCACCATCAATGTGTGTGTTCATTAAGGGTGCTATTTGAAAGCATATTCAAAGAGTTGATTTTTAAGATGAATCTTGAAAGTAGTAAGATTAGGGATTTCTCTAAATGTTATAAAGCAGTGCATTCCAAAGGTGCTGTGATACTAGTGAGAAAGGTTTTGTCGGAGAAGGAGCTGTAGAATAGAAAAGAAAAGTGAAACGATATTCATGTGAAGAGATATAAGAAGCTGAGAAGTGAGAAGTCTTGAAGAAGAGTTATAAAGACTACTCTTGATTTTATAGGAAGAAAGTTGAGGTTTTTAATCATGGGAGAAGGAAAAATTTAGAAGCAATGGAAATGAGCAGCTGCATTAACTATTGATTGCAGAGGAGAGAGATAGGAAGTAGGAAACAAGAGAGTAGGACGTTGCAGTCATCTAAACAAGATAGAATAGGAGTCTGGGTAATTATCCTGGCAGTGGATGGGCTAAGAAGATTGTGTATCTATTTCTAGGGGGGGAAATGACATGTGTTTGTAAGGATTTGATAAAGAGGAGAATTTAGGGAAGAACCAAGTATGACACCTAAGCAGCTTTCTTTATTAACTGAATGAATGATTGTGCCATTGACCTTGTTAGGTAAGGGGATAATAGGGCCAGGGTTGGGAGAAAACATCAGGAGCTCCATTTATGCCAAAATAAGTTAAAGACAATGAAGGGACATTTTATTATTATTACTAACTAGCTACTTGCCCGTCAACAATGACGGGTTTAAAATTGTAAGGCAGGCAATGCTGTTTGCCACACAATGTGATGCTTTTGCTCCTGTGAGCACCTTCGGCGCTCATCGCGAGCCCCGCGCTGAGCCTCTCGCCCATGTACTTGAACTTTCCTGCTTTGCACTGATCACCTTTGGCACTCATTGAAAGCCTCTCCCGCTCGTGGTGCTCATCGTGAGTCCCGTGATCAGCGGCTTTGGCGCTGATCTCGTGGCTCACAATGAGCGAGTTCGGCGCTCATTGCAAACCTTTCCTCCCGTCTACTCTACGGGCCACTCATTGCAGGTTTCGTTAATCTGCAAGTCTTATGCTTGGGAATGCTATGTGTCTCTTTCCACCAGCTCCCCCTGTCCCTTCCCTTTGTGTTTCTCCGCTGTGTGTCTGCTGAATGTTTGCGCTTTATGCGCTGAAGGCCATTTGTTTTATTTTCTAAGTCCCATGTGCCTGGCGTTGTTGGTGTAAGTGTTAGTGTCTTTGCCGTTGTGTATTTTCTAAGTCCTGCATGCCTGGCTTGCGGAGCCTCGTTTTCATGATGCTTCACATATGAGCGCCTTTGGCCTAAGCCTAAGTGGTGCGTCTTACACGGCTCGCCTAACGAGGCTCGCAGTTGCGGGTCGCAAACGGCTCGCCTCGCAAAGTGTGACTAACATCGTCAGCTTTCCCAAAACTGACAACTATATATGTGATTATTTATAAAGCACCAACATTTTCTGTAGCGCTATTTACAAAGTAGAATAGAGTAGAGTATAGTAGGGAGGCATATTTTGGGATGAGGGCAGAGATATATGGTGTGCAATATTTAGAGCTTTATAGATTAGGGTCATGATTTTACATTTTATTATGGAGGATATGCAAAGCCAGTGAAGTGACTGACAGAGAGGTGCTTATGGTAGATGAGTCTATTGAACTACAGATGTAAGGTCAGGAGTAGAAAAAAGTTGTGTGTCATGATGGTCTGAAGACCATAACTACTACTAAGACTCTGAGGGGAAAGAATTTTCGCATATTAACATATATTAATTCTTACCCGTTCTGTAGATGCTCTAAGGACATTCAAGGTTTTCACCCCTTTTGGTAGATGAAATTCATGTTTCTCATAATCTGTGCTGAACAAAGTGTTCTGGGTTCTAGGATCAATAAATTCCAAGCCAATGTCACTGGTAATTGAGGTCATATTTTTGTCCACACTAAGTTTAGTTGAACCCTGCTGAAAAACAACCTGCAAATAAAGAATAAATTAAGGTATTTTAAAATTACACATTGGTAACTCCCCCCCCCCCTCCTTTATTTAATAAAAAACATAGTTTGTATGGCTTTAGGCTGCCTTATAATGATAAAGTGCCCTCAACACTGCATTTTACTGTCAAGAAAAACTGTCAGTTGTAGTGTTTCCTGTGTAAAACATGACTTTTAGGTTCACAAAGCTGAACCCAACAGCGCTCCTTTGCTAGATCAGGCGGTGATGAAGCTGTAAAACTGGTCAAGTAGAGGAGCATTGTCGGTTTTAGCTGTTCAAGGTAAGATCTACTTCTTCAGTCGAATAAAAAATATATATATAACATGCACATATTTACGAAAGTCCCCTAATTTTAAAACTTGTGAAAAAAGGGGAAATGTATTTATTTTTAGAAATCAAGTACAATTCTATAAATGACAGCTGAAAGATAGTAGTAAGTGAATGCATTCAAATTAAAGAGTAATAATTATAATAACTAAGTCATTGAGTACACAAACCACTCTCAGGAACTTATATTAAAGTAAAAACAATAACTACAATAAAAAAAAGTGAATTTGTGCAAACCATAGTTTATTACACTATCTACTAAATTCGTAGTGAGGTCGCCTTTCAACCATATTCAGGCAAAAATAACATTTGATTAAAACTGCTAAATAAAAGCAAGCAGTAATAAATCATGTAAAACGGGCTCTTGCAGCGATTTCTATGCTTTAATTTGACACATATTGATGTTGGTTGATTATATAAATATTAGACTAACATTTTACACAGTACCAAATACTACCGGTATAGTTTTTATCTGTACTGGATACCAGTTTTGTAAATGAAACACTTACATAGTTATTTGTGAAACTGTACTAGTGCTAGCCTGGGAACTAATTCCCATTAAAGTATTTGGGAACCGGGGTAAAACTTGTGTATAATGGCCAACATTAGTTTATACATGCTTTACATCATACAGACAATAAAATAAGTATAAATTTATATAGCGCTTTTCCCCCCAAAAGGGACTCAAAGAACTTCGGAGAGGAAATAGAAAAACAGGGTAAGATGGTCCTCAGTCTCTTTTTGAAAATGTCCAAATTAGGGGCCTTTCTGATTGAGCATGGTAGAGAGTTTCATGATTTTGTGACTAAATGAGGTATAGACCCTGTGAAAAACTGAAGCAACAACATTTTAACAGACTTAATACTTAAAATATAAAAATATTGTAGGGGACAAACATTTCTGTGTTATGGCACAAGCAGTTATATTGGATTGACATGTTTTAGCTCAACTGCAACAACTTGGTAATAAAGGATTTTTATCGACTAGACAAGCTTGCTTTACTCTTACTTAAATAATAAGTGTGAAATGCATTTAAACACAAACTTTACTAATGTATTACATAATTAGGCTCTACAACTTATATTAAAAGACTTAAAAAAAGAAAAATTTACCTTTAAGAAAAATGTAAGTCCTAAATTTCCTATAATGCATTGAAATAATACAATGTTTTAATAATATTTTTTGTATAAATAACTATGGTATATGACTAGTCTATAGTGTATACAAAAATAATTAAATGAGATTACTCGGTGGGGGTTATTTTCTCATTATCTTATACCCCTAAACAGTTCCATGATACAGCCTCATTTTTGGAGCATTCACAAGTTTGTGATTTATAACCATCCTTTGTAATGAAGAGCTATCTATGTAAACACAGATAATTGGCTTAGCAAGGCTTCTCGTTGGATTGCTTGGGTTAAAGGCAAATAAATCTAAACTTTAAATAATTTGTTGTTTTTTTTCATGCAAAAACAGCTTTTTTAACGCATAAACATATTTCTAGGTGTATGAATATTTGGAACTAAAATGTCTCCATCAGTAGCTGTATGACAGAGTGCTAATATTAAAACAAGTGTATTAGATTTCTTGTGTATACTTACCGGCTGGTTGTTGCCAGTGATCACAAGGTCCTCGTTGAGTCGTCCTCCTACGGTGCTCTTATATAATGGATGTATCACCCCCATATCTGACACCTGTTTAAACCTGAGTAGGCCGCTGTCATGGAACTCCATACTGTCACAACCACTGGGACCAATCCGAATCACAACCCAAATAACCAATGTAATCTGGAAGCACAAAAACACAACTTAGTCATTACAAGAACACACTTTACTGGCCACAGATTAAATATGCTTAATTGTACACAAAAAAAAAGATGCCTAGTAAGAAACAATTGTAAGCTATACCTAAGTTCACTTATGGTTCAAAATCTTCCCAGGAGATGTAAATAACCAAAGGGTTCTTAGTTAAATTCCACTCCAGAAAGCATTAAAAAACACAAATCTTAGTGTGGATGATTTATATTCCAACAAGATAAAGCAGTAGGTATACAACTGCCATAAAACTCACAATTTTAGGTGTAATCCGCTTTGCACCAAGAAGACACAGCTTTCTGTACTTCTATGGCCAAGTTACCACCCAAGAAAAAGGCTCTCTCCTTGAAGGCTATATATATACACACACAATTATATATGTACATACATTAATAGTACTGTAAATTAAATACTTTGCAGCAGTAAATACATTATTAAATAAAGTGATAACACTACTTACTCATCTTATGTATGCATTAGACATTCTACGTTTTACTATTGGTGCAGCCATTTTATTAACAGTGCTTCATTTATAGAAAGACCTCCATCTTGCTAGTGCTGCAGTTGTAATATTGGCTCACACATAGTTTATCTTATGTATTTAACTAGATTGTGCAATGTATTTTTGACTGCATTTTCACCTGTAACATTGCAAGACCCAGTGAAATTCACAGGATAAACCACATGCGAGTCTGTGTTGCATATAATTATGCAATTGACGTATTAGCAAGATGGAGGTCTTTCTATCAAAGAAGCACTGTAAATAGCAAAAAGGCTGCTAATTCATTAGTATATAGTGCTATCACTTTATTGTAAATAAATGTAGTAATAAAATATATAACAAAGTGCAATGCTAGGTAAACTGACAATTATTTTCTGACTTTAGTGGTCCTTTAATATTGCTGTGAAGACTGTTCATTTACAAGAATAAAAAAATGTTTGTCATTTATAAAACCTGCTCTTAAATGCATGCTAGACCAAGGTGTCCCTTTCTATATTCCTCTGATAGATAAGTGAACTGTCATCCAGCTACCCTTTATACATCGGCCTCAGGTGCTCTATTTTACTACATTCTGTGAATGTTAATTGTAGGTATGTTCATGTTTCCTTATTGAGTGCCTACACCAAAAGGTAAAAACATCAATGACCACTCTCCAGCATATAAATACTATACTACAATGTTTGTAAACATATCTCTCATTTTGAGTTGTACTCACAATTAAGTTGATGACAGCTAAGATAAACAGGAGGACAATAACACAAATGGCTAAGTTGCCCTTCCGACCCCTTAAACCAGTTTTATGCAGACGATCTTCATCGATGGGAATATATCCAGCTTTAAAATTGCTGTTGTGCTCCTTGTTAATATTTCTGCGTTCAACTGCTTTCTCCCGCATCGACTTCTTGACCGGACCATTGGAACTCTATCAAGAGAACAGATTGCAACAGAATAACTATAAATATATTAATTTTTAAAAATATGTCATATCACTGTTTTGGTTTCCCCAGCAACTTGATCTTATATGTCCGAAATCCACCACTTATTACAAACATGGTTGACCAACCTTTTTTTTTTTAACGCACTTCCACATATTCTCTGTCTTGAATGGAAATCTACTTTTTGTAGTGAATGTCCTGGTGATTACTATTTTCTTTATCTATAGGGCATTTAGTTTCTGGGGCACACCATAGCCCTCCAGACAGGAGGTCTCTGCAATGAGACATAGGGTCTTATAGCAATGCCGTCACATGGATATTATTTGTGAATTTTTGTACTTTGTATTTTGTGAACACTTTTGTACTTTGTTTATGGATGCAATCTCTTCCAATTATTATAGGGCACTCCGTTAGCTTGTGGGGCACACCATAGCCCTTCAGACAGGAGATCTCTAAAATGAGACACAGGGATCTGATGGCACTGGTGCCACTATACTGGCATGTGACTTATTATATTGAACTATAAAGAATATCCTCATTTTGCCACTGTGTACCCTCCTGACTATCACAATCTATATTGACTATTTGTTGTGACGTATTGAATTTTTTTTGTACACGGAGTATATTGAATATTTGGTCATTCAAACTTGAGTACATGGAGAGCTTCAGCGGTGCTTAAATAATTTTAATAGTACCAATAAAGTTCCTTTCTTTATTGTTTTGGCATTTTATTGGATGGATAGTGTTAAGCACTGGAACGACAGTCTGTGTATAGTTTGTAAAAAGTTTGCAGCAATCTTGAAATTGCCAGTTATGAGGCTTTGGATAGGTATTAATGCAGGTTTTTGACACAGTGGATGGGCTTGAGCCATTTTAGAATAAATACTGTGTTTCATTAATACATTTACAAGCCAAACATTGTTCCATGGTTGAAAGAGTTTGGGATATAATAATATATTAATATCAGCTACACCGATTAGCAATAAAAAATGTTGGTTATTAAAAGCAGATGAATAAGGCATCAGATTGATATCACAGGACAGATGTCTGCAATCTACTGTAGAAATAAAAAGCCAAATGAGGCCAAATTTCACAACACAGTATCAACATAAATGAAAATACACAAGTTATTTGATATTAATAAAGGACATATTTGAAATATTATATATGTAAACATTAAGGAGATTGCCTATGGTACATATTATTGCTCCAAATCTCCATTGTACAGGCAGATGATGGACGTTGCAGAAAAGTAGAAGGAAGTAACTCATATGATATGAATTCCTATCAAAAGATCAATAAAAGGTATCTCAGGTTACTTTCTACTCAGACCTATACACTTTGCACCATTGCTATACATCACCATCTGTAATACCACTAATAAAATAATAAGAGAGAATGGCTACACTGACAGCTACTTTTTAAATGCCCTGTAGTGACTAAAGGTGTATACTGGAGGTGTCAATTAATACAATACAGTAAATTAATGATCTTATGCGCTATCAACGTGTTGATGTCTTTTAGATCCCTGCATACCAATTATAAGCTCCTTATTGACAAAGTGTTACTCAGAAGTGTTTTAGCAAACAAGTGACATTGAACTTAACAGGTTGGTTTGTATTTATTTAATAGGAAAAGGAACCAGCAACACTTATAACATTATACTGTTTTACTACCAAAACTGTCCATATATATGACATTTTATTGAATATGCTCTTTCATAAATATTATTAATAAAGTACCACTGCAGTTCAAGAAAAAAAGACAAGAAAATCAGAATATTTGAACACTTTGTGTATGAGAAAAGAATACATTTTGTGTTTGTTATATCACTTCTTCAGAGCTGAATAATGAGGATGTGTATTTTGGTTATCAGTGAAGGGAGGGTACAGAAGGAGGGAAGAAGGAGTCTGTTAAGATAACAGTAATATTTAAATTGACACCACACCCTTTCTCCTTACTGGCACAAAAACACTGCTTACTTCAGGAAATGCAACCATATCTCTCTCAGAAATGCAATAAAAAAATAAGTACATTCAAAAATAAAATAATTGAAATCAGATATTATTTGAATGGAATAAATTGGCATATTTACCCCTTTTGAATGTTACTAAAAGTTTAATACCATATGTATGCATAAGTCCTGTTTCTCTCTCTTACTATGCACTACCCATGATGCATTCTGCCATTGGCTCTGGAACACTTCAGGTTCATTTAGCTTTAATGAACACATATAAGAAGTACCAACTGAAGATTGTTGTATTGTATATACACACATGGATACATTCGGAGTCCCACTAGCTATTTTTGTTGAACCCAAGACGAGCAGGATTAAAACAACTAAAGGCATTTGAAAGATGATCCACTCTTATCAGGAATCTCACTGCGATTACAGTGGTTGTTAAGGAAGGATGTACTGGAGGTTACACTTATTGTATTAAAGGGCTTGTCTGATTCTTGCCCAGCTGACACACTTTATCTGTCCAAGCTAACACTATGGCAACACACTAATACATTGTTCTTGGGCTTGCCTGTATGTCAACATACCTACCATAACCTTACCTCTCATAGCAGAGCCCAGGAATGCAAATACCCATAGCTGCATGCAGTAGGAAAGGCTACTTTATGTTTTACTTCTAAAAATGTATTTCCTTTAAATGGGCATTTAGCTCACATATGTGTTTAGCATTTACTTATAAGAGCTTTTAAACATTAAAAAGATATTTTGCATTAAATGAATACAGCAGAACTTTAACTAAAAACGTAAACTTAAAGTCAAGGCCTTTTATGATAAACTCTCAATTGCCCACTGCAGTTTCATATTTTTTTATAATACATATAATATTTAATTGGTAATTGGCAAAATGTTTTAGAATTTTGAAAACAAATAATATAGCCTTTAATCTGAACTATTACAATCAAGTTTGCTTTAATGGAAGGGGGCATTTGCTTTTGTTCCTAACAGGTGGGAAGGACTCTGGATTTAGATAACATCTCTGTTCAATTCTACTGAAAGATTTGCACAGTCGAGTGGCAACTTGACAATAGGACTAAATATAGAAGCAAGTCCCAGTAGGATAACCCCCTCGCCTTGCAACTAGTTATCCATTAAATAAGCAGAGTCTTCTAAATTTAAAATTTTCTCTAAAATGTTTTGCTTAATTCTTACACAGCTGCTAAAGATGTTACATACCTCATAAATGTGATATTTTTTGCTTTAAAGGGATATGGAAGGTCCCTGGGTTTTACTATCACATATATAGTTGTCAGCAGGCGGGTTTGACAAAACCCGTTGGTAAACGCAACAGGGAAACTGCAGGCTTGCAAAGCGCTCCTTGCGCCGGTGGAGATGAGCGCCATAGGCGCTCATCCCTACAACCCTGCAACACTTTACCATCATACATACGACCCGCGGGACTACACATGAACACAACACTCAAATACATAACTCACACTGCAAGATCGGTAGCACTTTGAAAAAAATGAACGAAAAGAAATACGGCCCATGACACTTATACAAAATAAGAGCTGAAAAAATACGAACTTGACGGCCGAACCGTGCACACCGAAAAAAACACTAAATACAAACAGAAATCAAATAAAAACATCACACACAGCAAGGGGGGACACCCAGGATGTCTGCAATTCATCTTACACATCAATTTAACTCCAATTTTCCCAGTTTACACATTTGAAAATCCCCTAAAGGCCGCCGGAAAAACAAAAACAAGGCTACACGACCCCTAAAGCCGCAAAACACCACCAAGCACATACGACTTTTACAAAAAGCTGTACGGGTACAACATACACTATTAGCAAGGACGATAAATCATCCACACCCGCTTACCACATACACATTCACCGCCATTTTACACCACTAACTTGCACCATGCGGAACTACACAGCTACACTAACGGTTTCTCTTCGCACACGCAGCCTATTTACCCTACACACTGCACACATTGCTCACACTTACACCTCAACTCAACAACAGTGCACATCTACATTGGATGCTGCAGGAGCATCAAAACAGATTGTTAGCTCTTCAGCACATTGCTTGCTGCATATATTAATTACAAATAGGTAAAGTATATTAATTTATGATTTAATTTATCTAGTAATTAATTATCATTACAACATACATATATACAAAACTTTAAAAAACACCACAATACACGATCGCAATAAACGGCGAAGGCGATCATTGCCAGCCACCCGATGAGCACCAAAGGCGCTCACCACAAAGCTCGCAATCAGCGCAAAACGTACTCAACCAAAACACTTAATTTGTGTGCCAAACACCATTCCTTGACTTACAATTCTATTGCTGTCATTTTTTGACGGGCAATTCGCTAGCCACATATATAGTTGTGAGCATTGCGGGTTGTTGTTAACGCTTGCGGCCCTCAAGGAGCGCCGAAGGCACGCATTGTGCTGGTGGAGATGAGCGCCATAGGCGCTCATCCCTAAGACCCAGTACGACTTAGGCAGTGAGCTCCAAAGGCGCTCACTGCGCTGGTGGAGATGAGCGCCGTAGGCGTTCATCCCCACGACCCGCAGGACTACAGATCAACAGAAATCTTAATTAGACAATTCACAATGCGAGACCCATAGCACTTTGAAAAAATCCAGTTGAAAAATTACGTCCAGTTACACTTCGCACCGGAAAATAGACCCGAATACGAGGTCCAAAAAGTACGAAGTTAACGCCCAGACCGCGCACATACAAAAACAAAGCAAAAAAAATTAAAAAAATCATTAAAAAAAAATCGCACACACCACAGGGGGACAGCCAGGACGTCCGGGAGTGAGGTTGCACGAGAATTTAAACACAATTTGCCCAGTTTCGGCACTCGAAAATCGCCTAAGCGACAAGAAAAATGGTGGCCCAAAAAAAAACGAAAACAAGGCTACACGCCCCCTAACCACGCAAAACACTGCCAGACCCATAAGACTAGAAAGCAAGACTTAGAAAAAGAAAATCTGAGGTAAAAAAATATGAAGTTAATGGCTGAACCGCAAACATCCAAAAACAACAAAAACACAAATAAAATTAAAAATAAATAAATAAACATCACACACAGCACGGGGAGACAGCCAGGATGTCTGGGAGTGAGGTTGCATGACAATCTAAACACAATTTGCCTAGTTTCGGCACTCGCCTTTGGCGCTCATTGCAGCCTAAGTGGTTCGCGGCTGTGTTGCCTCTCTTTGCGAGGCTCGCATGTGTGGACGACAAATCGCAGTTTGACAACAATTAAATGTGATAATTGTTTTTTTGTAGTGTGCCAACATTTCCGTATCGCCATACAGGGGTTAAGTAAATGGCAAAAATGTTTTGACATATTGCAAAAGAATGGAGGGCCCGGTCTTTAAGCTTAAAATCATGTGTATATTGTGTTTGTTTCCAAAGCATCTTACAAGATAGAAAACTTGCAGAAATCTAAAATTTTCACTGCTCCTTACACACTCCATACTGGCATTGAGAATAAGTGGGTGTGTTCTAATAATTGTGGGAGGAGTAAGAAGATTTGTTGACTGGTGGATTCAGATAACATTTCACAAGAAAACACCTTGTCGCTCCCTTCCACAAGCTCAGCAGAGGCAGCTTCGAAGTATACTTGTAAGTCTTGCCTGACCTGCTCTGCAGCACCTTTTGTACCTTAAAAAGGAAGATGACTATCATGGCCGCTTCCATGCACTAGCTAAGTCTGCTAAAATTTAGATTTTGAAAATGCTTTTATGGTAATCACTTACATTGCTGCTAATGTTGTTAGATTGTTGCATACTTCACAAGCATGTGACATGTTTTCTAATCTACAGTGGTCCTTAAAATACAGGCAATTCCAGGGGCTAAAGACGCGATACGTTTCTGACAACGGCTTTCAACCTGGATTTGTATGTAACTCGGATACCCGATGACACACGTAAACACAGACATTACTACTGAATTCTCAGTGAAAAATGCATGTATTTCAGAAATTAAAAGGTATTTCAACATGCTTTTAGGAGATCTTTACAGTGGTGTGCTCCAAATTGTGCTGAATTAAGTTGCCCTTTAGGTATAAGTCGGGTTGTCTGTAACCTGGGGACCACCTGTAATCATAAACTGCTTTTGCATATGCATGTACATTTAAACTTACCAATATGAAATATTTTTAACCTTCTCATATAGTACCTCCTACAAAACAAAAAACTCCTAGATTTAATAAGCACTGCAAGAGCTGTGATATGCATTGTAAAGGGTTGCAATGGTTATTTCCTGCAAGCCTTGTGAATCTACTCTGGTGTGTGGTTTGTGACATTTATGGAAGAAACCAAAAATAGCACACACTATTGCCAATGCTGGATAGACACACAGAATACACAGGAACATGAATCATACCAGATGGGTCACTGTGATCCACAATAATCTGGTCTGGTTTATAGACTGACTAGAATCAAATGTGTGTGTGATGCCTGCGTGGGGCCTTGTGCGCAGGCGAGCATTACTGTAGTATAACTGCGAATTCATGCTTAGTTTCTATAGGGGGAGGGGCGTTGCATGCGAGAGAGCGAAGACGCGGCAAAGAGGGCAAAGAGACAGACAGAGGGGGTGCACAGAGAGACACAGAGAGAGAGAGATAATGGTGGCACCCAGAGAAACAGAGCGCACAGAGAGAAAGAGAGGGGGTCAGAGAGAGAAAGAGGGCAGAGATAAAGGGAGGGGACATAGAGAAAGGGAGGGCACATAGAGAAAGAGAGGGCACACAGAGAAAGAGAGGGCACACACAGAGAAAGAGAGGGCACACAGAGAGAGAGAGAGAGCGCAGAGAGAGAGTACACGCACAGAGAGAGAGCACACGCACAGATAGAGCACAAAAGAGAGGTGGCACCCAGAGAGACAGAGGGCACAGAGAGAAAGAGAGAGGGGACAGAGAGAAAGAGAGGGCACACAGAGAGAAAGAGCGCACAGAGAGAGAGAAAGGGCACAGAGAGAGAGAGCACACACAGAGGGCACACAGAGAGAGACAGCACAGACAACTGAAGATAACATAGCATACTGTCATTTATGATGGGCAAGTTACTAGTCATGTTATATTTACTAACTGCATATTACAAATTAGAAATGTTATTTTCATTTTTTGCAAATATTGTTTAAAGGCCTTACTATGTCTAAATTTCTCTGTTACTCCCTTTGTGTCTAAAATAAAATAGATATCACTGATGCTACAGTGACAGAGGAACATTTTGCAGTGTGACATATATATGACATTTTGGAATGTGACACCTCCTATCTAACATCCTAACAGTGTGACACCTTGCATTAGTGACACCCTTCAGTGTGTGACAGACCCTATCATGGACATGTTATAGTGTTACTCTTCCTATAGTGACACCGTGCAGTGTGTGACAGACCCTATCATGGACATGTTATAGTTTTATTCTTCCTATAGTGACAATGTGCAGTGTGTGACAGACCCTATCAGGGACATGTTGTAGTGACACCTCCTATAGTGACAATGTGCAGTGTGTGACAGACCCTATCAGGGACATGTTGTAGTGACACCTCCTATAGTGACAATGTGCAGTGTGTGACAGACCCTATCAGGGACATATTGCAGTGACACCTCCTATAGTGACACCCTGCAGTGTGTGACAGACCCTATCAGGGACATGTTGTAGTGACACCTCCTATAGTGACACCCTGCAGTGTGTGACAGACCCTATCAGGGACATGTTGTAGTGACACCTCCTATAGTGACAATGTGCAGTGTGTGACAGACCCTATCAGGGACATGTTGTAGTGACACCTCCTATAGTGACACCCTGCAGTGTGTGACAGAACCTATCATGGACATGTTGTAGTGACACCTCCTATAGTGACACCCTGCAGTGTGTGACAGACCCTATCATGGACATGTTGTAGTGACACCTCCTATAGTGACACCCTGCAGTGTGTGACAGACCCTATCAGGGACATATTGCAGTGACACCTCCTATTAGTGATACCCTGAAGGTGTGACAGACCCTATCAGGGACATGTTGTAGTGACACCTCCTATAGTGACACCCTGCAGTGTGTGACAGACCCTATCAGGGACATATTGCAGTGACACCTCCTATAGTGACACCCTGCAGTGTGTGACAGACCCTATCAGGGACATGTTGTAGTGACACCTCCTATAGTGACAATGTGCAGTGTGTGACAGACCCTATCAGGGACATGTTGTAGTGACACCTCCTATAGTGACACCCTGCAGTGTGTGACAGACCCTATCAGGGACATGTTGTAGTGACACCTCCTATAGTGACAATGTGCAGTGTGTGACAGACCCTATCAGGGACATGTTGTAGTGACACCTCCTATAGTGACACCCTGCAGTGTGTGACAGAACCTATCATGGACATGTTGTAGTGACACCTCCTATAGTGACACCCTGCAGTGTGTGACAGACCCTATCATGGACATGTTGTAGTGACACCTCCTATAGTGACACCCTGCAGTGTGTGACAGACCCTATCAGGGACATATTGCAGTGACACCTCCTATTAGTGATACCCTGAAGGTGTGACAGACCCTATCAGGGACATGTTGTAGTGACACCTCCTATAGTGACACCCTGCAGTGTGTGACAGACCCTATCAGGGACATATTGCAGTGACACCTCCTATAGTGACACCCTGCAGTGTGTGACAGACCCTATCAGGGACATATTGCAGTGACACCTCCTATAGTGACACCCTGCAGTGTGTGACAGACCCTATCAGGGACATGTTGTAGTGACACCTCCTATAGTGACACCCTGCAGTGTGTGACAGACCCTATCAGGGACATGTTGTAGTGACACCTCCTATAGTGACACCCTGCAGTGTGTGACAGCCCCTATCAGGGACATGTTGTAGTGACACCTCCTATAGTGACACCCTGCAGTGTGTGACAGACCCTATTAGTGACATCTTGCAGTGTGTGACAGACCCTATCAGGGTCATATTGCAGTGACACCTCCTATACTAACACCGTGCAGTGTGTGACACCTCCTATTAGTGACACCTCCTATTAGTGACACACTACAATATGACTGCTTTATACAGAAGCGCTTCCCCTGGTATTTACTTCTATTATCTGACACCCCTCCTCTTTAGCTCCCCTCATATCCACCCCGTAGATAACACGGCATGCAGGCAGATAAACACTGACCTGCTCGGCCGCCGCCATCTCTTCCCTCCGCCTAGTCTGACAAATGAGAGAGGCGGTGACAAGCGGTGGGCACATGCCATTAACACAAAAAGGAGGTAATAAAATGAATACAAATCATTCTCATTGCCAAAGATAAATATAAAATAAGGGACAATGTTAAGAACATTTACTAATTTTATACTGTTATACTACGTCATTAAAAGTAGATAACGTTTTAATGAGTACATTGAAACTAATGCTTGAACCCCTCCGATTACCCCTATGTAGAAGTGGTACCTTCCTGTGGTGTATAGGAATGTGTGAGGGAGCAGCTGTCTGTCTATTTGTGCAGTAGGGCTGCTTTATATAGGCACTGGATGCCAGTAATGACAGACTTAATATGGGGCAGCTCTCCAAGGACTGACATTAATAAATCATATTCTTAAGGGAATACATCTCAGTCTCCCTTTACTTTTTTTCTTCATATCAATCTTGAGTAGGTATTTAAAAATAAAGCTGGAAATTGAGAATGTACAATGTAGAGCTGAGCTTTGTGAGGACACTTATTCCCAGGTGCAGGTGTCTTCTGGGGAAAATAGATAGTTATCACAATTATTACTTCAAGTACCACTGTAATACAACTGATGTTGTTTAGTTGTTCGGTCATGTCTGGCTCTCCGTGACCATATGGAATGCAGCATGCCAGGCACATATTGTGTCTGGTTGTGATTATCCATAAGGTTTCCATGGCAAAGATACTGGAGTGGGTTGCCAGTTCCTTCTCCAGTGGATTGCGTTTTATCTGCATTCTCTGTTATGACCTGCCCATCTTTAATGACCCTACATGGTATGGCTCACAGCTTCATTGAAGTACGCAAGTCCCTTCACCAGAACAAGGCACAGATCCGGAATGGATGTAATACCGTGCTTACATTATATTTTCATGAAGATTTACATAATAGACCATTTTTGAGACACAAACACATCCGACATAATAGTAAGAGATTCATTAGGCTATTGCAGTGGATGCAGATGATTGTAGTGGTAATTTTCCTCATAAGAAAGAGGCACCCCAGCCTTCCACAAAACACACTGCTATCCTTGTGATGTTTGGTGGATCTCTCCCAAAGATGATCTCAACTAGCTGCCCATCTGTAACAATGGACTGCATATTCTATGGAAAATTTAAATTAGGAGCACATTAATTACATTTAAAAAATAATACCACCTTTAGAGGAAAATTTCAGTATTTTTTTTTCTATGTTATTTTGATTAATTATATAAGATAATGGGCAAAATGGTTAGACGAGTGGAACTTCTTGAGTCAGAAAGTTGGATTTAACATGATTCAGTGTAATGACACAACATGGTATGACACTTAGCTTATTCCTGTTGCCTTTTAACAACACCCTAGAATATAGAAAATTGCATCTCTTAAACTTAAGGACCAATACATTGTGCATGGAGAGGATAATCTTAGCCACTGAATGATGTTGTTGTTTCTTTAAGAGTGACAGCCATACATACTTGTACAAACATACAATCTAAAGTCATAGCTAGGTAGCTATAATGTAATCTGTATGATCCTGAAGAGTTGTGAGTGGCCATTATGGATCACTCTATATGTCCCTCTGTATTTCTTTTGTTATTGCCACATTGGTTTCCAGACAGCTCACATTAGAGGATCCACTTTATAGTAGTTTTAAATTTAAATACAGTATTATCTTATGAAGTTCTCAAGGACATAAACTTGCAGTATATGTATTATTTATTTTCCTTAAGATTTTTGGACGTTAAACTACTTCGCACCAAAGTATTTCCTTTCCACAATTTACCTAGACCCAGGATGGGGACTTACTACCTTTTGTGATGAATGTACTTTGGTACTTCTTTCTGTTTATCTATATGTAAATCCAGACATAGTACACTTTTTAAAAATGTATAGTGCTGAAAAGGGTTTTTATTCAGATTTGGCACAGAGCTAGAAACATTTTAAGATAAAAAAGAAATGGTAGTAGACATGAAAAAGTAAAAAATAAGAATATATAGGAAGAGAGTTGGGAAAGAGTGGATAAAAGTACAAAGAAACAGAGGTACTTTATATGACCCCCTTAAAGTATCACTTTAATATTACATTTATTATATGCTGTCTTGAAGAAATACACTCCATAATGCACAAATATTTTTAAGAAAGTAAAAAACAATACAGCTCTTATTTTTTTTTACTATTACATGCAATTATAGTGCAGAGGGAACCACTATTTTTGCTTATGCTTCTTCTACAAGTCGGCTTAAACTTCATGGAAATATATTGTTAATCGTTATTGTTATACAGTGTGCTTTCTTTTTTCAATTTATACTCACTGAGCACTGTAAACGGACTGAAATGTTTAACTGCTTCTGGGGGCTTGAGTCATACTTGTCTACCAATGAGATCTACAGACTAAAATATGCCCTTTGTACTATAAAGTATTGCTGTTTGTGTAAATTAATTTTTAAATGTATATAATATGCTTTTAAATGCATTAATGCATAAAGCTGCTCAGTTGGAATGTGACAAGCCTGTATGCCTTTGCTTTTAATTTACAAGGCTTCTTACTATTGAGAAAGCATCTGAAAAAGCAGCTCATTGGCTGTCCAAAGTAAATATATGCATGTAATAATTAACAAATTAAAAGATTTATTATTTTTACAAAAATTCCATTATTTATTTTTCTACTTCTCTAGATCAAAGCATTGTTGGCCATTTATGAAATCTGGCCCAGTCCACCAGCAAAGTTCCTCACATAGGGCCTCATTCAATTGCGATTTGGCCAATTGAATAGGGCTCTATTTAAGCACATAGCAATTTTTTTACAGCAGTTTTTAGTTAGTTAACTTTTATCCAAAAGCAAGGTCTTCACTAACTAAAAACTTCTGTAAAAAAAATATGCTATGTGCCTATATAGAGCCTTATTCAATTGGCCAAATCACAATTGAATGAGGCCCATAGTGTCTGGAGTGACGCATTTCTAGTAAGTAATACACGATGCTTCACTTCCACAGGTATATGCAAACCATTTACAAGCAGGTTTCTCGGGTAACTAATGAGCCATATTCCTCAGTAATGTACAACAGTGTCTAGCCCCAGGAGAGAATGGTCATTATCTACATTTAATAAGTGTATGTTTCATAGAAAGAAATATTACAAGTTAAAATGATATAAGAAAAGACATCGTCCAAAGAAAGAATAATATAAAGCAGTTGATCCCAACTAGTAACAAGACACTACTTTAATGCTTTTATTCATTTTATCCAGTTCCTTAATTCAGTTTCATTATATTTCTTTAATCCCAGTGGACCACCTGAGTGATGCTCAAAGACCACAAGTGGTCCATGGATCACAATCTGGGTAAGTCTGCCATAGAGTATAAAAACGCAACATATACAATCTGGCTTTGGATGGTAGGCTTCCAATATGCTAAAAGATAAAGGTACAGCCATTGCAAAAGAGAGTTTGAGTTGGCCAACAGAGACACTTTTGGTTTGGGGAGTACGGGTCAGATGCAGTGAGGGGTCACATTGTATATAGGATAAATGTAAATCAGGTAGCAGGGAGAAGGTCACTGTTTAATGGAATTAGTGTATTAAGTGTATTAGTGAATGAGAGTATTGGTTGTCTCATTAGGATATGAAGAAGGTCAAGGGCACAATCTTTGGGTTCTCTGAATATGAGAGGTTTATGATAACAGCTGGTACAAAAAAGAAGGAATAAAAAAAAAACATGAGAGGTCTATTTCACAAAAAAGGCCAACACAATGAAAAAAAATAAGTTGAATAATGTCCAAATACAAGAAGACTCACTTGCAGGAGACATCCAGTGATCCAATTAAAAAATATCATTTAGTCATGGTTTAGTCATTAACAGTTGTACATATATCAAAAATACATAGCCACAAGATGATTTCTTGACATGTTTTGCTCCTATGAAAAGCATTTGAATAGTGTGATTAAAAGTATTGAAAGCAATGGACAGGTCAAGGAAAAAGAGTACATAGTTCTAAGACATTTGCCACTTTTTAGTTCTGTTGAATGTATAAAGCAGAAGTCTGACTGAATGTAGCTAAGAAGAGAACTTACAAGGTGCTTGTAGACTATGCTATCCACCTTGAAAGCAAAAGGGATGATAAAGGTGTGGTGGATTTCATATCTTTATGATCTACTTGATACTAATTCTAAAGCAGCTATCCAAAACTACTATCTGAAAGACAGCTTTAATAATAATTAATTATATAACTGTATATAAGGCACTAATTCTAACAGAAAGTTTATTCCCAAGTAAACATACCTTATATAGTCCATTTTCTAGCTGATTTCTGTTTTAACATAAGTAGCGAGGTGAAAGTACTTTCAACGTGTTGCTTCTGATAAAGGTCTAAAGCAACAAAGAATATCCCCAAAAGAAAGAAAAGTAAGAAGCCAAAATGGCGGTTTGATGAGTCTTTGAAAGTAGCCAAGGAAAGAAGGAAAGTGAAAGGTAGTGGAGGTAAGAAAAGATTTGTCCAACTGAATGCAGAATTCCAGAGGATAGCAAGAAGAGACAAGGAGACATTCAACAATGAGCGATGTAAAGAGATTGAAGAAGATAACCGAATGGGTAAATCAAGAGATCTCTTCAAGAACATTGGGAACCTAAAAGGCACCTTTCATGCCTAAGTGGGCGTGATAAAAGACAAAAATGGTAGGGACTTAACAGAAGAAGATCATATAAAGAAGAGGTGGCAGGAATACACTAAAGATCTATACAAGAAGGATCTTAACAGCAGTGATGACCTTGAAAATTTGTCCAATGAGCTGGAACCAGACATCTTGGAGAGCAAAGTGAGATGGGCCCTAGGATGTCTTGCTAATAATAAGGCTGCAGGAGTTGATGGAATCCCAACTTAACTATTCAAACTTCTACAGGATGATGCTGTGAAACTGTTACTTGCCTTATGCCAACACATTTGGAAAACTCAACAATGACCAAAGGACTGGAATAGGTCAGTCTACATCCCAATCCCAAAAAAAAGGCAGTGCCAAATAGTGCTCCAATTATGGAACAATTCCACTCATTTCACATGCCAGCAAGGTAAAGCTTAAGATTCTACAAGCTCGACTCCAACAATATCAACTATCAACAAAGTTCTGCATAGTTCGAACTAAGGTATTCCCAGTAGTAACATACGGATGTGAGAGCTGGAACATAAAGAAGTCTGAGCTCAGTAGAATTGACGCCTTTAAATTGTGGTGTTGGAGAAGACTGCTTAGAGTCCCTTGGACTGCAAGAAGATCCAATAAATCAATACTTCAGGAAATCAAGACAAACTGTTCACTAGAAGGTATCATGAGGCTGAAGCTGAAATATTTTGGCCATATCATGAGACGGCAGAATTCCCTAGAAAATACTCTGATGCTGGGAAAGATTGAAGGCACAAGAAGAAGGGGACCACAGGGGAGGAGATGGAGAGATTAAGTTACCTAAGCAATGAACATGAACTTGATGGAGCTCAGAGGGGCAGTGACTGAGAGATGCACCTGGCGTGTTGTGGTCCATAGAGTCACAGAGAGTCGGACGCGACTGAACGACTAAACAACAACAACAACAACAAAAGTAATAATATAAAAATAATATACTTTTGAAGAACTTTATTTGAAAATAGACAAGTTTTTAGAATGTATATAATAATAATAATAATAATAATAATAATAATAGTTTTATACAATTATGATGCTGATGAATCTAACATTTTATTTTGCAATGGTTGGAGATGACTTTGAATTTAGAGAGGAAGATCTATGTGAACAATAGAACTATTACCAGTGCTCTAATTAGCACTCACGCAAAGCTCATTAGTTTGCAAGGAAACACCCTACTGAGACAGAACATGTCAGACGTAGGTTCAAGTAAAGAAACAGGAAGACTGCAGTAAATAATAATTGCTTAAGTGAAAATGTAAAATAGAATATATGGATATTTTTAATTACGGCTAAAATAATTTTGTCCAGTATCAAGTTTAGATATTTAAAATGTCATAAGGAAACAAATTGACCACAGTGGTCCTTTAACAACATAAATCACAAACTGTTATCATGTGCCAATAAAATGTATTGTAAGAGGTACATGAGCATTGACTTTTCATCATCAGTTGCAAAGCATATACAACTATAATCACTATAGATTTTAATTATTACAATCGATACAAAGTGTGAGCATCATAGCACATATAATAAAATAATCTTGGTGAATACTGTGAAGGAGGAACTATAAAGTGCCAAAATAGGCACAGAGAGTCTTATTGAATCTAAGTGTAGGAAACATAAGACTACATGTTTAGTACTCATGCTTAAACAGACAGAGACAAGGGCACAGCTCTGGGAAGCTCTATTATATATACTAATGTTCTGTATTTAATCATTTGATTATCCTACAAGTATTATTGACAGCATTCATAATCCATAATCAACATTATTATATTGTGCTGGATGGCCATCAACTGCACTCTTCACTCTAATTGTTTCCATTATAAGCAGTGAGCATTTAATTGAACAACATATAAATGAACACAAATTAATATATACTACAACTGATGGAAATTCATTTATTTATGTGAAAAGTGACTTTCATAAAAATTTATCTTACATATAATGTTATATAACACACATCAGCATTACATAGGGAAATAATATGCCCATAAGTGGCATGACAAATACACTTTCAGCCTTATTAATTTGCGATTCGGCCAATTGAATAGGGCTCTATATAAGCACATAGCATATGTTTTTACATAAGTTTTTAGTTAGTGAAGAACTTGCTTTTGGATAGAAGATCACTAACTAAAAACTTCTGTAAAAAAAATGCTATGTGCTTATATAAAGCCCTTTTCAATTGGCCAAATCGCAATTTAATACGGCTGTTAGTTACCACACAATTCAATATGACAACATAGCATACTACATCCCAATATCAATATTTCTGGCAAATTTTTTTTATTTTAGTAATAAGTTTTAATTAGTAAAAAACTGCTCAACTGTTTAAAATTTGATTCATGGATTTAAAGCTAGACTCCCCCTTCTGGATTGCTACCTTGTCATATATACTATGTAAGGTCACCCAGGATGGGCAGGTCATAGCAGAGAGGTCAGACAAATCGTGGTTCACAGGAGAAGGAACTGGCAATCCACTAATGTGTCTTTGTGAGGCTAAAGTATGCTCTCGGCATTTCCAAACAGATTTTTCGTGCAAAAAAACAAACTTTTGTAATGTTTAAAACATGCTTTTTTAAATGTTTGAAAAAACTACTATGTGCTATGCCCCTTGAATCAATTAATTGCAGTATGTATTTCTAAGTGTCTGCCATGCAGTATGCACTATGCAAGCACCCTCTCATTGATCACACAAATCTGGGCACTCTCACCCACTGCCACTTTGCTTGCTGATCCTGAATACCAGAATAGTGGGAATGGCAGTCTGGGAGGGGGGGCAGAGGGAGGTGCAACCGTTGCTACAACTAAAAGGGAAAAAAAGAGGACAAATCTTGGCGTCCCTGACACCAATGCAAAGCAACCTGCAGAGCACATTGACGTCCTCACCCTGGTATATAAGGAGTGGGCAGAGGCCAGATAGCAGTGAGCAGTAGGACTCAGGGGCATCACTACAGACCAGGACAACACTCAGCAACCCAGAGACATGGCAGATACCCTGAGGAGGCTGGCTAATAGTGAGACATGCAGGCTGTTACAGGACAAGCTGGAGGAGTGGTACAAGGACTATCATGTGAGTCATACTTACTACTGATCATCATGTGCATTTATATATGTGATGCATTCACTTTATGTATAAATATGTAACACTAGTGAATTCATGTTTGCAATATAAATATATTTATAGCCACACATAATTAGCAACTTACTATTTTTGGTATTTTAATACTCGCATGTAAAAATATACAAATAACTTTTTTGCATACCATAAAAATTCAATGCATAATACCACAAGGCATGCAATGTATGGGTGCAAGTTTTTTTTTTTTATCTGCCTAAAATGTAGTAGAAGAGTAACAAATTAATTTTCTTGTGAGTGCTACTTAGTTTTACTACTGATCATCATATGTATATATATATATATATATATATATATATATATATATATATATATATATATATATATATATATATATATAATACATCTCTTCTTTTATTTGTAAGTAGTGAATTTATTTTTGCAATATACTTTTATGTATATCACACTCATTAGTGATTGACTATATTTTGTATTTTAATATGAATATATGCAAAATAATTTGTTTCACATACCATAACAAGTCAGTGGATCTACCTCAAGGCATACAATATATAGTGTAAGTTTTTTATCTTCCTAAAATACTGTATATTAGGCACCTTGGTAAATTTAATAGAAGAGAACACCTTTTCTTCCACAAAAATGGACCTACACAGAAATTCTAGCAGTTTGTGTTAATAAAATAGTCTGGTATTTAGTTTTTACTGTGCAATGCATATAACCAGGACCACAAATGCATTTGCAATATTAATATTCTGATCATTTAGTGCATGCACACATGTAAATCAATTCATGATGTTCTTGCAGAGAAAGATACCAGTGCAGTTATTATGTATATTTAATATCCTTACAATAATCTGTAATAATCTTCTATAAAGTGCATGTTTAAATGACTGATTACATAGAAATAAAGCAGATCAGTGTTTATAAGTATTATAACTACTGATCCCTATCTATTGTTATATAGATGTCTATGTGCTACTGTTGTGGTTTATCTTGCTGTGATTTAAAGCCAATGGTAACCAGGGACGCCAGTTGCCATGGAGACAAAAGTCCCATTCAGGGCAGAATTGCATGGCTGCTCCCAAGCTAGCAACCGCTATTGCAAAACAAGCCCTGCCATGTTCTTATGTGCTTGCATATTTACACTTCTATGTAAACTAACACTGGGCTGGCCTGTGTAGTACACACACCTTAGTTATTTACAATAGTATTTGTAGAAGATGAAGTAGGAGACATTTTATTGATAGGCCATCTATTTAATGTATATGGAACATTATCAATCACAGATATCACCATATATATTTAATATTACATTATTAGACACTATTTATCAATGTATACAAATTATATTAAATTGATTATCCATCTACTTTTTCAGATTGTCCACAGAATATACAGCACAGTAATGAAGTATGTTTAATAAATAAATATGGCGGAGCATTTGAGAACACTTAAGTAACTATTATAAATATTTAAGTCACACTAGTAGAAAGAGAAATTAGTGTTCATAACTAAGTTTGAAATGTAATTTACTTTAGATGTCTTTTAGTCCAACAAGTTCAACCTTTTAAGATCTCCTCAGATCCATATGCGGATTAGTTATTAATTGTAGAATAATATTTTTTAAATATTCAGCAATGTATTAAAATTAAATAGTAGCTACTTTTTATTTCAATCCTTAGCTGTGCCATGGAAGCTGGATCAGTACATATAACAAAAATATACAATCTTGAGTTACATAAATATAGAATACTGAATTATATACATTTACATTTTGTTGCCATTTAGCATACATTTTTTATATATGTTTATTTACAGTTTTTGTTGGCGTACATATGATATACTTTTAAGAAAATACTATAGGCTCTAGGCTACAGTCATATGTTCATTGCTTATATTAGAAGTTAACTAGTATTTTATTAATAGTATGCTTAGATATCAAGATTATATTAAAAGAACAGTTATAAAAAACATAATTCCTTTGTAAGTGAAAATGAGTCTATTTTCAGTGCAAAAACTACTGTATGTGATTGTAAGTACATTATAGTTTGTGCCAATGACCTTAATCTCTTTCAGTAGTAAATCCATTCTGGCTGCTTTCTGCTGCCATGGTACCAGCCTAACATGACATCACCCAGGCATAGAAACTAGCCCCTGTCTCTACATACATTTCCAGTAAGAAGTAAAGGGCATTTGTCTCATAACATATATATAACATTGCCTCATCCAGCCTTCTTTTTTTGTCATATAATATATTTAAAATAAATAAATAAATAACTTTTCTTAACTTAAATTTATGTACTTACTGCATTGTCCCAATCAGATGTTGGAAGACATTCCATTAAGATATCACTTTATCACTATGTAGTTTGATAGTAGTATGACCAGGCCTTTATTTGAAGATTGGTTCTAGTATAGACATTGTAGAAATTATAGTCTTCAGTTACAGTAACTAACATAACATTGATGTGATATATATATATATATATATATATATATATATATATATATATATATATATATATATATATATATATATATATATTATATATATATATATATATATAATATATTATTCATATATAAAATATGTATATTTTTAGATACAGATAATTCAACTTTATAAATGTAGTGTAATAAAATACAGTTTGGCCACACTATAAAGTTATAATATTGACAAAGAAGTATACAAGCATATAGCATAAGGACAAAATAGACCAGATTCTCTAAGGTTCACATATTCTGTGATCCCTGTTTTTGGTAGAAATGTGAGCTTTTCTGTAATTGCTGTTCCATTAAAGATAGACACCATGGCCAAGCTCTGAGAACCTTATGGAGATATGGAATTGTTCGTGTTTTTAATATTAAAATAACCTACCTAAGTGTCTGTTTGCATATCTAAACATAATTTTATTTACAAGTTTTAACTTAAAAGCTTTTTTTGTTTTCATTGTATTCACGAGCTGTGGGGGCAGACCTTTGCAGGGGCTGCTAGCAGATCTGAGTGAGTGAAAACAGAGCATTTAAGCACTTGTTAATAAAATCATGTTTAGATATGCAACATACATTTAGGTAGGTTATACTAATACTAAAAACAGGGAAACATCTATATCCCCTTATTTAATCTAATTGTGTATACATTAATAAAAAGGTACATTCAAGATTTTCCTTTATAAATAGTAACATCGGAGGAGATTCACTAAGCTATGACATGGGCTGCAAAGTGACGTGAAGTGCTGCAATGCCTATAGAAAAAATACCTCAGCACATCACTGCCCCTGCTATGCTTACTGAATCTTCCCCACAGACCTAGAGTACATTTCCAAATGCTGCTGAAGAACTCCATTTGAAGGATTTTAATAAAAGGAGTTTTAATAAAAGTCTCCCCAGTAACAACAACCCAATGTAAAATCTGCCTTACACTATCCATTTATTCTTTAGGATGTGCAACAGTTCTGCTTCTGCCTTAGCATGAATAGACTTGCAGATGCTGTGAGGCCTTTTGATTTCTTTTATAGTTCACTTAGCTCTAACAAAGCCGTCTTCAGTCCATCCCACGTGGTTTTAATGGCTATGTTGCCATCGAAAGTTATTTCAGGCTAAGCTGGAAAAAAACCACAAGTTGTCTGAATGTAAACACAGATAAGAAATCATACAATACAAGTCTGCAATGCCTTTATTCATTGACAACAACCCACAGCATTTTCATAAAATATTAGCGATAACATATAATATTTGGATAATTTGGGGACCCTACAAGAATGGAAACTCGCTACTTACAATCTAAAGGGAATGAAATAGGCAGAGACTTGGAGAAGAGTAAGAGATAAGGAATAATAGGGATCAGGAAGGAAGGGAGAGTTAGAAAGGTGAACGGCTCTATTATGTAATATGTTGTCTGACCCCTTACAGTGAAATAATATAATCTGCAAATAGGAAGATTTCCATGCCTCTATAAATTGAGTATGAATAGGGGCGGGTGGGTGAGGGTCAGTGAGGAAGGGAAGTGCTTTCAGGATTTCAAAGAATTAGCAGTGAAGCCTGTGTGTAAAAGAAAATGGAGACATGGAGTGAGAGACAGATGGAACAGTGAGAGAGGGGTGAGAGATGAAGAGAGAGAGAGATATTAAGAGACAGGACATGCTAAGACATGTGAGTAGGAGGAAGTTTAGGTAATACCAATTTATCAAAAAGTAAGTTGGTTTGATGGCCTTTCCCTATATAATTGATTTCTAGCCTGCAGAAAACAACTTACAGATCTAGACCGGGAAATTAGTGCATATAAACTGTATCTCATGAATAGAAACAAAAACAGAGAATTGGTTTAATTGAATTGATGGCTCTACATTAGAACAATAATTTGTGATTGGATCCTTAAGACACTTTAAAGGGCAGGACACATCAGTATAAATGTAAAGCATTGCAATACATGCATACAATCAGAGCCATATTTGCTTTATTACTTATATAAAAATGATTTAAAGATGTATTTAACAGCATGCAGAACAAACTTCTCACTCCTTTCACACCAAGGAAAATAAATAAAAAAGGTAATCTACAAAAATAAAACTGCAGTGAGCTCCCTAGATTATGTCATGTTGTTCATTATCATTTTAACTTAACACCTCTTGCAGTGGGAAAACTCTTGCTATGTGCTTTAGTAAAGACTTGATAAATATAATCACTGTTGCTTTTCATTTGAAAGACAGAGATGAATCTATTGAAAGCTGGCCTCTTTTAATTGAATGATTGTGCAATAAAAAAAGTTGTCACTATAGTGGTGGATTGTAGAAAACTGTTTTAAATAATTTCAAGAAGCTTTATAATAATATGATGATGATTTGTATTTTCCTTCACAGATTAACTCTTGTGACAACAATCTGAACATGTGCTGTGAACTTCTTGAATTGAATTCCAAGATTCAGGGTCAACTTTTTACAATCCTAAATGTAACAGCTCGGGACGGTGAGTAACTTTACAGTAAACAACCAGTTTTATCTTATAACAGTGTGGAAATCTAGGGATTTGTTCGTTTGAATTTGGCTACAAGAAAAGTGACATCACCTCAACAATGCATTATATTTTTTTTCACCTGATAATTATTAGTATTGCTTTATTATTATTATTAAGATTATTATTATTATTATTATTATTGCTTCTTCTATTAAGGTGCAAAGTCAATGACTAAGGTTGAGAATTATGTGCAAATGCATGTTTTTATTGAACTGACATATATTTGTCAACAATTGCAGTTTTTTATTTCATCCAGAGTAAAGTAATTTTGCTAAAATATTTATGCATGTCTTGCCATTTATCTTCATAGTATCAGAGAGCAAGCACGGCTAGCATGACAGTGTTGACCACATATGGCATCATTGTAATGCTATAATCTATATTTATAATGTATCTATGTGTGCATGCAGTGCAAGCAGGGCTAGCATGACAAAGCAGTGACCACCAATGGCATTATAGTGTTATAACTTATATACAGTAACTGATAATGTGTTTTTGTGTGCATACAGTGTAGTAGTGCCTGTTAATGCATTTTTATGTATGTATTAGTTTGTAGATGTATTAGAATTTGCGGGAATTTATATTTTTGTGTTTGCATATTTGCGTTATTCACAAAGGGAGATATAATTATAATGGGGATATTTTAGTTTTTCCTTGCCCCCAAGAAAAACTGGACGTTGAAATAAATCCCAGCATAATTTCATATTTCAAGTACAACCCAATAACTTCATGTGAAGCTGAAATCTTTTTTTCTTGCTAAAACATGTTCACTGACTGATTAGATAAAGATAAATACGAGAAAAATAATAAAAAGTACGTTTTAACCGCCTTTAGGTAGAATTGGTATGATATATTTGATTCTATTTTTCCATAGTTTAAAACATGTTACCTAATGTAAAGTTTTAAAAAATAGGAATAGAATGTATTGACATTTAAAGCTTGAATTTATTTTTCTTTAACTGGATACCCTATGATTTGCCTATAAGTCCAGTGTGTATATTCGTGCATGTGTTGTACCTTTAGGTGCATATTTCCATGTATATATATTTTATTATTTTCATGTATATAATTCTCAACTCTAGTTATGGCACTTTTCTATTTTGCCAGTTTCTCCTCCATATTTGTGCACAGTAGAAACTGCCATTGTAAGTTAATTTTTTGTCACTTACATTTAGACTGACGAGTCCATCAAACTGCTGCTGAGATCTAAGCTGTGATAGTTATATTCATGTAGTGTAGTGCTCACGTCACCTACTCACATCACCTAATATAGAGAAGTCTTGTCATGATAAAAGGAAAGCGCTAAGAGTTTTAAACATATATTTGAACTTCTAATTGAACTTTTTCATACAAGGAAAACTTCTGTTTAGGTGAAAATACATTGATGTCCTATAATTATAGCATTCTCTTTTGAGGAGCTAGAATGGATAAGGGGTAAAAACAGCCTTTCATTTTTTAATATTTATGCAGTTTAGTTCATTGGTGGGGTATCCCAATAATGTTTGTATACCTTTCTGCTCAATATCGAAGCGCATTGTATTAAAAAAAACATATTTTAATCACTTAGGCCCTCATTCAATTGCGATTTGGCCAATTGAATAGGGCTCTAAATAAGCACATAGCATATATATTTTTTTAAAGTTTTTAGTTAGTGAAAACCTTGTTTTTGGATAGATGCTCACTAACTAAAAACTTCTTTAAAAAATATATGCTATGTGCTTATTTAGAGGCCTATTCAATTGGCCAAATCGCAATTGAATGAGGGCCTTAATCATTAATCATTAATAGCTGGAATAAAAGCTCACCAAACTAATAGAACACTATAGTTACAGATTTCTTATAATCTAACTACTAAAGACCATATTTTTTTTATGAAAGCAATAAAAAAGTAAAGACCTCTGTGGTTTAATTATTTTTATTTTTAGTGAATCAGAAATGAAAACTGGTAAGCCAAGTGTTTAACTTTTATTTGAATATCTCCAGGTGGTCAATACGCGGGTGTTGATACTATCAAGAGTCGTTTCTTACCATGGCTGGGAACCTGCTTTTCGACAAGCTCCTCGGGTTCATTCTCTGACTCCAATTTTTCTCTTCTTCAGGTAAGAAAACTAATTTGGAATCACTTTGTGTGCTACCTGTTTTTTTAGCATTGCATGCTTAAATTGGATGTTATTTGTTTGCTTAAGGCTTGTAATTTTTGTTTGAGATGTTCAGTGGTGTGGTTTTACTTAGGCTAGCAAGGCCCAAGAATAAGACAGCACATTTCCAGAGGGCAGTCGGCTTACTCAAGTTAGTGTATTGCTTTCCAGTGAAATTCTGTGCATAAAACTTAAATATAACTCCTGGAGATGTTCAATATTTTCTGTTTAGAGGACCTATTATATGAGTTTATTCTCCTATTGAAAAAAAATGGTTAAAGGACCATGGAAAGTGTTTTTTCTTTGTTGCATCTGAAAAAGGATATTTCAAAGTGTTTTTTTTTTATTTTTTTAAACTAAGGCCTTATTGTAGAATACATTGACTAAATATAGCTATGTGAATCATACTTATTTGCCAGTGTGGCTTCAGTGTGCTATGTGCACAAAGAGGAACTTCCTTTTAGTTTCAAGGAAATTACATCAACCTCTGGTAGACATTTATTTCAGGTTGGAAATTTGTACAAATATTTAAACATATATTTTGTATATATTTCCAGGTAGTTCACAATAGTACAGAATCTTTTAACACCCACAAATACTAAGGGAAAAACTGAGCTCTAAAACTGTGCTGTTTATCAGTGTATAACAGTCTTGTTTAATACCATGGTTTCCTACACAACTGCTGGAGATCTTGAATGAGGATTTTAGAAGTTTTATGCAACTGCTAATATCTCTTAAAAGGAACATGAAGTACATCAATTCTGCTCTACATAATCAAACCGAGCAGTGAAAATCAAGTGAATATTGATCAGGACTTTTACATAACCTTATACCCTATTACTTCAACTACCTGTGGGATTTATTTTTTACAGTAAACTCTGAGCATTTAGAGGGAGCTTGTAATGTAAAGTCCCTTCTGAACTGGAAGGAATGTGCGACTCCTGTCTAAGGTCAAGTTAAATCAATAGGTTGGTTGAGTGCCATAAAAGTTATCACAACAGCATTTTTAAACTTTAAGGCGGTAAAAAGCTTAAAATGAAAAAAAAAGGTGAAACTACACAAAACGACAAAGTCAGAGGTGCTTAATCAGAGAACAAAATAACCTTAATAGGTTAGTTCTATGGACATGATAACCCACTCTGAGAGCAACGTATTTTAGCTCACTTGAAAATCTCCTGTAGTATATCAGTCTGGTCCCACTCACTAGAAAAATGTATTATATATTTTCTGTTTGATTTAAACTGATCAGCAAGATGATGACGATTAGTTTTAATGACTTTAGTGGCCATTTAATCATTTATTATATTACATTGCATATGTTCTATGAAGCTGTATTTAAAATGTATAATATTTTAATGGTGGAAAGTAGCATATTGCTATAGATGATGTCATACAAAAAAGTATGAAAGGCCTGTTAATTCATGTGTGTGTTTTAAATTGTGCTTTCTACATTCAAGAACACAAGAGTGATCAAATATTTGATATAAAAATAGTTTTTGAAACCATTTAAAAAATGAGGCTTAGATTCACAAAAATTAGAATTTACAGAACGATCAGTAGCACTCTTGATGTCTTCGCTTGCCACAGTTTGAGCATACTATAAATCTACGATAACCTCTACAGATCCCCACTCTTACCTGTTTTACTTCTTACAGTCTAATTCTATGCCGTATTTTTCAGGAATCTTTGGAGAGAGACAAAAAGTTACGTGAACTTTCATCATCCCAGGAAAGAGAACTACATAAGCTGGAGTCAGATTTGGCGTCTACACGCAAGGAACTAAATTCAGTAAAACAGGAGTGAGTCACATTCCAAAAATTGAATGTTTTTTTTCATGGCATCAAGCAATATGGAATTTGTGTCATAATGGAGAATTAAACCAAAATATAAATCATCGTAGACAAGTTACAGTGTTTTTTAACCCAAAAGATTTCTTCAAATTTCTTTCTAATAGCTGTAACTCTAACTCAAGTTCTCAAGTGAGACCAGATCCAGTAAAGCAAGTAAAATAAAATAAAATAAAAATGATTAATTCGCTGAATGACCCATCTTTACTTAAATAAGATGTCCTGAAAATCGGGTATTATATAGGCCCTTGAGGATCGTAGCTTGCTTTTCTCTAGCATCTAAGTAGTTTTTCCTTTTAAACTATATCTTTAGATACAGTAATTATATTATGTTGTTAATATATACATCACATTATACGCTATATTATATATGGGAAAATGTACATAAGCTTCACATGAGATGTGAAGTACTTTACTACGATCCAAATTTTCCCATAGGATATAGACATTGCATCCATCAGAACAGTAGTTGTGAAGCTTAGTGAATTTGGGGAAAGTATATTACAATCCAACAAGGACTTAACAAGCAGAGTCAAAAGGTCTCAAGCCAAGTGCCTACATAACTCCAAAGTGACATACCGTATATTAATTAGTTACATAGGGGCACATTATTCCATATACTGCAACACATTCTGAGGTGTCATATATCTATAAGCTACAGTTGTAAAGCAATATACAATTGTTTGAATATTATATTTATATTAGTTCTCCTATCAGAAGGACGGTATATTTCACTTCATTATATAATAGTATAGTCTGATGTCAGAACAATCTTGCAACAATATTGTGATATTACCACTATAAAATTATAAGGACTGTAGTATATATATTTATGTATTTTAAAACTTGTATTATATTTATTAGAAATCTTAACATAAATATGATATACATTATTTAATACAGTTGCTAGTCTATATTGAAATGTAAGAGCGTGGTAAAGTATATACATTTTACCTATAATATATAGAGGGCATTTGAAAGGACCACTGCACAATACTCATAAACATAGTCTTCAAAATTTAAAATTTTCCCTAAAACTGTTTATGTCAATGGCTTACACAGCTGCTAATATTGTTAGTTTGGTCCTTTAAGGATTCTCTAAAATGTATCATTATAGGCATTTATTATAATGCTTGATTTGATTCCATGTCACAAACTTTTTTTTCACAGCCTAATTGAGTCTCAAATGGAGTTAGAAGACACGAGAACCAAATCTGCAACCACTCTCCTGGCAACGGAGGACGAGCTCCTACAACTAAGAGCACAGTAAGAAAAACAGCACTGACGTGACCCTGAATGGTGTTTTTATGTGTTCGACAAACATACTTTAATCTGTTTTACTTAATCGTTTATTGAAAAAAATATAATTTGGCCCAGCTCTCATGGGTGTGTTGTCCAAAGAGTGAAACAAATAACTTAATCCTCAAAAACCCCTGTGCTTTACAATGTGATAATGCAAAATCAATAACAGCGTTATAAACCTGGTCATATCTAGCTTCCTTTTTCTAAATGTCAATTATTTTTTATTTTGGCAGGAGAATGTATTTTCAGAATGTAATACCATTGACTTCAATGTTATCTACAGGTTGAGAGCTACAGAAGACAGCGCACATATAAGAAAACGAAATGCCCTGGAAGATTATGAGCAACAGATAAGACTTCTGAAGGATGAGATCTCTATTCTGTCAGCTGAAAGGAGTATACTGCAGGGCAGGTACGCTGTGAGATAAATATAGAGATGTCTTTTGTGTTCGCTTTATGGAATTTATAAAGTGTGATTTAAACATTATCAGCCTTATTAAATTGTGATTCGGCAAATTGAATAGGGCTCTATTTAAGCACACAGCATATTTTTTTTACAGAAGTTTTTAGTTAGTGATCTTCTATCCAAAAGCAAGGTCTTCACTAACTAAAAACTTCTGTAAAAAAAATATGCTGTGTGCTTATATAGAGCCTTATTCAACTGGCTAAATTGCCATTGAATGAGGCCCTAAGCATGCTTAGAAGCTGTTCTTGGCTCTCATTTCCCAGGGACTGATTGAGGGAAGATAAATGCCCCCTTAGACTATGCTCTGTGCTTTAATAGAGCCCTATTCAATTGGCCGAATCGCAATTTAATAAGGCTGTGAAGGTCCACTGAAGTGTCATATTTATATTATGCTGTTTTGAAGAACTTGACTTGGTAGTGTGTAAAATGATTTTACACAGTTAATTTTTAACTATTGTATTCAATATAATATTAAATATTCTTCTTTGTTTGTAAAAGGATTAGAAACCAGGAAGGAGTGGGAGAAACTGTTGTTTATTATAAGCTCTGTATTCAGTTCAGTTAAACACATCCTCTTCAAATAATCCCTTGACAACAGAACACAATGGCACAGTAAAGCACCATAGGATAACCCTCCCCTCAAGCTACAGATAAACTAGCATTACAAGATGGAATTCTCCTTGACACAGCCAGTGATCTATGTATACATTTCTTATCTAATAATGCTTTTATGTTCCTATATTGCATAGCTGCTATGTTTGTTATTTTGTTCACAAGAATTTGAAGATGTTATCAAGCCGTGGTCCTTTAACCGAGTGACACTAACGAACACATGTACCCAAATTTAAACGCGATCTGAATGATCTGAAACTTAGAAAACTTATATTAAAGTGACATAGATGGACAATAAAACTACTTGGTGGACCACAGTGGGAACTCTGAGCTTTCAAAAAAGTACCACATGAAGTGTCATATTTATAGTATGTTGCTATGAAGAACCTGACTTGATAGTGTGCAAACTGTTTTTACAAAGTTTAAAATAAATAAATACAGCTTTTATTTTTAACTTTTGTATAATTTTTATGCTGCAATGGCAGCAGACATTTTGTTTTTGTTGCTAGCAGACAATCTGGGATAAATGGGAGGAACCTTGGATTCAAATAACATTCAGACTGGCACTTTACATATCCACGTAACAATAGAACACAATAGGAGGGTAGGCCAGTATAATAACCCTTCCTCAAGGTTAAGGCAGAGATCCAAGATGTGCTGCCCCTTCATGCTAATGACGAACACAGCTCACTTTATTATTTGAATGCATTGCATTTTCTTTTGATAATCTTACATTGAAGCCTGTCAATAAGCCGTTCAGTTCTTCCACTATTCCCTCGCTTTGTAGTCATGTGAAATCATTGCTGATCATTGCACATGCTCATGCTGATTCTTGAAATTGCTTTTTGGCTGACAATAATATTCAGCATTTCATTTGACATTTAATTCTACAAATCTGAGCATATGCAAACTTTGAATAATACATATATTGAAAAAACAATCCTTCTGGCACTACCTTAGTACACATCCCTTCCTTTGACTTTATTTTTCTGGGATTCTCTGAGTCTCTATAAGCCAATGCTTCAACCTTTGAATCCAAATTCTCATTGCGTATCAAGGACTTAGAGCTCATTGTGCTTTAGTAAATGCTAAGTAATGCTTCAGAGAACTGTATAATGAAATATGTGCTTGTGAAATGAGTGCTACATTAACCACTAGCTTTTGTTCAGCCTTCAACTTCCTCCAATTATATATCCAGGGTAACAAATATGTACAATTCCATTGTATCACTTTGATCAACAATTTTATTTTCAAGTACGAAAGTTTTTTGTAAAGTTTGCTCTTTTGAATCAACAATATAACATTTTAATTTGCAGTAATTCCTATTCTATATGAATCCAAGCCCTTTTACCCTTTTTGTTATATTTACCTATTTCAGACTTACCAGGAGCCGTTCTTCAAGTCCTGTCCGTCACACCAGCAGATCATCAAGCCCATTCACTAGGAGCGAGTCACCCACTGCTGCCAGGCTTACCAACTCCTCACGCCATGCCCGCCTCATATCCAGGTTTAATGATATCTATGCCAATGATCGTGTAGACGCCCAGACTCATCTGAAGCGTTACATTGATGATCAGGAGATGGTCCAAAGAATAATTTATATTGCGGTTGTGGTATGTAGAATAATCTTACAATCTGTTAAAATAATAAATGAATAAAATACAGAATAGTTCAAGGAATGCGGTGTACAATAATTCTGACACAATTTTCTTTCTGTGTGCAGGAGTCATTCCATGCAGCCAAGATGGCATTCAGACAGTTCAAGCTCCGTGTGAGAAAGACGCTATCTCCCTCTCATATGGGACCTGAATCACTTGAGGACGTAGTCATCGACTACATAGTTCGCAATCTGGATCTATATGATGTCCAGTGCAGTGTTAATGTGAGGTTTAATTCTATCTCTTCTAATAAATGCACACTGTTAGTACACATACAATGTTTTATTCATCTTTACAGATAATGCATATTATTGATTACTTTGGTACGTGCCACTAGACAAAAAGAAATGCGTTTTAAAAGTAATTTGCCACAGTTTAGCTTTCTCTGGCATTTATGATGGATACTTTTATTTTTTTCAGACAGGACATATGACATAAATTATTTCAAGAATTTCAATGAACACGATGTATAGAAAGTAAAAAATAGTCTTTTATTCAGTTATGCTGTAGTGGGTGGGCATTGCTATTTTTTTTTTCTACATCTCCATAGATCAGCATTTATTAAATAAAACACAATTTTATGAAATTATTGACATGACACACCAGATATAGATAGGTAGATAGATAGATAGAGACATAAGCTAAAAAAATTGTTGAAGATCAAAATTCATAGGTTTAATTATTAGTTTTTCCACACTGGCCTTCCTGGCATGGACCCTGCTCATAACATACTTTCATATGTTACTATGTGACCATGCTATAGTCTAAGGGGGCATTTATCTTCCCTCAATCAGTCCCTGTGAAATGAGAGCCAAGAACAGCTTCTAAGCATACTTAGGGCCTCATTCAATTGCAATTTGGCCAGTTGAATAGGGCATATTTTTTTTACAGAAGGTTTTAGTTAGTTAAGACCTTGCTTTTGGATAGAAGTTCACCAACTAAAAACTTCTGTAAAAAAATAGGCTATGTGCTTATAAAGAGCCCTATTCAACCGGCCAAATCACAATTGAATGAGGCCCTTAGAGTTTGGGACTGACTTAACTGCCAATCACAGCCAGCTCCATACCTCCTACTATCAGTCTCCAAGGAATAGAAGGGTTCTGGGAATGCTGGGAGGTTCTAACTGACTGAGCTGTCAATCACGGCCAACTTATAGACCTCAATGCACCACACAGCACACAGCCAACTAGCTGCAACTGATAGACACCCCGGCTCATTAGTAAAGCAGGACACTGGATTATGGCTATAAGAAGTACCAAAAGCTCATATAAACTGTAATATATTGGGGTGAAAAAGGTATAATTTTACAAAAATGAAAGTGCATTTATATTTTATTTTGATGCCTGGATCTGTCCCTTCAAGTAATTTTATTTTGAAAGTAAAATAACAGCATGACACTATATTGAATGTGCAGTGTTAATATGTATCATAATGTTATATATATATATTTCCTTTTAGGATGTTATCAGTGCAATGAATGTAAACCCTAAAATCTCATTCCCACCTGAAGTGGACTTTATTCTCATCAGTGGATTTATACGAGAGGTGTGCCGTGTTGCTTTTGCCATGCAGACCCTGGAAATCCCATTGGACATAGCTTTCTCAGTTGATGGAGAGCTCTTTAGTGACAACAAGTAAGTAAACATGGTCTGTAATATAAAACATCCATATGCTACAATTAAAATACGTATAAACAAGAAGTCCATTGGTCACCAAACAGTTATAATCTTTATTGCCTTAAAAACACAGTAATACGTTTACCGTAATTTTACAGCAGGTCTGTATCAGATTTGAATTTGCACCTTCCACCTCCCTTGTATCTCCAGTTAAAATAGTCAAAATACATCCTAAACTGATTGAACATTAGCATACAGAAGCAATGTTATTGTCAATAGACTCCTCAAGGAAACATCAGTTCAAGTTGATTTCTGTCCAAACTGGAGTTTCAAAGGCCTTTCAAGGTTTAGAAAGATCAGCTTCCCTTTAAAGTCTAATCAAGGACAACAATACAATCATGCGGTTTGACCAATGCTTGCACCCAGTGAAGAGGTCCGTCAAAAATCAGAAACACATTGGATACTCAATTCAGTTTATATGCTCAGTTTCTAAAATGACATGACATTTTATTTAATTTTTGTTTTCTTAGGTATCGTCGCACATATGATTCTGACTTTACTGCACCACTGGTTCATTACCATGTATGGCCAGCTCTGATGGAAGATGACACTGTAATTGTTAAGGGAGAGGCAATAACAAAGAGAGGTGCTCTGGTAAGATCAACTGTTCCTTACCTTTCCAAGAGCCAGCATGAAACATGAAGACTGTATCTTACTATTCGTTTTGAAATTCTGAGAAAATAGTACTTTGCGCAGATTACGCCTTCTCTATAATTGTAATTATACATAACCCTTATTGAAATGTAAACTTTTCCCTTAACTGTGTAATAAATGACTCCCAAGTACAGTGAAAATTCAATATGTTCCAAAGTGTTGGATCATGTTTCATTTCATTCTCCAAATGGGAGAGTTTGAGTTTTGGTAGATCTATGTAGCACTGTTTTAATTGGGGTACTCATCAATTATGGTATTTCAGATGGCCAGTCTTTTCGGATTACTGAATTACCATAAAGTAATGCATTGTGATCTGAGCCACATCAAACACCAGATAACAGTTGCGGCTGCTAAGGATCTTAGTACTGTATTTATTAACACTTGTTAAATATAATATTTTTAATGTACTGATTTTTATTTTCCTTTGTATTTTCTTCATAGTGGTGTTCAACCAAGAGTAGAAGTAGAAGCTGTAGTCCACTACGTTCTCGTTCAGCTAGCCCAGGCAGGACCTTGGTAAGTATTCTACCTAACAACATGTGTTGAAGTGTACATAGCAAGACAAAATAAAGAAATGGTGGTCATCAGTAGAAGACAAATCCAGGGATATTTTGCAGAAATGTCTCAGCCTTCTTAGAGTACCTTCATTAGCATAATATACATTGAAAAATTGCACTGTTGGCAAACGTATGGTAAAAAAGAATTGATGACCATTTCTTGTTGTTTTATTTTCATTACAGAATTCTAGAAGCCGCAGCCCATCACCTCTCAGAAGAAGTGGGACCCCAAGTAAGTTGAACATGTTTTTATCTATTAATAAGTTTGGCTCACAGCACAGTCTGTTCCTATAATGATCAGTAAATCGAGGCTGATGTACACCAATTGTTTCATAATGCAAATTAGGAGTTTACTGCATATTTTCTAAATTGATACCTCATTATATCCATGGTTTGTATTATAATAAAAACCAAAGATAACTTAAATATTTATAATAAATGATTTATTATTCTAAGTGAAATCATGGCAATGCAATCCATATATACAAATAGAATATTACTGAATTTATCATTAGGCACTCCACTGTCAACCTATGGCATTTTCTTGCACTGTTTTATACATAAATACGCCTACAAAACATACCCACAGTATTAGTGAGTAATTGTTTTGGAGAAATTGGCTTAGTAAATACAAGTCTCCCTGCTATTGATATCAAGTCAATGGTAACCAATCTAATCTGTACAACTGATATCTGTGAGAGCTGATTCATGTCCATTTTTTCCCCACTAGGATTCTAAGTGACGGACTTTTCGTGTGACACTTACCCATCAGGAATTGGTCTACATCAGTGGTGCTTCACTCTATCTCCAGTGTACCTCAGACCTCCATTATGATAATGTGAATGGCTATTAAGTAGATCAAAGCCTTATGTGTTTTACAGTTTTACAGAGATTTCTTATGTTTTTGTAATTGAAAACTAAGTGGCTTGTATTGGTTTTTAGGTCGCAAATGGCAACTTTCTATATTCTCAGCAGTTTACAGCAAATGTGAATAAATAATATAGATATGACAAAGGTGTTAATGCCGAGTTTTACTGGTAACCTGAGATAATAAATTGATAGCCATGCAAGCAAACCGTTTTAAATGTGTGACTTTTTACAACAATAAAATTAAATGGACTTTATATTTATACACTTTTATTATTGATTTAAAGAATAAATTATGTTTTTTTGTGCAGAAAATAATTAGACCCATTTTAAAGAAATAGATAGGGTATATCCAGAGCATACAGCTGTATGCATGACTCTAACAGGTAAGACATGTACCGCTGTATTACTACTCATTTACAAAATACATGCCCTCCGTACTTTAAATAAATTGTTTTTAAATGCCTGTTGTGTTCCAACAATACATTGTTAATACATTTTTAATTAATATTATGGATTTTTATACAGTTCTATGCACACAAAAATATATGTGCATTTTATATCAATATCTGCTTTCTTTACATGTACTAAAAGCACCATTAAAGTTTTATTAATAAAATATACATTTATATTAGTTTAAATGTATTTTGTGTTTTGTAAATTTTTTCCGCAGCAATTTTAGCGGCAGTTTATATTCACATTAGGAAAAAAATTAGAATATTCTGGTTTGCACGGCTTATTTCTAAACTCTTATTTAATAATGTAAGATGTTGCAATATCGCTATAAAGGTAACACACAAGGAGGTGGAGGTCAGATGCTTGTTCCACCTCTGCTACTTCTCATTAGAATACCATGTTGCTGTTCTCAGTGGATCATGATGATAACACATTGGTAAATACTTGTTATTGGGGTGGTATGGCATTGTCACTGGATTATCATTGTAAATGAGTACGGATATGGAATGGAAGATGTATTTTGCCTTGTTTCACTGTGGGCATCTTTAGGGTGCATTTACAACTTAATAAAAATTAAAGTAGGTTGAAACTAATGGGCAAGGTTGTATTTATGCATAGGCATACGAAGCCCAGGCCTATTGGGAGAGAAATCAAGAGAAATAGAGAACGGCAAAGACGCTAAAATAAATAAAGGGGGTATATGGAATGATTCACCACAGAACATTTTCCCACACAAATACTATACAACGGAAACCAGTGGATTGTAATGCTTCTTTTTGCTGAAAATAAATGTTATGAGGTATTTAATCAGTTTCCCAGCTGCATACTCAAAACTGGTGCAACTGATATGCTCTAGATTTATCAAAATATAATTTTTTTTTAGGTAAAGTGAACCCCAACTATTTCCATTTTCTTAGCTTTTTGCTGCTGTATCGGGAGGGTGTGTTCTTGTAAAACTAATCAACATTACATTAGTCTTTATGAAAGCATTGGCAGATTAAAACTTCCTCTCTGCATCCAAAGTCTCCTTCCATCTCAGGAAATAGATCATCAAAAACCAAGATGATAGATTACATTGAAAAATGAATAATTTGCTTTGCCATTATTAATCTCGTCAAAATTATGAATTCTAATTATAAGGCTGCAGTGACATTTTAATTAAGTGAAGATAGTTCAGACAATCGGTTTATAGTTAGATATGATGATTTCAGATTTAAATCCTAATCAGAAAACAACAGTGTGATGTGGTTTTAACTTATGTAGAATGTCCTGCACGTTGCACTTTTGAAGCTTCCTGTTCCAGTTTCTAGGTTTCCTTGCTCCTTTAAATAATCCTTCAGTCTCCTAAACACATACTAATGGACTACGATTCAGCCTAATATGCAAAACAGGTTTCAAATAATATAAATTACTTTGGCAGCAAAATCTAGTCTGCCTGCAACACAGTAGGACAAGCCAATTGCTTTCCATGTGTAGTCACAGCTGATGCAGTAAAAACCTAGCACCTGCATCTGATTGGATGACAAATCCTAAATACATGTGAAAATATTAAAATATTCAGGCTGACCCAAATTTAAGTTATATGTCACATGTATTTTTTACATAGAATTGAAACATTACAGATAATTAAAGTGATATTGAAGATTTCTGGATTTCACTATGTTTATAATATATATTTTTATGTTTATTTACTTTATTTTATTAAGAACTGTTAAACCTCTTTGTTTGTACTGCCTAAAATCATACATATACTACCTGCTTGGGTCTACCCTCTGTAGCTCATGAAGACACTGTAGTAATGTCTGTGCATTGTGTCATAATAACCAAATCTGTGACAATGTTTCAGCAACCTGTTGTTATATGTTGCTGAGAGATTGGTTTATATGAGACACTGCACAGTCAGTTTTACAAAGTCTGTGTCTTCGTGAGCTGCATAGGGCAGACCCAAGAAGGTACTATTTATTTGACTTTAGGTAGCAGAAAATAAGCATATAAGCACTTCTTACATAAAAGTAAAATACAGAAAGCTCCCATATCCCTTTAATAATGAGTAAAAAATAAGCATATAGTTAATGTAAAAAATGAAGGTACTAAAAAAAAATATTTTAATTTGACTAAAGATTTCAATGGAATTGCAAAAAATGTTGCCATTAAATTTAAATAATAGTTTATAACATTGTTATGAGACTTTCAATGTTTCCATGCACGCTGTGTCTGTTTTTTTTCAACCTGATCTTCTGTGTCAGACATTTTATTTTCAGAGCTGACATTTCAGTTTACTTATATGTTGTTTGGTGCTTTAATTCTTCTTGTTATGGTTTTGATATGCAACATTCTAATCAAATAATGATTGTATTTTGCAAATTCAATGTTCAGTGTTCATTTTAATACATACACAGTTTAATTACTTGCCTGAATAAGATGTACACATTTGTTCCAGAAATAAATGCATAAAGAAAAACTCTTTGTTTCATATTGTCACTTATAATATCCTTGTCAAATATTTTAACTGGAATATGGGAATAATTTATTGAAAATATAGAACAATGGGAAGAAAGACACGTAAAAGTAAATGCACCAACTCAGACCCCAAGTTATCCTCAAGTGTTCAAGTCAAACAAGATGAAAAGCTTTCTATATGCAAACAGTGACTAAAAATTTTTTTTTTATGTTCATGGCTTTTACAGACTGTATCTTCTCCTGAAATATAATGGTCCCTTAATATTTGGAATCCTTGGCTTAACTAACCTTACTGCTCCCACTTGCATCTAAAGTAGTCTCAGCCCCAACCTGTAGTCAAGTCATTAGACTAATGCGCTGCACCAAGCACTCCTTGTGCAAAATAAGAATCTGACCACACTATGTCCAGGTTCCATAAAAGTCAGCACTTTTCTTCTTTAATCCTTATGTTTCTTTCTTCTACTTCTTATATTCAAAGTTATTATGTTCATTGTCTGAGCAACTGTCAGTGCTTCTGGCTCAGTTTGCAGTCTCTTGCTTTCAGCCAACCCATCAATGTTATTTATTTTACTTTAGTTGTTTGCCCGTCATAAATGACAGGATAATACTTTTATTCACCCCCTTCCCCTTTTCCTTTCCCCTTCTCCTGTGACTCTTCCCTCCCCCTCTGTCTGTTTTCTCCCCCTTTCCCCATCTGTCTTTTTCCTCCCCTTTGCCATCCCCTGTGTCTCTCCCCTCTCTTGTGTCCCCCAACCCCTGTTACTCTTCCCCACTCTCTCCCCTGTAGCTCTTCCCCCTCAACTGTATCTCTTTCCCCATGTTTCTTCCCCCCTCTCCCGTGTGTCTCCCCTCCTGTGTCTCTTCCCACCTCCTCCCTCCCCTGTTTTTTCCCCCCACTCTCTCCCCTGTGTCTCTTCCCCCCCTATGTCTCTTTCCCCCCAAAATATCGATTCCCCGCATCCCATGTGTCTCCCCTCTGTATCTCTGCCCCCTCCCCTGTGTCTCTTTTCCCCATTCTTCCTCCCTCCCGTGTGCCTCTTTTCCCTATTCCTCCTCACTCCCCTGTGTCTCTTTGCCCGCCTCCCCTGTGTCTCTTTGCTCTCCCTCCCCTGTGTCTCTTTGCCCTCCCTCCCTTGTGTCTCTTTGCCCTCCCTCCCCTGTGTCTTTCCCCCTACCTCCCATGTGTCTCTTTGCCCTCCCTCCCCTGTGTCTTTCTCCCTCCCTCCCCTGTGTCTTCCCCCCTCCCCTGTGTCTTTCCCTGCCCCATGTCTTCCCCTCCCTCCCCTGTTTCTTTCCCCCCCCCTGTGTCTTCCCCCCTCCTCCCCTGTGTTTCCCCCTCCTCCCCTGTGTCTTTCCCCTCCCTCACCTGTGTCTTTCCCCCCTCCTCTGTGTCTCCTCCCCCCAAAGCCACTGCTAAAGCCATGCATGGTGCGTGCTCATGTTGCACGCTGCGTGTGTGGCAACATAAGTGTGTACGCTCCTTATAGATCGTTACACACTTACAACAATTATGTTTTTGTGATTCTTTATCACTATGTGATATATACACACTGTCTTATTGTAAAGCTTCTTCTTGATTAAAACTTGTATAAAAACCTTTCAATAAAAACGTTAACAAATATAATATAAAAATTGATGGACAATTGCTGTATTACCATTTCTATCACAAGCAGTAATCAATTTGTAAAAAAAAAACATCATTTTATAACCAACACACAACAAGGGTTACTATTAAATCCATGCTGTAAACATATCACTACCTATACATTTTGAATGAAGTTTGTTATTGTAGTATATGGTTTTGCCTTTATACTGGAAGCATCAAACGCTCAATCACAGTATCCCCAGCAAACCAGACATCTTTTTAGAGGTACCAACTATGGGCCTCATTCAAATGCAATTTGTCCATTTGAAAATGGCTCTATATAAGCACAGAGAATATTTGTTTTACAGAAGTTTTTAGTTGGTGAACTTCTATCCAAAAGCAATGTCTTCACTAACTAAAAACTTCTGTAAAAAAATATGCTCTGTGCTTATATAGAGCCCTATTCAGTTGGCCAAATCCCATTTGAATGAGGCCCTATGTTGGTAACAGCTCACACGTGTTAGCTGAAACTTACAGTAATTCGATACTCTGCCGATGCATTTTGGGATGTTAGTACACAGTTTATTGGCAGCCATCCGTATAGGTAAGAATGAGATGAACAGGGCTTGGCTGTGAGCATCCATAAACTGCATTTGTATGTTTTCCCAGGCATTTTGGCAGAAAAGTGAGCAATTAGGGTTCTTAGGGGGAATTATATTTGAAAAACAGTAGATGCAGCTAATGACTTTGCAGCTACATCTGCCACCATGTATTGTGGTTATACATAATACATAATTGAACCTGCTTAATATTAGCGCCGGGATCCCCTGTGGTCCATGGTTAGGATTTGGTGCTTTCACTGCTGCAACCTAGGTTTGATTCCAGTCAGGGAACCAAGAGGTCACACCACCCTGAAGCCAAGCAAGGTTAGGCCTGGTCAGTACTTGGCTGTATGCTGTGGCCCAGTGGAGAAGAAACTAGCAACCCACTCTAGTATCTCTGCCATGAAAACCAAGTGGAGCAGCATGACCATGGACCTAAAGATGTGCCATTGAGTTATGGACCATGAGGTCTCAGAGAGTTGGAAATGACTCAACAATTATTATTATTTTATTATTATCTTTATTTATATCGCGCCAACATATTCCGTAGCGCTGTACAGGGGTTGAGTACATAGCAGAAAACAAATTAAACACCTTGTAAAGAATGGAGGGCCCTGTTTTTGAGAATAAAATCAAATGTACATAGAGCTTGTTTCCAAGGCCTGACACAAGATTGAAAACTCGCAAACTTACAATCTAAGGGTTTAGGTGTGATACAAGAGGGTGACAAATACAATTGAAAGCAATTGGTTCAGTAAAGTGGAGGGGTCTGTGTGTTGTACTGTAGATTGTGGGTGTGAGTGTTATTAAGCTGTGGAGTGTTCAATTGTACATGTTAAGGCTGAAGGTGATAAGATTTTTTAAACAGGTGTGTTTTTAATAATTTCTTAAAGGTTTTGAGGCAGGAAGATAATCTAATGGAGCGGGGCAAGGAGTTCCAAATGGATGGGGAAGCACGAGAAAAGTCTTGAAGACGGGGGTGAGAGGAGGTGATGAGAGAGGAGGAAAGAAGAAGGTCGTTAGCAGAACGAAGGGGCCGGTTGGGAGAGTATTTTGAAAAAGAGCAGAGATATAAGCGGGTGCACTGTTGTTGAGGGCTTTATATGTTAGGGTCATGATTTTAAATTTGATTCGGGAAGCTATGGGAAGCCAGTGGAGTGATTGACAGAGAGGGGCTGCAGACACTGATCGTTTGGTATTGAAGATGAGTCTAGCAGAGGCGTTCATTATGGATTGGAGGGGAGACAGACGAGAGATGGGGAGGCCAGCAAGGAGGGAATTGCAGTAGTCGAGTCGAGATATGATGAGAGAGTGAATTAGAATTTTAGCTGTGTCTTCTGTAAGATAATGACGAATTTTGGAGATGTTTTTTAGGTGAAACTGACATGATTTTGTTATTGCTTGGATGTGAGGAATAAAAGAGAGGGCGGGATCCAGTAGAACCCCAAGACAACGGGCCTGGGAGGTAGGGGCGATGATGGTGTTGTCAACAGTGAGAGATATTTGAGGTGTGGAAGCTGTAGTAGAGGGTGGAAAGATTAGAAGTTCAGTTTTAGACATGTTGAGTTTGAGTTGACGGGTGGACATCCAGGAGGATATGCTAGAGAGGCAGTTGGAAACTTGAGCTAAAAGAGAGGGGGGGATAGATCAGGTGCAGAGAGGTAGATTTGAGTATCATCTGCATAGAGATGATACTGAAATCCAAAGGATTTTATAAGGGTGCCAAGGGAGGAGGTGTAGATGGAGAAGAGGAGGGGGCCTAGGACAGAACCTTGGGGAACGCCAACAGACAGAGGGAGAGGTGAAGAAGAGGTGCCAGAGAAGGAGACACTAAATGTACGATCTTTAAGATAGGATGTGAACCATGAAAGAGCTGTGTCCTGGATGCCAAAAGAGCGGAGAGTTTGGATTAGAAGAGGGTGGTCAACTGTATCGAAGGCAGCAGAGAGATCCAGGAGAATTAGAATAGAGTAGTGACCCTTTGATTTGGCGGTTAGCAAGTCATTAGTGACTTTTGTAAGGGCTGTTTCTGTAGAGTGTTGGGACCGGAAGCCAGATTGGAAGGGGTCAAGTAGGGAGTTGGAGGAAATAAATTGAGTGAGGCGATTGTAAACAAGCCGCTCAAGGAGTTTAGACGCAAGGGGAAGTAGTGAGATAGGGCGATAGTTGGAGGCAGAAGCTGGGTCAGAAGAGGGCTTCTTGAGAATGGGTGTAACTGTGGCATGTTTTAAGGAGGATGGAAACTTGCCAGTGTTTAGGGAGAGGTTGAATAGATGTGTGAGAGCTGGGATAAGTGTGATGGATAGGGGAGGGATTAGCTGTGATGGAATAGGATCATGAGGACATGTGGTAAGGTGAGAGGTTGATAGTAAAGTAGATACTTCATCCTCGGTTACAGGGTCAAAGGAGTCCATAGTGGAGGTGGGATTGGGGAAGGGTAAGGGCTGGGTGTTGTCGGTTTGGGGAGAGGGTGGTGGGGTAGGGCCAAGCTGGGAGGAGAGCTCATTTCGGATGGTATCGATTTTATTTTTAAAATGGCTGGCAAAGTCATCAGCAGTGAGAGAGGAAGGGGCAGGAGGTGGGGGTGGGCGGAGGAGGGTGTTGAATGTAGCAAATAAACGTTTAGGGTTGGAGGACAGGTTTGATATTAGTGATGAGAAGTAGTGTTGTTTGGCAAGATTGAGGGCAGAGAAGTAGGAGCGCAAGGTAAACTTGTAGCGGAGAAAGTCTCCTGAAGTGCGAGATTTCCTCCATAATCGTTCTGCAGTGCGTGAGCATCTCTGTAGATAGCGTGTTTGTGTGGTGTGCCATGGTTGTGGTTGAGAGCGAGGGCGTTTGCTTGTGATTATGGGGGCAAGAGAGTCAAGGGTGGAGGTTAGCGTAGTGTTGTATTGTGAAGTGGCGACGTCAGGGCAGGCAAGGGTGGTGAGTGGGCTGAGAAGGGGTGTTAGTACATTTGAAAATTGTTGTGGGTTGAGTGCTTGCAGGTTTCTGCGTGTTCTGATGGCAGGATTTGAAGAAGGGCGGTGAGCGGTAGATGAGGTGAGGTTGCAAGTTAGCAGGTGGTGGTCAGATAGGTGAAGTGAGGAGATGTCAAGGTTGGAGATAGTGCAGAGATTAGTAAAAATAAGGTCAATGGAGTGTCCACCACAGTGAGTTGCTGAATCTGTCCATTGTGAGAGGCCAAGGGAAGAGGTAAGTGCAAGTAATTTTGCAGTTGTTGGGGAGGTGGGGGTGTCAGTGGCTATGTTGAAATCGCCAAGAATGAGTGAAGGTATATTGGAGGAGAGAAAGTGAGGGAGCCAGGCGGCAAAGTTGTCCAGAAATTGAGAGGGTGATCCAGGCGGGCGATAGATCACAGCTACTCGCAGAGGTATAGGAGAGAAGATGCGAATAGTGTGGACTTCAAAAGATGAGAATTGGAGGGAGGGAACAGGGGGTATGCAGCGAAAAGTGCAGCGAGAGGATAGCAGTATGCCCACACCTCCACCTTGTTTGTTCTCAGGTCTAGGAGTGTGGCTGAAGTGTAGACCACCATAAGAGAGTGCAGCAGGGGAGGCAGAGTCAGATGGAGTGAGCCAGGTTTCTGTGATAGCCAGTAAATTGAGGGAGTTGGAAATGAAGAGATCATGAATGAAGGTAAGTTTATTGCAAACAGACCTTGCATTCCAGAGGGCACATGAAAAGGGCAAAGTAGATGGTTTGTGACAAGTGATGGGTATTAGATAATGGGTGTTTTGGGCATTAGCTGCCCTGGGGACTCTGCGTGGCTGACAGCAGGTGGGAATGAGTGAGGGGCCTGGGTTAGGGGATATATCCCCACAAGCCATCAGAAGAAGGAGAGAGAGTAAAATGAGATGGGAGTAGGACTTACAGGAGCATTTCTGCTTTTCAGCTTTAGAGGAGGGATGAAATAGTGACTGGAGGAAGGAGAGGAGCTCATGGGAGCAGAGAAGAGGAGAGGAAAGCAGGGAAGGTGAGATAGTTATATTATTGGAGACATGATGTCTAGAGACTGTGTAAGAGAGTCTGAGAAAGAGGCAGCAGGTTATAGTGAGGAAGATGGTGTGAGAAAACATTGTGACACTGTATTAACAAGTATTCTTAAAGGGGGGGTGGTTAGAGGTGATAAGCAGATGTCACTGATTGAACAGGTGCAGGTAATTAGTATGCCTCAATATATTAAGTGTAAAGAGGGGTGGGGATTGCTGTGTTTCTGTGGAATATTCTGTGGAATATTCTGTGTAGTATTCTGTGTAGCAGTGTGCATTCAGATATCTGAGAGACAGAGAGGGAGTTATTTAGGTGGGTGGAGAGATAAGAGCAATAAAATTGGGTGAGTGAACACAGAGTATTTTGGTTTACAAATCAACAGTAACATATCCTGATAATAGCACTTCAACAATCTCACTTACACTTGAATAAGAGAATTTCCCTCTCTTGAGTCCATTCTAAATTCTTCACTCATGTATATACCAATCAATGTATTGCAGAAATGTTCTAAAAAAGTTAACATTTACTGATATAAATAACCTAAATGAACAATTAAGCTTGCAATATACAATAAACATTACATATAGAAAGCGCAGTTTCTGGCTAGTACAGTATTTAACCACAAGATGTCACTGTTGCCTTATACTATAATGGAGAGCTTTATTTGACTTGGTATATTACATTTTTTTAGTTTCATCCATTCTAAGCATATTGTAAACATTGGCTATAATTCCAGAATGAGGTTAGACTAAAGTGAGTTCTTTCCTAATTACTCAGAAATACAATAAGTATGGCAGAATAAAACCACATGTTCCACTGAGAATGCCAAATTTAATTCAAATCACAATATATTATGTATTGCTTTAAGGTATTTGGTAGCCTAATTTGAGTAAACTACATATTTGCATGGTCTGTGTCATACTGTTTAGCACAATTATATGTTGACTATTTAAAGCTGAACCACCAGTGCAGTTTACTATTTTATCAACCCATATAACTTTAGATCTATTGTATTGCAACATACTGATAATCTTAGAGAAATACCATCTAGTATCAGAGTTTAATGTCAAGAAGAGTGAGAAGTACAGCTAGATTCTCAAGCATCCAGGTGAGCATACCACTTTAAGAGAATATGAAGAAGGATTGGGGACATCTAAGCATGTCTGAGATATGCTAATACTATCCTGATGGCAAAATGAACAGGCAGCTTAGAGACCCTAACAGATATTTTATGCCATCAGATCTATGCTACTACAGACTTACAGAATGCATTTATTTGCTGCTGATATGATGCTCATGGACGGTAACACACCATGCTGATCCACTTGGTATTTATGGCTAAGATACTGGAGTGGGTTGCCAGTTCCTTTTCTAGTGGGCCACAGCATACATGTCCTGGTATTCCTAGGTGGTCTCCCATCCAAGTACTGACCAGGCCCAACCCTGTTCAGCTTCAGGGAGGTGTGACCTCTTGGTTCCCTTACTGGGATTGAACCCAGGATGCAGCGGTGGAAGCACTGAATCCTAACCACTAGACCACCGTAAGAGGAACATTATTTCACACATATATTTTATTATAAAATGTATTATAACATTATATGCAACATGTCTAATAAAACTATGTAAAAATGTCCAGCGTCGACAGACTCTTTGTTTCTCATGTAGAGTTTTCACACCATATGGGCATTGCTAATTTTTGGTTCTTGCAAGAAAGACAACAGAAAGGAGACATTCTAGAAAAAAAATAAACAAAGAATACGTCATTGAAATACTATAAATGTTTAATTCTGTCTCTTTCCTTCTCCCATCTACAACTTGCATGATCTTGTCCAGGAATACAATGTGACACTAGCCTCATCACTTGACAAACATGTCCCTTTAGTACCCTGTAGATCAGGGCCTTCCAACAATAGGCCTCAGCTAGATTCATCCATGCACATGTTCTTTTATACAGTCCTCAGAATGCTTATGAAGAAAATCTCACACACTTGCTGATTTCCTCTATTATAACTTTCTACTGCACTTCTTTTTTCTCTTCACCATGCTAAGCAAACATATGTTCCTCACTAACACAAACAAACAATTTCTTCTCACTTCCAATTCATAGCAAAAATATATATTTTCTGCTTATAAATATAGCAAATATATGCAAATTCTAGCACAAACCTCCCTTCTGGCTTTCTTAAGTGTCCATTTTGCTGTGTGTTCCTGTTTTCCACCATCTTGGAGCATAACTTGCACTTATTAACAGTTTAGTTGGCTAGAGCCCCCCCCCCCCCCCCACCCCCATAACCCCCCCATGGATTCAATTCTCTCTATTACGATGAGTCGAAAACCAACAACAAATTTAAACAATTGTGCTGTTATGTACAAGGAGAGGTGCTTGACAATAATGACACTTGTGTCACATCTCACCAGATCACCTGGGAGAAGATTATCTTTAATAAATGTCTTGAGACTGGACAGCCCTACCTTGACGGCATTCTGATCAAATAAGGTAGAGCGCTGTCCCAAAATTAACCATCTTTATAGGGTCACAGAAGTTCTCCACTAACAACTACCTTCATGAGACCTGGGGAGGCTTAAAGACATATTAAAGTGAGGTGGGTTGTGAATGCATCTTGTAGGAGCATCATAACCCACCTAGCAAAAATGTTTGCATTAAAAAATGTGCTGGGGGTGATGTAGACACCTCCAGCAATGGGCGATGCGCATATAGGGTACAAAATGATAATTTCTTACCCTCACGTCCTGAGCATCCGCAAGCTGATTGGCTTTTCAGCAATTCAACAAAGAGTGGTGACGCCAGTCGTGACGTTAACGCTCGATCCGAATACCCCCAAGCGGGGCTCGGAGCTTTCGGAAGGAAGGAGGGGAGTGGCGGAGGACGCGGCACACTGTTTGTGTGTGAGTGGATGTCTGTGTGTGTGTATGTGCATGTCTGTGTGAGTGTCTGTGTGTGATTGAATGTCTGTGCGAGTGTCTGTGTGTGCATGTCTATGTGAGTGTCTGTGAGTGAGTCTGTGTGAGTGTCTGTGTGTGTGTCTGTGTGTGAGTGCATGTCTGTGGGAGTGTCTCTGTGTGTGAGTGGTTGTCTGAGTGTGAGTGAGTGTCTGTATGTGAGTGCTTGTCTGTGTGAGTGCATGTCTGTGTGAGTGTGTATGTGAGTGCATGTCTGTGTGAGTGTCTGTGAGTGAGTGTCTGTGTGTTAGTGAGGGTGAGTGTCTGTGTGTGAGCGTGTGTCTGTGTGAGTGTCTGTGGGAGTGCATATGTCTGGGTCTGTGTGAGTGCATGTGGGTGTGTCTGTGTGAGTGAGTGAGTGAGTGTCTGAGTGTGACTGCATGAGCGTGTCTGTGTGTGAGTGCATGTCTTTGTGAGTGTCTGTGTGTGAGTGCATGTCTGTGTGAGTGTCTGTGCGTGTGAGTGCTTGTCTGAGTGTGAGTGAGTGTGTGAGTACGTGTCTGTGTGAGTGCATGTCTGTGTGTGTGTCTGTGTGTGTGAGTGCAAGTCTGTGTGAGTGTCTGTGTGTGATTGAATGTCTGTGCGAGTGTCTGTGTGTGCATGTCTATGTGAGTGTCTGTGAGTCTGTGTGAGTGTCTGTGTGTGTGTCTGTGTGTGAGTGCATGTCTGTGGGAGTGTCTCTGTGTGTGAGTGGTTGTCTGAGTGTGAGTGAGTGTCTGTATGTGAGTGCTTGTCTGTGTGAGTGCATGTCTGTGTGAGTGTGTATGTGAGTGCATGTCTGTGTGAGTGTCTGTAAGTGAGTGTCTGTGTGTTAGTGAGGGTGAGTGTCTGTGTGTGAGCGCGTGTCTTTGTGAGTGTCTGTGTCAGTGAGTGTCTGAGTGTGAGTGCATGTCTGTGTGAGTGTCTGTGGGAGTGCATATGTCTGGGTCTGTGTGAGTGCATGTGGGTGTGTCTGTGTGAGTGAGTGAATGTCTGATTGTGACTGCATGAGCGTGTCTGTGTGTGAGTGCATGTCTTTGTGAGTGTCTGTGTGTGAGTGCATGTCTGTGGGAGTGTCTGTGCGTGTGAGTGCTTGTCTGAGTGTGAGTGAGTGTGTGAGTACGTGTCTGTGTGAGTGCATGTCTGTGTGTGTGTCTGTGTGTGTGAGTGCAAGTCTGTGTGAGTGTCTGTATGTGAGTGTGAGTGCATGCCTGTGTGAGTGTCTGTGTGTTAGTGAATGTCTGTGTGTGAGTGAGTGGGAGTGAGTATATGTGCATGTCTGTATGAGTTCATGTCGGTTTGAGTGCATGCCTATGCTTGTCTGAGTGTGAGTGAGTGTCTGTGTGTCAGTGCCTGTGTGAGTGCATGTCTTTGTGAGTGTCTGTGTGTGTGAGTGCATGTCTGTGTGAGTGTCTGTGTGTGAGTGTGTGTGTGAGTACATGTCTGTGTGAGTGTGAGTGAGTGTGTGAGTGAGTGTCTTTGTGTGAGTGTGAGTGAGTATCTGTGTGTTAGTGCATGTCTGTGTGAGTGTGTGTTTAAGTGAGTGTCTGAGTGTGAGTGAATGTCTGTGCGAGTGCATGTGTCTGTGTGAGTGCATGTTGGTGTGTCTGTGTGTGTGAGTGTCTGTGTGTGAGTATATGTCTTTGTGAGTGTCTGTGTATGAGTGCGTGTCTTTGTGTGTGAGTGGAAGTGAGTATATGTGTGTGAGTGCATGTCTGTATGAGTTCATGTCTGTGTGAGTGCATGTCTATGCTTGTCTGAGTGTGAGTGAGTGTCTGTGTTTGAGTGCGTGTCTGTGTGAGTGTCTGTGTGTGAGTGTCTGAGTGTGAGTGGGTGTATGAGTGAGTGTCTGTGTGTGTGTGAGTGAGTATCTGTGTGTGAGTGCGTGTCTGTGTGAGTGTGCATGTGAGTGAGTGTCTGAGTGTGAGTGCGTGTCTGTGTGAGTGTCTGTGTGAGTGTCTGTGTGAGTGTCTGTGTGTGTGAGTGCATGTCTGTGTGAGTGTCTGTGTGTGAGTGTGTGAGTACATGTCTGTGTGAGTGTTTTGTGTGTGTGAGTGTCTGAGTGTGAGTGGGTGTATGAGTGAGTGTCTGTGTGTGAGTGTGAGTGAGTACCTGTGTGTGAGTGCGTGTCTGTGTGAGTGTGCATGTCTATGCTTGTCTGAGTGTGAGTGAGTGTCTGTGTTTGAGTGCGTGTCTGTGTGAGTGTCTGTGTGAGTGCATGTCTGTGTGAGTGTCTGTGTGTGAGTGTCTGAGTGTGAGTGGGTGTATGAGTGAGTGTCTGTGTGTGTGTGAGTGAGTATCTGTGTGTGAGTGCGTGTCTGTGTGAGTGTGCATGTGAGTGAGTGTCTGAGTGTGAGTGCATGTCTGTGTGAGTGTCTGTGTGAGTGCATGTCTGTGTGAGTGTCTGTGTGTGTGAGTGCATGTCTGTGTGAGTGAGTGTCTGTGTGTGTGTGAGTGTCTGAGTGGGTGTATGAGTGAGTGTCTGTGTGTGAGTGTGAGTAAGTATCTGTGTGTGAGTGCGTGTCTGTGTGAGTGTGCATGTGAGTGAGTGTGAGTGCCTGTCTGTGCGAGTGTCTGTGCGAGTGCATGTTTCTGTGTGAGTGCGTGTAGGTGTGTCTGTGTGTGTGAGTGTGTGTGAGTGCATGCCTGTATGAGTTCATGTCTGTGTGAGTGCATGTCTATGCTTGTCTGAGTGTGAGTGAGTGTCTGTGTGTGAGTGAGTGTCTGAGTGTGAGTGCATGTCTGTGCGAGTGTCTGTGTGAGTGCATGTATCTGTGTGAGTGCATGTTTGTGTGAGTGTGTGTGACTGTCTGTGTGAGTGCATGTCTTTGTGAGTGTTTGTGTGTGTGAGTGAGTGTCTGTGTGTGAGTATCTGTGTGTGAGAACATGTCTTTGTGAGTGTCTGTGTGTGAGTGCGTGTCTGTGTGAGTGCATGTCTGTGTGAGTGTTTGTGTGTGTGAGTGAGTGTCTGTGTGTGAGTATCTGTGTGTGAGAACATGTCTTTGTGAGTGTCTGTGTGAGTGAGTGTCTGAGTGTGAGTGCATGTCTGTGCAAGTGTCTGTGTGAGTGCATGTGTCTGTGCATGTGGGTGTGTCTGTGTGTAGGAGTGTCTGTGTGTAGGAGTGTCTGTGTGTGAGTGCATGTCTTTGTGAGTGTGTGAGTGTGAGTGCATGTCTGTCTGAGTGGTGATTGTCTGTGTGTGAGTGCTTGTCTGTCTATGAGTGAGTGTCTGAGTGTGAGGGAGTGTCTGTGTTAGTGTCTGTGTGAGTGTCTGAGTGAGTGCATGTCTGCAAGTGTCTGTGTGAGTGCATTCTTTGTGAGTGTGTGTCTGAGTGTGAGTGTATATCTTTGTGAGTGTCTGTGTGTGATTGTGTGTGTTTGAGTGTCTGAGTGTGAGTGTACGTGCATGTCTGTGTGAGTGTCTGAGTGTGAGCGCATGTCTGTGGGAGTGTCTATGTGTGTGAGTGTCTGAGTGTGAGTGCATGTCTGTGCGAGTGTCTGTGTAAGTGCATGGCTGTGTGAGTGCATGTGTCTGTGTATGTCTGCCCCCTTACCCTACCCCCTTACCCTTACCCCTAACACTGGGGCTGGGGAGGTGAATGTGCAATTACCTGAGGCTGGGGGAAATGACAGGGGCAATTACCTGGGGCTGGGGGAAGTGACGGGGCAATTACCTGGGGCTGGAGGGCAATTCACTGGGGCTGGGGCAGGTGATGATGCACTTCACTGGGGCTGGGGCAGGTGATAGGGCAACTCACTGGGGCTGGGGGAGGTCACAAGGCAATTGACTGGGGCTGGAGGGCAATTCACTGGGGCTGGGGCAGGTGATGGGGCAACTCACTGGGGATGGGGGAGGTCACAGGGAAATTCACTGGGGCTGGGGCAGGTGATGGGGCAATTCACTGGGGCTGGGGGAGGTCATAGGGGAATTCACTGGGGATGAGGCAATTCACTGGGGCTGAGGCTAGTGATAGGGCAATTTACTGGGACTGGGGCAGGTGATAGGGCAACTCACTGGGGCTGAGGGAGGTCACAGGGAAATTCACTGGGGCTGGAGGGCAATTCACTGTGGCTGGGGGAAGGTGATGGGGCAATTTACTGGGGCTGGGGGAGGTCACGGAGCAATTCACTGGGGCTGGAGGGCAATTCACTGGGGCTGAGGCAGGTTATAGGGGCAATACACTGGGGCTGGGGGAGGTCAAGGGCAATTCACTGGGGCTGAGGCAGGAAAAGGAACAATTCACTGAGGCTGGGGTGTTACAGAGGCAAATCACTGAGGGAACTTTAATACTGCAGCTTTTATAGGTAGCATATTTCTTTAAAAGCCAGAAAAAAAATAAAAGTAATTGTACCAATTTTTTTCTAAAGACATCTCAATTTGTGCAAACTAAGGGATACAGGAATTGCAGGAAATATCTGCTCAATGATTGAGAGCTGTCTAAAAGACAGGAAGCAAAGGGTTGTTGTAAATTAAACATGCTCAGATTGGACTAATGCGGTAAGTGGGGTTCCTCAGGGTTCAGTATTAGGTCCTCTCCTTTTTAACATATTTACTAATGACTTAGAAGTAAGACTGGAAAATATTGTCTCTATTTTTTATTGATGACACCAAGTTGTGCAAGGTAATTAAATCAGAAAAGGATGCAATTTCCATCCAAATGGATTTGCTTAAATTAGAGAAATGGGTAACTAAATGGCAGGTATGTTTTAAGACAAATAAATGTAAAGTTATACATTTGGGATGGAAAAATGGCTGTGAAATGTATAATATTAATGGGCGTAAATCTAGGGATATATTTTTGAATAAAAAGGGCATTGCAATGTTTTACTGATGTCATGATGACGGTCTCATTTACTATTGTCTGTTTCTAAATCAGTGCTTAATTGATCTTGATCATGCTCTGAAATGCTACTTACGGGGGCATGATTTACGGTTTAGGCTTTCGGCCAGGTAGCTGCGGGCTTAATCAATTGAATCACTCCGTAATTGTAACAGAGTTCAAGCCTGCAGCAAGCCCACAAACATATGGCCTGTATACCGTGAGCCTTGCAACTGAATAAGGCTCCAGGTGTTTAATCCCCTTGCTGTGAGTCCTATCTGGTACTTATAGGATTTTTTTCTACATTTGCCATTTATGGGTGTGAAAACAATTGCGGGCTTGAGGAATTGTAGCAATTGAATACCAATTTGCGATTGTAACATTTACGGGCATGAAAGATCACAGGCTTAGATGGGTGGGAGTTACGATTTAAACAATCACAGGGATTTTCAGCCTGTAACCCGCAAATCGTTTGCAGGTCTCGAAAAAATGCCAATTGAATAGCAAATTAGTTTACGGGCTACATTACGGGAACCAGTAACTAACAATTGCTCAATTAAATAGGGGCCCAAAAGTATTTTTTCAACTTTAATTACTATGTAACTACGCATATCCATATCAAGTCTATGCACTATAAATTAACTAAACAATATTACCGTTTACTAGAATTTTGGAAGGAAAATATTATTACAAATGTCTAACAACATGTCCTGAATATGTAATATCAGTATTGTACAGATATGGATTAATTTAGCTCTTATTCCTTATGCAATATACTCTTCCTGTTCAACATGAAGCAAGTGCAGTGGGTCATTCTTCTGAATGCAATCACCCCAGAAGTAGAAAAACAATGATATTACTGTGCACACTTTCAATACTTTCAACTCTATAAATGATGGAAGTCTATGGCAATCAGTGACATCACAGCTTTTCTGCCTTTGGCAAAGTAATTTGCAACTTGAGATGCATAATTGACTTCAAGCTTGCACTCATTACATAATTTGTAAAATCTAAATGGATCAGATTTTATATGTTTTAAAAAATATATATATTTTCATTTTAAGCAATTCAACACTGAATCCTGTATTCTCGTCTGTGATAATAATTTGCCACTTGTATTAAAATATACTCACATTTTTGTTAATTATTATTAGTAATGTACAGTAGTTTGCACTACCACAAGTCTGTTGCTGCTCCTCCATTTGTCAATGTTGATTAGTGAATGATACCACTTACAGGCTGGCTCTGGCATTTATAGTTCTGAATGCATTATGATGTCACATGTGATATCATAAAACAGCATAGTGCCTCATAGAATAACCCTTCCTTTCAAGCTACAGATAGATGAGCTGTCTGAGGTGGAATCCCCCATGACCAAATCATGGAACCCCACATGACCAAATCATGGAATCCCCCATGACGGAATCCCCCATGACAATATAAGATTTGTTGATAATGTTTTTATGTTTTTTTGTGGCATTGGCGCAGTAAAGGCTTCTTTCTGGCATCTTGACCATGCAGCTCATTTTTGTTCAAGTATCGTTGTATTGAAACATGGCTTTTAGGCATATGCCTGTTTTATTAAACAGCTTTAAGCAAAGCCCAGGATTGATTATGCACAAGCCAGGAAACCTACTCATGTTACTGCCTCTCATCAGCGCAGGTCCGGTTCCTAGCCTGTGTAGAAGATTTTGTGTGGAGTTAGTTTACCACAAGAATCATTTATAATATGGTGGACAAAAGAGCGATAGAAGCCCTCCACCGTACAGTAGTACAGTAAATAAATAAATAGTACATTTGTGCTCACATTTGAATGTGTAAAATGTGTAAATGCTCAGAATTCCAAGTTATTCCAAGTTATTCCACTGCATTCTGTGAACAAGTTATAGAGAGTATATATACTCTTTATTTCCAGTATTTCTAATCACTAAACATTTTAGTATGTACTCATTTCTACATTGAACTTAAATGATTAACTTTATTAAATAACTAGCCACTTGCCAGTCAACAATGACAGCATGATATAGTGTTATACATTGTGTTTTCTGTCTGTTTATGCACTGTCTCTCTTTGCACCATACGTGTCTCTCTGTACACCTCCCGTGTATTTTCAGACTTTTTCAAACACATGGAATTATTCAGTAAATCAATAAAAATATAATATATTTTATTACAACTAATTTGTATATTTTTATCTCTAAACAAATAATAAACAATAACTTCATATTATACTGCAAACGTGTAATTATTTATATTATACACGAAAATCATTACAATGTACAGTCAATTTTCTTACATGTCATGTAACAATTTTTCTTTATAGATAAGAATAAAGATATTGAATATGCAAAACCAATAAATTATAATTCCGACATAAATAAATGGCATGAAATCACAAATATAATAATTACCCATGTTAATTTTTGTTTGTTGATTTTCTACATTGTTATCTTAAAGAATATATTTTTTTGTTTATTATTTTTTATTAACAATCCAACATATTTTTTATATACATATTCTCTTATTTTTTACATTCCACATATTTTCTAAATGTACAGAACATTGTATTACATTTTTATTTCTGGAAAATTCAAAACCTCATCACATATATAGTTGTGGATCATGTTGGTGACTTTTGTGATGTTGGTGACGTTTGAGATGTTGATAACGCAGTGAGGGACGCAACCGCAAGCCTTGCTTTGCGAGGTTCGCCAGCTGCGCAGTTGAACTGCGAGCCTTGCGAAGCGGGGCTCGTCAGCGGCGCAGTAATTAGGTTGCAATGAGCACCGAAGGCGCTCATTGCAGCCAACGGAGCAGTACTTAGGCAGCAATGAGCTCGCCAGTGGTGCAGCACTTAGGCTGTAATGAGCGAGCCGGACATGCAACTGCGAGCCTCGCGAAGCGAGGCGAGCAGTTGCTCAAGCGCGTAACTAAAAATCAACCCAAAAAAATAAATCATGTACAAACAATTATAACACTCACACACACAGCACAGGGGGAGACACAGGAAGCCTGGGAGTGAGGTTGCAAGCGAATTAGTCCCAAATTTGGTGTTTTTCGTTGATCGTAAATCGCCTCAACGAGAAAGAAAATGGCGGACAAAAAATGTAAAATTTCAGTAACAGCATGGATCACGATGAGTGCTGAAGGTGCTCAGAGAAGCAAAAGCCTCACATTGTGTGGCAAAAAGCATTCCCAGCCTTACAATTCTTCCTCCCGTCGGGCTAGTTCCTAGTCATATATATAGTTGTCGTAATTGCGAGTTTGTTGGTAATGCTATGTTAAAAGATACGGGCTCGCACATTGGCAATGAGACAATTAATTAAAATAAATAACATACAACCTTACTCACAGCACAGGGGGAGAGGCAGAGAACCTGTGAGTGAGGTTGCAGACTAATTTGAGGCTTAATTGGCATTTTTCAGAGGTTGAAAATCGGCTACGCAAGGAAAAAAATGGCGGCCGTAAAGATGTAAATGTATTCAAAAAGGCTCAAAATGAGGTAGAAGCCTGTAACACTTAGCCCATCAATGCAAGCCCGCAAAACTTTGAAAATACAAACAAGAGCGCTCATCGCGAGGCATGCAAGACTTGAACAGAGACCGAGAAAAGAAAGACACAGGGGAGGGAGAGGGTGGGAAGAAACACAGGGGGGAGAGAGGGGGAAAAAGAGACACAGGGGAGAGAAATAAGGGGGGGGGGGAAACACAGGGCAGGGAGAGAGGGGGGAAGGAAAGATGGGGAAACAGACACATGGAAGGGAGGGGGGAAAACAGACAAAGGGGTCAGAAAATAGGGAGACGTTTGCAATGAGCGCCAAAGGAGCTCATCGCTGTGCTTGCAAGGAGCGCCGAAGACCCCCAGCGCGAGGCTAGACAGTGGCTGCATCATGCCCAGGGCCTGACTGGACTGTTTTGGACTATGGCTTGGGCCTGGGCTGGGAATAAGTTATCCTGTTCATGGTTAAAGTTATGTATTTTGTATTGCTTATGGTTAAAATATGGTTACACTGTTATACTGTATGTACGTTGGTTTATACTTTGCATAATACATTAGCTATTCTGCAGGCTATTGCATCAGCCAACACCCAAGACCATAGATAATCCTTTTACAGGGTTTCCCAGTAAGCAGGAGCAGCCTATTATGTACAGTGTTATCTGGTGAAGACTCCCCTGGCCTCACAGGGGCCTTGAGCATATAAACAGATAGTCTGAGTGGTTAGAATTGTTTAAAGTTAATATAATCACCAGGGTGAGATTAAAAGATCTGATTTCATCAGAGGTACAGGGTTTTCCTAGTAAACAAAGGGCATCTTATTATTTAGGAATGAGGCTTACTGATTGGCCAGCCTGTGTGCCAGAAACTTGTATAAAATGTGCCAATTAATAAAGATATACAGTGGTATCTACTTACATAAACAAGGTATAAGTGTCGTTCTGTGCATTAATCCTAATTCTAAGGGATTATATAGTGCTCCTGATATCCTGAAACCATCTTCTGTACCAAAGGTAGTAAGAACTACACAGTCCTGCTGCGGTAGGCTTGAACTAGATTCTTGTCATGCCCCATTGAAGAAGCAGGTTGTGAAAGGCGGGTTGGACGACATCTGCAATGAGCACTCATGGCAGGGCTCGAAATGAGCGCCGAAGGTGCTTATTGCGAGGCACGAAAGTGGCGGGTTGGATGACGTCGGGCCTCACAGTGAGCTCCTAGGCGCACTTCACGGGCCTCGCAATGAGCGCCTTTGTGATAGTTTAATGGCAATAGACATCATATTAATATTGCTGACATTAATAAGCAGACAGCATACATTTTAGATATTCACATTCAGGCTAACAAAAATACAAGTTAATGTAAGTAAATCATTACAGATATATACAGTTTATATTAGGATATGCCCGAAGTTTAGCTAACAGCATGCTTGCTTTTGTGGTATCATGTAACAAGCCATGTGTGCAACAAGGTCTTCACTTTACAGTCTGCTAGTTTGATATATATTCTTTAAGAATAATCCTGTAGGCAATATGAGACAGAAACCACACAGATTATTTTGTGAGCATTTCAAACAAGCAGTATTGGCTCAAGGACAAATAATGTCAGCCAAGCATTGGAAGGTCAGTGTCTTCCAAATTGGTATTTTATGAACAGACTGAAATTACAATACATCATTTATAGCAAAGCTTAGGAATTGTATATTTCATTGACATATATTTTGTTTTGGAAGAGATATCTATGAGCATATGGAGAATGCATTTACATCCACTTTGTCATGCTGTAACTTGGCTCCCTAACAATACAGTATATGAAACAGGCTGCATAGTAAGCAGATGCTTTGTTATGAAGTGCTGTATATTCTGTCACTTAAAATATAAAAATATAGCACAGAATACTGGTGAGTACTTGTTGTGGTAGTGTCTAAGGCCAAACGATTGCCAGACTTAATCAAGGTAAGACAAACATATTATCAATATTAACATAATAAAGTTATTAATTATTATAGATTATGTCTAAAATATTTAAAGTACAAATTTTAAAATATGAACCAAATTAATTCCTTAATAACAATTTCTTAACAATAAAACCAAGACAGAGGACGTAGGAGGAAAAAGGGAAATGGGGAAGTGCTATTAAAAATAGATGGAGAGAGGGGGTGTGAAAACACGTAGGCAGAGGGGGGATACATTCCCATATATATTTTAAGCCTTAGATTGGGTTATAAAGTAGTTGAATCAAATAGTGAATCTGGGAAGGGCCAGATTCCAAACTGATAAGTTCTTTAATAAGGGTCAACTGGGACCTATCTGGGCTGGTCAAGATTTTAATCTGACAATCATTTGAATGTTGAGAAGTAAACTGTTATACAGTGCCTTGCAAAAGTATTCATCCCCCTTGGCATTTTTCGTGTTGCCTCACAACCTGGAATTAACATGGATTGTCTGAGAATTTGCATCATTTAATTTACAGACCATGCCCACAACTTTGAAGATGTTCTTTTTTTTTATTGTGAAGCAAACAACAAATAGGACAAAGTAACAGAAAAAGTCAATGTGCATAACTATTCACCCCGCTAAAGTCAATACTTTGTAGAGCTCCAAGTCGCTTTGGATACGTCTCTATGAGCTTGCCACATCTTACCACTGGGATTTTTTGCCCATTTCTCCTTGCAAAACTGCTCCAGCTCCTTCAAGTTGGATGGCTTGTGCTTGTGAACAGCAATCTTTAAGTCTGACCACATATTTTCTATTGGCTTGAGGTCTGGGCTTTGACTAGGCCATTCCAACACATTTACATGTTTCCCCTTAAACCACTCAATTGTTGCTTTAGCAATGTGTTTGGGGTCATTGTCCTGCTGGAAGATGAACCTCCGTCCTAGCCTCAAATCACTCACAGAGTGGTACATGTTTTGCGCAAGAATATCCCTGTATTTAGCACCATCCATCTTTCTTTAAACTCTGACCAGTTTCCCAGTCCCAGCTGCTGAAAAACATCCCCACAGCATGATGCTGCTACCACCATGTTTCACTGTGGGGATGGTGTTTTTTGGGTGATGTGATGTGTTGGGTTTGCGCCAGACATAGCGTTTTCTTTGATGGACGAAAAGAGCACCTTCTCCATACATTTTGGGAGTCCCCCACATGCCTTTTTGCAAACTCAAAACATGCCATTTAGTTTTTTTGCTGAAAGTAATGGCTTTCTTCTGGCCACTCTGCCATAAAGCCCTATTCTATGGATCGTAAGGCTTATTGTCGTCCTATGTACAGATACTCCAGTCTCTGCTGTGGAACTCTGCAGCTCCTCCAGGGTTACCTTAGGTCTCTGTGCTGCCTCTCTGATTAATGCCCTCCTTCCCTGTTCCATGAGTTTTGGTGGGCGGCCGTCTCTTTGCAGGTTTGCTGTTGTGCCATGTTGTTTCCATTTGGTTATGATAGATTTGATGGTGCTCCTGGGGATCATAAACGATTTGGATATTTTTTTATAACCTAAAACTGACTTGTACTTCTCAACAACATTGTCCCTTACTTGTTTGGAGAGTTCCTTGGTTTTCATGGCAGTGTTTGGTTAGTGGAGCCTCTTGCTTAGGTGTTGCAGCCTCTGGGGCCTTTCAAAAAAGGTGTATATGTAACGACAGATCATGTGACACTTAGATTGCACACAGATGGACATCACTTCACTAATTATGTGACTTCCGAAGGTAATTGGTTGCACCAGTGCTTTTTATGGGCTTCATAACAAAGGGGTGAATACAAAGGCACATGCCAATTTTCTGTTTTCTATTTCTAAAAAATAGTTTTATGTATATATTTTTCTCATTTCACTTCACCAACTTATACTATTGTGTTCTGATCCATCACATAAAATTCAGATTAACAAAACATTGAACTTAAAGCTGTAATGTAACAAAATAGGTAAAAAGTTAAGGGGGTGAATACTTTTGCAAGGCACTGCATATGGTTAGATACAGGGGGGTGTATACCACACAACAATGACAGGGAGTGGCTGACAAACAGATGAGATTAACTCCCTATGGGGTCTGATAGTCTGGCATCCTTTCTGTGAACAATAAGGAAACGTCCAATACACATAATGCTGTCAGAGATGTAATCAGCTTATCTGGAAAACAATGGGACAAAACAGATCATAATACAATGTAGGTGTTTATGCCCATAAACCACTGCTGGAGTCAAGCAGTCTGTGTTTTTATGATGGCTCAATGCGCCAACACCCAGGCTGAAGAAAATGGGTGCACAACACCATCCTTCTTTTCCAAATACATTTCATCTGTCCCAAATTTACCATCACCCACCCTTCTCTCATATTCCAGTTCCCTACCCTGTTTCACACCCACATTCCAAATCACAGAAGAAAGGTTTAGACATAGAAATAGCTTTACTTAGTCACTGAAACATAGGCTGTGAGTGCATGCAAAAGTCAGCTCAGCTGAACAAAAACCTTTTTTATTTATTTATTGCAGGTCAGCTTCATTAGTGTGTAAATCCAAGTTTGTAGTCATTTTTATTAGCAGTACTATATTTTTGCTCTGACTGATTGACCAGACTTATTGATAAATGGGTAAACCTCTAGCAAGCAACACCCACACTTTCTCACAGTGTAGTTATAATGGAATGGAAATTGGAATTTCCATAAAGTTTGCTAAACATTTCATATTTTAACATTGCATTATTCTTCAATATTAAACTGACTTTGCTATAGAGCCTAAAATCATGACAACATTCACATGCTGAAATCCAAACTCATTCCCGCCATTACATCTTAGATGTCAACATGGGAAGGCTTAGTATTACAATGGAGACAGATTAAAGAGCTGCTGACCAGTATTTACAGTATGCAAAATCTTTTTTAAAAAAGCATTTCTGTTCATTTACCACCATTTATGTTATGGATAATGGATATATAGGGGTATTCACAAGGATAAAATGGACATTTTAAACTCTTTTAAAATGCTGAGTGGAGAAACCGTGTTTCTATAAAACTGAAAAGAGAAAAAAAACAGTTTCTCTTCTGCTCAACTTCTGAGAACAAAATAATATAAATAAGCACTGGTATTTCCAGTTATATAACATATTATATATGTTCTTATGTTCAAGTGATATAACTCAAAGCATAACATATTGGACACTCCTATAAAAAGGTTAACTCAATTTCCACTGTATACACCATCTGTTCTGCTAAGAAATCTTAATTTTGTCCAAGGAATTTAAAACAGAATAAACAAACAACTACAATTTATTTTCTAAATGCCAAATTTTAAATAATAAAATGAGTTTATGTCAGGACAGTAGGCAGGGATCCATAATCTTGTTTCTCGATATATGGAATTATCCACATAGTTAGTATGTGATTTTTGGAACAGTAATATAATAATGCAAATTGTACATTCCTGTATCTGGAAGAGTGTCAAGAATGTGTGCCAGTGAGGAAAACAAAGGCAACTATGTTTTCCTATCCTGTTCAAACATTTTAAAGTATTTTGAGGGAGATGTATCAAGTTATGAGGCATTTACGGGGCATGACCTAAGGAGGTTCATAAATTGGCACAAAATGTATTTACTATTTACACATTGCAACCTTGCCCCTACATAACAATGCTTGGTTCTTCATGGTGTTTATTACCATTAGGTGTAACATCTGGGTGTGTATCGTATTTGAATGTTGACAAAGACATTAATAGTCACTGAGACCAGAACACCACCCACCAAGTAGCTCCTCGCATCTTTTTCTTCCTCGCCCCTCATCTACTTAATTCAAAGTTCTGGAACATACTGGAATTTTAGAAATACATAATAACGTAAAAGAAAAAAAGAACCATATGTTACGCTAGTTTGATCAAAACGTTTAGCAGTTTTGGGTCAAGTCCATTAAATTTAATTAGCGTTGAATGCAGTTAGTAGCGGAGAGTTTTTAGATAACCAGGATGACTTTTTGAAACTCAGAATTTTGGTGTCATTGCTAATCATTCTGAGATTAAAGGTTCCTAATAAACTGATATTGCATGTACAGTACAATATGAAAGTAATAGCTGATAATTGGGCTAATTTAGAATTATAATAAAGAAAAATGATGATCTGTATTACTAGTATCCTGGGTGCTTTACACCCCTCAATATATCAAAAAAGATTATATAGAAAAAAAAGAAAAACTTTATTGGATACTCTGGATCTGGAAACTACGCCGATTAAAATGTATAAACATTAAATATAGATACTCCAATAATGATGGGTATGAATTGTTAAATATTTGCATATTATGTATTCATACCATGAACTATACTACAAAATCCTCATAAATCAGAATATACTGATACTCCTGTTAATACAGGATATACTGATAATCATAGGATAGTGCAGCAACTTGTAAAAAGTGTGAGTGTCTATATGTTAGAGTAAATATCAAATTATTTACCAGGAGATATCTGTCCCTGTCCAAATTAAGAGTATTTATATAGTGTGCACACTGTAGAGAAATAATACACCGACACTGAGTTCTGGTATAAAGTTTCTCAGTACTGTCTTTATTAAGTCAGTCCTCATTTATATAGTTTTTAGTAATCAGATAAAAAGTTACATTAAGTAAAACATCAGGTTTATTCAGTAATTCATTGGTTCTGAGAAGTCTGCTTCTACAAAGTTACGATCAGACATTGGGTTAAAACATTAAGGAGTCTCCAAGACCCATCCCACAAGAGGATGGGTCTTACTCTCATTGGTAAGAAATAGAAGACAAAGACAAGATGGCGTTCTCCTCCTCGTGCTCAGGGTGTGTATTAAGACCCGTCATCCTTAACAGACCGGAAGTAGTGCTGTCTCCATCTTACAGAAAAGGGGAGTGTCAAATCCTCCATTTTAGAGTCTCCCAATGATTCAGCATTTATTAGTAAAACTTGGTTATACGATAATACTGCAAAGATAAGATATATAAGTAGGTGCACGAATACATTTATGCATTTTGTACTGATCCTTATCCATAACAGTCCCCCCTAAAATGACATAATATATTCGTCACACTCACAGCTATTAGTAAACCTTACTGGTTATAAGTATAACACCCTATTCTTATAACGGGTGTCTAAAACTAAATATCTTGTTATAATAGATATATGTCTCAACTATGGTCCTTCTGGAGCACTATTCTTTGTGTCTTCTATTTCCGGATGTTGAAAGCATGCATGTGTGTAAGTCATAGGTTCATATCTTCGTTCGATCGGGCTTGCCATGACCTGACGTCACACCTACCCTATGACCTATGTGGCATGGGGAAGACCTAACAAGCCTCTAATATCTAATAGTGTAGCTCAGCTCAGAAAACACTCTCCTTAGAGCCAGTTACAGTCTGCAACAGAAGACGGGATGTCTTACAATCATCATTTTGCCCATGTAGATCTATGTCTAAATCTTGGTGGATAAAGGTGGGAGAAGCCTTGTCCATAGCTTTCTGAAGGTAGTTGCGTATACAGGGGATAATGCAACATAAGAGGAAGGCTAACAAAATTATGACAATAAAGATAGCCATCCCTATCTGCAATAACACTTTCTGCCAACCATTCATCCAACCAAACCATGATTCCCAATAGTCTATAGTGCCAGAATTTTCTTTTAATTCTTGACCAAGATTAGCCAATTTCTGGATTGCCAGTGTGATCTTACCATTTGGACCTGTGTTATCAGGGATGTATGTACAACATGTGCTAGTGTCAGGAAGCATTTTACATACTCCACCTTTTTCTGCAAGGATCATGTCTAATGCCATGCGATTCTGGAAGGCCATGTGTGATGTAGCCTCTAACTGTTCTGCAATGCCTTTTAAGGCATCCTTAGTGTAGTTAACAAATCGTTGCTGATTATAGTAAATATAATTGATCCAGGCAACGTTCTTATTTACTCCAATCATGGGTATCAGTGACTCGAATCCTGCTGCTACTTGGTTACGGGCTTTAAATTCATTGGGCACCCCCCTTGGGACTCCAATAGAATCTATGTACACATGGGAGTCAAAACTTTCTCTAGGCTCAGATAATGATGTGTGTCTCTTCCTTCTGAACTGTGTCTGAGGAATACCATCTGGATCACCATAATAGGTTGGGACAATGTGTAACGGCATTATGGCTTTAGCCAAGGTACATTCCCCACGCCATACTCCTGACAGTCTTACCCTGAGTTTCATATCTCCACACAACCAATATATGTCCCCCAAAGATCGGGTCTGATTGATTAACAGTGTAGATGACCCATCTCTATATTTGTGACAAAACCCACTTGGGAATTTCTGCAGGTTGAACCCCTGAGAAATGTTTCTCCTGTAACATGTATAATTTCCAGGGTATATAGTTATACCTCTCCCTGGGTGGGGATTACCAGTCATCACAGGGTACGTTTTCCTCCATTGTTCACACTCATCCGTATGACTATATGTTTTAAACAATTTTAGAAAACATGTCTCTTCCTTCAAAGGTATAATAAATGGAACAGTGCCTAAGTGAGGCCTAGCATGGCCACACACATAACAATTGGTCTTATTACTTTCCTGTACATTGTATTTCATCCATTCCACCCATACATTAAGGTCTGAGAATCCAGTCTCAGTAGCCAACGTGTCCTCATAGGTTGGGTCTCCAGCAGCAGTCATTGTTCCAATGATCTGGGGCCCTGGCTTCAATGTCTGTAATGCCAGAGGTAAATCTGGGTGCTTATATAAATCTGCTATCTTAAACTCGCCCATTATCTTAACACCTTGTCCTCTAGCCCAAGACCTCAGTATATATGTGTCAGCATCCATGGGACAAGGGTTTTGTATGGTCAGAGTCAATTGCATATCAGAACCAGATACCCCACTATTCAGACATCGACCAGTCTTTATTAGAGTCATTCGGTCGAGGAGGGATCTACCTTGGTCATCTTTCTTATCTGCGGCGCTTTGAGGTCTGTACCCCCAAAGTGTTCCAGTGCCCCATCCCACTGCCTGCCATGTTTCACAGCGTTTTCCAACAGTTTCATCAATAAGACATATGTATATATCTCTCTTGTATATATCACATTGTTCAGGGATTGGAGGGCAAGAAACGATGTCGCAAAAGTCAAAGGTGTATGTGGCAACATGTGTATTACGAGAATTATACCAAAATGTAATACCATCTTTACCTTTTGTAATGGTTACCTGTTGAGCAATATTTGAAATTGTCATGAGAGACAAGACGAACCACTGAAGTGTACTCATTGTGTTGGTTCCTGATCATCAGGGGGAGGAACCTTTTTGCAATGGGATGCGTGGACCCAAGTAGTTTTCCCTTCCAGCTTTACTGATGTAGCTGTGATCAGTAGTACTTGGAATGGGCCTTCGTATCTGGGTTCCAAAGGGGTTTTCCTCACAAATTTCTTAACTAGGACCCAATCTCCAGGGAGTAGTTGATGAGTACCAGTGATTACTTCCGAATCTGGAATAGAAGAGAACACTTGTGCATGGATTTTAGTCAATGCGGTGGACAATGCAATTACATAGTCAACAAGTACATCAGATTTAAGTTGCAATTGCTGAGGAAAGTAGCACCCTAGTCTAGGAGCAGACCCAAACAGGATTTCATGGGGAGACAATGCATGTTTCCCTCTAGGGGTATACCTGACACTGAACAAGGCTATGGGGAGACTTTCAGGCCATGGCATACCAGTTTCTTGTGACATTTTCAACATCCTAGATTTCAAGGTACCATTCATACGTTCCACCTTCCCACTACTTTGAGGATGGTAAGGCGTATGAAAGGAGAGGGTGACTCCTAGGGCTGTCCATATTTCTTTGGCCAATACTGCTGTAAAAGCTGGTCCCTGGTCACTCTCTATCACTTCAGGGACCCCATATCTGCAAATGACCTCTGTTAATAGACGTTTCACAGTTGTTTTTGCTGTCATGTTTGTGACTGGGTAGGCCTCTGGCCATCCTGAGAACATGTCCACAATGACTAACGCATATTCATACCGACCACTCTTTGGCATCTGTATGTGGTCAATTTGTATCCTCTGGAATGGATACAATGTTTTTGCCAAATGTCTCTGTGGTGGTTTCTCGGTGCGGCCTACGTTGCATTTGGCACAAATACTGCACGATTTACAATAGGTGCTTGTCAGAGTAGTGATGCCTGGGGCCATGTAATACTTATTTATTAAGTTATTCATGAGAGTCTTTGACAGGTGTGCTGGCCCATGTGCCCATTGTACTGTTGCTGGGTACAAGCTCCTTGGCAAGCACAATCTCAGATTGTCAACATATAGTCCATCTTTTAACCATGCTCCCTTTGCTTTCCATTTGTTCACTTCTTCTGGAATTGCCGTCTTTTGCAATTCTTTGAGCAGTTTTAAATCTGTTGGCAGAGTCTGCATTGTATAGATGTTTATTTCTCCATCCACCTCTCTCCTTTCTATTTCCTGTGATATCATTGCTGCCTTCTTAGCCGTCTGGTCTGCTAGATGGTTTCCTCGTGCTTCGTCTGAATTTAGCCTCCCATGTGCCTTCACTTTCAGTATGGCTACTTCCTTCGGTAGTGCTAAAGCATCTAGTAGTTCACGGATGGCTTTGTCATGCTTCACTGGAGTACCTGCGGCTGTCATGAATCCTCTAGCTCTCCAGATTATTCCAAAGTCTTGAGTCACTCCTAGAGCATATCTTGAGTCTGTATAGATGTTGGCTCGGACTCCTGTCGCAACCTCACAGGCCTTGGTCAATGCAATCAACTCTGCCTCTTGTGCTGACATGGAGGGAGGTAGTGAGAAGGCTTGTATCACGTCTTTTTCCGTAGTCACAGCATATCCTGTGTGATATTTTCCATTCTCATCAGCATACCTTGATCCATCCACATACAGAGTGATGTTTGGGTCTGTCAGGGCAAGGTCTTTTACATTCGCAAGGTGTGAGGTCTCCATTTCCATTTGTTGAAGGCAGTCATGGGGTGGATTTGTGAGTCCTGGGACTGCATATGGGTCTCTGGCTTGTATACTGGGAGTGCTGTCTGCTAGCCAGTGGAGATTCTTCTTTCCCACTCCTTCCTCTTCCAACTCCTCTTCCTCCGCAGATTCCCACCATTTTAATGCAGCTCCCAATGTCTTCCATCCATCCGGTGCGAACTTGGATACTGCAACATGTGGAATTTCTGTATCCCAATGCTTGTAGAGCGCTTCTGCTTCTTGTGGGAGCTCCACCGTAAATGCACTATCACCTGCTGCATTGTTGTACAATGTCTTTAGTGTTAAGGTGACCTGTTTCAATTTAGTGAGGCTTGTTTCATATTGGAAATCTCGGCCTGGAGATTGTTTATTCCACAGTGTGCAATATAAAGGGTCTTGTGTCTCATCTGTGAGCGTCTGGCCGTTTCCATCACCTTCCAGTAGACGTCTTTTTACATATAAATTGGTTATTCCTGAGTTTGGGTTCAAAATCAGGCTATACCAAAAGTATCCATCTTCCTCATCTCCCCCCTCTGGAAATGGTAAGAGAGTGGCTGGATTGAGAACATAACATCTCTGTAAGGTAACATTGTCTGGTAGAAGGAGGGAACATTGCAGACGGAGGTGTCTGGCTGTAGTCATGTGCTTGGGTTGTGTCTGCTGTATGATGGCCGCAATGTCATGTGGTGCAAGAACTGTCAGAGGATAGCCAAGGACAATGTCATTTGTTTTGTCCAGTAAGGCATGTGCTGCCAGTGCTGCTCTGAGGCAAGACGGTCCTCCTCTTGCCACGGCATCTAATTGACATGAGAAATAGCCGATAGGTCGTTGTCTGTTTCCATGGGACTGTGTCAAGACTCCCATTGCATGTCCTTCTCTTTCTGATACAAAGAGTTTGAATGGGAGATCATAGTTTGGTAATCCTAGTGCTGGTGCTGATGAGATAGCTTTCTTCAGGGTGTAGAAATTATCCAGGGCTGTCTGTGTCATCTCATATGGCTCAGTCTTTAATACATCATACAAGGGTTGCATTAGAAGGGATGCTTCTGGGATCCATGCTCTGCAGTAAGATATTAGACCTAGGAAAGCATGCAGGGGTCTATGTCCTTCAGGGACTGACATGTCTTCTATTGCTTGCACACGGGCGCGTGTGAGATGACGCACACCTTTTGACAGGCAGTGTCCCAAAAATATGACTGTCTGCTTACACCACTGTAGTTTGTCTCTGGATACCTTGCATCCTTGTTCTGCCAAGTGTCTCAGTAGGCTTTCTGATGTCCTTGTAGCTGTGGGAAGGTCTTCTGCACACAATAAGAGATCATCAACGTACTGCAGCAATACAATGTCAGGATTCGCTTGTTGCCAGGAGTCTAGGACATGGCTCATAGCCTTGGCAAACTGGCTGGGCGAATTCTGTGCTCCTTGAGGCATTACAGTCCATTTGTATTGATTATGATCATGTGTGAAAGCAAACAGATACTGGCAAGAAGGGTCGAGGGGGATACTGAAGAAAGCATTTGCCAGATCCACTACGGTAAAGTATGCAGCTGCTGGAGGTATTCCAGAGAGGAGAGTGTTTGGATTAGGCACTATAGGAGTGTCTAATATGGTTGCTTCATTGACTGCTCGCAAATCCTGTACCATACGATATTTTACTGGTTCTCCCTTTTTAGATTTCTTCTTTACTGGAAAGAGGGGCGTGTTGCAAGGTGACGTGCATGGGATCAACGCCCCTTGCTGTACTAATCTCTCTATCTGCTGAGAGATTGCATCTATTTGTGCTGGCTTCAGAGGATACTGTGGCTTGCGTGGTAGCTCTACTCCAGGTTTTAGTTTTACTGTGACTGGTGGCACCCTTAGGTGTCCGATATCTTCCGGTCCTTGTGACCAGAGTGTTGCTGGAATCTTGTCCAAGATATCATCTGGCCCTGTATTACAGATGCTATTGACATCTATGTGTAGTAATATGGGCAGTGAGCAAAGGGCTGACGTGTCAGTGACTTGTAGAGGTGTAGACACTTGTACAGTTCCATCTGGAGTGAATGAGATGGATGCTTGTAGTCGGGAAAGCACGTCTGCACCTAACAGATTTATAGGGCAAGTAGAGGATACTACAAATCTTGCAAGTAGATCTGGAAATGGGCCTATTTGCATAGGTTGGGTTAAGTGATTGGAGATGGGGACACCATCTACTCCTACACAAGCGACATCAATGTCAGACAGGTAAGATATATCGGGCAGATCTTGTGTTCTTAGAACGCTTCTGGCTGCACCTGTGTCTATGAGAAAGGTTGTGGGCGTCCCCTCTATTGGTAGTGTCACAATAGCTTGTGGTCCTACCTCGCCATCCCCTGAAGAAACTGCCAGAATAGGGGACACTGACACAGGCTCACCCCCGTCCTATGCTGTAGCTTGAAGCACAGGCGCTGCATTGTTATCATCTGTCTGCTGTCTAGGTCTTGTCTTCCTGGGCGCCTTGCAATTCTTGCTAAGGTGTCCTATTTTTCCACAATTATAACACTGTCTTGTTTCTTTCCGTGGTGATTGTTCAGAATTCACCATAAGTACAGCCGTCTTTTTGGATGCTGATGATACAGGTTGTTTAACCGCTGCTGTCTCCAGCCCTTTAGCAACCAACAGTAAGGTATCTAAAGGTAACACTCTATATTCTGGTCTAGACGTCAATAGGCCCTTCTGAATTGTCTCATGTAATCCCAGCACGAAGGCTGTACTTAACATCTGCGTATGTGTTTTATTATGTGGACTGAAGCCAAGATCTGTAAACACTTGTGTGAGTCGTGCATGGTATTTTTCTACAGATTCGTCTCTGTCTTGTTTGATATCTTGTAAGCTGACAGCTTGATCTGCGAGTTTATCTTTGGCCCAGTATCTTAACAGGTCGCAGAATTGTATGCCTGATGTAAAGTCATGTTTTGAACAGTGTGTATCATAAGGATCTATGGCATTCCGCATGATAGGCCAGTATGAATCTCCTGCTTTAATCTCACATAAGCTGATGAGATCCTCCCAAGCTGCTGAGTATGTCTTTTGAATTTGTACAATCTTCCTATAAAAAGGCATAGGTTGTTTTTCAGGATCTGGCAATGTGTTGATAAGGGAGGTAGCTTGTGTTGGGGTAAATGCAACGTACATTAGACTTCCCCTTTTCTTGTTCCTCCTCTTGGATTTCACTTTTGAATCAGACTTTCTATTTGTCCACTCTACGACACTCTCTCCTCCCCTTACATCGTCACTGGATTCGTCTGAGCTATCTTGTGGGTGATTGATAGGCAGAGCTTGTGTTTCCAGTGTTGTGGTCTGATTCGGCAATGTTTTAAACAGGGGACTCTTTGTCGAGGTATGTGAACTGTGCACACTATGGGTGTCAGTACTGGCTGATGGATGTTCCGTTATAATTGGTATCTCAACAGATGGAAATATCGGGTATGGAGAATACAGTGTTCCGTTTGAAGTCAATACTGGATACAAGCAAGTGGGATGTGTTTCTGGTGCAGTGGGAGTAAGGGGCGGAGCCCTTTGGACAGATGGTGTGATGTGTGACATCACGTTATGTTGGGCAGTATTCAGGGGTGAGTGCAGCTCCTCCTTCGTGTGTGTGTGAGCGCCATCTTTGGACTGTGATTTTATGGAATCTCTTTGTTCGGGTGAGTTCAGAGGACTGACAACTTCACACGGAGCATGATACACATACATTTTCCTTCCTTTTAATTCAATTTCCTTTTCTATCCACCCTTCCTGTGTAATTGCTCTAGCCACTTTGTACCACATCTCTGCACTAGGCAATAAACCACAATCTTGTAACTGTCCTTTATTATCTCTCAACACTTTACGCCACTCTTCTGCCTTCAAATGCCCTCCTACGACACTGGTAATACCACAGATCTTAAACATTTTTGTACATCGGTTGATCGCGGCTTCGCCACTCCTGTTTTTAACTATGTCACGAGCTAACATGCCCTCAGACAATTTCACCTGATTCTGTCCCATATTTATGTGAAATAAACACGTATTTAGCAGCAAGTGTTTAACGGGGTAGTAATATATATATATATATATAAGAGAGAGAGAGAGAGAGAGAGAGATCTTAATTTGGTCGACCTTTTTTTAACCACTTAACCACTGGGAGCTGATAGAAACAAAGATAGTGGACAGATACATATGAATCAACAGAACATAGTTGTATTACATTTATATCCTGTACTATTTACTTCTTAAATCAATCTCCCCCTGTAGTTTATACAACTTTAAATATTTGGTATAGAAATAGTTGTTTCAACCAGGACACATTCTTTGAATGAGTTAAATGAAACTGGCAGGGGGGGGGGAGTGAGGGATTTCTCTCTGAATCTCACTGCAGCTGTGTGACCTGAAGGTCAAAAACCCACACAGCAGTGTCTCAGCTCCAGCACTTTGAGGGAGAGAGGTAAATAGTGGCGCCAGGGGGAAAAGTATTAAGCTGTATTTTTCATCAAAACATGCATCACAACCAGCAATGACATAGCATATAACGTTATAATCATCAAACCTTTTCTGCAGAAAACTTCAGATTCAAAAGACATATGATTTCAAGACCATGCGCATATATGACACACACACGTAACCACCCGTAGTGAATGACAGACGTCCCTTAAAGTTTTCAAGCTACTACCGGCCCGAACATCGTGACCCTTAAGGGATATCGTCTTATCCAACATGCATAGACATTTCCCAGGGAGACAAATATCTATTTCCCCAGGGCACACATATGCAAGTTCGTATTTGTGACCTCTGGTTTTATGTATCTGTACGTCACTGGGTACAAATCAAACGTCTTCCAGACAGTCAAAAACACACATGTGTGTGGGTCCTGAACCATATGTCTAAAGAATTCAAATTCACAATACCGACAGACATGCGCTCCACAGACATACACAGGCGACAGATATCACTATTTTGTACAGGGTTCTTAATGGACTTGAGGCAAAATATCACCTGTACTTTTGTAATCGTCACTTACAACAGAGCTAGACAACGGGCAGAATTCCAAGAACAGGTCTACACGGATAAGGTACTAATCATGTCCTTACCGTGTACCGGAGGTGATCAGGCTCCGCCTGTTCTCATGAAGTCTGTCCGCACTCTTTGTCGTCCGCTGTAGTGTTGATTAAACCCCAAGTCCCTTCGTGGTCGCCATTTGTTAGAGTAAATATCAAATTATTTACCAGGAGATATCTGTCCCTGTCCAAATTAAGAGTATTTATATAGTGTGCACACTGTAGAGAAATAATACACCGACACTGAGTTCTGGTATAAAGTTTCTCAGTACTGTCTTTATTAAGTCAGTCCTCATTTATATAGTTTTTAGTAATCAGATAAAAAGTTACATTAAGTAAAACATCAGGTTTATTCAGTAATTCATTGGTTCTGAGAAGTCTGCTTCTACAAAGTTACGATCAGACATTGGGTTAAAACATTAAGGAGTCTCCAAGACCCATCCCACAAGAGGATGGGTCTTACTCTCATTGGTAAGAAATAGAAGACAAAGACAAGATGGCGTTCTCCTCCTCGTGCTCAGGGTGTGTATTAAGACCCGTCATCCTTAACAGACCGGAAGTAGTGCTGTCTCCATCTTACAGAAAAGGGGAGTGTCAAATCCTCCATTTTAGAGTCTCCCAATGATTCAACATTTATTAGTAAAACTTGGTTATACGATAATACTGCAAAGATAAGATATATAAGTAGGTGCACGAATACATTTATGCATTTTGTACTGATCCTTATCCATAACATATATACATATAAAAACAGATATACATAAAAATAAAGTCTGATGCCTTAGAAAATACTTGAATAGACTGAAAGTATGTACAATCACAAAATGAATGGCTCTGTAGATTAACTACAGTGTCTATATCAAGGAGAGAATAGCACTATTGGATATGAGCAAAACAAAACACATATAGCAATATACTTGCTGTTCAGTAGTAAAGTTCTCCAATGCAGCTCTCCATAGACTTTCTAGTGTCACTAGATAGTTGAGATGTTAGAATATATGAATAAAGTGATAATTGAGCCAATACAATTTAAAAAAAGAAAAAATTACACTCCAAAGAGTGTTTGTACTTAGCTTCCAGTGTTCTAATGTTCAGAAGGTTGGGAAAAATGATGCCAACGGGCCGTTTCGTCCCTCCACGGGGACTTTTTCAAAGGCTTTTAACTTAAACCAGCGTTTTAGGCCTATTTAAGGCCTGTAAAACGCTTCCTTAATTGGATTCCATTGAAAACGCAGTGATGCGCAGTTTCATCATGAGGGATCCTTATACCTTTGCAGCAGTTAGGGAATTTCTAAGCTCAATCTGACTGACAAGTAAATAAATAAATATACATATATTGTTTTTTTTAATCTTGTCTAGCTCACCTAGAAGCTAACACCTCAAAACGGGACTGACTAAACTATGCGGAATGGCTTAAGCCTAATATAATGTAGTATGGCACCCGTAATTCACACTTCTACATCTATTCCAGAAGTCTACCACAACTGCATAAATTGATTTGTATACATTTTATTAGTACTGGAATTAGAGGAAATTTTTAAGGTAGAGTATATTAAAGCATTTTAGCACATATTTCTATCCTTACATTACTTTTCCAGTGATCAGTCTGCAAAAGCAATTGTTTTTATTTCCTCTGTAGTAGTTGAAGAACAGAGATCACAAGAAATAGCATGATGTCATTCAACCACATTATTAAACCCATACTTGTAGTCTCCTGAATGTCAACTCCAATTAGGTTCCACTGGCTTATGATCTAACCTGAGGTTTTGGATGAACACATGTTTTACAAAAATCTCAATCAACTGATACATTGACACATAAAAGCACATTCTACTTTCTGCAGCTGTATACTGCTAATTAAGCTTTGAGGGATGTAGAACAATATTTATTAAAGGATCACTGCATTTTAGCAAAACATATTATAGTGATTTATGTAATACACTAGCAATGGGACTTCTGAAAATCCCCAATATGACACTTATGGGTGGTTTAGTAACAAAGTAATTAATTCCTAGCTATGGTATTACCCCATCCTGTAAACATTGTAAGAGAATTGCTACAAGTGACTGCTGCACGACAAATCTGAAATGCATGGAATCCATTTCGCAAGGGGTTAATACATGTCAGGAAACCACATTGCTTAGGAACACGTGCCCTAATGCATTGTATATATATGTATATATATATATATATATATATATATATATATATATATACTGTATATATATATATATATATATAAATACATAAATAAATAAAAAAAATATATATATATACCGTATATACTCGAGTATACGCCGACCCAAGTATAAGCCGAGGCACCTAATTTACCACAAAATACTGGGTAAAATGAGTGACTCGAGTATAAGCCGAGGGTGGGAAATGTGCTGCCCCCTGTGTCCCTCTTGTGCCCTCTGTGTCCCCCTCTTGTGTCCCCCTCTCTCTCCCGTGTCTCTTCTCCCCTCTCCCTTCACTGTGTCTCGTCCCTCTCTCCCTTCCCTGTGTCTCTTCCCCCTCTCCCTTCCCTGTGTCTCTTCCTCCCCTCTCCCTTCCCTGTGTCTCTTCCCCCCTTCTTATTCTCAACCTCCGTCCTCAACCCCACTCCTGATCCTCAACCTCCCTTCTCAACCCCACTCCTCATCCTCAACCTCCCTCCTCATCCTCCCTCCTCATCCTCAACCTCCCTCCTCAACCCCCTCATCCTCAACCCCCTACTCCTCAACCCCCCTCCTCAACCTCCCTCCTCAACCCCCATCCTAATCCTCACCCCCATCCTCAACCCCCTCCTCAACCTCAACCCCCTCCTCATCCTCAACCCCCTCCTCAACCTCCCTCCTCAACCTCAACCCCCCTCATCATCCTCAACCCCCTCCTCAACCTCCCTCCTCAACCTCTCTCCTCATCCTCAACCTCCCTCCTCATTCTCAGCCCCCCTCCTCATCCTCAGCCCCCCTCCTCATCCTCAACACTCCTCCTCAATCTCCCTCCTCAATCTCAACTCCCCTCCTCATCCTCAACCCCCTCCTCAACCTCCCTCCTCATCCCCAACCTCCCTCCTCATCCTCAGCCCCCTCCTCATCCTCAACCCCCTCCTCATCCTCAACCCCCTCCTCAACCTCCCTCCTCAACCTTCCTCCTCATCCTCAGCCCCCTCCTCATCCTCAACCCCTCCTCATCCTCAACCCCCTCCTCAACCTCCATCCTCAACCTCCCTCCTCATCCTCAACCTCCCTCCTCATCCTTCTTCCCCTCTTCATCCTCAACACCCTCCTCATCCTCAACCCCCTCCTCAACCTCCCTCCTCATCCTCAACCTCCCTCCTCATCCTCAGCCCCCTCCTCATCCTCAGCACCCTTCTCATCCTCAACCCCCTACTCAACCTCCCTCCTCAACCTCAACCCCCCATCCACCTCCCTCCTCAACCTCCCTCCTCATCCTCAACCGCCCCCCCCCCATTCTAAACCCCCCGCCCTCATTCTACCCCTCACTTACCTGCATCTGAAGCATCCGGTATATGCTAATGAAGAGATGTCACATGCGGGCCACGTCATATGCGCCCCGGAAGGAGCGGAGGCTGGAGCAGGAGCTTCAGATGCAGGTAAATGAGGGGTAGAATGATGGGGGGGGGTTTAGAATGGGGGAGGGGTTAGAATGAGGGGGGTTTAGAATGAGGAGGGGGGTTGAGGATGAGGAAGGGGGAGGGAAAGAGACACGGTGAGGGTAGAGAGACACGGGGGGGTTAGAGAGACACGGGGGGAGAGTGACTTGAGTTTAAGCCAAGGGGGGCCTTTTTAGCCTTAAAAAAAGGGCTGAAAAACTCGGCTAATACTCGAGTATATACGGTATATAATGGTGGTGACACCAAGTTATATAAAATGAAAAAATAGTAATACACTGGATCTCCCTCCTCATCCTCCCTCCTCAACCCCCCCATCCTCATCCTTCTTCCTCAACCCCCTCCTCAACCCCCCTCCTTAACCTCAACCCCCCCCCTACCGGCACTCGGTATATGCTAATGACGTGGCGCGTGTGACGTCACATGCGCGCCGGGTCAAGGTGCAGAGCGGAGGCCGGAGCAGAAGCAGGTAAGTGAGGGGGAGGTATTTAGGGGGGTTTAGGTTGAGGAGGGGGGGTTAGGTTGAGGAGGAGTAGATTTAGAATGTGGAGGGGGGTTTAGAATGCGGAGGGAGGTTAGAATGAGGAGGGGGGTTTAGAATGAGGAGGGGGGGTGTGAGGATGAGGAGGGGGGAGGGAATATCGGCGTATAACACGCACACATAATTTGCCCCCTATTTTCAGGGAGAAAAAGTGCGTGTTATATGCCGATTAGTGATGTCCCGAACAGTTCGCCCGCGGACTATTCGCAGCGATTTTGGCATGTTCGCAGCGGATGGCGAACCCATGCGCTTTTGGGTTCGCCCCCTATTCTTTATCATTGAGGAAACTTTGACCCTGCACCTCACAGTCAGCAGACACATTCCAGCCAATCAGCAGCATACACTCCCTTCCAGAGCCTTCCATCTGAAGGACAGCAACCCAAAAAGCCCTTTTTAGGGCTAGAACATCATTTATTTTATTTTATATATTTTTTCTGTGTAATATAATTGCATATGCCTGCCTGCCAGCGTGTGTGTGTGAGACAGGCTAACACCTAACAGCTTATATTGTGCTCAGTGAAATAAAACAACACTTTTTTGACTGTAATAGATTGAATAGCAATTGCCTGCCTACAGGCGTGTGAAGCCTATTGCATCTACTCTGCCAACTTTTGCCAGTGCACAGTGATACGTCATATCTGGTGCAACCGTAGTGTACAGTGACATAAAACAACACTTTTTTGACTGTAATAGATTGAATAGCAATTGTCTGCCTACAGGCGTGTGTGTGAAGCCTATTGCATCTACTCTGCCAACTTTTGCCAGTGCACAGTGATACATCATATCTGGTGCAACCGTAGTGTACAGTGACATAAAACAACACTTTTTTGACTGTAATCGATTGAATATCAGTTACCTGCCTACAGGCGTGTGTGTGAAGCCTATTGCATCTACTCTGCCAACTTTTGCCAGTGCACAGTGACACTCATATCTGGTGGCACCTTAGATTGCACGCGCAGTGCCCTAAATTTGAAGTGGGAGGACCGACCAAGCATCTTTTTCCATCTCCCGCTTCCAAAAATCCATGCCATATACACGTCCCCTGATAGTGGACGTAACAGGGATTAAACCGATAGGAATAGTATTACTTAACAGTACACACCTTATAATAACGCAGACAGAGGCAACGCGTATAATCTTCCATGCTGTGCAGTGGAAGCCCCCAGACTCTGACCTGTGTATAATATTCCATGCTGGGCAGTGGAAGCCCCCAGACTCTGGGAGTCTGAAGAAGAGGAGTCAGAGGAGGAAGGTGGCTTTGAGGAGGTGGAAGACCAAACACAGCAGGCGTCCCAGGGGGCTTGTTGTCACCTTTCAGCGACCCTTGGTGGCTGGGTGGAGGAAGAGACCTTCAATGACATCAGTGAGGACAAGGAACGGGACATGGCTAGCTTGGTATCCAACCTTGTGCAAATGGGGAGTTTGCGGTTGTGCAAAGGGACTGTTTGCGGTTGTTTGTGGTACATTAAACGGGGAGATTGGTCTGTTACTGTGAAGCAGGTGTAACCCTTACACTACCTGATCGATACAACATCATACCTGATGTTTTAAAGCATGTTATTCCATACAATTTCGGAATGTTAGGTGATTTATGCCCTTTATGGCTTAAAACCAGACTCTGCATCAACTATGTAATTTTCCGTGGGAGTTTTGCCATGGATCCCCCTCCGGCATGCCACAGTCCAGGTGTTAGTCCCCTTGAAACAACTTTCCCATCACTATTGTGGCCAGAAAGAGTCCCTGTGTGTTTTGAAATTCGCCTGCCCATTGAAGTCTATGGCGGTTCGCCGATGTTCGCCCGTTCACGAACATTTGATAAAGTTCGCGTCCGCTGTTCGCGAACCCAAAATTTGATGTTCGCGACATCACTAACGCCGATAAATACGGTAATTACAAAATCATGTAGGAAAGAATCTACGTATTTGCTAGGATTTTCTGTTAGGTAAATAATAAATATACTGATTATGTAGTTTTTTTTTATTAAGGATTTCACAAGGAAAAATAAGAAAGGGATAAGTTAAAGGAAAAAAAATAAAAAATAGAGAGAAGAGAAAAGAGTAAATATATATTTTCACAATACGAGAATGTATAATTTTTATTAGAGTTGTTACTTATTTAAATAAACACACTCACAATTTGTTTTTTAAGAAATATATAGTAGAATACACTAATAATTAGTCTTTTATTTGATTGAAGCTATGGCTAAATTTTTCAGAAGTAGACCCTGACTTTATCTCACCATCTTTTCTTTGGATAAGATAGTTAAAAAGGATTGTGTTTTTATGTTTTTGGTTTTGTCTCCTTCCATTCACACTCTTGCTTGGTTAAATAATTATATAAAGATATGTGAAAGGAAAGGGAAAAAAAAGTGAAAGGAATTCATTTGAGTCCTTATAAATTTTGTATATAGGAGAACTTTAGTAGGGGCTGAGAAATGAGAACATTCTGTAAAGAGTGTATTGATAAGATGCAGTGAGCAGTGGCTTAGGCATTCAGATGAAAACATCTGACAATTGTGCATTCTAAGAAAGCTCTCTGTTTATTGTCAAGGGGAATTGAAGGAGGATGCGCCATTAAAAAAATTATGTTTTTTGCATTGTAATGTAAAGTTTGTTATGTGTGGTTTATGTTTATGGCTTGAGAAAGAAAATCCCGTAAAGGAACAGAGACTGATCCATAAAAGAAAGCAAGTGAAATGACCTTAAAAATAATTACACAGAATATCCAAGGATTGAATAATCCTTCAAAGAGGAGTTTTGTTTTTAAAAACTTTTATAAAGAGGGTGCAGACATAATTTGCCTGCAAGAAACGCATAGGAAGTAAGGGGCAATACCTAAATTGGATAATAAAAAGTATCCCTTGATTTGTAACTCTACTTACAAAAAAAATCCAGAGGAACTTCTATTCTGCTTAGTAATAAATTAACATATATTGAACAATTAGTGGAAATTGATACTGAGGGACGCTATGTGATCTGGATTGGTTTATTACAACATCAGAAATATTCCATCTTGAATGTGTATCTTCCGAACAAGAACCAAATAGGGTTTTTAAAATGAATATTAAATACATTTAAGAAAGTGATGCAGGGTTCCATAATATGCGGCAGAGACTTTAACATGTTAGCTGATCCCAAGGAGTTTAACTCCATTATGAATAAGCTCCAACTATATGATATTTGGAGGATCTTACACAATAATGAAAGGGATTATATATGTCTTACACCACGATTTCCAATGTATTCTATAGTAGATTACATCTGGGTGGACATTGAGACTGTTTAAAGATAGCTGAAAGTCGAACTTGGTTCTAGAGCATGGACAGCTCATGCATCAGTAAAATTAAATCTTAAGATTAATTACCCTAGACCAGTGATGGCGAACCTTTTTGAGCCTGAGTGCCCAAACCGCAATACATGCCAACTTTTTTTTCCTCTAAGTGCCAACACGGCAATTAAACCTGAATACTGAGGTTTAAGTTTAGAAAAAACAACTCGTACAGTTGTCCGAACTCATTAACATCTTTTGTTTTAAAAGAAGAACATAACAACAGAGAGTTCAATGATACAAACTTTTTTCTTACAACTTGTCTCTTACACCCTTCTCTCTCTCCCATTCTCCCTTGTCTCTCCCCTGACCCTTATGTCTCCCCTTCCCCCTTGTCTCTCCCCCACCCTTGTATCTCCCCTTCCCCCTTGTCTCTTCCCCCATTTTTCCCTCTCCCCCCACCCTCCTCTGGGTTCAGCTCCTGGACCCGATGGGTACATAAATCGTTTTTATAGACTTTTTGAAAAACGTATATAATGAAATTATGATTCAAGGTTATGTCCCTCCCAAAATGACTGAGGCTTTGATCGTGACAATACTGAAACAGGAGCGAGATGGGCTTGAATGTAAAGATTTCCTGCCTATCTCACTCTTGAATGTGGATTTGAAGATTTATTCAAAGATTTTAGCTAACTGCCTTAATAATATTATTGACCGATTTGTTACCCAGGATCAGTCTGGCTTTATAGGCGGTAGACAGGGTGCGGATAATACCTGTAGAAAATGTGATTTGATTTCTTATGTCGATTCTCATAAAATCTCCTCTGTGTTCCTCTCTATGGATGCCGAGAAAGCCTTTGACCGAGTCGGATGGAAGTTTTTGGAACAGGTTTTTGAAAAATATGGATTTGGAACCTTTGGCTCAAGAGCCATCAAGGCACTGTATTCTTTCCCATCTGCCTTGGTCATGGGCAATGGGTTTAGGGCAGATAGGATAAAGATTACTAATAGGACCAGACAGGGTTGCCCACTATCCCCTGTCATATTTGCGCTTATATTGGAACCATTTGCGGTTTCTGTTAGGAACAATGAGGTGATAGAGGGAATAGCAATTGGAAAGTCAATACATAAGATATCGATGTATGAAGATGACATTGTTGTCTTTGTAACAAATCCAGCTAAATCTTTGATAGTTGTGCACAATTTGATAGACTCTTATAGTAAGGTCTCCAACTATAAATGAAATACCTCGAAGTCTGAAGTTTTGGGTTTTCATATATCTAAATCTGAAAAAAATCCTTGGTGTCTGAATTCAATTACAACTGGCAGGCAGAAAGTTTCACTCATTTGGGTATTGTTTTTTATAACAATACATCCAAGATAAATAATAATAACTATAAAAAAGTGTTTAATCAAATTTTAGAAACAGTTGCAGCATGGAAACATTTACATATTTCTTTTTTGGGTAGAATTGCTGCTGTAAAAATGACTTTATTACCAAAATGTATTTATGTTATTGGATCAATCCCTATACACTTATCGAACACTAAAATAGAACAATTCCAAACAGTTGTAGGTGGATTTATACATCAAGGGAAAAGGATGAGGATAAAAACATTTTTTTATTCAAATTGTATTGTTGACTAAATTATTGATTGCTAGAAAGTGGAATCAGTCTTCTGTTCCTAGTTGGAAATAGATAATAGATATGATTGGAAAAAGTAGAGATTTAGAAATATCTTTGCAAAGGAATGGCTTGATGGTGGTTAAAGAGTACAAATGGAAGATATGGGATCAAGTAAAAGACTGATCTCAGTTAAGGTAATTTTGGCCTTTGAACCTCTTTTCTTCCATTTCCTTTGCTCTCTTTGTATAAACTATGTTTTCCTTATTTTGGAATTCTTAATTCTCAAGCCATGTTTGTATTTATATTTGTATGTGGAAGTATTTGTTGTAAAAAAGATACATTGATGATGATTTAAATGTATGTTTTAATGGTTGTATTTAAAAAAAAAAAAGGAGCCAAAAACTATGTGATAACAAATGGCTTCATATGATCACTTGTTCTCTCTCATTATAATAATAATGATTGTAGATTTGCGAGCTTCAGAATGTTGTGCTATTTATTTCTATACCTTACATCACATTCCTTTTTAAGAAAAGTACAGAAGTTTGTGTATATTTGCATTTACAGTGCTACGGATTGGACTTTAACCCCCTTGCAGGTCCTCTCTAGTACCCGTTGGCTTCTTGGCTTCATTTGCGGGTTACAAGTTTGAACGCCAGTGAAATTGTTGCAATTTAATAGCATGATTTGCGGGCGCGCAGTTCAAATTTCCATGTCCCATAGACTTTATTCAGCCTTACCCCAATTTAATAGCAGTAACTCTTAGGGGCTACGTTAAGCGCTACGGTTTTACACGTTAAGCTAATTTAATAGGGCTGACAGTCTTATGTCACTTATCATTTTGCTAACAGACAGCTAATAACTTAATGAGCCTCACTGTTATTTCAGTTTCCCTGTTTTACATGTAAGAAATGTTAATAATATTTATCTTATAGTAAAACATTTAAAGGACCACTGAAATTGGGAAAAACTTCATATGTTTGTGAAGTTTGTAACAAGTTAGCAACATTAGCTACTGTGTAAGCTGTGGACATAAAATAATTTTAGGCAAAATATTTTGATAGAAACAGCTTATGTCTGCAGGATGCCATGTTTCTATGTTCTACACTTCATGCTGACTTTGAGACTGAGTGTGTATATATCAAAGAGTGTAGGAGGCGAGGAGAGGGTTACTAGTTGATTCATTGATGGATTCAGATAAAATTCAGCACAGGACACTATCCCCTCATTCTCATAGGGCCTCATTCAATTGTGAATTGGACTATAGAATAGGGCTCTATATAAGCACATAGCATATTTTTTTTACATACGTTTTTGGTTAGTGAACTTCTATAAAAAAAGCAAGGTCTTAACTAACTAAAAACGTCTGTAAAAAAAATATGCTCTGTGCTTATATAGAGCCCTATTCTATAGGCCAAATCACAATTGAATGATACCCATAGACTCAGTACAGGCCTTTTGCAAGTATACTTCCAAGCTTTGCATACCATATTGTGTAATTGCCCCCTTATTCCTTGAAAAAATATATTACTGTAATGGCAGCTTTCATGCACTAGATAGTCTTCTCAAATGAGAGAAAAGATTTTCGAAAAATAATGACTGCTAATGTTGTTAGTTTCTTGCATATTTCACAAACGTGCCATTTTTGATAATCTATAGTGATCCTTTAATCATTGCAAGCTTCAGTGAATTCATAATACATTAATATTGTGGTCTCCATTGGTTACTTTTTTAACTTTTAGTAAATCTATAAGTACGTGGTCTACTATCTCTATTTCCAGATCCAATATCCACCTAAAATTAAGTATATTTTATATGAAAGAACATACTTAGAGAAAAGTAAATACATACATAAATGTTATGGAACTAGCCTGGTTTGCCAATTACTGTTTTATGATATGAGAGAGAGAGACCATTAACAGATAAACAGCCTTATTAAATTGTGATTTGGCCAATTGAATAGGGCTCTATATAATCACAGAGCATATTTTTTTACAGAAGTTTTTAGTTAGGTCTTCACTAACTAAAAACTTTTGTAAAAAATGATGCTCTGTGCTTATATTGAGCCCTTTAAAAATTGGCCGAATAACAATTTAATAAGGCTGAAAAGCTGTGTCAGTGAATTTTGTGCTGTATAATTTGATTGGTTTAAAAAATCCCAATCAAATTACAGCTACAGTTCTAAATAGCAATACACTTGTTCTTCAGCAGCTCACATCATGTAACATACAGGAACCTTGTAGTAATGAAAGGCAAGGACTGAAACTTTTACCCATACAGTTGAACTAAAATTGTACATTTTCATATGAGAACAACTTGTGTTTAAGCGGATCTACACTAACAGGTACTGTAATTTCATGCTTCGTCATGATTCTTATGGAACACAAAAACAAAAGAAAAGCAGTATTCACATTTCTTACATTTGCTGAAAGCCAGTGATTCCCAGATGATAACACTCGATCTTTGGCTTGCACTTCATTAAATTCCCTCCCGGGAGAGCATGGACACCGGGCTTATGAGTGAAAATAAAGAATATGTTAAGAGATGGAAATCAAACAGCCCTATGTTTCCATTCAGTTCAGGCCAAGCATATTCAGCTGCAGGATATGGTGAGGTCCAGCCATGTGAAACCTATTAGGACTGGCAGGGCAATAAAGTGAAATTGAATTTCAAATAAAATCATCTACTTGTGCCAGAGCACCCTGTGTAATAGGATACATTTAGGGATTTAAATGTAAACTATATATGTGGTTTTTCCTACCTTTTATCTAAATTATACACAGGCAGAAAAATCTGTGAGTGACAAATATCTGGCAAAAGTACAATATCTTTTTTAAGCTAATTGCACCAGAGTGTTTAATGGGATAATATAAATGATATAAATCATTTTGGCATTTTAACGTACTATCTTCGTTGTCAGCCCTGATCCTAGAGAAAGCACCACTGAAGTTTTCCAAAAAAACATAACCTGTTTTTAAAGTATGTAACATACCATATTAGTGCGAATATAAGCCACACTTTTTTTCCGATTTTTGAGCGTGTGAGTTACGGGTGCGGCTTACATTCGTGAAAGTAACAAAAATTGCAGATTTGCGACCTCCTCCTACTCCACCCCCTTATAATCCTCCTCCTTCCCCTTTTTCATCCTTCTCCTTCCCCTTTATCATCCCTTACTTTCACCCATAACCTCCTCCTCACTCCCCCCTCTCCAATCCCTATCCCCCTCTCATCTTACTTGTTACTATGCTCCGATGATGCCACATGCGCGTCACATCATTAGCATATGCCGGTCACAACCTTAAGATGTGCTGCGGCGTCAGGATCATCATCATCAGCTCATCGGAGCATAGTAACAAGTAAGGAGAGAGGGGGATAGGGATTTGAGAGGGGGGAAGTGAGGAGGAAGTTATGGGGGAAAGAAGAGGAGGATAAGGGGGAAGGAGGAGAAGGAGGATGATAAGGGGAAGGAGGAGGTGGAGGATCATAAGGGGGAAAGAAGGAGGAGGATGTTAGGGGGAAAGGAGGAGGATGATAAGGGGGAAGGAGAAGGATGATAAGGGGGAAGGAGATGGAGGAGGATGATGGGGGGAAGGAGGAGAATGATTATGGGGGTGAGGAGGATGAAAAGATAAGGAGGATGAAAAGAGGAGAAGGAGGAGGAGGATGATAGGGGGAAGGAGGAGGAGGATGATGATAGGGGGGAGGAGGAGGAGGATGAAAAGGGGGGAAGGAGGAGGAGGATGATAAGGGGGAAGGAGGGAAAAGGGGACACCTGTAAAGCTATGAATGACAGAGAATTAATTGTTAAACAGTCTCTTTTCTTTTGCATTTGCCATTTTACGGGTGTGAGTGTAGCATAGGTAAGTTGCAGCTTATATTACGATATTATAAATATATATATATATATTTTTCTTCTTGCATTTCCTAGGTGAGACTTATATGCGGGTGTGGCTTATATTCGGGCCAATACGGTACTAACAACATCATCACATATGAAAGTAATGAGCTTAAGCAAATAAGTCCTCCCATGTATATAATTCTGTTAATAACAAATGCAAATGCATGCTTCCATTGTTAGCACTTTTCAAGGAGTGGCACAATAAAGATTCCATGCATAACTAGAATGTATACAGATGAATAATCAGAGTATTGCAGTATATAGTGATACCTTTTTTATTGGACAAACATATTCATAGGTTTCATGATGAGCTTTCGAGAGCGTTCCTCTCTTTGTCGAGTCAGAGTCAATACGACAAAGAGAGGAACGCTCTCGAAAGCTCGTCATGAAACCTATGAATATGTTTGTAAAAAAGGTATCACTATATACTGCAATACTCTGATTATTCATCTGGATTACTGGACATTCACGGCTACCTCACGTATACCATGTTGCAGCTACGAAACCAGTGTCTTGCTTCAACCTCAACTACTATGCAATTATAAAGGTCAGTTGACAACACTACATTCTCTCTGGTAATTAAGATAATTGAGGGGAATTTGTCTTCATGCAAGTCCACTACAAAGATACATGGACCATATGCATTGCCACCTCTGGATCAAAGTGTTTCTTCCTTGCTCTCTTCAGGCGCTAAAGTGCATTATCATGACTGATTATATTACTCCTGCTTTGAGGATTTGCCTGTTGATTTTCCCATCAGTAGATTACTTCTGGGATTCCTTGCTGGCCCTGTTGTTAGGCCCTCATTCAATTGCAATTTGGCCAATTGAATAGAGCTCTAAATAAGCAGATAAGATATTTTTTAAATAAGTTTTTAGTTAGTAAACATCTATCCAAAAGCAAGGCTTTACTAAATAAAACTTCTTTAAAAAAATATGCTATGTGCTAATTTAGAGCCCTATTCAATTGGCCAAATCACAATTGAATGAGGCCCATAGGATGCAGGTGCTTTCACCACAGCCTCCTGGGTTCAAATCCAGCCAGGGAACCAAGAGGTCACACTAGTCAGTACTTGGATGGGAGACCTCCTGGGATTACCAGGAGCTGTATGCCATGGCCCACTGGAGAAGTACCTGGATGGGAATACCAGAAGCTATATGCCATGGCCCACTGGAGAAGGAACTTGTAACCCACTCCAGTATCTCTGCCATGAAAACCAAGACGATCAGCATGGTGTGTTGTCCATGAGTTCACAGAGAGATGGACTATGCTGAGTGACACCATTTACATATTACTTCTACTAACCTTGAATTTAGTACAAGCATCAAATGTATTTAGCCGGTCTAAAAAAAAATTGAAGATCATGTTGAGAGAACACAAGAACAGTGTAATGTGCCGAGCTGGATATATTTTTATTATAATATTTCAGAATACTTGTTAAAATAGCTAGCAAGAAAATAATTCATTAAATAAGCTGACACCACAATATCAGTTATAGGACCACCGACATGGTTTCAAAAACTATGAAGTGAGTTTTACCTTAAATAAACCCATTTTATCTCATGAATTAACCGGTACAGATAAAGGGCTTGCAATTGATAGTGTAGATATCATAAGCTGTATAACAGTAGGCAACTATATTTTAGGGACATGTTTTGCAGACGTATATATTGTGTCATCAAAAACTTAAATGACAGGTGATTGTCAAATACCCCCAACTTTTTAATGTAACTGCATTCCATATTGCATCTTATTACCAATCACAAGAGTAGTACCAGTGTCTTCTCAGAATTATAGATTAAAAGTGCAGTCTTATATTAGTAGTGGGGAGTTGGGTCCTATCATTGCCATCAATAGTTTAATATATCCGTATCTCTCTACTTGTGTATTCTGTCTCTCTCTGCTTAAACATGTGAGTTAGTCAGTTATATTAATTAGTATTGTTTCACCTGTGCTCATGTAAGGAGATAAGAAAATCCTGGACTGTTAGTGGCAGTTGTAGAAGTGAGTTGCCCATCATTGCCTAATATTAATGTGATACCACATAACTAATCTACTTGTGCATTTTAAACTATAGCTAGCTTTATAGTGAGTTTCTTCTGGGTTCTAGTTATAGCCATTTTTAGTAGCTTGTATAACCCGTGAAGCCCTCCACAAGCAGTTGCATAGATCATGAGGAGGGATGTTTGGCCACATAGCCAAGAAGCAGCTTCATGTGGTCAAAAGTTGCATTTATACCACCCCTAAGAAAGACAAATAGCAGAGTCCTGACGGGCTGGATACCTCCCCGGCCTCCTGGGGTCGGTAGGAGGGCCATGTGACCTTGCTGGCCCGGGAGTATGGAAGAGAGGGAGTGGCTAGCTGGGGACAGAGCCACCAATATGACATGGCGCCAATGTGGCCATTATGCCCCCAGCTAGAAAATAAATTAGATCCCACCCACCCATCCCTAATATTTGGAGCACAGGTGTTAATTTATTGTAAATGTAAAAATCATGTGTTTATGTATGGAAAATTGGAAAATATGTGTTTATAAAAAAATAAAATAAAATGGAAAATAAGGAAATATAATAAGTCAAGTATTTTGGTTTAATCTGTCTACGTCATTAGCAGTTGTGATATGTCTTCATTTTTCAGGTTGAATTATGATGTGTTTGTATTTGTTGTTGTCACAGCGGGGCGGTGGTGAGGGGAATCGCCGGGACAGTGGTAAAGTGGGTGTGATCCTACCCTACGGGGGTAGGCCCTGGATGAGGGTCAGGGCGCAGAGTGTACTGTCTCGGTTCAGGCTCCTCCCCTCTCTTGTTTATGTATACTTAATTAATGGTATTGTTATTATTATGTGAACTTGGGTTTACCAATAAACACTGTGGCCAGTAATTCCACAATAAGTGGTTGTGACTCATTATTTATTAGAGGGCTCAGGATGTGTTTTGTGCCTAACAAATTATTCAGGGAGCAAGTTATGCCCAAAGTGTCATACGGACATACCCACTGGGCCGTGCACAGGTCATGTGGTCAGAGCTCCGTCTGTGTCGCTCATTGGCTTCAAGCTGTAATGCAGACATTTTGTGTGATCATCATTTGTGAGACAATCATTTTCATTTACTGTTTATGCATGGTATTTTGTAGGATCAAGTTTTCTTCTGTGGACTTAGTACAAATAATGAAAACAATTCTTCTTGATTTGAACCATGCTGCATAACTGACAATATCTAAATCTTAAATAGCAAAACATGCATTCTTCAACTCTGTAAATCAGGATTGAATGCCTTGATTGGTACAACCTTATTACACAAACAGACGTTTCAGACCCAAATTAAAATGCCCTTAACTCCAGCAATTCAGATATAAAAAAAAAAGGAAAACACTTTTTCCTCATTTCATTGCACTGTATTATTTTTTGTGTTAAACTAAATAATTATCATAATCATGATAAAGACTCTTTTATCTGTGTGATACACTGTGGTAATTTGTTTCTAACCTTAATCTATTGTTTTATTTTAATTGCACCAATTACTTTATTCCTAGAGGAGCACAATTTACTATAAATTGACATTTGTATCTGTGTTTGCCAAATACTGCATTTGCTTTTTATTTTCTAGGCATACTTTTTATATAAAAAGGCTTGGCAAGGTGCAGATTATTGTATGGTTATAATTATAGCCTATTGTGTTTAGTCTTTCGTTTTTTCATCCACATAAACACAGTTACTAACCCTGGATACAGTTGAGTAAACAATTTCAAAGCAAATAAAAATTGGACAATAAAGAAGATATGATTTGTCAGTTGTAGTTTAATCTCCTTACTTTGAACAAATCTGTGTATATGTTTACACTCTGTTCCTCTGAATCCATCCATCTCACCAGATCAAGTTCTGATTGAAGTCAAATTAGTCTGTGGTCTGGATAGCTTTATGCTTTCATTTAACTCCACATGCAGAAAATATTTTATAAACAAATAAAAAAACACTTGCAGACTGGGCCTGTTCATATTTCAATTCCAAGAAATATAGAGTTTGGCGATTTGAAAAAAAAAATTGCTGTATTTGTTTCCATTTTTTTTAACAAAGCTTTGTTTTTACTCACGTAAACCTTCCAAACAGTTCCTACAAGGGACTGCCCGATGTAACATATGCACACAGTGTCTCTCAACAGCATGTAGTTGAAATGCTGCAGAGAGACAATTTATCATTGGCTAGTACACTTAGTGCTATAGAGATACTGTGTGCATGAGTTACAGGGGGCAGTCCTTTGTTGTTATTGTTTTGTACATAGGGTTACTGAGAGTCGCACAAGACTGAACAACAAAAATGTAATTATTCTCTACTGCAGGTTTCCATTGTGCATTTGTTCCTAACAAGATTAGAGATATGAGAGGAATTGAAGGAACCATGGATTCAAATAATCAGTTCTGTTGAATAAGACCCTTGACAATAGAAGTAGCTACAAGAGCAGTCCCCAATAGCATAAACGACTTCCTCTTTCTATAGGCAGACTAGCAGTCCAAAACAGAAGCACCCATGACTCAGGCAACATGCTTTTATGCTCATGGATTACATTACTGCTTATGTTGTTAGTTTGCTTCATTATTACAGACGTGACGTTTTTCCAACTTGAAACCGGCATATAAATATAACTATAATATATATTCTTTCACATAATAAACATCATAACTCAATATAAATGTAATTGGGTGGTCTTGGAAGATATCAGCAATGATATTCTTTGAACAACTTCCATTCATCTCTAACACCTGTGCACATACATTTCTGAGCAGTCTCATGTTCCAGTCTTTCCAAGTTAAATCCTATTCAGCAAAACAAAATGTAAATCAGTGATGGCTGTTTCCCTACAATAACAAAACAGCGCCGTGAGAAGGGAACGTAAATAGCATTCTCTTACTGGATACCTGCTGAGAGTGACTATTGAATATTCCAGCAATTCTTTGTATAAATTATTTTTCCCCTCTTGGTTCAGACCTCCCTGCTGTCCTGATACCTTTCACTTCCCTTTCCCTATCCTGTGCCTACAATACTTTTATTTAAAGAGTGTTTTTCACATGTGGCACTGGGAGTAGAGTAAGTTTCAGTTTCAGAGGTGATCTTCTTAAGTTTCATCCAACATTTCCATACCACAGGATTTGGTCACTTTAGCACAGAAGGAATGCCCACTCTTTCTTCCTGGCATGGGGCTTAATGACAAAGAATTTTGATAGGAACCGGATAGGATTCAAGCAGGTCTTAACTACTTTCATACAAGAAAGGGGCCCCAGAGCTTCTTTATTCCATCAGCACACTTCAAGAAAGACCCTACATCTTTTTAATGGACACGGTCACAAAAAGTAAAAAAATATTTGAAATAGTTATTTTAAGGTGCAATAAAACATGCACAAGGAGTTGTTATGTGGTTCAATACGCTCAGATTGCTAATGTGTAAATAAGTTGTGCAGGGTTTGAGATCTATTTTCAAGATAATGAGTGAAATCATTTTGAAAAATGTAGGACTAAATGTTCACATTGTGCCCTGATTTTTCAGATTGAGTCACACATTATCATATTGAGTTGACAATGGTGTATATCACAAGAATTATTTAGTATGGAAATTTCTTGTACAATGTGTACCCAGGTTATAAGGCTCCATACCATTCACCTAAGCAGCATGGTCGGGATGTAAAATGAAGTTAGCATCTTTTTATCAAGCAAGCTAGCAGGCCTGTGGTATCATGGGAAGAATGCTCTTTAGTCCAAATTTACAGCTTTGTATAGAAATCTGCTGTAGGCGCCATCTGCCAGAACTCAAAACGCCCAATCTTCCAGGATGTCTTGAGTAAGTAAATAGCAGGGATAACAAAGCCCTTCTCTTTTTGAGACTATTGCTCCTCATCTACACACTTCCTCTCTCTATATAAATTTGCTTTTAATTCTGTGATATAAACTATATGAAAAAGGCCCACAACTCCCAGATTTCCCATTCTCCATATGGGACTCCAGTGTAAGCCAATTAAATTCCCCAGCTTCATGTGGGGAAAAGCTGAGAACAACAGGAAATACAGCAGTGTACCCACAGGAAATACAGCAGTGTACATATTTTGACTTTTCTGGTGGAAGTAACTGTTGCAGTTCTTGTATGAGCACACGCCAGAAGCCTCCGAGGTGAAGAATGATACAATGTATTAGCCTAAATCTGAATTTGAATGTTATGCTAATTTAGGGGGGGGGGGGGGGGGGTTCTAGAGGCATACACAATCAAATGCAAATGCAAGAAAACATAGGAAATTTTGCTAACTTCAACGTAAGCTAATTAATGTTTCTTTTGGGATATTTTCATAATTTTTTTTTTTCATAAACTACTAATTCTCCTCTATCAGATGCATTCATAATCCAAATCACTTTAAAGTATAACATTTTATTCCATCCCCTCACAAGGAAAAAGTTCAGTGGACCTTCACAATAACCTCCCTTTTCTATACAGTACATGTTATACTTGCTTTAATAAAGAATTATTAGACTATATTTTGGACAGACTGCATTCTAGAGTTGTGCTTTCCATCTGTCTAGCTGGACCTATGGATGTACATTAGGTTGAGTTTGAAGGACTTGTATTTAACACTACACAAATATTTAACGTCATACACAATCAAAGAAAATGTCAAAACATTTGAGCCTGAGAGCATTTATTTGATAACATGTTTGTCAATAGCTTCGCCCCCTCACCATTTGCTTTTAGAAAGCTTGAATCCTATCTAATTATTCTGCATGTCTTTCTATTTTACCCACACAGTTTCCTGATGAGAATAGTTACAGCTGTTAAAATAATATTAGTATTTTATATTTGTTAGGCTTTTGTATGGGGTTTATGCTTCAGTGGTTGTTATCTGAGACTATGCAAACCTCTGGAGAAATAGAAAAGCTGTCTAAAGCTCATTGTTGACAATTTTATTCCTTTAAACAGCAAGAGAGAAACAAACCATCAAATGATATTATGTAATAAAACACTTGTGTGGTCTACTTTTGTGTTTATAAAAAATGTGTACTGCTTGTCCATTCTTCCAGACTTTATAGAATGTAAAAATGTGTTACTAATTTTATCCCATCATGTACCATTGAATGTCAATTTAATTCTTCATGTGCACACAATAAATTGTTATTAATAGGCTTTCTGTGGTAACCTATTATAATTAGAATATATTGTAAAGCACAAGAACGGTGAATGCACACCTATGATATCTATCTATCTATCTATCTATCTATCTATCTATCTATCTATCTATCTATCTATCTATCTAAGAGATATAAAAGTGTGGTCTTTACTGATCCTGCCATTCTATTCTGTGTTTTCTTGACTAAAAGAGATACGTAAAGGGACAGATAATGCAATTGTTGTTTCCATACATTTAAAAGAGTATGCTTTAAACATTACCAAAGTCTTGACTAAAAGAGATACGTAAAGGGACACATAATGCAATTGTTGTTTCCATACATTTAAAAGAGCATGCTTTAAACATTACCAAAGTAATTTGGTAATGTGATTTGCATGAAAATGTTTTTCAATGTCATTGAAACTAACAGAAAGTGCACAGAGCATGCATGTATACGTTTGTAGATTTAATTGGCAAACAAGTATGACAAGTAAGCCCCCAGATCAATTAAAAGTTTGAATCAGTATTTTGGTACATTATCAAATGCCTTCTGGGTCAGATACAACAACAACAACAACAAAAAACAATGCTTTCAATGTACCTTTAAGTTATGCTGAGAGTAAGTGGTGATGTGTTGACAGGAAGCAGAAGTAGTTAGAGAAAACAGCAGTGTCTTAACATACATATATTTTTAGTTGCTTTGATAAAATTGGATTCTGTTTCTTTCTCTCTGTCCTTTCCTATCTTTCTCTTTCAGTACTGGTGTCTTTGGAGAGAACAGAGAAGAACACAGAGAGGTATCTAAAGTCTGTTTTTTTGTCTGCCATTTCTCATTCTATTTCTCTTTATAGGTCTCTGTGTCTCTGTCTTGTCTTTCTCAATCCCCATCATTGCCATTTTCTATCTGTCCTTGCATGTAATTCTATCTGTATGTGCCTGCTCATATCTCGTCTTTGTCACTGCCTGATTGTGTTTCTCTTGTCTGTCTTTGTCATACTGTGACAAAGTCAGGCAAGGAATATATGTGAGGCTGAGCAGAGATGTATGTCCATTCTAGAACAGAAAGTGTTAATTGAAAGTGTCAATAAATGAATGCACCTGAACTCAGGCAGGAGAAATCTAAGAGGCCTACATCTGGAATGAGGCTGTTGTATATCTTGGTTGTAAACATGGAGCTTATGAGAGGAGCTTAGGTGCTTTGAACCTACTGGAAGCGAGAACTGTGGAGAGGGAGGTCTTGCTGCAAAAATAGCTGCAACTGCGTTTGGGAAAAGCTGAGACAAACAACCTGGAGTCTGTTTTTGGAGAAAAGGAAAGCTGTGAGAAAACCAGGGCAGCTGTGAGAAAAACAAAACCCTAAATAAATCCTCAACAAAAAAATGGTACCATTTAAAGAGTTGGTATTATTTCCCCTCAGGGAGATGTCTGTCTGTATAAAGAAAACATGCCAAAAAGTGTGTTAAGGGTCCCTGAATTGCCCCACGTGTCTGTTTGTGAGCATAACGCTAAAAGAAGCATGTTAAGAAAGCGGTGAAATAAATATTTAGAAAAGTAGTTTGTGTACAAAGAACTGGTTTCTTTAAACTGAGAGCTGAGAAGTGACTTCAGAGCTAGTCAGGGTATTCCTGCAGATGTTATTTTGTGTTGCTGAATTAAGCCATTTGCTCTCCACTGATTCTATATATACACCACTTACAAAAGAGGTTCCCAAGGGCCACACTACTACAATGCTTTATATCTGTCCCTGATGTGAGATAAACCAGGTGTAGTCAAGGACATGAGAATGAGGAGCAAAAGAAAAATATGACTCTGTGGCCAATACAATTAGAATATTTGTTACCTTTTTCATTATGGTTTCTCACACTATGTAAAGGAGACTATTATTGAGAAGCACCCTTAAAAGTAGAAGCAAAAGCATTCCCGTATATAATTCTATATTTTCAGTATCAGCAGAAAATTCCAAACAACGAGAAAGTGAATAGGAAGTGCCAAGTAAGAACGGTCATAAAAAAGTATCATTGTTTTTGCACGCAAGGGAATATTAGCTAGAAGATTACCTCACACTTTTTTCTCCCCCTCTTCATCATACACTAGATAAAAAGTATAATCATATTATGGCACAAATCACCTTATCTCAATCCTAGCTCAATCCTGCTAACCACTGTTTCATAACTCTGTGTGGCTCGATGTACAATGTTCAACACTGCACTACTAGTACAAAAATACGTTTTTTCAGCAAATCGCAGTCCCTAATTAGCAAATTTGAAAAGAAACCGATGCAAAACCCATACCCATTCTTCACACGTTTGAGGCTGGAAAATATGAGTACCTACCTCCTTTCTCTTGTTCCTATTTTTTAGTGCCATTGGTGTAACCTGCATCTTTCCCCTCCCTTTTTGTACAGTTGTTTAAATGTTGGAGGTTAACACAATTCTGAATTTCTGAATATACTGTATGCATTGCACTGCCTGCACTGGTGGTAGCTCTGCCCATGCTCCCAGAAGGATAACCCCCACCCTCAGACTACAGACAGATGAGCAATGAGAGTGTCTGAATTTAAGATTTCCTCTAAATAATGCTTTCATGCTTATGGTTTACACAGATGTCATTGTTAGTTTGTAAGATTGTTCATAAAGATATGAAGGATTTCCTATACTATGATGGTCATTTAAATCAATAAAGTATTTCCTCCTTAATGTGTTTGCATACTAGAAACAACAAAGATTGGGTGTGCATAAAATCAAAACAAGGAATCACATATGCAGCATGTTCCCGACAGCACTACCAATTATCAAGCAAGCATAAAGTTACAGAAACATTTCCAGACATTCACAAGAACAAAGTTACCGCAACTGAAGGGGAAATAAATGTTCATGGTAATTAATGCTCATCATACAGTTTGAAAATAATTAGCAGAAATAATAGTAATGCTAAGTGAAATGAAGAAGATATAATTGATTCTGCTGTCTGTTACAAGCTACTTCTGAGGCAATATTATGCTTAAAGCTGTGACTTAATGCTCTGAGTGGGAAGGACGAGCTGACCTTGTCCTAACAAGGCCACTTCTGAATAGCAATTACATCATTGCCTCTTAGAGAAAAAATGGGAGGAGGATGGGCTAGAAATAACATATTTTTTAAATAAGGGAACTTATCTTTTATTTACTACTATTTACAATAATATGTGACTTTATAAGGGATGTATGTACCTGATACCTGGTGTCCAGTAGGAGTAAAGAGTTCATACCACTCATCAGAATGCTGTTATTGCTTCCTCTCCCTTCCCTGAATTCCCCAATAACTCTCTATTTGGCTGTCGGATTAGCCTGGTCTCACAAGATCACAGGAGACTTTGATGTCAAATATTAAATAGTAGCAAAAAAAGAATAATTTCCTTTTTAAAACATATCTATCTATCTATCTATCTATCTATCTATCTATCTATCTATCTATCTATCTATCTATCTATCTATCTACCTATATATCTTTTATTAGAACACAATCATGCTTGTGAATTGTCAAGAACTGTATTCTGACATGGTGATTAGACAGTGCATTTATTTTTCACTAGATGGCAGTAGATGCCCATTAATCACACAATTATACTCAACAACATAAACATTTTTTAAGTTTATTTGGCATGATTTGTGAATTAAATGTATTTTGAATTAGCTATATATGAATACTTAATACTTATCCAGACCCATCTAATCTAGTCTTCATTTATCTTTTAATAACATTATGAGACTGGGACCACCTGTATTCATTAGAGTGTGCAAGCGAAACTTCATCTGAGTATATTACAAAATAGGGGTCTTGCATCCCCTTAGTGGCTCAATACCCAACATATGTCTCTTTTGTCATCTTCAAATGTGTAAGTGTAGTAATGCAGCAAGGATCTTATGGATTCTGAATAAAGGTCAGTTCCATTATGAACAACTAAAATAGAACCATGATGACACTTCATTTTTACATATCCCATGTAACTCGTCTAAAATACATTTTTGTTTAGATTGTCATTAAAAAAAGAGTGCAAAGTTTACTTCATGCTATTGTCATACATCATGCCAACCAATCTAAATGTTACGTTATGTGTTTCAAGGGATTTAAATGAATGTGGCTCGTCTGAAGACTTTTATAGATTACTTCTATAATTATGAAAGGTGGTATACCCAGCTGAGTGTGCAGTTGCAAATAAGATAGAGAATGATAACAATTCAGCAAGAACGTCACTCCTGTAGTGCTTATTATATACATGTAGTCATTTTGTATCATATTTGTTTGTAATCCCAGTGTACTGGGGGCCATTCAAATGGACATTACAGACTACTGGTGGTTGGCGAACCACAGAGAAACTCTGATGTAATGAGTGCCTGTCATAATCCCTGTGCTCTTGTTCACTATTACAGTACAGATGATTCAACTATAATGGATAGCATTACCCCTGTCGATCTACATCCCTTGACTTTCTGATAGCAAGAGATAGAAATGATTGGTCAATCCTAATTCTCGTTGAACTTTCTGCATTTGACATAGTGGACTACAGGATATTAACACAGTGGCTGAAAAACTACCATGGACTGAATGGCACTGTCCTTAGCTGGTTTAAATAATTTCTCACTGATAGGTCGGGTAAGGTAATCCTCTGAAACAATGCCCCTGTCATGTGGAGTTTCACAAGGCTCTTTTTTATCTCCAGTGCTGCTTGCTGTATACATTGGATGTATTTTTCGAAGACATGGCCTTAATTACAACTGTTGTGTCAATTATACTGTGCTTTATCTGTCCTTCACTCATGATGCAGAACATCCAAATTTCAACCTTGGATTAAAAGCAGCTGGCTGAGGCTGAGCACAGTAAATCTGAAGTACCTCTGGTGTGTCTTTGTTGGATGACAGCAGTTTATCTAGGCCAAGCAAGAGTGGGCCTTCAAATTGGGGACATGCAGCTGTTGAAATATGAACAACTGCCTTTATTTAGGACTGCCAGATCAAGAACTTACTTCTCTTGCTGATGGTACAGAATTGTGCACCCAGCTTATTAACAAACCAATCTCACTACTGCCACATAACATCTGTCCCACACTAGCTCTAAGTAAAATACCTATTGAGCATATACCGTATATACTCGAGTATAAGCCGACCCGAGTATCAGCCGAGGCACCCATTTTACCACAAAATACTGGGTAAAATGAGTGACTCGAGTATACGCAAAGGGTGGGAAATGTGCTGCCCCCTTTGTCCCTCTTGTGCCCTCTGTGTCCCCCTCTCTCTCCGTGTCTCTTCTCCCCTCTCCCTTCCCTGTGTCTCTTCCCCCCTCCCTTATCACCCTCCTCAACCTCCCTCCTCATCCTTAACCTCCCTCCTCATCCTCAACCTCCCTCCACATTCTCAACCTCCCTCCTCATCCTCAACCTCCCTCCTCATCCTCAACCCCCTCCTCAACCTCCCTCCTCAACCCCCCTCCTCAACCCCCCCATCCTCATCCTCTCTCCTCAACCCCCCATCCTCATCCCCCACCTCAACCCTCCTCAACCTCAACCCCCTCTCAACCCCAAACCCCCCCTCAACCCCAACCCCCCATCCTTAACCTCACTCCTCAACCCCCCATCCTCATCCTCTCTCTCCAACCCCTCCCCCTCAACCCCAACCTCCCTCCTCGACCCCACTCCTCAACCCCCCTCCTCAACCTAAACCCCCCTCAACCCCCCTCCACCACCTAAACACCTCCCCCCTCTCCCCTCACTTACCTGCTTGTGCTCCGGCCTCCGCTTCTTGACCCGGCGCCGGCGCGCATGTGACGTCACATGTGCGCCGCGCCATTAGCATATACCGGGTGCCGGCACCCGGTATATGCTAATGACGCGGCGCACATGTGAAGTCACATGCGTGCCGGGTCAAGGAGCGGATGCCGGAGCACAAGCAGGTAAGTGAGGGGAGAGGGGGGAGGTATTTAGGCTGGTTTAGGTGGAGGAGGGGGGTTGAGGGGGGGTTACGTTGAGGAGGGGGTAGGGAAAGAGACACGGGGGAGTAGAGAGACACACGGGGGGATAGAGAGACACACGGGGGGGTAGAGAGACACACGGGGAGGTAGAGAGACACACGGGGGGGGGGGGGTAGAGAGACACGCAGGGGGGATAGAGAGACACACGGGGGGTTTAGAGAGACACGGGGGGATAGTGACTCGAATATAAGCCGAGGGGGCCCTTTTTTGCCTTAAAAAAAGGGCTGAAAAACTCGGCTTATACTCGAGTATATACGGTATATATATTTCAAGAATGGCTTGCTGTCATATAAAACTCTGCATCATGAAGGATACTGCTACCTGAAGAAGTTCTTCACTCGTTATATGCCAGTTTGTGCTCTGAGATCTACAGGTGAAAATCTATTACCCATTACCCATACTTCACAGTCCTAAGGGGTCAGAGCTTTTATACATGCAGAACCAGGATTCTGGAGCTCTCTACCACATCAACCAGAGATGCCGCTGATACGGAATATTTCAAAAAGAGACTTCTCTGCACCCAGGCTTTTTGAAGATATAACCTTTTTTTTTCTAAGCATTGTGTGGTCCTTCTGGGACAAAAGAGCTATATAAATTAATTCTTCTTATTATTATTATTAATAATTTATATGTGATACATATAAACACAACTATGTGTGCTATTTGATAACGGGTTGCTGTCATTCTGTCGTCGACTGCTTCTAGTTATTTTTTCCTTTTACATAATGCACATAAACATACCTGGGATCTGTCCATGTGCTTGTTGTTTAGCCGTCCAGTCGTGTTCTACTATCTATGACCCTATGGATCCTTTGCAATTGTTATGTTTTTCTTGCATTAGCTGTCCATATATAGATTTATGTGTGTGTATATATCTATAAATAAACATATGGTATATTTTAGTACTAACAGTTTAATGTAATAGATAATTTATTTTAGGACAAATACCTCCTTCATCCTAATCTCTTCAAAGATTGCATCTAAATAATAATGTATAATGTGGAAACCCCTCCACAAAATACTACATAAAATATGCAAAGAATGTTGAAAGAATATATGGAGTTATAATATAAGGAAGGTGTGAGCTCATATCATGATTTCATAATGTGTTGTGTTTAATTCTGTGTCTGCTAGTTAATCATCTTCTTTTCATTCTTTTTTTTCTTGAAGTTGGCTTAGTTTCAGAGATTTTGGATGGTGTGAGTGTTGTCCAACAGAGTGAATTAGTTCTTGCCTTCAAATAAGTATGCAGGCTTGAAGAGTCAAACTCGGGGCATTTGGTATGAGTAGTAGAGAACTTAAACCTCACTACATGGTAGGTGCTCGTAATTTGTAGTCTGTTTGTAGTCATATTCATAGATTTAATTATATTTGTCAGATCCAGTAACAGCAAGCGGGTATCCCAGCATTTCATACCCGAGATTACAGTTGTGAGATTTACTCAGCCCCTACAAATGTGGATTATTCTAGCTTCCAACTAAACTATTGGTATGTCCAGGCTATGTAGTGTGTGAAGACTGCTGTTGATTGGTTGCTTGGTGCTTGAAAGTAGGCCATTAGGTTGATGGCAAAACTGGAATGTGCCTGTTTCATTTGTTCTATGGTGCATAGATAAAGATCTTTATTTAAATGAGAGAGATATTCAGTATAGTCATAGAGAACAAGTTAACTATAGGAGTATGCTTAGAGCTACCTATAGTCTGTAAATAAACAAAAATGACACATAAAGCAAGAAATAGCATGCATTGTATTCTGGGAAATGCTATCAATTCCTGAATATTCCAAGAATATTCTTGCCAATGTTCCAAAATGTGCTTTAGCTGTTATCTTGTCTCCAGCACAGTGTGAAAAAAAATAACAGTTGGCCATTATCTTACACCCGAAGGACAGATTTGGCAGCTCAGTTTAATATCAGTTCATATTTTCCATCACTCCTAGCCTGTTACTTCCTTATTTTATGACCTTTACTTTCCATTCTTAAAATTACCTTTTTAGATTAACTCATGTCCTACTAGAGAAAAAAAAAAAAAAGTATATTAACTGAGATCAAATCAGGTACATAGAAGTTTTCAGCTGCTACATTATAAATGTGGCAACCCAAACTACTAAGGGGCTTATTAAATTCCAAGTCCGCAGTTGCCTTCATGCAGGCCGTAAGTCTGAAATTTGCAGCAGTTACAGATCGATTAAGTTGAACAAGGCTACAAGTATAGGGCCGAAGCCTCAAAACCATAAACCATGCTTCCATATGTAGCATTTCAGGGCATGATCAATTAAGCAACCCCGTAAATTATAATTGAGACACAGTCAATAGTAAATTAGACCGTCAGCAGGATGTTAGTAAAGCATGGCGTTTAAACCACAATCAGTTAGTGTTTAGAAGTCTGATTTGCGATCGGACTCGCAATCCAAAAATATTGCAATATAAATAAAAAAAAGATATGTATGAACCCACTGATTGCCAGGATCGATATAACACAGGAATTACACATAAAAAAAAGAGTCTGAATTTATTTTAAATATATTACTCTCTAATCAACCTATCCTCAAAATGGACAAACCTAGAGCACTGCTTTATGCTCAGATGATCAGAAACTATTGACAATCTTTGGCCTGCCCATTCCTAGAAGACGGTGTTCACAGCTGAGTCACAGTTTGATGCTTTTCTTTAGGGACCACCCACCTCACTGCTTACAACATGGCCTGTTTTATATAGATGCAATCTCACAACTCAAAGCTGTCAGTGACTGTATCTTATCAGGTGTATCACATCTTGCTAGTGAGATAAAGAAAAAACCCCAGAACTACATCAAAGTCAGAGATCGTACATATATTATTTACATTATATGGTTATCTATTGGTTTTGCTGCTACCACGGTAAACACAAACCGGCACTTATGGGGTAAAATTATTTTGTCCATATTTCTAGGGCCATTTTAAATTCAAAACCCGTTGCAGCAACGGCACACACATAAAGCCTGCGGGCTTGAAATTCTGCCAAGTTACAGAGCTATTACATTCAACCATGCCGGGCCGAAGACGCACGGACGGAAACACTTTCCGCACACGCAAACTGTTAAGGAGCTGGCCGAGACAATTGTGGTATAACGTAGTGCGACACAGGCCTCTCAGCCATAGAAAGAGGTCTAGCTGCAGATGATTAACAGTTTTGTTCATTTATCTTATGCTATTTACAATTTTGCACTTAATCCTTATTTACATATTCTACATAATTGCAATGCACATCATTTAAAGAACACACATAGAGACATATAGAGTGAACACACACAGAGACATTTGGAGCTAGGTCACTCCATACACCCCCCATCCCCCAACAGTTATTAATTACACATAATTCACATATTTTTTGTTTCCATCATATATTTCCAGTAATACTATTTTTTATTTATCCTTCTATTATTTTTGGGATTGATATGGAGGGAGGAGAGAGGAGGGGAGAGGAGTGGAGAGGTGGAAAGGAGGAAGAGAGGCGAGGAGGAGAAAGAGGAGAGAGAGGTGGCCCTGAGGAGTAATGGTGGAGAGTAGAAAACAAGTGGTGGGGAGGAGGAGAGGAGTGGTGGAGAGGAGGAGGAGAGGAGTGGTGAAGAAAAGGAGCAGGGGAGGAGTGGTGGAGAGGAGGATTAGGAGCAGGAGGAGGAGGAGGAGGGGAGTGTGGATGAGGAGGTGGGTGGTGGCAGGTTGGCCCGAGCACCAGAAACACCTAGGAGAGGGACAGAGAGGGAGGGGCCTGATCCCAGGGGGCGTAGTAGTTTGAGGAAGGGACAGGCCTCAGGGATAGGTCAGAGAGGTAAGGATCCCCGTCCACAGTCGTGAGGGCAAGAGGCTCAGGGCAAGCACAGGGCCCACAATTACATGCACCGGGAGAATGTGGTCCTCCTTGGTGCTATCCGTGGCCACCCCTTGATTCCTGTAGGGGGAGGGTAGTTAGGCCAGGGCCTATGGCTCAGGCATGGAAGGAGGTAGCGGCTGAGGTTACAGCAGTAGGCACAGCGCCAAGGGATGTGAAGTCCGTCAAGCACCGTTTTGACGACATCAGGGCCAACGTGAGGAGGATGATGGCCAAGAAAGACAAGAATGTGACTGTGAGGTATAATGGGTGGGAGAGGGTCAGGTGCCCACCACTGGAGCTTAAGGTCTGGTAGCCCAGCAGGACCCAGCCTCCATGACAGGTGAATATCACGTACACAAACATGCTACCACATGTACATCACACACACTACACATGTACAGTACATGATGAACAACAAGGACACTAACATGTCAGCTCTATGGAATTAACAAGGGATAGATGGATGCGTCATTAAATCCATAAAGCTGACAAATCACTGTCATTCCTGGGCACAACAACAGTAATCAAGCAATAGAGAGTCTTTGTCTTGGTGTGCCCACTGCAGCCTATGCAGTTACAGACCACAGTCAGAATCAAGATAGCGTTAGGAGCCAAGAACGATCAAGACCAAGAACCATAGAAAAGATCTAGCAAATGATAGCTAATCTGAGTTGCAATTTGGAGAATCATCCAGGTTCAAGCCTAGATGTCAGATTGTTAGGAATGCACACAAAACAATATATTATTCATCATACTAATGACATATACCTTTATTTTCTCTCTTTCAGCATCAAGGAGGTCTGGGTCCAGCGGTGAGCCAAAGGCGGAGACGTTGGCTCCATCGGAGCAGTAAGTGGAGAAGCAAGCTCCCGCCCAGCAGGAACCGGCTCAGGGGGAGGAGGAGAGAAGTGGAGCCAAGGACCCTGGTTCAGAGGAGGAGGATGTAATATGGCACATGGGGCCACCATCTGGACCACCAGCTACACCGCCGGGATTCAACCCCACTATCCCCCTCCTCCAGAGACTGAAACTATCTCCAGGGCCCTCCCACCCCACAGCCACCATATTCTCCCATATTGCTGATTAGTCAGAGATCTAGCTAATAGTTAGTAACGCTTGCAGATGGGAATCAGGCGAGTTGGTATATTGTTACAGTTACAGTATTTAGCACTGTACTGTACATGCATGTTAATTAGTTGTTTTTATCCTCCTCCGCCTTTTTTAGTTTTTTAGTTGACACTTTTATTTCCAATTTTTTTTTTTTTCTCACCACACTGTATGTGTGAAACTGGATTGGATTACACAGTCCATAGGTTGAATCATCTGTTTCATTGAGCAGAACTAGACAAGTTGTAAGTGCTATGCAAATTAATAGTTTCTTCAATTAAATGAAGTGATTTCTGATGATCCTTTTTTCATCAGATTTTGGTTGCAGTGGTGTAGTGACCACATGTGACCCTGGTAGGTGCTATGCATCATGCTTATTCTAGACTATGATATTACCCCCTGTAGGTATCCCCTTTTTTCCACAAGCCTCTTGCTCTCCCGGGATCCGCCCACACCCCACCCATGATATTTATGCACAGTCTTGACCATTTATGATTGTGCTCTTTGTATGAAATAAAGCTTTGTTATACTGTTCTAACCGTGTCAGTGTGTTTTCAATATTTGGGGTTATGGGACATACACATAAATCCCATTTGTGTCACATTCCTTTTATATGAAAACTAATGAGCCCTAGGTACTATGCAATAGATCAATACATATAACAATAATTGTAGTCATAATAGCTTTAGATATCATATAATAATATATATCATATATAATCAAAATAAAGGGTTATTACATATGCAAGTCCAATTAGTGATACTGTGGAGTATCAACATTCCCATGAGGGCCTGATAGGAATATGACAGGTGATACTGGAGTGGGTTGCCAGTTCCTTCTCTAGTGGACTGTGATTTCTCTGACCTCTCTGCTATGACCTGCCTGCTTAGAGTGACCCTACATGGTATAGCTCACAGCTTCATTGCAGTACACAAGCCCCTTCACCACCACCACTGCAATGCTGCAATGCTGAAGGGGACCAGGGGAACATACACCACACTAATCCACTCTAACCCATCAGGAGTCGTCGCAAAAACACATGGAGGCTGTGCATAGTCACGTGGATCAAAATCCAACTCACCTCCATTTCTGCTACTCCCATCCTGGAGAGTCCCATGCCATTGGTGGTGGCCATGTGCCAAAATGTAAGCCATTCCCATTTGGGGACCTCCCATTATGTTTGGCTATTCATCAATTTACATGAGTGGGTCCCCTTGTGGATTGCTACTTGGTGGTGGTGAAGGGGCATGTGTACCTGAATGAAGCTGTGAGCTATACCATGTAGGGCCAGTGTAGGCGGGCAGGTCATAGCAGAGAGGTCAAAAAAATCCCAGTCCACTAGAGAAGGAACTGGCAACCCACTCCAGTATCTTTGGCATGCAAACCTTGCGGGACAGCAACGGAAGAACTGAACAACAAATAATAAAATGTTCCCCTTGTACTTGATATATGGGATGTGGCAATGTAATTTGGCCACTATTTGTTTTCCCAATGTAGATGTGATGAGCGAGATGTATATGCAATCACATACAGTATCTCACAAAAGTGAGTACAACCCTCACATTTTAGTAAATATTTCATTAGATCTTTTCATGTGACAACACTGAAGAAATGACACTCTGCTACAATGTAAAGTAGTAAGTGTACAGCCTGTATAAAAGTGTAAATTTGCTGTCCCCTCAAAATTACTCAAAAAACAGCCATTAATGTCTAAACCGTTGGCAACAAAAGTGAGTACACCCCTAAGTGGAAATGTTCAAATTGGGCCCAAAGTGTCAATATTTTGTGTGACCACCATTATTTTCTAGCACTGCCTTAACCCTCATGGGCATGGAGTTCACCAGAGCTTCACAGGTTGCCACTGGAGTCCTCTTCCAGTCCTCCATGATGATATCACAGAGCTGGTGGATGTTAGAGACCTTGCACTCCCCCACCTTCCATTTGAGGATGCCACACAAATGCTCAATAGGGTATAGGTCTGGTGACATGCTTGGCCAGACTATCAACTTTACCTTCAGCTTCTTTAGCAAGGCAGTGGTTATCTTAGAGGTGTGTTTGGGGTTGTTATCATGTTGGAATACAGTCTCTGAAGGGAGGGGATCATGCTCTGCCTCAGTATGTCACAGTACATGTTGGCATCCATGTTTCCCTCAATGTACTGTAGCTCTCCAGTGCTGGCCGTGCGTCTTTGGGGATTCGTAGCAATTTGATAGCGATTTTCGAATGTAACAGTTACGGGCTTGACAGATCAAATGATTTGCGACAACAGAGTTCAGATTTCTACATCCCGTAGGGTTTTTCTGCCTGTAACCCACAGATCGTTTGCGGGTAGCTTTAAGAGGCCAATAGCCGTAAGAGGCCAATAGCCGTAAGTCTTGCAGGCTCCGTTACAGGCTACAGTTTTACACGTTGGGGGAATTTATTAGGGCTGCTTGTCTAGTAAACAAGTCCCTCAAATGAGACTCACGACAATTCAAAATACGTTTAGCAGAGACCTTAAATATGAAACATTACAACTGTCTCAAGATAGTGTGCTAAAGCATACGCATCTCTGCTCACTACAACATTGTTCTAAATAACATTATCAAACAGGTGTAGATAAAAGTACAATGGCCTAGTCTCTAACCAAAAATTGTTGGCATACACAATCTGGGATAGAGGTCACATATTTCCCAAATAAATTCATTTTAATACATGTAAGTAGCCTGCTCTCTAGTGGGCAGAAACAGATATACACAGCATGTTTATCAACACATTATAATTATGCCTATAATTAACCTATTGTAATTGGGGGGAAACAACCTTGTGACAATGAGAGAGAAATAGTTTATCTAATAGGCAGAGAGAAGGATCGGGGTCTTTTCTGGTCTTTCCTGCTTTTCTTTCTTTCTGTGCTTCTTCTGTACTATTTTCTGATTTTGGCTTAAGCTGTCTATTGCTGGTTTGTCTTACGGCCCTGTCTGTATACAATTTCTGACTTTCACTCTCCAGCATCTCTCTAAGATATCCTACTATATCTGTCTATATCCAAACTCTATCCCAACTCTTCTTAAATAGAAGAGAACTAAATACACAAAAAGGGATTACATCCGACTATCTTGAGAAGGGATCCTAAAATGAGACAGGTGTTACCCTGAAATCCTATACCTGGTAATGTATAAACTTGTTTAACTTTATTATTTGTAATGGAGATAAAATTAGTCCAATTACCACAATTCTTCTGTTACCGTTTTGGGAGTGGTCACAGAACAAAGACTAATTAGCGCCTGCATTCTGGACTGTAGGTGTTAATCAATATATTTCAATGTGTGCCATATTCCCTACAACAGTCTGATTGACTTTATTCAATAATATAAGCATTTAACTCTGTTACAAACCAATTATTGAAATACACCTATACTCAAAAGCTACTTATGAATTCTCAACACATACAGTGCCTTGCAAAAGTATTCACCACCTTGACTTTTTAACTATTTTGTTACATTACAGCCTTAAATTCAATGTTTTGTTAATCTGAATTTTATGTGATGGATCAGAACACAATATTCTAAATTGGTGAAGTGAAATGAGAAAAATATATACATTAAACTATGTTTTAGAAATAGAAAACAGAAAATTGGTATGTGCGTATGTATTCACACCCTTTGTTATGAAGCCCATAAAAAGCTCTGGTGCAACCAATTACCTTCAGAAGTCACATAATTAGTGAAATGATGTCCACCAGTGTGCAATCTAAGTGTCACATGATCTGTCATTACATATACACACCTTTTTAAAAGGCCCCAGAGGCTGCAACACCTAACCAAGAGGCACCACTAACCAAACACTGCCATGAAGACCAAGGAACTATCCAAACAAGTCAGAGACAATGTTGTTGAGAAGTACAAGTCAGGGCTAAAGCAGCACCTGAGTGGTTTAAGGGGAAACATGTAAATGTGTTGGAATGGCTTTGTCAAAACCCAGACCTCAATCCAATCGGAAATCTGTGGTCAGACTTAAAGATTGCTGTTCACAAGCGCAAACCATCCAACTTGAAGGAGATGGAGCAGTTTTGTAAGGAGGAGTGGGTAAAAAATCCCAGGGGTAAGAAGTGACAAGCTCATAGAGACTTATCCAAAGCTACTTGGAGCTGTGATTGCCACAAAATGTCTCTACAAAGTATTGACTTTAGGAGGGTGAATAGTTATGTACAGTGACTTTTTCTGTTATTTTGTCCTATTTGTTGTTTGCTTCACAATAAAAAAAAAATCTTCAAAGTTGTGGGCATGTTCTGTAAATTAAATGATGCAAATCTTCAAACAATCCAGGTTAATTCCTGGTTGTGAGGCAAAAAAATGAAAAATGCTAAGGGGGGTGAATAGGTTTGCAAGGCACTGTACTTCTTTAATAACACAATCAACAAAACAGTTTTATATCATTAATTGATTGCATATATAGATACACGCTATAACACAAATTAAATACCCTAATACCAATAAACAAAAGTGATTTAGCCTGCAATAGATTCATTATAACCTAAGTAGTTATATTGCTTCTGCTCTGTAGATCTTCAACCTGAGTGTGCGATTCATGGGGTAACACATTATATCACTGAGAATTAATACCACATATATTGTATAGAATAGACATTTTATTGTTTGTCCAAGCGCAATAAGACTTTATACTCTGATTATCATCTCTGTATTGAACAAACAAAATCTAATTGCTTTGGAGATCAATTGTTAATCCAGTACTTCATATTGCTTTGTATAAGATGAATTGTTAACCAAACTTTATAAGATTATATACACTGTTTATTGATCCATATAATGAACTAACAAAATATAGATTGTCTTAAATAGATTGTTATCCAATCAGTTAGGGATTGTAATATTCCCATACCGAACTAACCAAGTCTATAATGTTTAAAGAGAAATAGCTAACCAAACTTGATTCTTGATTTTATACACTTCTTATTTATTCCTATATTGAACAGAATATAAAATGTGTTAAAACTAATTGTTATCCAATTGTTCTGCAATAGATTGTATATTGTGATCTAACTAAAAATCAAAGTTAACAAGTTTAAATACCTACAATTGTTTATACTTGATTTTACTATTATACCAATAAACATAATTCTGTACAAAGTGTATACTTATCTACAGTATAAACTGATCATCGAACTGAATATACTTTAATAAATCACAAACATTGTAATATTTGTGTCATATCAAATTGTATTGTTAAGTACATGGCAACATCAAAATGAACACAGTGCAAAACAATGGAGGATCCTGTTTTTTAGCTTAAAATCAAAATTATTGTTTCCAAAGCACCCTAAAAGATTGAAAAGTCACAAACGTATACATTAAAGCTACACATCTCCACATTTGCCGCCCTATTCCTCCTGTGCCTTCATCCTTCCCAGCATCAGAGCCTTCCCTAGGCACAAATTATTGAACTTTAGCCTCGTGATCAAACCTTCCAGTGAACAGCATTAGTTTTAAGGAGCTTTCACATCAGTATGTTATCACAGGGAATTTCATAATTCTAACCACGTTGACCTTTGTTAATAGTGTAATATATTTACTTTTTAAATAGCTTGTCCAGACTTGCAAAGCTTTTCTACCAAAAAGTAAACGTCTTTTAATTTCATATCTAAAGCCACCATCTGAAGAGATCTTGGAGCCCAGGAAAATTAATTCTGTCACTGCCTCCTCTTCTTCCCCATCTACTTAGATTGATGTTTATGTTTGTCCATTTAATGTTGAGCAGCAGGTCAGCTTTTGGACTCTCTTCTTTCACTCTTGTCAAAAGGCCATTTAGTTCTTCCTCACTTTTAGCCATCAGAGTTGTTTCATGTGCATATCTGAGGTTGTTGATATTTGTCCTAGAAATACTGATTTGGGCTTTGGATTCATCTAGCATGGCCTTAGGCATGATGTATCCGCATATAGGTTGAATAAATAAGGTGACAATATACAACCTTGTCACACTCCTTTCCCAATCTTGAACCATTTGGGTGTACCATGTTTGGTTCTGACTGTGGCTTCTTGGTCTATATACAGATTCATCAGGAGGCAGATGAGATGGTCTGGTACCTTTATTTCATTAAGAACTTCCCACATTTTGTTGGGAAACAAACAGTCAAAGGCTTTGGAATAGCCTATGAAGCAGAAATGTTTTTCTAGAACTCACATGCTTTCTCTATTATCCAGTGGATATTGGCAATTTTATCTCTTTTATCGCTGCCACTCCAAAACCCTGCTTACACATGTGGTAGTTTTGCAGACACAAACAGCACCTCAATTCAATGTACAGAGCTTGCTACAATTTTGGACACCTACAATTATGTTTATTTTATGTGTATAGAACATTTTCTGTGTCATTAATCAGAAATCTGCTTTATTTGTTCTTGCTGCCAGTGTTCTTAGTGTACTAATCATTCCCTATTTGTGCTGTCAGGCCTTTGTGTGTCACAGGCAGCATCAACCTATAGTCCTTTCACTTGCTCAGGTGCATGCCTGGGTCTGGTGCCAAACCTTAACATCATATTGTTTTTTACTTTCTTATTGCTTTGCAAGTTCCTTATTGTTTATGAACTTCACACTGTTCATTACTCTGTCTCCTGATTATTGCTGTGCACACTCAGGCCTCCTTTTCAATGCTGTATTTTGCACACTAGCATGCATGAGTTCAGTTCACTGTTCTACACACTCACTCCAGTTCATTGCATATGGACTCATCTTATTTGTTCACAGTATTAAAATGATGAGATATGCAAAAAAAAATATCATACAGACTCTTTTGTAAGCAACCACAATAAAATTGGTACTTGACACATAGCCAAAACTGACTGCTTTTGAGGGTTTCTGACAACATAGAGCCTGTAAATGCCTCTAACCTGTAACCTTGGCTGCTAGTGTTTTTTTCTCTAAATGTTTAGATGTATTCTATTGACTCAAACCCGCAATGAACCTCCTTAAGCCTAAACTTGTAAACCCTGCCTATTTAAGTAGGATTTCAGGGGGCATGATCATATGACCTGACAATTTTTAAGTAAGCCCGTAATTTACTTCTTAGTTACAGTCAATAGTAAATGAGACCCTCATCATGACATCAGTGAAACATGGATGTTAAACGTAATCTGCAATCGGAGGCTACAAATTAATTAGTGCAAAGAAAGTAATATTTGCCGGGCTGGCTCACAATCAAGTACTCTAGCACTCTATAAAATGCATTAGATCATCTGTTTTAGTCCATGTGGGTTTCATGATATGTATTAACCCCTTGAGTCCCAGGATTGATATTAAACAGTAATAACATTTAAAAATAATATTTTTGAATTCCATATTTGTGGGTTTGAGACTGTTGTGCAATTCATTCTAATGTATTTCCATACCTTCCCATGCTTTTAAAGTACAGTAGTGTGTGTTTAATAGCTACTACAACTCAAATAAGTATTTGAAAAATCCCTTGAGAGTCCTATTTAGTATTCATAATATTTTTGACAGGAACTTTATACTTTTATCAGTTAAGGATCAGATTTAATTTGCGAGCAAGAGCTTCTGGTCTAATAGAATATCAAACTTTAATTATTTAGAACTTGTAATCGGATTGCGAGTAGCTAATAGAATATGTGGCAATATTAAGAGCAGTTTTAAGTGTGTATAAATGTATGAATTGGCCAATAGAATAGGGTCCATAGTTTCCAGGTTTATGACTGTATTGGTTGAAGTTCAAGTGCTGTCAGGGCTCCAGAGAATAGGACAGGTAACCAAGATACAGTGAATAAGTGATTTAGTGAGGAGTGAGAGTGCGTTAGTGAGAAGTGTAGGAGAGAGGGGGAGAATAAGCAAAATAAATTAGGCAAACAGGAGAGCATCAGGATTATAAGGGAAGTGTGCTCTGAATCAAGCATGGGGTGGGTAGGCAATTTGTGTTATATTGTTACAAAGATACTTTTTAACCTGGCAATTGGATCAGTGGTACTTGCCCTCCACACTTCATGAAGAACCTCCAATTCAGTTCCATCTTGGATTGTAAAAAAAAAAGAGACAGATCCATCATGAAAGAGATCCTGTACAGCTTCATATCACAAGAGATACATCTTTCTTACCCTAATTGGCAACCTGGGGCTGCCTTGCTTAGAATATAAGATACACACAATTAATTATCTACATAGGTTACCAGCTAAATGAAACAAGAAGTGCCACTGCAGATTGGCACAGGTAACCAAGTGCTGAGAGAGACCATAATCTTGCCTGAATGGCTTCTGGCATCTCCTCTGTGGTACCCTGAAATATTCAACGCATGCAACATGGAAACACTATAATCAGAGCACGAGAAGCATGCTCAACACTTGACATTATTCAGACACTGACCTTGCTGACTCCCTACATTATACCCAGAGCACTAGAAGCATGCTCAACATTTGGCATTGATCAGACACTGCCCTTGCTGACTCCCTACACTATATCCAGAGCACTGGAAGCATGCTCAACACTTTGCATTGATCAGACACTGCCCTTGCTGGCTCCCTACACTATACCCAGAGCACCAAGAGCATGCTCCACACTTGACATTGATCAGACACTGATCTTGCCGGCTCCCTACACTAAACCCAGAGCACTAGTAGCATGCTAAACACTTGACATTGATCAGACACTGCCCTTGCTGACTCCCTACACTATACCTAGAGCACTAGAAGTATGCTCAACACTTGGCATTGATCGGACACTGATCTTACTGACTCCCTACACTATACCCAGATCACTAGTAGCATGCTCAACACTTGACATTGATCAGACACTGCCCTTGCTGATTCCCTACACTATACCCAGAGCAGTAGAAGCATGCTCAACACTTTGCATTTATCGGACAATGATCTTGCTGACTCCCTACACTATACCCAGATCACTAGAAGCATGCTCAACACTTGGCATTGATCGGACCCCGATCTTGCTGACTCCCTACACTAAATCCAGAGCACTAGAAGCATGCTCAACACTTGGCATTGACCGAACACTGACCTTGCTGACTCCCTACACTATACCCAGAGCACAAGTAGCATGCTCAACACTTGACATTGATCAGACACTGCCCTTGCTGACTCCCTACACTATACCTAGAGCACTAGAAGCATGCTCAACACTTTGCATTGATTGGACACTGATCTTGCTGACTTCCTACACTATACCCAGAGCACTAGCAGCATGCTCAACACTTGGCATTGATTAAACACTGATCTTGCTGACTCACTACATTATACCCAGAGTACTAGGAGCATGCTCAATACTAGACATTGATCAGACACTGATCTTGCTGATTCCCTTAATTACCAGAAAGGAGAAAACTTCTCACAATCTAGCATGAATGATCAACTTCCTCTTCAGATGACAACTGAGCATGGAATTAGCGAAATTGGTGGGTTAAAAATCCTTCAAAATAAAACTAAGGACACAGAAGATAAACCAAACTCCAGACACCAGCATTTATTTATTAACCCTGAAAATCCCACCCATTGTAGTTATACTACTGCCACCTATAGAAATGGTTGTTTGTGTTTTATATGTATGTGTTTATGTGTGTGTTTAGGGAGGTGTTTATTGAAACGTGTTTAGATTTAATAATTTAATGTCTGTAGTTTTATTTTATTAATGGGTCATTGGTTAGTTTGTAGTTAAGTTCAAAATTAATATATTTTTCTTTATATTTCATTTACAAAAACAAAATGCTCTCATAAACTTATATTACATTTGGTTCACTTTCTCCTTTTTAATTCTGAACTCACAATATATTTATTACAAGACTAGTATTTCCTGGACGTCAGATGTAGCTGTGTGGAATGCTTTATATGTGTAAAATGAGCAGATAAATTATATTCACACTCCTGCATCAATTTTACGTTCTGATATCTTGAAGATATGCTATTATCTTTGGAGATCAAATCATGACTCACTTTGTATAGATAGCAGCTTAAGATACATTTTATGAAAGTACCATAAGCTATCCATCATTTTACGTCATTTTGTGTGCCAGAACATCATTTTATGTAGATTGTGTGAAGTGTGGAGCAGTGCTGCTGCAAAAGTTACTATCATATAGGTCATTCAAATAATATATATTTTGATGACATGATATGCAATATACTGTAAAAATCAAAAATGTAATCTCCATGTGTAAGGTGAATCAATTATAGGAAAGTCAAACATATTATTATTAATGGGATAATATTATTATTAATGGAATAATAAAAAATTAGAAACTATAGTCTTAAAACTTTGGTGAGATATTCACTTTACACTAGGACACTCACAGAACAAAATGATGCTAAGAGCAATATAATAATTAGTATGCAGTTTAACATTATTGATAAGTGACATGTTGTTTAATAATAGTACAAGTCCGTGTTCTTGCTCATTGTTGCTGAGCGCCAGGAATTTATGGCAAAGGAAGACATACAATATTTTTAGTGCCCATACTGCTTTGTTTAGCAAGATGGAACCTGTTTTAAGATAGGTAGACAATCACTTCCATGTCCCAGCGGCCGTTCCTCTCTGCTGAGGTATTCAATAGGGCAACCTGATGTGCGTTTCGTCAAAGGGTGATGGACATGAATAATCTACTCCCATATGGCTCAGCTCCCATCTGGCCTCAACTATATGTTGCCAATTATATAGTTTAAGATCTCTTGGATATACAAAATATATACAGTCAGAATGAACATTTCCTTTCCTTGTATATATCTTTAGCACAACTCTGACCCTATACAGTAACAAGATCCAAATAACTTTCATGAACAATTCTTCAGGTTTATCGGGGATAAACTACCTAGGATCTATAAAACTAATCATGTATGAATAAACACCTTGGAGACCTCAAATGCACAAACCTTAAACTCTGCTACTCTAACTTGGCACAGATCTGTTAGTGCGATGACTTCTGAATAAGTATGTATATATTTATGATAACACATTTCTTTCAGCCACATGTACAAAACCTCATTATTGTATATGGTAGGAACGGATACTGATTTGTATTTATATTATCTAATTTTTTTATTGTTTCTATTGTCATTCTGTATGATTATATACACCACAATTAGTAATAACAAACAGTGATTTTTTTTGAAGCTCTAATGAATAAACTTGTTGGTAAATACAAAATTGAGGACAAAATGAAGGATTTAGGCTGTGCAGAGCTGTAATATGTTTTGGCTAGACTTGATAAAACCATACATAATATGCCACTGCACTTTCCTATCTGTAGACACATTATTTTATTTCACACACCTGATTTTGACCACAACTGCACATGCCTGTAAATGAATAATGAGACCAATTTTCTCTCTCTCCCTATTCATCCTTGTGGCTTTACTACAAGAATCTGATATTTAACTTTTGCTGAATGAAAGGAAAAAAATGATTTTAAAAGCCAATCCGGCAATCACTGAACAATCACAGTCTATTCAATCAAGTTTATGACAGAAAGGAAAGTAAAAGTAGTTAATTCTTCTGAGTGTGATACAATGGAACAATGAAGTATGGATGTTTTTGATCGTCCATCAATACCTCAAAAAACAGTGACAGGCAACCTATTTCACTTGAAGGCTCTGTTGTGCGACCCCTGAGTCTTTAAAAGGGCTTCACAGTCATTTAAACCTTTTACTTTACCCAAAGTAAAATGGTAAAATTATTGTAGGAAAATAATGTATTGGTAATAGAGGTATAGATGATGAGGAGAAGTATTTAGGAGTACAACTGGATATTATTTGGATATTATTTTAGAGAAATAATGAATTGTGTATTGTTGAAGAGGGGCAAGTTCTCCCATTCCAGTGAACAACCTAGGGCCAGCATGGGAAGTGAATGTGGTTCTAAAATTGACTACTTATGCAGGGAGGAGCTAGCAACTGAAGAGAGCAGCAGTAAAACAGCTCAGCTCCTACAAACAAGGATTAAAACGCTTGAAAAATCATGAAAACACCACAAAACCTGCTCTAAATTATATTATTTATAGGTGCCTGCACCTTCTGGGCATTTACATAGAAAAACCGGACTCATGTTCTCATCTTGGAGACTGTTTTCCCGACTAGAAGACACACTGTCCTGGCAGAACACACCCAGTAATGGTGGATAACTCCAGGAGTTATTTGTCAGCTCAACAAGACTGCCTGAATGAAAATTATTTCCTACTGGTCTTACGACACTCAAGTTGTATATTGTTTGCTTAATATCTCACCAAAAAGCAAGTGATTGCTCAATAACACAGAGACTGAAATTCAGTAATTTACTGAGCTGGGAACACCTAAGTCAATCTGCACAACAAATAATCCAACACTGCCACCTTGTGTAAATAAATCGCCATACGAAATTCGAGTGATGCCACCCAAGGATTGACCTGGCTCTGTAGGAGGGCCACCCTAACCTGACTGTAATACAGATGGAGTAATCATATACACCCAGAACATGCTGGGAAGAATGCTCTAACTCAGGACACGTTACAGCCTATCAAGCCCAATCCATTTTATGATTTAACCTCTCAGATACTGCGAGGTCTCTAGTGTAGCAAACATGAAAAAGGGGAAAACTAAGAGAGGTATGCAAACAAAGCGCATCATCACTGACCACTTTGGACCTCCAGAAGCAAACCTCACTCCGTCTCTTTCTTCCCAATCAGGGCTATCGGATAATTTAGACTCTGAGGGGCAACCAGTGAACCCACTCCAACAACGTATTCATCTTTCAGCCACATTCATGGCAATGATTGAGGAAATGTTTATTGCCCATTTAACAAAGACTGTTGATTCTCTTAAAAAGGACATCAGCGATTTGAGACAAAAAGCCCAACTGCTTGAGGAAATCTCAGAATATATTGTGGAAGCCCATGAGAGAGACAGGGCCGAGACCTGGCAAAAATCTTCACGCATCTCCACCCTCGAGGAAAAGTTTGAGGATTTAGAGACCCGCTCAAGGTTCCATAATTTGAGGATCAGAGGTGTACCCAGGGCAATCCAAGATCTTATGCAGTATCTGAAAGCAACCTTAAGCAATATAATCCTAGATATCCCAGAATCAGTTTGGAAAATGGTAAGGGCCCTGGGAGCCTCACAAAATCAGGACTTACCAAAGGATGTTATAATTATATTTTTGAGACAAAGATCCAGGGATCTTATTTTAGCAGCCTCCATGAATATGTCTGTTATTAAAGGCCTGGACAACTCAGTGCTGGACAACTCATATGCCTATCTCACCCCTATCACATCGGCTAAGCGGAGGTAGATGAAGCCGGAACTAGATGTTTTGATCTGGCACAAATACAACACAGATGGAGCTTCCCATTTGCTTTGCTGTTTCAGTTTAAAGGCAGGTCCTATTCAGCTCATTTCTTGAAGGATTGCCAAACTCTTCTCAAACGTCTTCACTTGCTTTCAGAAGAGGAGCCAGAAGAGATTCAAGCCCACATGGCCAAGTCACTTCCCACCGGGCAATGGCAGGAAGTTTTGCATCCTAAATGGACAAAGAAATCCCCCCCCCTCCCTGGGGTCCGCCGTTCTCTGCGCCCCTTTCAGGGCAGTTTTTATAGGCAAAGATCTTGCCCCACAACAAATCCAACCTGAGACTATGAGCATATTGGAGCAGAACAGTAACCACAACTACCTATAGACGGCTGTTTATTATGATTATCTCACTGCTGTTTGTTAGAGCTTCATATCTATAGATTAAAACCATAATATATATAGATTATAGATTATGTCCAGTATGTAGAAATGATCTAATGTGCAGAATGGACTTATTTAGCTAAGTATAGGTTCTCTATGACAAGTTGCACTACTAGATTCTCAGACATTTTGTTCAATCTCAGTAAAAAAAGTTACCGTAATTTTGGTCAAGGGACTGCCCCCCATATTTTGACCCTTTGGGACTCAATTCCCCCCCCCCCCCTGAGTCATACATTATTTAAGTTTTCTTGTTACCCCTCCTATTGAGGGTAGTTTAGAGGTATGGTTAATCCACTCTCGTAAGTAGATCTATGGTACTTTATAAAAGACTGTGTGTAACCTCTATGTTTTACTGGCGTAATGATGACAGTCTCATTTACTATTGTCTGTTTCTAAATTGTTAGTTACAGCCTTGCTTAATTGATCATGATCACGCTCTGAAATTCTACTTATGATTGCATGGTTTATGGTTTCGGCTTTCGGTCCATAAATTGCAGGCTTGTTCAATTGGATCGCTCTGTAATTGTAGCAACTTTCAAGCCCGCAGATATGTGGCCTGTATAAAATAATCTGCCGGCTTGCAATTGAATAGGGGCCAAATAATAGTACTAAAAAAAAGAGAAAGAGGAAAGAGAGATGTGAAGGGTTAAAAAGAATTAGAGGAATAGAGATGCAGAGTGAAATTCTTTTTCACATGCTCTAGGCACCATCCTTTTTTACTTTTGGGAAATCTGTTCCTGTAAATGCGCAGGCACACAATATTACTTATATAAATATAAATAAATACAAAGCAGTCAATTATTAAGATGACATGACGTTGAACATTAATACAGATAATAGAGATTTGGATGAAAGTCTAGCTTTTCAAAGTAATAGTAAGCAGAAATTACACTTTCATAGAAAGTGATTCTTAGAATGTTTATGGTACCAACACAATTACATAAAATATAAAAAAATCTGTCCCATCAGTGCTTTTGATAATGTGGACAAGAAGGGTCATATTTAAATATTTGGTGGAATTGTCCAATAGTTATGAAAATATGGCAGAAAAGTAATTAATTATAAGTATAGTAGACAAATAATACTTACACCACAAATTTGTTTTCTAGAAAATTAAAATCTGCAAGTAGGAAACTATTTGTAACAATATATGGTGTTTTAAAATGATATATTGCAAGTAGATGGGAAAAAAATAGATCTCTTCTGGTGCATTATCTTGGAAAACTAGCATACTCATTAGAAAACATGTTATATTATGATAAGAAATTGGTTTCTTGGCAGTAGCAGAGCTAGTGAATAGAGAGCCCCAGTGCAAAAAGAAAATCTGCGGCTCCCCTGGCTCTAAATCACGCTACCTCACGCCACTCCCCCTAGGCACCGAATGCAATGTGCAAAATAAATTTTGGTACTTGCCTCTTTAACATAGAAAAAGAAAATACTACTCCTTTTTTTTAAAGGCCAAGCTTCACTGGTCCCTCTTGTTTTTTTTTTTTACTCCAAGCCTACCTTCCCCATATCCCCTGCCAAATCAATGGTCCCTTTTAAAACCCAAGACTCTCTTTCCATAATCTCCACCCCAGATCCTAGCACACTGGCTATTCTAATTGTTTTTATTTCTTCAGCCTCCTCCAAAACTACTACTCTTTCTTTTAACTTTTTCAAACCCAAGTCTCCTTCTCCTATTAATTACCCCCCAAACTATTAGACTCTTTTACTTGTATTTAACCGCCTTGCCTCCTTCTCTATGATCTCTTCTCCAAAATCCCAATCTCATCAACCACTGCTTCCTCTTATTATTATTTTAAGAACATACCTCCCTTCCTCATGATCTATTTCCATCAGACCCCAACAACTGTCCCCTCTTATTTTTTAACTCAATACACCATCCCAATGCAGATCCATTTCCACAGGTTCACCTTACCCTAGTCACTTCCCCAATATTCTTTTTTTTTCAATTTATTTCCATTGCTCTCTTCCCCCAAATATGCCCCCCAAATCACTGGCACATCTAAATGTTTTGACCCCTCTTAGTCTATTCTGCCATGCAATACCCCCCAAACCCCTCTCAAATCACCATCGCCTCTAGTCATTGTTAAGAAGCATTACCACAAACCCCTTCCCTCCCCAGATATACCCCCAAACTTTTTTTTAATCCCCTAGGCACCTTTTCCCTGGAAACACTTCATCCAAACCTCTCACAAATCACCATTGTCTCTGGTAACTGCTCAGAAGCATGAACTTGAATCTTCAAAATGTCCACACCTCTTCTCCTCAATTGTCCAATCCCCCCAGCCACCAGAGTCCAGAGTCCTGGAGTCCCAATACACTGAAGAAAAAACATCACTAACTACAGAAATAAAAAAAAGCCTATGTGACAAAAATAATGAAGTAAATACCTACACTATAGAACACTCGACTGTGGCACACCCCACCCACTGCCAGCCCTGACCCTGCATCCTGTGTCATGGTTTAATACACTACAGAAATAATGTATACATATATTGTATAACTCTCCGTGCCCCTCGTGCCGTCACCGACACATAACTGAAAAAAAAAAATACAAGCAGGACAGCACAATACACTCCTATAGATGAGGGCCCCGGTGCATTGCCCGCTTGCACCGACAATAGCTCCGTCCCTGTCTCTTGGATCAATAGAGGTATACAATAATAAAAAAATTATAGCTTTGGAAAAATTAAGAGGATATTAGTATATAAGTTGCAAATTACATTTAATTTTATGTTCAGTTATTTTGCTTAATAAAGGAAAAAAAATGGAACTGATGGATATAGAATTTAAGATTATTTAATTTAAACCTTGAATAATAAATGTTTATCTAATGTAATTTTTAATTTTATATTAGTTAGCAGTTTGTATGATATTATTTTCTTCCAATAAAAATACATGAAAAAAGGAGGAGAGTTGAAGGCAACCCCAATTTCATAAATAGGAAGCTCTTGAGATCTAGGAAAGCAATTAAGATAAGAGAATCAAAGAAAATGGCAGATCAAATCAAGTAATGAGAGAAAAAAATTAGCATAGAGTTGAGAAGTAGCAGTTGCTGAAGGGGTCAGGCATTAATATTGAGCATAGGGCAGAGTAAAACATTGTTTTTTAGTCGTTCAGTCGTGTCCACTTCTCTGTGAGTGGACCACAACATGCCAGGCATATCTGTCAGTCCCTCAAATGCGTAAATTATATGGCACTCAGCCTTCTTTATGTTCCAGCAGTCACAACTGCATGTTAATACTGTGAATAATATAGTTTTAACTATGCTAACCTTTGTTCCTTCCCAGAAGCAAACATCTTTTCATTTTATGGCAGCAGTCATCATCTTAAAATACCTTGGAGGCAAGGAAATACAATCTGTCACTGCCTCCACTTCTTCTCCATCTACTTGCTAAAAACTGAGATTGCTGTTTTTCATGATCTTCGTCTTTTTAATGTTGAGCAGCAGGTCAGCTTTTGCACTCTTCTTTCCTCCTCATCAACAGACCCTTTAGTTCTGCCTCATTTTCATCCATCATCTGCATATCTGAGGTTGTTAATATTTCTCCCAGCAATATTAATTCTGGCTTTGGATTCATCCAGCCTGGCCTTACGCATGATGTAATCGGTATACAAGTTGAATAAATAAGGTGACAATATGCAACCTTGTTGCAATGCTGTCCCAAGCTTGAATCATTTGGTTGTTCCATGGTTGGTTTTGACCAGGCTTCTTGGTCCACATACAGATTCCCCAGAAGCCGGGAGACATGGTCTGGTACCCCATCTCTTTAAGTACTTGCCAAATTTTGATGTGATCCACACAGTCAAAAGCTTTAGAGTCTATGAAGCATAGGGAAACGTTTTCTTGGAACTCTCTATCTCTATTATGCAGTGGATATCAGCAATTCTGATCTCTTGCCCCTCTGCCTTTCAAAACCCAGCTTGCACATCTTTTAGTTCTCTGTCCATATTTTGCTAGTCAAGCTTGCAGGATCTTAAGCATTACCTTGTAGACAAGTGAAATGAGAGCTATTCTCAAATAACTGGAGCACTCTGGTACTGCCAAAGAGTATATAGAATGATCTTTTCCGGTCTGCTGGCCATTGTTGAGTTTTCTATATTTGTTGGCATAATGCAAGCAACACTTTCACGGCATCATCTTCTAAGATATTAAACAGTTCAATTGAGATGCCATCAACTCCTGTAGTCTTGTTATCAGCAAGGCTTCCAAGGGCCCATCTCACTTCACTCTGCAAGAAGTCTGGCTCTAGCTCATTGGACAAACTGTTGAGATTATCAGTGCTGTTAAGGTCCTTACTGTATAGATCTTCTGTGTATCACTGTCACATCTTAATTCTCTGATCTGCTTCTGTTAAATCTCTGCTATTTTTATTTTTTTATAAAGCCCACTTTGACATGAAAAGTTCCTTTGAAATTCACAATTTTCTTGAAGAGATCTCTTGACTTTCCCATTCTGTTATCTTCGTTGATCTTTTTACTTCACTCATTTTTACATCACTTTTTACATCACTCACAGAATGTCTCCTTGTCTCTTCTTGCCAGCCGCAGTTTTCTATAAATCATCTGGTGATGTCCATGTGTAGAGCTGTCTCTGAGTATATCTTGACATAATTCTACTAATATCTGACCTGCTTCATTTTGTACACCAAGGCCAAATGTACCAGTTATTCCAGGTGTATTTTGGTTCTCTGCTATGCTCTCCTATGATGAGTAACATCTTTTCTTGGTGTTGTAACTATGATGTGCTTAATATCCATGTAGGATGAACAATTCCAGCCTCTTCAGCATCCATGTTTGGAGCATAGACTTGGATCACTGTGATATTAAATGGCTTGCTTTGAATCCAAATTGAATTCATTCTGTCATTTATTGAGTTGTAACCGAGCACTGCTTTGGCCAACCTTTGATTGATTATGAGGGCTATTCCATTTCTTCTGCAAGATTATTGACCACAGTAGAAGATCTGGTGGTTGTCTGTTGTGAAATGTCCCATTCCAGTTCATTTGAGTTCACTGATTCCACGGGTATGAATGATTAATCTTGTCATCTCATATTTGATCATGTACAGTTTGCCTTGGTTCAAATTTTTAATGCTCCAGGTTCCTATGCTGAATTGTTCTTTGCAGCAGCAGAGTTTCCTTTGCCCTCCTTACACAATCACAGGAGGGCGTCCTCTCCACTTTGGCCCAACCACTTATTTAGATCTGGTGCTACTTGTACTTGCCCTCTGCTCTTTCTCAGTAATGTGCTAGGCACCTTCTGACCTGAGGGCTTATCTTCCAGTACCATATCATTATGTCTCTGGTTGTGCTTATCCATACAGTTTGCCTAGCAAAGATACTGCAGTAGGTTGCCAGTACCTTTTCCAGTGGACCCCAATTTCTCTGACCTCTTTGCTATGACCTGCCCATCTTAGGTGACCCTACATGGTATAGCTCAAAGCTTCATTAAAGTACACAAGCCCTTCACCACGACAAGGTAGCGGTCAAACCTAAATAAAAATAAATACATATCTGAATTTTGCTCTCCATGTAGAAATGGATTTAGTAAACACAAATGTCTGTATTGAGTGTGGAGAAAATCAGGCAGGGTATTGAAAGTTCCTTGTTCATTTCTGCTGGCCCTCTAAAAAGACTTTGCATTATAGTTTGAGTTTCTTCTTTTTTCAAGTATATTGCAAAGTTGTTTTTCATACTGCAGATTATATTGTACCACAGAGTGTTAGAGATTTACAGTGTCTGTTTAACCACCCTAAACTGACAACACAAATAAACTGCAGTTCATGTTAAATATACATTACTGACCACAGGATTGATGTAATAATGTAATAGAAGCTTTTGTAAGTTTGATATTTATGTAATTATGCATTATCACCTCAGGAAACCAATTCAAATGTGTATATAACAATTCATTCAACAAATCTAGTCAACAGCTTTGAAGAGCTAACCCACATCAATTTATCAAACAGCAACTTGTTCTTTGTCAACCAATCTATTTTCTCTTATACAGTATGTGGCTTATACAAGAGTATTATTCTTTTACACACAATTCTATTTTTCATTAACAAGTCTTATAACATACATTAACCTAGTGTAAAGTATGTGGGTGTCACAGCTTACAGGCAATAGTGTGCAATAGCCATAGGTCCAATTAATCTTGGTTTATAACATATTTCTTGCTTTATATAACCAGGACTTTCTTTTAATTTCCTTTCTAATAATTATTTAGTTTAACGTTAAGGTTGTGCAGTGTTTATTTTCGAAATTATATGTTGTCTACTTTTTGTACTGTCCGATTTAAGGATATTTCAATTGTTGAGGGCCCAGGCAGTGATTCCCACTCCTGATATGACAGTGATCTGTTTGAGGTGGTGGTGAGGACTGAGATGAGGAGGCCGCCGTCTTGGGTTGCAGTTGTGCAACCGAAGGCTGGAGAGGTGTGAGCTGGCTTTCGGCTTTCCATCCTTTAGTTGTGCTTCCTCACCTCAGAATGGAGCGATCTGATGCTCGCCAGGAAGGTGCCTCTCAGTCTGTTGTTTCTTAAGTGTCATGTCCTCCCTGGTGAAACAGGCCATGATTTCCCTCAACATCAGAGGTGGTGGTGTTGACGGCACTGGGGTTGATGTTGACAGCATTTGGGTGTGAGGTGACGGCATAGGGGCCGGAGGTGACGGCATGAGTGCCCGAGGTGATGACATGAGTGCCCGAGGGAATGGCAGTAGGGCCAGAGGTGATGGCATGAGTGCCCGAGGTGATGGCAGCAGGGCCAGAGGTGATGGCATGAGTGCCCGAGGTGATGGCAGCAGGGCCTAAGGTGTCGGCAGGAGGGCTCGGGTGTTGGGCCATGTTGGGTGAGCCCTATGTGTGGGAGGCCATGTTGGGGGAGCCCATTGTGTGGAAGGCCATGTTGATGGACCCCATTGTGCGGGATACCAGTTTGGGGGACCCCATTGTGTGGGAGCGGTTGTGGCTTGCCATGGCTGCAATGTTGTTGTAGCAGATGGCAGCTGTGATGATGGCTGGGGCCAGGACATGGCCAGTGGAACGGGCTGGAACGGGCTGGAACAGCTGTGCATGACTGGATGATGCTGTTGAGGGCCCAGGCAGTGATTCCCACTCCTGACATGACGGTGATCGAGAATGGCCAGCTTCTGTGGATGGTCATGGGTCCTCTGAAATGTCCTGGCCTTCTTCATCAACCACTCCCACCTCCAGTGGAGCCTCCACCTGTGGTCAGCCTTGGCTGGTACTTAAATGAAAGAAAAAATATATTTGAGTTGTTTTCCCTGACAGCTGTGTTTTTCCATACCCTTGACATCATGGTCACCTGTGATTGACTGTGGTGCTTGTGTTACACAGATGAACCACAGCCTGAATAATGAGCATTGTGGATCATGGCTCATATGAATATGTGTACTGCAGGATCTGCTGTGCAGTGTGTGAGACTGACACATGTGTGAGACTGACACATGACAATCTGTGACATGTTCCCAGCAATGGTTGTTAATATGCAGCTGAGACATGGTCCAAGTCAGGACAGTATATGACACGCACAGCAGTCCTACAGAGTCTGTATCCACATATGCCGCAGTGCATACACCCAGACATGTAGTCTCTTTTGAATGAAAATCAATCTTGATCTAATAGAAAATCGCATTCAGAATCATTTTTAAATGCAGGTATTGGCCAGACATCTCATTGATACAAATTATGAAAATTATATGTTTGCTACCAGGATATACATGGTTATTGATGCCGCATATATCTTCAGTCATAACCATAGGGCTTATAGTGCTATTGTATGTCAGTTATCTATGCGTGTGGACAGGGGTGTAGGAGCCAAACACATTCTAAGGGGATACAGCTACACCAGCCAGAGAAAAAGCTTAATTATACATACATACAAACATCATGATATCTGCGGGGTATTTGTCCAGCCCCCCCCCCCAGTTCATACACCAATGAGTGTGGTGTGATATGATATTCACTTTGCATGGTTCTTGGCACACCCGTGTCCACCTGTCCTGGTAGGCCAACTACTGCCGCTGGCTCAATCCACTCCTTCAGGTCTGCTCCAATCTACAATATGTAATATTGTCTGGTGGCCCACCACCGGTTGCACATGCAGCTCTTGCCTCCTCTGCCATCTTCCTCTTCACCTTCAGCCGGCTGTCGTCATATCTGTGTTTGACAGACTTTATGTCCCTATTTGCAACCCCTAATGCCAAAACAGTTGAAGCTATCTGATTCCCGGCCTCTGCCTTCTGGCTAGGCCTCACATCTCTCCCACCATGTATGATCCGATATTGGGCACAGATTTCCCTAAGCAGGATGTCCATTTTCTCTGGGCTATAAATTGGGGCCCTGTACTTTGCCACAACCTCTTGCCCTCCCAACTGTGTCTGGGGTTCCTGGCCTCCCTGTTCTCTCCCTGGGGCTGGTCCCTCCTCCCCACTCCTTCCCCCCTCGGATCAGACCCCTGACCCTATGACCCTACTCCTTGTGTGCCTACATCTGAGGGCACATCCCTCTCCCTTCGTGTTCTCTTCTATCTTTACCTCCCTGACCTCGACCTCTCCTCCTCTCCTCACTCTCCTCCTCTCCCCCTTCAGTGTTCCCCTCTCTCTCCCCTCCTCTCTCTCCTCACTTTCCACCTCCCCCCCTCTACCCTCCTATGATTTATGAAATAAAAATAAGGATAAATAAATATAATATATACATGGAGGTGTATGTGAAAAACAAGAATGTAAGTATTATGTGCAGTATAATAATTGTATGAGGGGTAGGTGGGGGTATGGGGGTTATAGATGTGCGGTGGTCTGACGCTATGTATAGCTAAGTGTACGTATTAATCTATGTGTGTGAATTATATGATATCAATAATTATGTGTGTTGTAAATTAAGGATTAATTTATATCAAAATATCAAAAAACTTACAAAGCTCCTTCTCTCTCTCTCAAATGCTCACAAACCCACCAACGCCTAGACCTGGGTGTTCAATTGCTCAGCTACAGCACAGTCAATGATTTATGTTTTTTGCGCCCTTTAAACCCCCTTCCTGCTGCGTTAATTGCAGTTCCCTGCTTTCTATTGGCTGTTGGGCCTAAGTTGCATTCCGTGATTACGGGTTAGGATCATAACGACCAATCGCGTCTCGGCCAGCCCCTTAACAGTTTGCGTGCGTGGAAAGGGATTATGGGCTTGCATCTATGGCCCGTTGGGCTCGGCATGGTTACATTTTCTATGCACACACAGTCTAAAAATAATTTTATGCTAATGGCTCACACAGCTGTTAATTATCAGTTTGTTGCATGCTCTACAAATTACAAAGTTTTTTTTTGTACTACAGTGGTCCTTTAAACCCTATATAACAAATAATGTAATGTTATTATATTATGCTATGTTCTTTTAAATATTAAAATTAGCAAACAATTACCAAAAATGGCCTAGCTAGTAAATGGATGGCCCCAGGGCAAAAACAAAAATGTTTGCCCCCATCCAGTGTGCACAAAATTATGTTTAGGAAACTCTGTGTCATGGGCACGTGCATCATGGTTTACCTTGTTGTATCTTACTTAAGGGACCACTGCAATTCAAGAAAAAATACACTTGTCAAGTATGTACCACATTAATAACATTAGCAGTGGTAAGTAATGGACATAAAACATTTTTGGAAAAATCAAATTTTTTTTTTTTTGTTACATCACTTCTTCATATCTGAATCATAAGGGTGTGTGCCTTGGCTGTGGTGAGAGGGGTGGGGAAGGAGGCAACAGCTAGAGAGTCTTAGTTAAGATAATTGGATGAAATAGACACAACATCCATTCTCTCATTGGCCCAGATACAGACCCCTTGTATAAATAATTCTCACAACCACAACCAATGTATAATGGATCTCTCCAGGGGCCTGCGGAGGAATCAAAATGTATTTTTATTCACATTTAATAGCTGGACTAGACATGTTGTGCTTAATTATGCTCTGTCTCAGATTTAGTTTTGAAACAAATATTTGTTTTTCGCCTGTTTGACTTCTGTGATTTACTTTAATCTGCAGGAGTCTCATGTACAGCTCCTCTGGTCCTCTAGCCTTCTGTAATATAAGTGATTCCTCTCCCTGCAGCTGCAGGAGATAAAGTTAAGTGCATAACAGAGAGAAGAGCATGGAACAATGAACACAGATAAAAGGTGTACAGGCAGAGAAGAGAGGTATGGAGAAAGAGTGGAGAAAGAAAGAGAGAGGAGACAGTATGAAAGAAAACAGGAAAACAGCAAAGGCAAAGAAATCCAAAAAAATCTTGGGGGGAGAGAGTTTTTATGAATATATATATATATATATATATATATATATATATATATATATATATATATACATATACACGCATACATAGGAGAGGTAGGTTCCGTTGGCAATATAAATATATGTTTTGAAGTGGTATATGTACTCTAACTAGAGAAAGAGAGAGATCTCTATATATAAATATATATATATATATATATATATACATACATATATACATACATATATATTTATATTGCCAACAGCACCTACCTCTCCTTTGTAGGGAGGTAGGTACCATATGCCAGTCTCCATCTCCCCCAGCAGTCCTTTATAGTTCTCCCTCACCTCCCATACCTACCATTTTTATCAAATCTAAGTGTCACTAGATCACGCAAGATTATCTAAAGACATCTCGCGAGATCTCAGGAAATACAGTATCCGGGCAGCCAGTGGTATGGGAGGTGAGGTGATCTTCAACACCTCATCTAGCCACATAATCTGGGAGGATTTGTCCAACCCCAACCGCCCAGTTGCTAAGCCCCTGAAAAATTGAGGAATTATGAAAAGCCACAATAATATACAGAAGGTGAGAAGAGACATGAGAAAAAGGAGGTAGCAGAACAGGGAACAAACCATGAACAAAGGCAAAACAGGTAGAATACAAAACAAGTGAGAGAGAAGACAAAATAGAGAGAAGACAATAAAAGAGGGGGTGAGTGAAGATGCAGAAAGAATGAAGAAGGAGAGAGAGGAAAATATAGTAAGAGAAATATGAGTGAGAGAAAATAAGAGAAGAGAGAAAGAGAAGAAAGGTGGGGAGAAATTGTAAAGTGAGAAAGAGGAGAAAGATGTGGAGAGAGAATGGAAAGAAAGAACGGGAGAAAGAAAAAATGGGTAATGGGGATGGAGAGAGGAAAGGGGGAGGGTGTAAAGGGGAGGGAGGATAGAGGAGAAAAGAGGAAGAGGAAAAGAGAGAGTAGGATGAAAGAGGAGAGGAGAAAGAAGGAGAACATAGCGAAAGGAAAAAAGGGGATGGTATAGAAAGGAAGCAAGAGGAAAGGATGGGGTACCTCCTGTAGAAGGGAAAAATGGTTAGTTGAAGAAAATGGGGAAAAGAGGATAGAGGAGACAGAGCATGGGGCCACATGGAAATAATTGGCAGTGACGTACAGGTAGAAGAGGGTTGTAGCAATTTAAAAAACAATAAAAAACATTTTTTTAATATTAGGGCACCAGGGCCCCTTCCTAAATGTAGCTTTGTCCCTGGAAAACACCTATATACATACATTTATAACTGTACACTAAATAAGAAAACAAAATGCAAGAAAAATACAAAGCAAACCACGTGAAAAAGTCACATCATGATTCAAACATTTTGATAAGTAAATTTGAACAAACAAATAATACACGTAGCTTTTTAAAAAAGTGTATACATTTATAGATTTATACTTCCCAAGAAAAGTAATGCTATTATGCTAGATAATTAGAAAGCCTATTATTGTAAGACAATTCCCTAACGTTTGTATTTGAATGAAAAAGATAATAGCACCATTAAAGTGTAATTGTAATTGTCAGTCTTTCATAGCGTTCAGGTGGTAAAGTTCATAGCGTTCAGGTGGTAAAGTTCACTAGATGCAGATTTTAAATTCATTCTGTTTAACAAGATGAGCTTCTCATATCTATTTCCAGCTTTGACACATACTGCAGTTGACACAGTTCAGCTACCTTTTTTTTGCACTAGATCAACTTTTGTTTAATCACAGCAAATTTAAAAGTTATTGATCTTTGTGATTTATGTCGTGGTTGTGGAACCATTACAAAGGTGTTTAAATTGTTGATGTTACTTTTTTCTGTCACTAATATACAAATCTTATTTAGTTATTGTAACAAAGTGGTTGTTGTATATTCTGGCAAATATCAAAGCTTTCATTAGATGATTCATAAACGTATTATAAGCAAAAACAAAGTCAGAGGCACTCAACGATCTGTTCCATAGGTCTGGTTACCTACTCTGAGAGCAGCCTCTTTTAGCTCACTTGTGCCCTTCACAGGGTGAAATATCCTGTAGTATATCAGTCTGGTCTCACTCAGAAGAGTGTCCCAGCCCCGAAATACCAGGCAATTCTACCCTGAACAGGAGAAACAGCAAACTCCAGATGTACATTTCAGCCTCTATTTTACCTTGTCAGTGAGGTATAGCTGAAATACAATATCTAACAAACAGTGAGCAAGGAGTCCAAATCTGGAGCTCTATATCGCCCTTAGGATGAAAAAAAACCCTAGGGGTCATTTATATATGCAACAACAAAGTCAGACGTACTCGATCTGAGAGCAAACAACACCTAAGTAGGTTTGCTCTGTAGCTCTGGCTATCTACTCTGAGAGCAGCCTCTTTTAGCTCACTTGTGCTCTTCATAGGGAGAAATATCCTGCACTATATCTGTCTTGTCTCACTCAGAAGAGTGATCCAGCCCCAATATACCAGGCAATTCTACTCTGAACAGGAGAAACAGGAAACCCCAGATGTACGTTTCAGCCTCTCTTGTGCCTCATCAGTGGTGTAGCTAAATTCCCTAAGGCACAGTGAGCAAGGAGTCCACATCTGGTTCCCCCTATCCCCCGTAGGTAGTGCTTGATCTGAGAATGAGCCTACTTAGCTATTGTCCATTCTTAGATTGATTTTCTTTGACCATATTTAAGGCAACTTACCTTTTTTTGGAGCTTAATGTCTGAAAAATGTGTATTATAATCCTGGCAAATGGTCCAGATTTTATTTCTGGTGTTCTTAATTGCTCTGTCACATACTTTGTTATATGACAGAACAGATCAATTAAAAATAAAGACACATGCCACTACTTAGTGCAAAGACTAGCTTAAATTAAACATACTGTATATGTATATATTTCTTGTATCCTGTATATTTATATATATTCAACAGAAATCCTAAAGGCCAAATACCCTATACAGAGAAAGTGTCCAAATGTGAAATTCCATATATTGCTTCCATTAGCCTCACATCTGTTTGGGAAACAGCCCTACAGGCTTGAACCTTCAGGGCAGTCTTCATTCAGGAAAACAGGAAATTATGTTTATCATATCTGCTTGGAGTTTTCCAAGAAAGTTCTCCAGATGTTTACAACAACTTTGTTTTTCCTAATCAGGGTAAAATATTTTTGTTTTTTTTGAGTTAATAAATCCTAAAAACAGCAGTGATTGTTATAATTAAAAAAATATATATAATTTTACAAAATAGTAATTCCTTTTCCATACATTTTATTTTTGCTTGAAAAAAAAGTCACAAGAAAATAGCTAATGTGGTAGGATTGCATTTGTACTTTTTAGTACAAATCACAAAAGATCATCTTTGGCATACATATCTGTTGAACAGCGATATATATATGTCTTTTTATCAATGCAATAACATTCTTCCTAATATCAAATTTGAATTGGTTTATTTGTTTAGCCACTATGCACTATTTAAAAATGGTGATGAGACCATTGTAATTTATGGCTTCTGTTGCTTAAAACAAAGTGTTCTTCATATTCCTATCTCAAAAATCTTACAAGCAGTTTGTTTATATTACTGTAAGTATCTAACACTGTAAGTACTAACATTAAACATTTACATAGGATTGTCTACCAACTTTAGAGCATTTTCCTTGTGGCAAAATTAAGAGCCTCATTCAATTTGAAGGCCGAATCTCACGGTATATAGGCTGTATGTCTGCGAGCCTGCTTTGGGCTCGCAGTCTGCTACAATTCTGGTGCTATTGAATTGAACAAGCCTGCAAGTTACGGGCTGAAGCCTGAAGACCGTACACCCTGGTTTCACATCCGATCCACTAAAGTGCACCAAAATCAAGCAAGCTCGTAATTTGCGATGCTGTCACAGGTCAATTAACCAATAGGAACCAGAGAACACCAATGAATGCTGCGGAAACGGGTTTAAAATGCCATGAAAACCATAACTCCCTGACTGTGCTATAACTGAAAAAGCCAACACACAGGTCTAGGCGTTGGTGGGTTTTTGAGCAAGATATAGATAGAGAGAGACAGAGAGAAATAGAGAGAGAGATAGAGAGAGATAGAGAGAGAGATAGAGTACTAGTGAGAGATCAAGTGAGAGCGAGTAAGGTCTAGGCGTTGGTGGGTTTTTGGGAGGGATAAAGATAGAGTGAGACAGGGAGAGATAGAGACTGAGAAAGAGAGAGAGATAGAGACAGAGATAGAGTGACAGAGAGACATAGAGAGAGATAGAGACAGAGAGAGAGAGTGCTAGAGAGAGAGAGTTAGAGGGGGGGGGGGGAGTAGTGGGGATGAGGGGCAGGCCCCAGGGAAAGATCAGGGAGGCAAGGAACCCCAGGCACAGTTGGGAGGGCAAGAGGTTGTGCCAAAGCACAGGGCCCACAATTATAGCCCAGAGGAGATAGGCATCCTCCTCAGTGAAGTCTGTGCTCGCTATAGCATCATACATGGGGGGAGGGATGTGAGGCCTAACCTGAAGACATGTGCCTGGAATGAGGTTGCTGTAGCTGTTGCTTCATTAGGGGTTGCAAACAGGGATGTGAGGTTTGTCAAACACTGGTATGATGACTGCCAGATGAAGGTGAAGAGTATGATGGCAGCGGAGGCCAGAGCAGCCTGTGCATCCGGTGGTGGCCCACCAGTTAACATCACATACTGCGGATGGGAGCTCTGAAGGAGTAGATGGAGCCAGCGGCAGTAGTGGGCCTTCCAGGACAGCTAGACTTTGGCTTTCAGGCAACCCTGCAATGTGAGTATCATATACACCATCACACCCTCATATGCACACACATGAACCACACACACACAGATAACTGACATACAATAGCACTTTAAGATCTCTGGTTATAACTACAGATATATGGGGCAGCAATAACCATGTAAATCCAGGAAGCAAACATATTATTATCATAGTTGTTATGAATGAAATGTCTGTACAATACCTGTAGTTAAAACTGATTCGGAATAGCATTTGCCTATTCAGTTTGTGTTAGTGTTATGTTTGCTGTTTGTTTAAAATTCATATAAAATGAAAATGTTGGAATTCAATTGCAATTGCATATTTTTTCTTCATGAGTTCCCCTATCCCTATCTTCCCCATGCTAAACTGCACTGTTTAGAGCTGTTTCACTTTACACTCCTACTGCTTGAAACCTATCTACAGCATTAAATGAGGTATAGCTGTAGATAAAGATTGATTTTACATACAAAAGAGATTAAATGTATGGGTGTGCACACTGCAGCATATGCGGATACAGATACTGAAGGATTGCATGTCATGTACTAGCCTAACCATGTCTCATAAGCATGTTAACAACCATTGCTGAGAATTGGTCACAGATTTGTCAGTCTGACACACTGCACAGCAGATTCAGCTGAGCATGTGTCCTAATGAACTGCAGATGACACATCGCACCAGCATTACATATATTTATATGAACGATGGGATCTTTCCTGTTATCTGACTGTGAATGCTGGTAGCAGCAATCGCAGTGAGCAGCCTCTAGATGTTGCTGCATTTTACTTGCGATTAAATTGTCCTGCAGAGTCAGTGGGTTAGGGTGGGGGTTAGGGTTAGGGTAAGGGTTAGAATTAGGGTGAGGGCAAGGGTTAGGATTAGGGTGAGGGCTAGGGCTTTTGGGTTAGTGTGTAAGGTGAAAATATTGTATATAATAGGGGCAGCACCATTTAGCAGCCCGTTGCTGTAACTGCTGCTGTCAGCAGTCGCGGTCACATAAAAGGAAAGATCTGAGCCATGATCCACAATGATCATGATACAGGTCAATATTCATCTGCATCAAACAATCACCACAGGCAATGACAAATGACCATGATAGCAGAGATATGGAAACACACAGCAAACAATTGTTTAGAGAATCAATACTCTAGTATTATTGTCCTCTCATTTTAGTACCCAGGAGGTGTACCCCACCCACAGAGACACAGGTGGTGGCTTCAGAGGAGGAGGAACCACAATCACCAATGCAAGTGATGGTGGAGGAAGCTGAGGGCATGGTACCAACACAGGAAGCTGGCTCATCAAAAGCAAGACCATTGTGGGGAATACCCCCCGGCCCCTTCCAACCATCATGTGCACGTTCCCAGCCCTTTGAATCAATTGACATGGCATGGAGCCAGCAACCACCTGCAGGGATATCAAGGTCCACTCTCAACAGGCCCACCACTTCCACCTGGTGAGATACAATGGATGCGGTGGCCGGAACCCAATGGTCTTCCACTCCTGACCGGGCCCCAATAGATTTGACCCCACCAGATGTTGCCACAACAGACGTGGGCCCCAACAGATGTAGCCACAACAGACCAAGTCAACACCACCGCCACGGGCCACACCATAGCCTCAGGCCCCACCATCCACACAGACCACACCATCCGCACTGGCCACACCATCGCCACTGCCAACACCTCTGGCCTCACCACAGCCCATCCCCAGTCCAAGTATGTCTAGTGACAGACCTCACACCTCCTTAGAAGGCACCTGGAGGGATTTATAGCAGCACATCCGCATGGATGATGAACCTAATTACACATTAATTTAACGGCTGACAGGCCAGCTTGAAAGGTAAAATTATATTGCAACCGATCAGGTCGAAGGCATCAGATCGCTATAGGTGAGGAGGCACAATCGAAGAATGGAGAGGTATGAGCAAAAGGCTCATAGGGACAGACAAGCCCAGACACATCTCATTGAGTGGCTAGTGCAGGTGGCGGAAGGCCAGGTCAATACTCTCCAGCCTCCGGTTCCACAGGCTCCACCACCACTGCAACCAGAGCCTGCGGCCTCCTCATCTCACACCTTACCTCCAACGCCAGGTGCTACACAGCCACCCAAGGTGGACGCACCCCTACCTCCAACATCTCCTCGCCGTGGTAGAGGGAGGAAGTGCAAGGGTATAGAAGGTGGGAGCCCAGTGCACAGAAAGAAGAAGTAGGTGAGAACACCCCCTAGGTCAGTAGTTGTCAAAGCTCTCCTCAGGACCCACCAGACAGACCATGATTTAGGCGAACCACTGTGTGAATACACAGGTGAAGCAATTTGAGGCTCCAGCACCTGTTGAATATTAGTTGCCTCACCTTTGATTCCTGAGTTTCACATAAATCAGGAACTATCTGATGGCTCGTGAGGATAGGATTGAGAACCACTGCCCTACGTCATCCTCATCTACAGTCCTCAATGAATATCATTTTGTATTAATGTTGACATACTATTGGCTGGCTACAGAGAGTGTACACTTATGGTTATGTTGAATATTTCTGCATTTGATGTGGATTGCCCTTGAGATGAGGTGTCAATCCAAATAGTGTTCAGGTTGATATCTTGTTTTTGTCTCTGTAGGTCTTATTAGCGCAATCTCACGACCATGAAGGCATCTTCCTGTACTTCCTCTTTCTGTGTCACAGATTCTGCTCATCAATTTCGGATTATTGATTAATATCTGAAAACACACGATGTGTGGAATAGATTTTCATGATATTATCCATGATTATTTGCATCTGCTTCATTGAGAAAATCTAGACAACTTGTAAGTGCTATGCACATTAATGGTTTCTTTTATTAAATGGAGAGATTTGTGAAGATCCTTTTTTTCATCAGATTCTGGTTGCAGTGGTGTAGTAACCACATGTGACCCTTGTGGATACTATGCATCATGCTTATTCTAGACTATGACATTACCCCCTTTAGGTATCCCCTTTGTCCCCAAAAAGCATCTTGCCCTCCCTTCATCCACCCACACACCACCCATGATATTAATGCACAGTCTTGTACACTTCTGATTGTGCTCTGTGTATGAAATAAAGCTTTGTTATACTGTTCTCACCATGTCAGTGTGTTTTCAATGGTTGGGTTTTGGGGCATCCACATACAACACATTTGTGTCACATTCCTAGATCAGTAAACTAATGAGCCCTAGTTACTATGCAATAGATTAATACAGTACATAGGTAGATGGGGGCAGGGACTATATAGAAGTATTGGGTATGGGTATGGGTAGAAAGGGTAGAGAGGGAAAGGGAGGAATTATCTACCCACGGGGAGGAGAAGGGGGGATGGTTACAATAGACAGTAGGGAGGCATTGCTAGGTGACTCAAATAAAGTGGCAAACACTTCACAACGGCAGAGCCATAGCAACATATGGTGTATGCTTGCTAATGCAAGAAGTTTGCCTGGGAAAATGGGTGAGCTAGAATTATTAGCAGTACAAGAAAAATGGGACTTAATAGGCATTACTGAAACATGGTAGGATGAATTTCCTGACTGGAAGGTTAATTTGGATGGTTATAACTTATTTAGGAAATATAGGGGTAATGGTAGAAGAGGGGGAGGATTTGTCTGTATGTTAAGCCTGGTTTTAAACCTGTAATCAGAGAAGATTTTTATAGTGGAACTAGCGTCAACATTGAATCTTTGTGGGTTAAGTTAAATAGTGGAGGAGCTAATTCTAAACGCATGTTGGTGGGAGTATGCTATAAACCCCCAAATATAATTGAGGAACTGCAATTATTGTTACAGATTGGAAATGCAGCTAAGCTTGGGCAAGTTCTAATAAAGGGAGACTTTGATTACCCTGTTCAGCTAAAGGGAGCAGGTTCTTGAGTACACTCAGGGATCATTATCTGGCCCAGGTAATACAAGACCCTACTAGAAATGGGGCCATCTTGGATTTAGTCATCACAAGTAATATTAATATAATATCAAATGTTAAAATAGGGGAACCCTTGGGGAACAGTGTTCACAACACAGTCTCATTTGAGATTGAATACAAAAAAACAGAGTTGTAAGGGACCAACAAAAACTCTAAATTTTAAAAGGGCTAACTTTAATGGGCTTAGGTCAGCAATACAACATATACAGTGGATATAAAAGAGAGCTTCCAAAGCAACAGATGGATCTCATTGTTAAAAGGTATCAGTCAGGAAAAGGGTACAAAAGAATTTCCAAGGCATTAGATATACCATGGAACACAGTGGAGAAAATATGGCACAACAGTGACATTACCAAGAACTGGAGCTCCCTCCAAAATGTATGAAAAGACGAGAAGAAAACTGGTCTGGGAGGCTACCAAGACGCCTACAGCAACATTAAAGGAGCTGCAGGAATATCTGGCAAGTACTGGCTGTGTGGTACATGTGACTACAATCTCCTGTATTCTTCATATGTCTGGGCTATGGGGTAGAGTGGCAAGACGAAAGCCTTTTCTTATGAAGAAAAACATCCAAGCCAGGCTACAATTTGCAAAAACACATCTGAAGTCTCCCAAAACCATGTGGGAAAAGGTGTTATGGTCTGATGAAACCAAGGTTGGCTTGGATGTTTTTCTTCGTAAGAAAAGGCCTTTGTCTTGCCACTCTACCCCATAGCCCAGACATATGAAGAATACGGGAGATTGTTGTCACATGTACCACACAGCCAGTGCTTGCCAGATATTCCTGCAGCTCGTTTAATGTTGCTGTAGGCCTCTTGGTAGCCTCCCAGACCAGTTTTCTTCTTGTCTTTTCATCAATTTTGGAGGGAGCTCCAGTTCTTGGTAATGTCACTGTTGATACCTTTTAACAATGAGATCCCTCTGATGCTTTGGAAGCTCTCTGTGGACCATGGCTTTTGCTGTGGGATGCGACTACGAACATTTCAGGAAAGACCAACTAAAGCAGCTGAACTTTATTTGGAGTTAATCAGAGGCACTCTTTTAAATGATGACAGTTGTATGCTGACTCCTTTTAACACAATTTGGAATGTGATTGCTTCATTCTGAACACAGCTACATCCCCAGTTATAAGAGGGTGTGCAGACTTATGCAACCACATTTTTTTTCTTTTTTTTTTTTTCCTCCACCTAAAAGATTTCAGTTTGTTTTTCAATTGAGTTGTACAGTTTATAGGTTACATTAAAGGTGGAAAAAGTTCTGAAATAATTTATCTTTGTCTAATTTTTTTACAGCACAGAAACCTGAAATTTTTACAGGGGTGTGTAGACTTTTTATATCCACTGTAGACTGGGATAAAGAACTTACAGGGGAAAATACTGAAAATAAATGCACAACATTCAAATCCTTTCTAAATATACATACAAATCAGCATGTACCATGTGGAAATAAAATTAATAGAAGTAAATCACATCCCATGTGGCTAAAAAATGACTTCAAGATCATGATAAGGAAAAAGAAACATGCACTTAAATTATACAAGAAGGAGGGATCAGAGGCAGCTTTATGTGACTATAAGGAAATCAACAAGGCTTGCAAAAGGGCTATTAGACTGGCTAAAATAGAAAATGAGAAGTCAGTTGTAAAGTAAAGTAAAACTAACCCTAAAATATTTTTTAAATATATTAATGGAAAGAAGGCGAGGAAGGAAGCTATAGGAACATTACAATGTGACACAGGCCGTCTGATAATTAGTGACCAGGAAAAGGCAGATGAGCTAAATAGGTTCTTTTCTTCTGTATACACAAGGGAGGCACCAGTGATTGAGACACTGCAACAAAATGGGGCTACACTACCATCACGAAATAATTGGTTAACGCAGGAAGAAATCCAAAAGAGATTGGAGAAAATAAATGTTAATAAAGCCCCAGGTCCTGATATATCCACAGGTACTGAGGGAACTGGGTTCTGTTATAGCCAAACCATTGTATCTAATTTTTCAAGACTCACTCACTACAGGGTCGCTACCAGATGACTGGAGAAAAGCAGAGGTGATACCTATATTTAAGAAGGGAGCATGAGCAAATTTGAGGAATTATAGACCAGTGAGCCTCACATCTGTAGTTGGGAAGCTTTTAGAAGGGTTAATAAGGGATAATATACAGGAATATGTCTATTTGTCTATAAGTAGCAGGAAACACGGATTTATGAAGCATTCGTCATGTCAGACCAATCTAATTAGTTTCTATGAGGAGGTCAGTAGGAACTTGGATCAGAGCAACTCAGCGGATATAGTCTTTTTGAATTTTGCAAAGGCTTTTGCTACAGTGCAACATAGGAGATTTTTGAGCAAACCAAGGGATACAGGAATTTCAGTAAATATCTGCTCATGGATCGAGAGCTGGCTAAAAGACAGGAAGCAAAGGGCTGTGGTAAAAGGAACATATTTAGATTGGACTAATGTGGTAAATGGGGTTCCTCAGGGTTCAGTATTAGGTCCTCTCCTTTTTAACATATTTATTAATGAGGTAGAAGTAGGACTTGAAAGTAGTGTCTCCATTTTTGCTGATGACACTAAGTTGTGCAAGGTAATTAAATCAGATAATGATGTACTTTCCCTACAAAGGGATTTGCATAAAAAAGAGAAATGGGCGGCTAAATGGCAGATGAGATTTAATACAAATAAATGTAAGGTTATGCATTTGGGAAGGAAAAACAGCCATGCAATTTCTAATCTTAATTGAGCAAATATAGGGGTATCTGATATTGAAAGGGTTTTGGGAGTACTTGTGGACAACCACCTAGGTAACAGTGCTCAATGCCAAGCAGCAGCTGCAAAGGCAAGTAAAATATTAGCACGTATTAAGAAGGGTATAGTAGCAAGGGAAGTAAATATAATTATGTCACTGTACAAATCCCTAGTATGCCCTAATTTGGAATATGGAGTACAATTGTGGGCACCACTTCATAAAAAGGACATTTTAGAGCTGGGAAACTACAGAGAAGGGCAACAAAACTAATAAGGGGAAAGGTGGGGCTAAGTTATGAAGAAAGACAAACCAAATTAAACGTATTTTCCCTAGAAAAAAGGCGTCTACGAGGGGATATGATTACCTTGTTTAGATACATCCAGGGTCAATATAAGGCTTTGTCCAGTGAACTTTTTGTACCAAGAGATTGTCAACTGACAAGAGGACATCCCTTGAGGTTAGAGGGAAAAAGATTTCACCTTAAAGAAAGAAAAGGTTTCTTCACAGTTAGGGTGGTTAAACTGTGGAATTCTCTACCAAAGGAGGTGGTGACAGCCAATTCGATAGATAACTTTGAAAAGGGGTTTAATATATTTTTGAATAAAGAGGGCATTCAAGGTTATCCTAGATAACTAGCAAAGGAATATTGATCCAGGGAGAAATTTATCGCCAGTCTCTGGGGTCAGGACAGAATTTAACTTTTTTTCCACCTTAGGAGACAATTGGCAAAGTTTCAATAGTTTTTTTTTTTCTGTTTGCCTTCCAATGGATCAATTAACAATTATTAACAAATAGTCCACATATTAAAAGGATTAAAAGAGATCTAAAAAGGCTGAACTTGATGGACTAACTTTCTTTATTCAACCTCAAATACTATGGGCCTCATTCTATTATCGGCCGCAAACCGGCCGTAAGGCTGAGATTCCTTGCGGGGGTCCTGTTACCTCGCAATTCAATTATACGGCCCCGCAAGGATCTCCTCTTACGGCCGGCCGCATATCTTGGAACCGGCCGTAAGCTCAGAAATCTACAAAGTCAAAAATAAATTCAAGCCTGCACTGTACAGTTCTGTAAATGCTAGGGATCATATTGGGGTACATGAGGATTAAAAGTAACCCACTCTCAAGCTTGCACATCAGCCCAAACCCGAGTTTAAATTAACTGTTTATTTTCCGGCTGCGGCGTGGGCGGGTCTGAGGTGCTCCAAGCCCTATGGACTTTTTACATGTATATTTGACATATATTAAAAAAAATTTTTTTTTACGGATTTGAGTATAGGGGAAATTTGTGTTATTTTTTCTAACACCTAAAATCACTTTATAGTCTTCTCAAAGTGCAGGATGGCTTTATTTGAGCTATTTTATGTGCTTAATTGGTGCTAGCGGGACCTTTTTCCTGCAAGTAAGCAGCGGCTCGCTTTTAGCCTTGCAGACAGAGTTCCCGGAGCAATAGAATAGCAACCGGGCTTTTCTTGCGGCCGAAACTCTTGCGGCCGTTTTAGATCAAAGGCTTTCCTCCGGCCAGAGGGGAATAGAATAGCAGAATAGCTTGCAGCCGGTCCTTGCGGCCCCGCAGCGCCTACGGCCGCTAATAGAATGAGGCCCTATGTATCTATATACCGTATTGGTCCGAATATAAGCCACACCCGCATATAAGCCGCACCAGTAAAGTGCTAGGGGAAAAAATAGAAAAAACGATAGTAATATAAGCTGCACCCGTAAAATTAGAGAGAAAAAGACTCTCAAAGTGATCAGCCATTGCAAGAAACAGTTTTTTTTTTGCAGGTTACAGGCTTTACAGGATGTTAGAATCACTAAAACCGTAAATCACTATTCAATACCGCAGTCTAAAGCACGAAAATCGGCACCCTTAACTCGCAATCGCGCAAATCGGCAGTAATTTTGCATTCGCAAATAGAAGTCGCACGCGTTACAAGCAAAGTTCGCAAATCGGCAATGATTTTTTTTGAAGGTCGCGAATATAAGCCGCACCCTTAACTCGCAAGCTCAACAATCAGAAAAAAGGTGCGGCTTATATTCGGACCAATACGGTAATAATAATAATATAATATTAATTATAATATCACTAGCGACTTGCCCGTCAAAAAATGACGGTCAATAAAATTTGAAGCCATGGGAATGCTGTTTGAGACATAATTGAAACCGTTTTCTACTGGGAGGACCTTCGGCGCTCATTGCGAGGCTTGCGCTGAGTGCCTTCGGTGCTCATCGCATGCCTTGCAATGAGCGCCTTTGGCACTCATTGCGAGCCTCAGGACCTTTGGCGCTCATTGGAGGCTTGCGCTGAGCGCCTTCATCGCTCATTGCATGCCTCACAATGAGCGCCTTTGGTACGCTCTATGGAGCGTACAGCTTATTGTTGTCCTTGGTACAGATACTCCAGTCTCTGCTGTGGAACTCTGCAGCTCCTCCAGAATTATCTTAGGTCTATGTGCTGCATCTCTGATTAATGCCTTCCTTGCCCGGTCCGTGAGTTTTGGTCGGCGGCCTTCTCTTGGCAGGTTTGTTGTTGTGCCATGTTCTTTCCATTTGGTTATGATAAATTTGATGGTGCTCCTGGGGATCATCAAAGATTGGGATATTTTTTTTATAACCTCACCCTGTACTTCTCAACAACATTGTCCCTTACTTGTTTGGAGAGCTCCTTGGTCTTCATGGCAGTGTTTGGTTAGTGGTGCCTCTAGCTTAGGTGTTGCAGCCTCTGGGGCCTTTAAAAAAAGGTGTGTATATGTATTGACAGATCATATGAAACTTAGATTGCACACAGGTGGATATCATTTCACTAATTATGTGACTTCTGATGGTAATTGGTTGCACCAGAGCTTTTTATGGGCTTCATAACAAAGGGGGTGAATAGATACGCACATGCCAGTTTTCCATTTTCTATTTCTAAAAAATAGTTTTATGTATATATTTTTCTCATTTCACTTCACCAACTTAGAGTAGTGTTCTGATCCATCAGATAAAATTCAGATTAACAAAACATTGAACTTAAGGCTGTAATGTAACAAAAAAGAAAAAAAGTCAAGGGGGGTGAATATTTTTGCAAGGCACTATATGTATTAACACGTTGATTGCAGGGATCGATATAACACGGAAATCAAACATGAAATAAAGTAGTTTTTGGGGCCGATTTGCTAGCTTGAGAATGTTTTGCTATTAATTCTAAGACCTAACATCACTTTGACTTTTAATAAAAGTACAGTAGTGTATGTATATGTGTATTTAAAGTGCTATGGATTGGACTTTACCCCCCTTGCAAGTCCTCTCTAGCACCTTGGGGCACTATTTGCGTGTTACGGGGTTGAAGGCAAGTGAAATTGTTGCAATTTTATAGCATGATTGGAATTGTAGCAGTTACAGGCTTGAGAGAACAAAGGATTTGTGGCTGCGATGTTCCACGTTCCACGTCCTGTAGGCTTTTTTCTTACCAAACCCACAGATTAGCCCTCGCACATTTTTTACATGGCTTTGCAGCTGCTGTCTGGCATAGAGAACTGGTTTTCCACAATCCCTCCCAAATCCTATTAAGCCTCTAATACCCCTAGATATGTTCCATTTAGAATATTGTTTCTTCCCAAATGCATTACTTTACATTTATTTGTGTTAAATCTCAACTGCCATTTAAATGCCTAGTGTTTTAATTTATGCAAGTCCCTTGGCAGTGAACATACATAATTCACTGCCTTTGTTTCTGTACATAAACTGTTCTTACTGAAATTCCTGTTTCCCTTTGTTTGTATAATAGCCTCCCAGTGTGGCACTGTATGAAAAGCCTTTGCAAATTCCAAATAATTTACATCAACTGCGTTGCCTTGGTCCAAGTTCCTACTTACCTCCTCACAAAAACAAATTATTCATAAATTCATGTTAAATTCTACTTATTAGGATTAGGGCCCCTGTGTCCAAGGGTTGTAAATGTATTTGTTGGGCAGGTGGGTAGGTGTTAACCTCATGGGCTCTATATTAACCAGGTATGACTTTGCATTAGTTGGGTGGCAATGTTTAATTGTGTGAGAAGGTTTTTCTAATTGACAATTTAGTTTATTTTATGCTTTAGTAAGTCTTGTAGTAGAGGACTGGGTTGAAATTAGAAAGGCCTCTTTTGTGGTTTAAGATATGTAGGCCTCAATTTTTCTGAGTTCTCTAAAATGCTTCTTTAGGCTGTTCTTTTTCTGGTACTGGGATCCCATATATATATGTATATACATGGGGCCTCATTCTATTATCGGCCGTAAATCGGCCGTAAGGCTGCGATTCCTTGCGGGGGTTCAGTTAACTCGCGATTCTATTATACGGCCCCGCAAGGATCTCATCTTACGGCCGGCCGCATATCTTGGAACCGGCCGTAAGCTGTGAAATATAAAAACGCAAAAATAAATTCAAGCCTGCACTGTACAGCTCTGTAAATGCTAGGGATCATATTGGGGGACATGAGGATTAAAAGGAACCCACTCCCAAGCTTGCACATCTGCCCAAACCCGAGTTCAAATTAACTGTTTATTTTCCGGCTGCGGCGTGGGTGTGTCTGAGGTGCTCCAAGCACTCTGGCCTTTTTACATGGATATTTTACGGATATTAAAAATAAAATATTTTACGGATTTGAGTACAGGATAATTATGTGCTATTTTTTCTAACACCTAAAATCCCTTTATAGTCTTCTCAAAGTGCAGGATGGCTTTATTTGAGCTATTTTATGTGCTTAATTGGTGCTAGCGAGACCTCTTTCCTGCAAGTAAGCTGCGGCTCGCTTTTAGCCTTGCAGAGAGGTTTCCCGGAGCAATTGAATTGCAAATCTCTTGCGGCCGTTTTAGATCAAAGGCTTTCCTCCGGCGCGAGCGGCCGCAAGAGATAGCAAGGCACCGGCCGCAAGCCTGCCGGAATCCCCGGCCGTAAGGGAATAGAATAGCAGAATAGCTTGCGGCCGGTCCTTGCGGCCCCGCAACGGCTGCGGCCGCTAATAGAATGAGGCCCATGGGATTTAGGTGCATCATTTTCACATAAAACTGTGTATGTATATGTGTATGTATGTGTATATATATATATATATATATATATATATATATATGTGTGTGTATGTATGTGTATATATATATATATATATAGTTACATAGTTACATAGTAATTAAGGTTGAAAAAAGACTTTCAGTCCTTCAAGTTCAACCTTTTAAGATCTCCTCTGATCTGCAATATCCTGATTAAATATTAATTAATTAGTTGGTAATTAATTATTAATCAATGATTTAATTTTTTTTATTTTTTTTATTATTAATTAATCCAGAGGAAGGCAAACAGAAAAAAACCCAAGTGAAACTTAGCCAATCATCCCAAAGGAAAAAATAATAATAATTCCTTCCTGACCCCAGATACTGGTGATCTGATTTCTCCCTGGATCAATACTGTCTCTCTAATTATCCATGATAACCCTGAATTCCCTTTTTAATTAGAAATAAATGCAGTCCCGTTTTAAAGTTATGTATCGAATCCGCAGTCACACCTCTTTGGTAGAGAATTCCACAGATTAACCACCCTTACTGTGAAGAACCCTTTTCTTTCTTTAAGGTGATTTTTTTTTACTTTTAATCTCAAAGGATGTCTCCATGTCAATTGAAAACCTCTAGTCTTTCTTCATAACTTAGCCCCTCTATTCCCTTTATTAGCTTTGTTGCGCTTCTCAGTACATTTTCCAGCTCTAAAATGTCATTTTTATGTAGTGGTGCCCAAAATTGCACTCCATATTCCAAATTAGGCCATACTAGGCATTTGTATACATGCTAATATTTTACTTGCCTTTGCAGATGCTGCTTGGCATTCAGCACAACAAAAAATTCTAATTGACTCTTTCATCATATCTCGCTTGACTACTGCAACTCTCTCCTTGCTGGCTTTCCTATCACCCGTCTCTCTCCACTCCAATCCATATTAAACGCATCTGCTAGATTCATTTACCAAAAAGCTCACACGTCGGCTGCAATGAGCCGCAGGCGGGACCTACAACGGAAAATTTACGGACTTAACATAAAAAAATACGAGCCGCGGGACTTAGAAAAAAGAACATTACGACCTGGCAAAAATACGACCTTAACGCCCGAACCGCCCGCACATGACAACATTAAAAACACAATAAATACACACAACAAATACATAAAAAGCTTACCCACAGCAAGGGGGGCACCCAGGACCTCTGCAAGTGAAGTTACACCTCAATTTACCCTAAGTCCAAATTCCAGAGTTTAGGCACACGGAAATCCCCTACGTGAGAGAAAAAATGGCCGCCGAAACAGGACCCTAAACACGCAAAACACCACCAAGCACATACGGATTTTCCAAAAAGCCGTACGAGGTATAAGATACACTATTAACAAGGACGCTGCATCATACACAGCCGCATACCACATACACATTCGCTGCCATTTTACAACACTAACTTACACAATGCGGAAGTACACAGCTACACTAACGGCTTTCCCTCTCGCACGCAGTCTATTTACACAACACACTGCACACATTGCTGACACTTACACCTCAGCTCCACAACAGTGCAAACCGACATTCTATGCTGCAGGAACATCAAAACCGATTGTCAGCTCTTCAACACAATGCTTCCTGCATATATTACTTACAAATAGGTAAAGTATATTCATTTTTTAATTTTTAAATTATTTAATTAGCATACAAAAAAATCTAAGACAAAAAAAAACACCAAAAGCGCCCATCAGACAAAAAAAAATACTACAAACAACAGCCTAGCAATGAGTGCCGAAGGATCTCAGACCACAAACAAAATTAATGTCTCGACCAGACAGCATTACATGCCTTACAATTTTAATGCCGTCATTTTGTGACGGGCAAGTCGCTAGTAATGATAATAATAGTGTGTGCTAGAACCCAGAGAGGAAGCCCATGGCATTGTGGGAGCCCAGGGACAGGAATGTTTGTGTTAGGGGCCCAGGGTACCCTGTTAGAGTACAATTCACTGGGCTATACACTGCAAATTGCATGCCTATGTAATGTTAACAGTCTCTACTTAAGAATTAAGCAGATAGATAGTTTTTAAACAGAAGAATACACATTAGATTCTTTCAAATATTAAATTTATATTTATCATTGTTTATATTTTTGGTTTGTTCCCATTTCTATAGTTTACACTACATTGAAATATTTTGAGAATTATGTGCTTTATCAAAATAACTTCTTTATTTGCTTTGGACCGCAACATTGCCTATGATATCATGCTTAATGAGGAATCCAGACAGCTTTTTCAGAGACATAATATAATGTTTAAGTTCAATAATGTATCCAGGGCTTAGTCAGCATTCCTCTAAGGTCACTCATTTCTGTTGGAATAGGTGTCCAAAACCACTTAAAAACATTTATATGAAAATCAATGATTTTTCCATTTTAACATCTTACAAAGATCTTTGGCCAGAGACAAGTGACTTCTTTGAAATTGCTCAAATTGAGTGAACATTATATAAAGGAAAATCCATTAAATTAACCTGAAATGGGTTTTCCTTATGTTTAGATTAGAAAAGGACACCCTTTTGTACAAGTTTGCAACTATGCTGAATATTGCCAACAAGGTTCTTCATGTTGAGCCGTTTGTTCATGTTTGGGGATATATGTATGTTCCAGTAGCGCACTGTTTTACGGACTGGGAGGAGGCAAAATTATGAGAGCAATATGTAAGGACACTTTTGTGAATGTTTACTATGATGAGGACCTGAGGCCCTTCTTCCCTAGTTATCAGACATTTGAATGGGATGTTGTTATTTGGCCCTGAGTTCACACAAGGGGGGGGGGAGTTACTTACAGTAAATTGTACGATTCTCTGTTTTTAGTATGTAGTGACTGCAATATATTATATAGAACTAGGAAATTGCCAGTCAAAAATGACAGGAGTAAAATTGTAAGCCTGGCAATGCTGTTTGCCTTACAATGCAAGGCTATGGGCCCTGTGAGCGCCTTTGGTGCTCATTGCAGCCTGTCCTGCACTGCTGGCGATGAGTGCCGCAGGAGCTCATCACGAGGTCTGCAATGAGCTCCTTCGTAGCTAATTGCAGCCTAAGTTCCGCATGCCTCGCGTTTGCAGCCCATAACGGGTCGACTGCTCGCCTGACAAACCTACAAACATTACCAATCTTCTTGAACTGACAACTATTTATGTAATATAATATTATAGTATAATATTTTATTTTGTCTTGTTTGATGGGGAAAGAAATTCATTTGTAATAGTTAATCAGTTATGTTTATATATTTGCATAGTGTCAGAAACAACTAAGGGGGTGGATATCTGTATAAGACTGACAAAGGCTACGTTTTCAATCTATGATTAAACAAAAGGATAATGCGTGCTACTAACTATAATCTCTGTATCTGACAAACAGCCTCATTAAATTGGGGCTACATTTCAAAAAGTGTATGTCTGATTGAAAAATGTAGGGCTGAAAGCTAATAAATTAGCCTCTTAAACTTGCCTGCAGATCACCTGCGTGTAAAAACGCAGGCCGGACAAAAAATGCCTACGTGATGAGGAACGTGGAACTTTGCACTCCGCAATTCATTAGATCTGTCAAGCTTGTGACCCTTACGTTGCAATATTGCTATTAAATTGCAACAAAGTCCCTCTTGAGCTAGCCCGAAACTGGCAAATGGAGCCCGAAGCTCAACGAGTGCTGGGGAGGACTCGCAAAGGCTCTAAAAGCCTTTACGTTGGCTGCTTGAGCAGCCAAAGAGACCCCTGCTTCGGCCCCCAAACTTCCCACCGGCCCCTAAACCTCCCCCTGCTCCCTATATATATCCCCATGCTGCAGAGGTCCTGATCGGGACCCCCCACAGCCTCCCTATATTAACCCTTGCTGTGGGGTTCACGATCGGGACCCCCACGGCAGTTCACTAGTTAACCCCTGCCGCGATAGTATTTCAAGTATGGGAATCTCCATCGGGACCCCCGCAGTGTCCCCATATTAGCCCTTGCAGCGGGTGTCCCAATCGTAAGGCGATATTGCCTTCAGCCAATCAGAATGGGATAAACACCGTGGGGTGTATCCTATTCTGATTGGCTTAAGGCAATAGCGCCTTCTGATCGGATTAAAATTGATTGACAGTTACATCAGCCAATCAGAATGGGATATAGGGGTGTATCCCATTTTGATTGGCTCACACCTTTGCGCCTTCTGATTGTCTGAAATAAATTTTAGCGGAGCATGTGTGAGAACCCTCATTTGCGGAGGGGAGCTCCTCAAGGGAGGAGCTACGTTCATTTTTAAAATTTTTAGACTGTCAGTTTTTTTTGGAAGGGCCCTGTCTGCGAAGACTTCGAGTAGGACCGGTGCATCGTTGGATGGGCATTTTGGACAGGCGAGTGTACTATTTGGAATGTAATGTATTTAATTATGTATTAATTTAATGTTTCTTTTTTTCTAGGTGTGCCAGAACTAGGGACATTTATTGAGGGCCCTTGTCTGGGACGAAGCACAGAAGACCAAGACCAAGGTAAGTGGCCTAATTTACCCTATTCTATTTTAAGAAAGGGGGGTTGTTTTAGCTGTAACTATAGGGTTTTTATTGTATGTAATGTATGTTTTTATTTGGTGTAATGTAGTCTTATTTATTGTATGTAATGTATTTTTTTATTTTCTGTAATTTTAGGTTTTTTATTTTTCTGTACTGTAGTGTTTTTTATTTTTTATTTATTTTTTTATTTTTTCTGTAATGTAGTTTTTTAAGTTTTGTAATGTAGTTTGTTATTTTCAGTAATTCATTTTTATTTTCTGTAATGTAGTGTTTATTGTTTTGGGTGTAATTAGTGTTTCTTTTATGTTTTGTCATTAATGGGGTGCTAGGGATTTTATTAGGGGGTTAGGTAGGTAGTGTAGGAGTTAATAGCATGGAGGGGAGTTAATAGTGTAGATGGGGAATTAATAGGGTAGAAGGTGGTTAATAGGGTAGAGGGGGGTTTACAGGGTAGTGTAGGGGTTAATAGTATAGAGGAGGGGTAATAGTGTAGAGGGGGTCAATAGGGTAGAGGGGGAGTAAATAGGGTAGAGGGATGTTAATAGGGTAGAGGGGGGATTAATAGTGTAGAGGGGGGTTAATAGTGTAGAGTTTTGACTTTGTGTCATGAGGGTCCTGGAGGACCCTCATGGCACTTATAGTGTTAATTAGGAGAGTTAGGTATTGTCCCATAAGGGTCTGTATGGACCCTTATGGGACTGATAGGGTTAATTAGAGGTTAATGAGAGTCTAGAGGGTCGCAGGCCTTCATTAGCCAGGATGGCAATCTCCTTTACCATTGGCTACGTCTAACCCGTAACTACGGGTTAGACTAATGGATTGTGTACTTCACAAGCATGTATGTTTTTTTTTTATCAAACTGCAGTGGTCCTTTAACATTGTTAATTTTTCTAAAAGAAAATCCATGTGCTATGGCAATAAAGAGGAGTCCCCAGTTTTGTTCAAAACACTCACCCTGAGTCTCTGTTCTTTTGGTCATTCTGGTTCTTGATTCTGCTAGACCTATAGGCTAAATAACAATTAATCACTCTGCCTGCCTTGGTGTACTGAATCCAAAAAGAAGACCTGAGTCTAGGCCATTGGAGTATTGGGTCATTTAGTTCATGACCTCCTTACCTCCTTAAGTAGCCATAACATTTCCAATCTAGAGGGAGTACAAGTGAAGAGAAAATAGCAGTAATCCATCCTTGTATTACGTGCGTGAAAACAGTGAATTGCTCAACATACTGGAGCTTCTTATATATAATGTTTTTAGAAAGATAGATTAGGTCATTGAAACAATGAGCATGTGCTTGATGGAGCTCAGAGGGTCAGTGGCTTACAGATTTGCCTGGAGTGCTGCAGTCCAAAGGGTCACAGAGAGGCAGACACAAGTGAACTACTAAACAACAACAACAACAACAATGGGTTTTTGCCTTTTGATCATGCCCATAACATATTTTTAAGAAACACTTTAGAAGCAGTAGAAAAAGTATATATACTATTTTGTGTCTGTAATATCAAGCTTTGCCTTTTCGTCATCTGTGGATGGATTAACCATTAATTACCTATAATATATGAGTATTGTTTTTTCTCTTTAAAGGGTGAGGATAAGTACTGTGCTACAAGTGTGTACACAGGCATATCTTGTTTTGAAAAATGTTAATCAACATTTATTAATTATTAGTTTTAAATATTATTTAATAAAAGGTATATTTTAATTACCGGTGTCTCAATCATGTTTTCCAGTTGTCACCAAATGCTTTATACTTTAATGATGCCACATCAAAGGATGTTAATAACAGATATTAATAGTGTCTTTTTTTACATTTTTTATATATACAACTTTCATCTGGTAACAACAAAATTATATGTCAGAAGTTGGGAACTCTACATGATCATTAACAATATCACTCAAGCCTCCACTTCAAATTTATCAAAAGCAACCCATTAAATTTATGTAACATTCTTCAGGTCAAGGTGAACCCTCAAAAGCTTGAACTGTTATTGTAAGTAAAGCCAGAGAAGCCTAAACGCTAAATATATTTGAAGTGATACTATAACATTAATGTAGGAAAATATATACTGTAACTTTATTAAAAAAGATTAATATATGTTTAATGTGAAGCTATAGTTACCATATTTGTTAACCTATGCATTTAGCTATCAGTTTATCGATGCTAATGTGGTCTGACCCTAAATGTCCTAAGTCATTTGTGTGGTAAATTTGATAATTTGGCCAAAATCATTGCCATGGGTTTTAGCACAAGTGATACATTTATATAACTCTCTTAGATATAAATAGTACAATTCATAAAGTATTGTGAAATCTAATTATACGACCTTAGTATTTTAGATCTTATGATAGATAGGCTTAATAAAATGACAGAATTAAGGTATTCAACTACATTGATTTGCTCCCAAGAGATGATTAAAATGAATAGAAACTTGACCTAGCTCCATCTACATCATGATATTTTTTATTCATGAATGTAGGACCAGACTGTAAAGTTCTCTCACTTGATTTAACTTCTGGGTATATTTACTCCATCCTTATGCCTTCTATTCATGTGATCACATCCATCCCTGGATGACTCATGCATCTCTAGATGTTAATAACTTTTGCAATTTGGATTTGGATTTTACTTTTTGCAAGTAAAGGCGGATAAATAAAAAAGAAAAAGTGGGGCAGATTTATAGTGCAAAGGGGGAAGAATAGAGAAGTATATATATATATTTTTATATAAAACTTTATACAAATAGATTATTTTTTATTCTTGTTTATTTATCCCACTGAATTTTTGCAGACAACAATAATAATTATGAGTCAGTCCAGTGGCAACCTCACTCAGTGTACATCCTGTCATATGCAATACTGGAACAGATGATCTCGAATTGGAGAACTGCAGAGGAGAGTTGGTTAGCTGGGCCTAGAATGGACGGTAGAACTGGGGCTAGATAGGATGTCCAGGGAGGTACCTGGGTTACAGTTAGAAGGGGAATCAGGGGGAACAGGAGGAGGCAGGCCATTTCTGAGTTGGCAAACACAGACAGATTTGCCAGATTGAGTGAAATGGCAATGCCAGATAGAGCTGTTCCCTCTAACGGAGAACAGTTCTACTGGAGGAGTTGGAGGGCAGAATAGGCAAAGCAACAGATAGGTTTTGGTGGTAGGGGACTCTATCATTAGGAAGGTAGACAGGGTTATTTGTCACCCACATACCAGCAATCGAACCGTTTGCTATATCCCGGGTTCTTGGGTTCGGCATGTTGTGGATCGGGTAGACAAATTATCAGGAGGGGCTGGAAATGAACTGGCGGTCTTGGTACATATTGGTACCAATAACAAAGTTAGTGGAAGATGGAGTGTCCTCCAAGGTAGTATTTTCTTACATACTACCAGTGCCACGTGCCTGCCCAGGGAGGCAGAAGGAGCTTAGGGAGGTTAATGTGTGGCTAAAGATGTGGTGCACTAAGGAGGGCTTGGGTTTTTAGAGCACTGGGCTGACTTCTCACTTCGGTACAATCTCTACAGCAGCTATGAATTGCATCTTAGTGATGAGGGAGCTTTTGTGCTAGGGGATAGATGGTAGAAAGGCTGGAGGAGTTTTAAACTAATAGGTGGGGGAGGGACTAGATATAAGTAATGGGGTAGAAAGTGTAGAGGATATAAGGGATGAATTAACAACTCATAGGGGAGGGGATGGGGGAGAGGTAGTATAGTCAATAGGGAGGTAGTACTAAGTAACTCAAGTACAGTGGCAGGCACTTCAGAACTACAGACTCATAACATTAGGTGTATGCTTGTTAAAGCCAGAGGCTTGTCAGGAAGAATGGGAGAGTTAGAATTATTATCAATTAATGAAAAATGGGATTTAATAGGCATTACCGATACGTGGTGGGATAAATCTCATGACTGGACTGTTAATCTGGATGGTTATAACCTATTTAGGAAAGATAGGGGCAATGGTAAAAGAGGAGTAGGGATTGTCTGTATGTTAAGCCTGAATGTAAGACTATAGACAGAGAAGATATTTATGGTGGAACTAGCAGAAATGTTAAATATTTGTGGGTAGAGTTAAATAACGGAGCAGCAAATTCCAAAAGAATATTAGTAGTAGTATGCTTTAAACCCCCAAATATAGCTGAACATGAGGAAATACAATTATTGTTACATATTGGAAATGCAGCTAAGCATGGGCAAGTTCTAATAATGGGAGATTTTAATTACCCTGAAATAAACTGATAAATGAGACCAGCAGTTCAGCTAAGGGGAGCAGGTTCTTGAGTACACTCAGAGATCATTATCTGACCCAGGTTATACAAGAACCTACTAGAAATTAAGCTATCTTAGATTTAGTCATCACGAGTAATATTGATATAGTATAAAATGTTGAAATAGGGCAACCTTTGGGAAACAGTGATCACAATTGAAATTGAATAAAAAAAAACATAACTTTAAGGGGGCAACAAAAACTCTTAATTTTAAAAGGGCAGATTTTAACGGTCTAAGGGAAGCAATACAAAGTATAGACTGGGACAGAGAACTGATTGGTAAAAATACTGAACTATTCACCCCCTTAAAGACAATACTTTGTAGAGCCACCTTTTGCGGCAAACACAGCTCCAAGTCGCTTTGTATACGTCTCTATGAGCTTGCCACATCTTACCACTGGGGTTTTGTCCAATCCTCCTTGCAAAACTGCTCCAGCTCCTTCAAGTTGGATGGTTTCCACTTGTGAACAACAATCTTTAAGTCTGACCACTTTTCCATTTTCAATTGGATTGAGGTCTGGGCTTTGACTAGGCCATTCCAACACATTAACATGTTCCCCTTAAACCACTCAAGTATTGTTTGGGGTCATTGTCCTGATGGAAGGTGAACCTCTGTCCTAGCCTCAAATCATGCACAGAGTGGTACAAGTTTTGCCCAAGAATATCTGTATTTAGCACCATCCATCTTTCCCTCAACTCTAACCAGTTTCCCATGACAGATTTCAACTGTCTAAGGGCAGCAATACAAAGTATAGACTGGGACAGAGAACTGATAGGTAAAAATACTGAACTTAAATGAACAACATTTAAATCCTTACTAAATATCGGCATATACCATGTGGGAATAAAAGTAAAAGGAGTAAATCACATCCTTTGTGACTTAATGATTTAATGATCAAGATACAGAGTAAAAAACAGGCATTCAAATTATACAAACAAGAGGGGACAGAGAGTGCTTTATGGAGGTACAAGGAAATCAACAAGGCTTTCAAAAGGGCTATTAGACTGGCTAAAATAGAAAATGGAAATGCAATTGCAAAAGAGAGCAAGACTAACCCGAAAATATTTTTTTAAGTATATTAATGGGAAGAAGGCGAGGAAGGAAGCTATAGGAACATTACAATGTGACACAGGCCATCTGAAAATTAGTGACCAGGAAAAGCCAGATGAGCTAAATAGGTTCTTTTCTTCGGTATACACAAGGGAGGTACCAGTGGTTGGGACACTGCAACATAATGGGGCTACATGGGCCTACCTTTGCAGAATAATTGGTTAACGCAGGAAGTAATCCAAAAGAGGATGGAAAAAATAAATGTTAATAAAGCCCTGGGTCCTGATGGAATACATCCACGGGTACTGAGGGAACTAGGTTCTGTAATAGCCAAACCATTATATTTATTTGTTCAAGACTCATTCTCCACAGGCTCAGTACCAGATGGATAAAAGCAGTAAGTGGGGTTCCTTAGGGTTCAATATGAGGTCCTCTCCTTTTAACATATTTATCACTGACTTAGAAGTAGGACTGAAAAGTACTGTCTACATTTTTGGTGATGATTTCAAGTTGTTCAAGGCAATTAATTCAGAAAATTATGTACTTTGCCTCCATAATAATTACATAAATTAAAAGAGTATGCAACTAAATGGCAGATGAGATTTAACACAAATAAATGTAAACTTGTGGATTTGGAAAGGAAGAATAAGTATGGATTTTATAAACTAAATGTAACAAATCTATGCTATCAGAGATAGAAATGGATTTAGAAGTGCTAGTGGACAACTACAGTGCATTGCAAAAGTATGGCATTTTTTCGTGTTTTGTTGCCTCACAACCTGGAATTAACATGGATTGTTTGAGGATTTGAGGATCATTTAATTTACATAACATGCCCACAACTTTAAAGATGTGTTTTTTTTTATTTTATTGTGAAGCAAACAACAAATAGGACAAAATAACAGAAAAAGTCTATGTGCATAACTATTCACGCCCCTAAAGTCAATACTTTGTAGAGCCACCTTTTCGGCAATCACAGCTCCAAGTCGCTATTTATAAGTCTCTATGAGCTTGCCACATCTTAACACTGCGGTTTTTGCCCATTCCTCCTTGCAAAACTGCTCCAGCTCCTTCAAGTTGGATGGTTTGCGCTTGTGAACAGCAATATTTAAGCCTGACCACAGATTTTCTATTGGATTGAGGTCTGGGCTTTGACTAGGCCATTCCAACACATTTACATGTTTCCCCTTAAACAACTAAAGTATTGCTTTAACAGTGTGTTTGGGGTCATTGTCCTGCTGGAAGGTGAACCTCTGTCCTAGCCTCAAATCATGCACAGAGTGGTACAAGTTTTGCCCAAGAATATCCCTGTATTTAGCACCATCCATCTTTCCCTCAACTCTAACCAGTTTCCCAGTCCCGGCTGCTGAAAAACATCCCCACTGCATGATGTTGCCACTACCATGTTTCACTGAGGGGATGGAGTTCTTTGGGTGATGTGATGTGTTGGGTTTGCGCCAGACAAAGCATTTTCTTTGATGTCCGAAAAGTTCAATTTTAGACTCATCAGACCAGAGCACCTTCCTCCATACATTTTGGGAGTCTCCCACATGCCTTTTCGCAAACTCAAAACGGCCATTTTGTTTTTTGCTGTAAGTAATGGCTTTCCTCTGGCCACTTTGCCATAAAGCCCAACCTCATGGAGCGTACGGATTACTCCAGTCCTGCTGTGGAACTCTGCAGCTCCTCCAGGGTTACCTTAGGTCTCTGTGCTGCCTCTCTGATTAATGGCCTCCTTGCCCGGTCCATGAGTTTTAGCGGGCTGCCATCTCTTGGCAGGTATGCTATTGTGCCATGTTCTTTCCATTTGGTTATGATAATTTGATAGTGCTAATGGACATCATCAAAGATTTGGATATTTTTTTATAACCTAACCCTGACTTGTACTTCTCAAGAACATTGTCCCTTACTTGTTTGGAGAGTTCCTTGGTTTTCATGGCAGTTTTTGGTTAGTGTTGCCTCTTGCTTAGGTGTTGCAGCCTCTGGGGCCTTTCAAAAAAAGTGTGTATATGTAATGACAGATCATGTGACACTTAGATCGCACACAGGTCGACATTGTTTCACTAATTATGTGACTTCTGAAGCTAATTGGTTGCACCAGAACTTTTTTATGGGCTTCATAAAAAAGGTGGTTAATAGAGACGCACATGCCAATTTTCTGTTTTCTCTTTCTAAAAAATAGTTTTATGTATATATTTTCTCATTTCATTTCACCAACTTAGAATATTGTTTTCTGATCTGTTATGTAACAAAATAGGTAAAAAGTCAAGGGGGTGAATACTTTTGCAAGGCACTGTACTTATGTAACAGTGCCCAATTCCAAGCAGCATCTGCAAAGCAATTCACTTGTTGCACTTGATGGACTATCAGCCCTATTAAATTGGAGCCATGTAACTCCAACGTGAAGCAAGTAACGCTACAGGCTCAAAATTTGGCCTAGTAACGTTGCTATTAAATTGGAAGGGGCTGATTGCTACAAGGGAGAGACACAAAACCGCAATGCAGTCTGTCGCACGTTGGATGTGCGGTGTGATAAGATCAATTAGCAAAAAAAAACTTGCCGGTCTAGAAATTAAAACCACTAATGGAGCTCGTCCCTGGAGAAGCCCCCCAACGCAAATGAGGGTTCTTGCGCATGCTCCGCTGAAAAATTCAAAATGGCGACATCAGCCCTTGCCGCGGGGGTTCCGATCGGCCCACCGCAGCAGCTAAAAACTGAAGCCCGGCAGTGGGGGGTACTTCAAGTAAAATCAACCCCTGCAGTGTCCTTATATTACCCCTTGCACCGGGGGTCCCGCTGCAATCTGATTGACAATTAAAACAGCAAATCAGAAGACACAGATGCTTGGAGCCAATCACAATTGCATACATCCCGTGGGGTGTATCCCATTCTGATTGGCTGAAGGCAATAGCACCTTCTGATTGGATTAGAAGTGATAGACAGTTACGTCAGCCAATCATAATGGGATATAGGGGTTATCCCATTCTGATTGGCTCACACCTTTTCACCTTCTGATTGGCTGAAAACTTATTGACAGCATTTTCAGCCAATCAGAAGGCGCCATTTGGAAATTTTGAGCGGAACATGTGCGAGGAGCTCCGTTAGTTGTTGTTTTTTTGCAAGGGCCCTGCCTGCGAAGACATTGAGTAGGACGGGGGCATCCGTGGATGGGCAATTTGGACAGGTAAGTGGCCTATTTAGAATATATTTTTTTATATGTTGTGCTTATTTATTTATTAATTGTACTGTTTCTATTTTCCTAGAGGTGCCAGATCGGTGGACATTTAGGAAGGGCCCTTGCCTAGGGACGAAGCACAGAAGACTATCGTCGCTGGAGAGGCATTTGGGCAAGGTAAGTTGTCTTATTTACCATATTCTAGTTTTAGTGAGGGGGTTGTTTTAGGTGTAATAATCGGGTATTTAGTATATGCAATTATCTTTTTTTTTAGTGTTTGTTTGTTTTGGAATTTATTTATTTTTATTTTCCTGTAATGTAGGCTTTTCTATTGTATGTAATTATAGGCTTTATTATTGTATGTAATGGGCTTTTTTTCTGTAATTATAGTATTTTTATTTCATGTAATTTAATGTTTTTTATTTTATGTAATTTAGGGTTTTTATTTTATGTAATTTAGTGTTTTTTATTTTATGTAATTTAGGGTGTTTTACTTTATGTAACTTAGTTTTTTTTGTTTTTTTGGGGGGTGATTCTAGGTTCTTTATTTCCTATAATGTTAATTGTTTAATTTTATATAATGTATGCTTTTTTATTTTAATAAAATAAAATGTAATTCTAGGTTTTTTATTTTGTGTAATTAGTGGGGTAATAGGGATTTAGGGGTTAATAGGGTAGACTGGGGGTTAATAGTCTAGAGGGGGGCTTGATAGCCTAGAGGTGGTTAATAATCTAGAGGGGGGGTTGATAGTCTAGGGGGGGGGGGGGGTTGATAGGGTAGAGAGGAGGTTAATAGTGTAGAGGGGGGTTAATAGTGTAGTGTTTAGACTTTGTGTCATGAGGGTCCTGGAGGACCCTCATGGCACTTATAATGTTAATATTGGGGTTAAATATTGTCCCATAAGGGGGTTCATAAGAGGCTCATGGGGGTCTGTACATAATTCATGGGGGTCTGTTAATTTAAGGTGCCGGGGGGTACTTATAGTACCCCCACAGCAGGGGGTTAATTTTTTATTTAGCATGGATCCTTTAAGGACCTTTATGGACCTTTAAGGACACGGAAGGTGAGAAATTTGAATTTTTTAATGCAGCGGGGGTCCGGATCGGGGCCCTTGCTGCAAGGGGTAATATGGGACACTGCGGTGTGGTGTCGACCCCCAGGGGTTAATTTTAGGTGCCGGGGGGGTACTTAAAGTACCCCCGCGGCAGGGGTTAAGCGGTGAACTGCTGCCAGCAACGGTTAATATTGGGGATCCCTGCAGCATGGGGATATATTTGAAGAGCACGCAGCAAACATAAGGGCTTTTACAGCCTTTGTGAGTCCTCCCCAGCTATCGTTGGGCTTTGGGCTCCGTTTGTGTGTTACGGGCTAGCTCACGGAGGACTTTGTGGCAATTTAATGGCAAAATGGGACTGTAGCGGGTATGGGCTGGACAGATCAAAGGGTTGCGCGCTGCGATGATTCACTTTCGACACAAAACATAGGCATTTTTCGGCGGCAACATAAAGTTTATGAGGCTAATTTATTAGCCTTCAGTCCTACGTTTTTCACTACAGGCTACTTTTTTAATACGTAGCCCAAATTTAATGAGGCTGTAAGTCTTTTTTTTCAACCTCAATTACTATCTAACTATGCAACGTGGAAGGGCCTGCTTATGAAGGGCTGCAGAGTGAGGATCAGGGCATTGGAAGGTATAACAATTATTATTTTATGTAATTTTTATGCATTTAGTGCTAGTGGGTGGTTATAGTGCCATATGTGGGGGGGATAGGGGGGCATGATATCCTTGCAAACCCCGATGATAACTGGATTATTTTAAGTAAATGGGGGTCCATAGGGACCCTCATTGTAACAAGTTAATATTTAGTGTAACCGGGGTCAGTGAAGGAGCTGTAGAATGCAGCAATGCGAAAAATACGTTTTGGGATCCCCTTTCCCATGGGGCCCCCTTTTTTTTATGTTGGGCCCCACCACCCCTTTGCTTCCCACCAGTGCCAACTCAATATACATATACTGTATATATATATATATATATATATATATATATATATATATGTAACACACACCTAGCGTCAGAAGTAGGGAATAATTACCAGCTTTAATATAAGGCTGAAAGGCTATCTATATTCGTTCTTTTTCTCACTCACTTGGAGAGTACACGTCTAAATAGTGGTTGGATTTGCCGAATGACCACATGATGTCGATGGATTTCACAAGCACAGTTTAATCCAGAGAAGACCATATATTATTGTTATTCTTGAACGCATGGGTGTGTGTAACTTTGAGAACCGGATATGTCTAGTTTTACATGTGGCCGAAGGAATCCTTTGTGTGGACAGCTGACCAGTGAGGGGACTTTGTGAAGGACATGTGACCTAACTGACCAGTAAGAAGTAAAGAACATGAGTATGGGGTGGGATTAATATTATTTAAGGAGGGTTCCAAGTGGGGCCCTTCCTCTTTGCAATCTACAGCTCTCTGGAGCTATTCCATCTAAAGCTCTCTTCACTACACTGCAAAGGCCTGGTAAAGTATCATACTCTCATACATACACATGGACATAATTGGTAACTTTAGAATGCCTTTCTGCTAAGTTAAGAGATGTTGTTTCCATAGTATTACCATGTATTATTAATGTATTTGTATTAATTATTGTGTTCTAATAAATGCACATTTTGTAACCATAAATCTGTAACGCCTCATAAATATATATATTTATTAATTTGTTATCCGTAGAAGGCAGGAATCTCATAGGATGAGATTAGAATAATTATTATAATCATAATTAATATAATTATGAATAATAATATTGTAATTAATTAATTTAACCGTTTTTATAACAATATATATATATAACAAAAATTAATGTCTAAAAGGCAGGCACATGCAAATGAGAATACATTGTATATATACATATATATATATACGAAGAGTGAGGTAGCCGTGAATGTCCAGTAATCCAGTTGACTAATCAGAGTATTGCCGTGAATAGTGATACCTTTTTTATTGGACATAATAAAGCGACGAGCTTTCGAGAGATAATGCATCTCTTTATCAAGTCAAAAAGCGATACTGATACAAGTATGAACTAAAAACAGTAAACAGAAAGAGATGGAAAAAAAATTGGAAAAACAAGAAAGACAAAATTCATTGGCCAGAGTTAAGTGAGAAATAGACCAGCATTGTGAATAATGTCCTGATAGGTCAGTAAGTAAGTCTATAGATCAGGTTGTAGATAAGAACACTGCAGAGTAAAATAAAGAGCAATACATTTCAGCATAGCATGTAGCTTACAAAAACACCAATAGAAAGGGGGGAGGTAAGTGGAATGTGTTAGCTATAAGACATTAAGATAGTGGGCCAGAAAGCCTAAGTCGATGTTAATGCCCAAGTCATTTGCATTAAAAAATTTAATCATTTTTAATTCAAAAATTTTCCGTTGTTGGATAGTTCTGAAATTCTTTTATTTTGAAGTTGAGTACTTTTATTTTGAGGTTCTGGATGGAGTGATTCTCCTGGGTGTGTAATGGTGACCAACTGGAGTACAAAAGCTGTCTTCAAGTTGTTTTTTGAAGGAGCTTCAGTGGAGGTTCATTCGTATGTGTAGTTTCTGGCTGGTTTCCCCAATGTACACTCCATTTGATGATTTACATGAATATGAGCCTCTGATGTTGTGGGTCTTGTTGTTGTGCGTGGGTCTTGTTGTACTATTTTCTCTCTAATTATTTCTTTTTTTAATGCCCATGAGCCCCCATCCCTGTCTCTCCTGGAAACCATCACCCTAGGCCTGACTAGCTTCCTCATGCTTCTCTGCCTCACTTGACGAGCATCAAATGGCCAGGCATGGAATCCCGAATTATACGTTATGTGTATCTGACGTCATTTGGGAATCCTTGCCTTTGCCATAAGACACAGTGAAGGAAGTGAGGCCTGGACACTGGTGAGGCCAAGAGTGCTTTTGGGAGGGTGGGGTAGGCTGGTTATACTTTTGATGAAGGAATTCTGTGGGATAATAGGGGGTAGCAGGTATTGAGGGAGGGAGGTAGTGGTATTAACCCCTTAATTGTGTCAGATTTAAGCAAACTAGCCTGAAAACTGACATTATTAAGGTGTTAGTAGCGGATTGGAGTCATCCAGGCTTCTTGCAGGCATTTTTCTGCCTTTATGAGGGGTTGGAAATACCCGTAGGCTTTTCTAAAACTCAGTGAGATATCATTACAGGAGACATGTGATTTTTGAAATAGTTATGGGACAGGTATTCAGGGCTTAGGATATAAGGGAGACATTTCAAGCATGTAATTTCTCAGAGGTTAGATTTAAGTGTAATATAATAGCTTAGCAGTCATTTACGTGTGAACTTCTTTTGGTTCTATTCAAACAGGAATGGATGCCTAAATCAATATGTACAAAAATTGGTTTATAAATAGGTTAGTAATTTCAGAATGCAATTATAATACAGTGGACCATTATCAAGTGAAACAATTTCTGCAAACGTACGTAATTCAAGCATGCACTTGGAAAAATCAAAGCAAGAAGCAAAATGCAAGGAAAACATAGCAATAAAAATAATTCCAGTGGTAAGAATGAAATATATCTGTAAAGCTTCTTAGCACCCAGTACGCAAAAATAATAAAGTAGATTTTATTGTCAACATATTTTGTCAGAAATTATTTATCATTTATTTATTATTTGGAATTATTTGAACATGTGTGGAAATAAAATATATCCTTTAATATATATTTTTTATATTCACAGAAAACCCAGGATAATTGCTCTTGGAAAATACAGTTTCCATTATTATGTAATATAAACTATTGTCTTTAGCCAGAACAAAAGATCTGATTTCAAGTATATCAGCAAAATGTACAGGACCTCAAGGTTTGATACCACAGACGCGTATGAAATTCTACACTTCTGCATGACAAATATATAATTCTACTGCTCCCATGTTAGTCACAAATGTCATAATCCTACAGTGCATTTTCTTAAACAGTTCATTATTCAAGAGTGGGTTCAATAAAATAACACTATACAGAAAATGGCAAAAACATATTTCTCGATAATCTAGTTCAGTTATTACTGTACTTGTTATAGATTCATTTTTTTTCTTTTTGCTTCAAGCAGTGCATTGGTAGGTGAATAACCAGCCCCTATTTTAGGGGTCGAGCACAGGGCCACCATAAGGGATCTTGTGAGAGAACTTTCCATTTAGGGAGCTACATAGCTACTAATAAACCACAATGAGTGATTGCTAAGTGTGATAAATGTTCCCTTTTCTAAGGGACATTTTTCTTAATTTGTGATTACGTGGCTTCCGTAAAAAATCTACCCTAGACCTACATATTACTGTAAAGGCCTGTGGGCAATAGCAGCGAACCTACACCCTACATGTAAACTCAACCTCCTACAACACCAGCTAAACCCCTATTGAGAGCTGTTACCTTACAAGTAACAGCATGTACAAGATTTAAAGCTATTATATATTATTATTATATATTATATATATATTCTTCCTTGCCTCTATCACAGCAGGGAAAGTGTTAAAATAAATGTGGGGGGGGGGGGAGATGATCCCTGACTATACCCTACTATCCCTTATGAGCCCGGGTATCTCCCCGGACCCCCTCAACACTCAGGGCTTTAGTGTGTTGAGACCATTAAGTTGCATGTCCCCATGCAACATATAACTCATTGGTGAGTGCCCTATAGAGACTACAGAGTTCCAGATTCATAGACTCCTACTGGTATTCCTAAGGCACGTTGCAAGCACATGTTAAAGCTAGAGAGCTAAGAACTAAGAGCAATACCACCTCTCCTCCTAATTTTTTTTAATAAGCTGATTTACTCTGCAGAGAGGTCTCTCAAAATCTTCAGGATAGCAGCTAATCATTTATCCATACAAGGACCATTAGAATTGAGGGAGAATCTGTATTGGCTCAGATCACTGCTATCCTTTGGTGGCGGCTACACACCACTGATTTCATATTCTAACACATTTAAATTGTGTAGTGTGCCACTCTTGTATGTTAGTTGGCCTGCTCTCTTTTCCCTTGAAAACTGTTTTTTTTCTGGAAGTTTTTTGGTCCCTTTAAACTCCCCCCCACATTTTTTTGCACTCCTATGCCCATGCAAGTAATCAAGTATTTAATTGATAAAGCCACTCTTAGATTTGCCTCCTAGTGATTTATTTAGCAACCAGTGAATGATATTCTGTAGTAAATTTGTGTACAATTATATGGATAAGATGATGGAAACATTGTTATTTCTATACAAACTGGCACCCAAGGAGAAGTAAAGTAAAATGCACCCTAAGTTTAGCATCCAGGAAAAAGAACACAGTTCTTCTATCTATATCTTAACCAGGGTCTTTCTTTATTTAAAAGCATGTTAAAATACAATGGTAACACATTATGAAAAAGTAATTAAAACAGTGGTGCCATTAAACAATATTACTTGGAAACAAAATTAAGATCACTAGATTAGAAGGCCAATTTAACCTAATTAATTAGAGCTTATGCAAAATGTGACTATTTAACATGTTTGCATCTCTCCATAGGAGGCCTTCAATAATAAACTGTCTCATTTAAAGCATTGTTCAGTTCCACAAAGGATCTCATACATCTGCATTTGCAAACAATAACTTGATTACACCTCCAAAGAACAGGTCACCCAGTTTGCCTTGAATTGCCACAAAACTATTTATAAAACAATACATAAAAAATAACAGGAATGTTTAACATAAATATAACCACTATAGCAATTAGATACCCACAAATATAATGCACCAGTGTTACAGTACACACAGTAAAACAACTCTATACCTCTATAGTACAGTGAATATACCCACAGCTGAACATGGTGACACCAATACAGTGAGTCCCTTAGCAAAGAGGCGCAGTGCCAAGAAAATACTTCATACAACCTTGGCTGCATCTATGTGAATGCAACAATTCGCCATGTGCCAGTTGCCTGCACGAAAACACAAATAAAAACATACATATACACACAAACATAGTTACGGGCTTGACAGATCAAAGGCTTTGCGACAACAGAGTTCCGATTTCGAAATCCTGTAGGGTTTTCCGCATGTAACCCACAGATCGTTTGCGGGTAGCTGTACAAGGCCAATTTAATAGCTGTAAGTCTAGTGGGCTCCGTTACGGGCTAAGGGCCTCATTCTATTATCGGCCGTAAAACAGCCGCAAGGCTGCGATTCCTTGCGGGGGTTCCGTTATCTTGCAATTCAATTATACGGCCCCGCAAGGATCTCCCCTTACGGCCGGCCGTATATCTTGCAACTGGCCGTAAGCTCAGAAATCTTTAAACGCAAAAATAAATTCAAGACTGCACTGTAAAGCTCTGTAAATGCTAGGGATCATATTGGGGGACATGAGGATTAATAGTAACCCCCTCTCAAGCTTGCACTTCAGCCCAAATCCGAGATTACATTAACTGTTTATTTTCCGGCCGCAGCGTGGCCAGGTCTGAGGTGCTCCAAGCACTCTGGACTTTTTACATGGATATGTGACATAAATTTAAAAAAAATGTATTTACGGATTTGAGTGTAGGGGAATGTTGTGCTATTATTGCTAACACCTACAATCACTTTATAGTCTCCTCAGGGGGCAGGATGGCTTTATTATGGCTTTATAATGTGCTTAATTGTGTGTCTGCAAGACCTTTTTCCTGCAAGTAAGCTGCGGCTCGGTTTTAGCCTTGCAGACAGGGTTCCCGGAGCAATTGAATAGCAACCGGGATTTGCTTGCGGTGAAACTCTTGCGGCCGTTTAAGATCAAAGGCTTTCCTCCGGCGCGTGCGGCCGCAAGGGATAGCAAGGCGCCGGCCGCAAGCCTGCCGGAATCCCCCGCCGGAAGGGAATAGAATAGGCAAATAGCTTGCGGCCGGTCCTTGCGGCCCCGCATCTCCTACGGCCGTTAATAGAATGAGGCCCTAAGGGTTTACACGTTGGGGAAATTTAATAGGGCTGTAAGTGACAGAGGGACAGTTGGGAGGTGTGGTATATTCTCACATATGGCTATAAAATGTGTATGAATGTACTGTTTTATACAAAGTTGACTTATACTTTATCTAATAATTTTATACTGACACCATTACACAATGCTATACAGATGGCACTATGCAAATAAATACATATGCTAAAAAGATTTGGAAAAAAATACTTTACTGGCTGTACATATTGCTTTATCAAAGAAGCAGCAGAGGGCAGCAGAGGACCATTAACTGCATCATGGTACTTCCAACAAAAAAAGAAAATTAAAAATATTTTGTCTATTGCCACAGAATCACTAAGCATCATTTGGGTTGTGGCAGATATGAAGGAAATATTGCTACTGTCATGCTTTACAAAGTCTGATAGCTTAATTAATTTACTCCACTGCCTTCAACATGGAGTTGGACTTTCCTTATCTGCCTAAGATTAAAAAGTTCATTAAAAGTAACATACAGTTAAACATTCCATTGGAAACATCTGAAAATCTGTAACTGTGTAGACCATGATTATAAACTTGAGCTTGGGGCTATATTTGAATCAAAGAACCAATGTAGTCAAGTATTTAAAATATAATTGTTTAAAGAACCGCACTTAAAATGGGGAAAATATTTTTGAATGTAAAAAAAGAATTATTTTTACCTCCTTTAAACAATTATTAAGATGTGGAATCTAACATTTGTTTTCCTCTGATCAACTTCATGGGTTAGGTGGAAACTTTGGTCCTCATTCAAATGCGATTTGGCCAATTGAATAGGGCTCTATATAAGCACAAAGCATATTTTTTTTCCGAAGTTTTTAGTTAGTGAAGACCTTGCTTTTGGATAGAAGTTCACTAACTAAAAACATCTGTAAAAAAATATGCTATGTGCCAGTAGCGTAGGAAGGAGGGGGGGGGGCTAGGGGTGAGCAGCACCCCGGATATAATATTGCTAGGGCCCAGGTGGGGCGGCAAAGCGCCCAACAATGCTGCTGGCCATCTCACAGGAAGAGAAGCTGCGATGCACGGAAGAATGCGGCAGTCAACTTGGGAGAGGAAGGGGTGGCCCTACTTGTGCGGTAGTGCATATATATATATATTTATATGTATTATATTTCATATACATATACAGTATACTATGGCCCTCATTCAATTGTGATTTGGCCAATTGAATAGGGCTCTAAAAAAGCACATAACATATTTTTTTAAAGAAGTTTTTAGTTAGTAAACATCTATCCAAAAGCAAGGTTTTCACTAACTAAAAAATTATTTGAAAAAAATATGCTATGTGCTTATTTAGAGCCCTATTCAATTGGCCAAATCGCAATTGAATGAGGCCCTATATATATATATATAGGGCCTCATTCTATTATCGGCCGTAAAACGGCCGCAAGGCTGCGATTCCTTGCGGAGGTCCCGTTACCTCGCAATTCTATTAAACAGCCCAGCAAGGATCTCCTCTTACGGCCGGCCGTATATCTTGCAACCGGCCGTAAGCTGTGAAATCTAAAAGGTCAAAAATAAATTGAAGACAGCACTGTAAAGCTCTGTAAATGCTAGGGATCATATTGGGGGACATGAGGATTAATAGTAACCCCCTCTCAAGCTTGCACATCAGCCCAAATCCGAGTTTACATTAACTGTTTATTTTCCGGCCGCAGGGTGGGTGTGTCTGAGGTGCTCCAAGCACTCTGGACTTTTTACATGGATATTTGACATATATAACAATTTTTTTTTTTTACGGATTTAAGTTTTATAGTCTCCTCAGAGTGCAGGATGGCTTTATTTGGGCTATTTTATGTGCTTAATTGGTGCTAGCGGGACCTTTTTCCTGCAAGTAAGCTGCGGCTCGGTTTTAGCCTTGCAGTGAGGGTTCCCGGAGTAATAGAATAGCAACCGGGCTTTTCTTGCGGCCGAAACTCTTACGGCCGTTTTAGATCAAAGGCTTTCCTCTGGCGCGTGCGGCCGCAAGGGATAGCAAGGCGCCGGCCGCAAGCCTGCCGGAACCCCCGGCCGGAGGGGAATAGAATAGCCGAATAGCTTGCGGCCGGTCCTTGCGGCCCCGCATCTCCTACGGCCGTTAATAGAATGAGGCCCATGGTAAATAAAAAGTACATCTGTCTTCACATCTGAATGTCTAAAGCAAGTTAAAAAACCTGCTTCCAGCTCTGAGTTCCAAGAAAAACTGTTATTGCACTGCATTCTGGGAAGTTGAGCTGGGACATTCAAATGTGCCCACAAATGCCTCGCTCTTCATTCCGTAGCCATTATCAAACATGGCTTCCTTTAAGCTTATGCATGCTGTATTACACAGCTTTAATGCAAAGCCCAGGTTGGAATAAACACAGGCTGAGTATCCAACCCATGAACAGCTGTTTCAAGCTTAATATATATATATATATATATATATATATATACTGTATATATATATGTATATATATATATATATATATATATATAATATATAATATGAGACGGCACCAGAGAGGAGCCCAAAATATTTTTTTTGCACTGGGGCCTTACATTGACTAGCTCCGCCACTTGCTCATGTGATGGTTAAGGTCTAAATAAAATATAATTTACAACTATAGTTGGTAAGCTTTGCCAGGTGAGAGTTATTAAATGAACTAGAGACTTGCCTGTCAAAAACATTTTTTAAACCTGGCAATGCTGTTTGTCACACAATCTGAGCACCTTCGGAGCTCATTGCGAGCCTTGCCCTAAGCGCCTTTGGCACACATCGCATGGCTCTAATTGTGCACCTTTGGCACTCATTGCGAGCTTCTCCTCTCTCATTGTGAGCCCCCCCCCCCCCCGTCTACTTTGCGGGTCTTGCGATGAGCCTTGCGAGCCCTAAGCCACTTTCATGCTTCGCAATGAGCACCTTTGGCGCTCATCATGAGCCTCTCTCCCAGTCTACTTTACAGGCCTTGCCGATCATTGCAGGCGTCATCCAACCCACAAGTTTGTTGATTTGCAATGAGCACCTTCAGCGCTTCATGAGAAGTCCTGTGTGCCTGCATTGTTTGGATAAGTGTTACTGGCTTTGGCTAATTATAGCTGGCTTTAGCTAAGTGTTACTGGCTTGGGATAAATGTTACTGGCTTGGCTTAAGTGTTACTGGCTTAGGTTAATAGTTACTGTCTTGTCGTCTTGAGGGGGGGAGTTAGGGGGCATGTTGGGGGGCGGGTGTTGGGGGCGGGAGTTAGGGGTCTGTTGGGGGGGCGTGTGTTGGGGCTGTGGGGGACGGCAAACTCAAGGGTTGCCCTGGGTGGCAAAAGCTCTAGCTACGTCACTGCTATGTGCTTATATAGAGCCATATTCAATTGGCTAAATCTCAGTTGAATGAGACCCTTAGGGCCTCATTCTATTAGCGGCCGCAGCCGTTGCGGGGCCGCAAGGACCGGCCGCAAGCTATTCTGCCATTCTATTCCCTTACGGCCGGAGGCTCCGGCAGGCTTGCGGCCGGTGCCTTGCTATCTCTTGCGGCCGCTCGCGCCAGAGGAAAGCCTTTGATCTAAAACGGCCGCAAGAGTTTTGCAATTCAATTGCTCCGGGAAACCTCTCTGCAAGGCTAAAAACGAGCTGCAGCTTACTTGCAGGAAAGAGGTCTCGCTAGCACCAATTAAGCACATAGAATAGCTCAAATAAAGCCATCCTGCACTTTGAGAAGACTATAAAGGGATTTTAGGTGTTAGAATAAATAGCACATAATTATCCTGTACTCAAATCCGTAAAATATTTAATTTTTAATATACGTAAAATATCCATGTAAAAAGTCCAGAGTGCTTGGAGCACCTCAGACACGCCCACGCCGCAGCCGGAAAATAAACAGTTAATTTGAACTCGGGTTTGGCCTGATGTGCAAGCTTGAGAGTGGGTTCCTTTTAATCCTCATGTCCCCCAATATGATCCCTAGCATTTACAGAGCTGTACAGTGCAGGCTTGAATTTATTTTTGAGTTTTTATATTTCACAGCTTACGGCCGGTTCCAAGATATGCGGCCGGCCGTAAGAGGAGATCCTTGCGGGGCCGTATAATAGAATTGCGAGTTAACTGAACCCTCGCAAGGAATCGCAGCCTTACGGCCGATTTACGGCCGATAATAGAATGAGGCCCTTAGAAAGCAGAATAATTCAGCAGCAAAACCTGTCAGTGTTTTCATCAGGCTTTGTGAAAATCTTTTTAGTTTACACCTTCTGAAAAAAGTATTAGAGTGATGAGGTGTGGAGGGTAATTTGTAGCCATGCAGTAAAGAATTACATACAAGTCAAAAGTAGTAAAGGTTGTGTTTTTTATATTTTAAAAATGTTTACCCATTGTCAAGTTTAGTTATTTATAAAATATAGAACAAAATAATTTGATCTATTTTTTTATGGATTTCCAGATATTTTTTCCACTGCGGTGGACAGGTACATTTTTACAAGTTAATATTTTCATATTTTTAACTTCCCTTTTTTAGGGCCCGATTCAATTGCCCAATTCGTAAATTTATACACACTTAAAATCACTCTTAATATTGCTACATATTTGGCAAATATTATTTATTGGCACTAAAGAATTCTTAAGTCAATAGAATGAATATAATATTTATAATATAATATATAATATTAATTTTAAAAAAACACCCAAAGGGCCTCATTCAATTGCTACTTTTTGGAGATACGGGCCCGCAAGTGGAGAGAGCAAGTTACTTGGCTATTCAATTGCCTCCTACTTTAGGGCCCCGATCGGGTTACTTGCTGCGCACTACTATGCCTTACTATTCTCAAAAGCGCAAGTTACTTCCCTCAAAGCCTTTGATCTTTCACAATTACAAATCACAAATAGCTATTCAGTTGCTCTGATTACCCCTTCCGCCAAGCCCATAAATGGCCCAAAGCATACCAGAGTTTACTGGTACCACAGAGGTTGATAAAGCCCTTACTTATCCTCCCCACTGGTCCTAACTCTCCCCCTCCCCCCACCCCCCACATTAACCCCTTGCTGCAGTGTTCCCAATTGGGACCCCTGCAGCATTTAAAAATATAAAATTCCTTTAAGGACCCCCGGCGGGACATTTGAATTTTTAAATGCAGTGGGGGTCCCGATCGGGGACTAACTTGCGGGCCCAGCCAAATGAATAGCAAAGTAGAAGTAGAGCTACTTGAGCAAGTAGCAAATGGGGTATTTACTCTCGAGTAACAGCCCCGAATTGAATGAGGCCCAAAGACAAATTTATGAGTTCAAGGCATTTGCAAGTAGCTAATTGAATAAGACAATGAGGCCCTCATTCAATTGCGATTTGGCCAATTGAATAGGACTTTAAATAAGCGGATAACATTTTTTTAAAATAACTTTTTAGTTAGTGAAAACCTTGCTTTTGGATAGATGTTTACTAACTAAAAACTTCCTAAAAAAATATGTTATGTGCTTATTTAGACCCCTATTCAATTGGCCAAATTGCAATTGAATGAGGGCCTTACTAACTAAAAACGTATTTAAAAAAAATATGTTATGTGCTTATTTAGAGCCTTATTCAATTGGCCAAATCGCAATTGAATGAGGGCTTATATCTTAAAAAATGCTCTTTTGAATGCATAATATAATATGTAGTTATTTGCTGCCCCTTTAACCGAGATTATTTCAAATTTTTATGTAACTTGTTGGCACACATGCCTATGTGTAAAATGTAGTGTAGTAAAATGTAATGGCCACTTATATAATTTTAGATATAATATAACTACTCCAATCTGATGCCAGAGCTACAGTATAAAGCAAAGAAATGGAGCTAAATGTACAGAGAAGCAAATAGATGAATTATCTGCTTGCTGTACTTTAATGGGTCCAGTATGTTCTGATCTTAATTGTGACTTCCTAGTAAAAACAGTGGATAAAGAATCTAATAAACTGTTCTCACAGATGGATACTGTAATAGTCTGAATTTTACAACCACTGTATTGATCTCCCAGATATACTTGTCTAAAAGCTTAATTTCAGAGGCCCTCATTCAATTGCAATTTGGCCAATTGAATAGGGCTTTAAATAAGCACATAGCATATATTTTTTAAATACGTTTTTAGTTAGTGAACTTCTATCCAAAAGCAACGTCTTTACTAACTAAAAACCTATTTAAAAAAAATATGCTATGTGCTTATTTAGAGCCCTATTCAATTGGCCAAATCGCAATTGAATGAGGCCCAGACTGTGGGCCTCATTCAAATGCGATTTGGCCAATTGAATAGGGCTCTATTTAAGCACATAGAATTATCTTTTTACAGGAGTTTTTAAGCAGTGAAAATCTTGCTTTTGGATAGAAGTTCACTAGATAAAAACATCTGTAAAAACATTTGCTATGTGCTTATATAGAGCCCTATTCAATTGGCCAAATCACATTTGAATGAGGCCCTGTGTGTTCACCAGCTGATAAACTCTCTCCTCCATGGGTGTTCTTAGGTTTTACGCTGCCCTCTGCCATTCAGATTTGTGCACCTCCATGCTCCACTTGCAGCTCTTCCTTTGCCCTTTCTATATTTCAAATAATAAGTTTATATGTTTTTTATGTGTGTATATATATATATATATATATATATATATATATATATATATATATACATATATGGTACACCAGAAAGTGCCAAGTACACTTAGGCCCCTATTCAATTGAGCGATTGTTAGTTACTGGAGCCCGTAATGTAGCCCGGAAACTAATTTATTATTCAATTGGCGTCTTTTAGCTACCCGCAAACGATCTACGGGATACAGGCTGAAAATCCCTGCGGTTGTCAAAATCGTACCTCCAACCCATCTAAGCCTCTAATCTTTCAAGCCTTTAAATGTTACAATCGCAAAACGCTATTCAATTGCTACAATTCCTCAAGCCGCAGTTGTTTTCACACCCGTAAATGGCAAATGTAGAAGAAAATCCTACGAGTACCAGATAGGACTCTCAAGGGGGTCAAAAACCTGATCGTGGCACTGTAAATGCAAATAAAAACACAATACAGCAATCCAAAAGGCAGGAAAAACAACGAAAAACATTAGAATTAATTGCACAACAGTCTCAAGCTCGGAAATCTGCAATCAAAAATTATTTATTTTACGTTTCATTTCTGTGTTATATCAAACTTGGGAATAAAGGAGTTAATACATTTCAGGCCACCCACATGGACTAGAACAGTATTCATTTTTATTATTTTGTACATTGCCGGAATTTGAGTCCAATTGCATATCAGACTTCTAAATGCTAATTGATTTGAAGTTTAACCTCCTTTTTTACAGATGTCATTATGTAGGTCTAATTTACTATTGGCTATTTCTAAATCAGTAGTTATGGCCTTGCTTGATTAATTTTTATCATGCTCTGAAATGCTACTTACTGGTGCATGATTTACGGTTTAGCAACAGTTACAATTGATGAAGCCTGCAGCTACCTGACCGAAAACCGAAACCGTAAACCATGCACCTGTAAGTAACATTTGCAATTGAATAGGGGCCTTAGACATGCAAATATCACTTCATACAGATATTTATGTGCATATACATGCATATTTCAATTTACTGCATTGCATCTCTATGCAGCCTGCTGCCCCCTGAAAATGTGCTCCCAAGGCTTGGGCCACTGGGCCTACGCAGAAATACACACCTTCGCTCATCATTAAAAGAGTTTTTTTTGGGGGGGGGGGGGGGTTTAAGGCTGGAGAGTTGGAACAGTTTTTAACAGTCAACGAGACTCATACCACAAATTCTAAATCAAGGGAGAGCAAGAATGAATCACATATATAGTTGTGAGCGAACGGGTCGTTGCTCACGCTTGCGGGCTCGCGAAACGAGGGCCGTGGCTCGCGCAGCGAGCCGCGGCCCTCGCGTAGCGAGGTCACTGGGCAAGGGCCTCAGTTGCTGGCATGGAGCGCCGAAGGCGAGGGACTCAGTTGCTGGCGAGGTCACTGGGCAAGGGCCTCAAACCCTCGCAAACTTCACGTCGCTACTCAAAAAACACGACACACAAATTACGACACTCGCTAAATTTTACGAGGAACGCAAACAACCTACGAAACACGTTACCACACATTACGACCTCGAAAACATTGGACGCAACACGCCGACATACAAACATTTAAAACACAATACATACACACAGCACATACATAAAACCTTACCTACACCAAGAGGGAGCACCCAGGACCTCAAAAATGCAACTTAGACCTCGATTTTACTCGAAATAAAAGAGTTTTGAGACAAAAAAAAAATCTAAGCGACAGAAAAAATGGCCGCCGAACAAAACGAAAACGAGGCTACAGCACTCTAAACTCGCAAAACACCACAAGAAACTCGCAAAACACCACAAGAAACTCGCAAAACGCCACAAACCACCTACGGATATTCATACCACACAGTGCACACATTCAGCATGCTTACACAGCAGCTCCACACCACTAATGCTGCAGCAACATCAACACAGATTGCCAGCTCTTCATCACAATGCTTCAAAATAGGTAAGTATATTCATTTAGTAATGTATTACATATTTCATTATTAGACACCAAACAGCATTAGCTACCTTACAATTTCATTGCCGTCATTTTTTGACGGGCAATTCGCTAGTTAAAATATAAATACAAGCTTTTATAAGTGTAAGATATTATAAACTTAACATATATAAAAAAGCAACAGTAGGATCTGAGAAAATCAAAGATCTTAAATATGTGAAAATCCAATAATTATTTCCTTAAAATATATAATGCACATAAATCATTCCCTGTAATTTTTGTTAGAAGGCTCTTTGGTAATGGATTTCTTATGTGGTCACCTTTAGATCATCCACCACATACATATGCAAAAGCACACTAACACACAAAAAAAAAACACAAGCTAGCACAGAACAGACCTCATATTATATTTTTAAATTAGTATTTCTGAAATGTAACGATTCCATATATACACTCACAAAAGTAATAAAAAAGTCGGAGTATATATAAATCCCAAATCATAGGATCTTCCTCCTATCAGGTAATATTTAATTAAGCATTATTCCATTATGAAATACATTGAAGAACAAACATTGTTCCTACCCTATGGCCCTCATTCAATTGCGATTTGGCCAATTGAATAGTGCTCTAAATAAGCACATAACATATTTTTTTAAAATACGTTTTTAGTTAGTGAAAACCTTGTTTTTGGATAGATGTTTAGTAACTAAAAACTTCTTTAAAAAAATATGTTATGTGCTTATTTAGACCCCTATTCAATTGGCCAAATTGCAATTGAATGAGGGCCAATGTGTTTTAGTTTGTAAAGGGACTTCCCCAGGGATTCGTTCCATGGTTTGAGGAACATATCTAAATGATTATAGAAAACAGCCAAAAATATACAGCCTTTAATATAACTCTAAAAGTATTAGCTAAAAAAGGCAATGATTTTTTGTTGGTGTACCAAATGTCTTGTTTTCTGGATTGTCACACAGGAGTCTAATGTAAATGATTCTAAAGTAAATAGCATTCCAGTGTGGAAAATACTGGTAAAAACTGGTAAATCTGTCTCTTCCCATGCAGCTATATTACTGCCCAATGGCTGGCAATGGCATTGGCTTTAATAGTCATAGACAAGTACTGTAGTATTTACAGGTACCTCTGACTTTGATACATGTATAAATGTATAGAATGGGTTTCTATAAAGGAACTCTTTCATATAGAAGTAACTTGTGTTTAGATGAAACTATCCCTTTAATATTAGTGTAAATTGGTGTTTGATCAGCACTTGGTACTATAATGTGGTTTCTAAAGTATAGTTGGGCTAGATAAGAAAATGTTTACTGTGCATTTAAACACTATCAGCCTTATTAAATTGTGATTCGACACATTTAAAAGGGCTCTATTTAAGCTCATAGCATATTTTATTTACAGAAGTTTTTAGTTAGTGAAGACCTTGCTTTGGGATAGAAGTTCACTAACTAAAAACTTCTGTAAAAAAAATATGTTGTGTGCTTAAATAGAGCCCTTTTAAATTTGCTGAATCGCAATTTAATAAGGCTATATATTTCAATGTTACCCACAGGCTGTATAAGCTCCGGATCTCTCCACTCCCTGAATTAAGTATTGTGGCTGGAGTGGCCCCATCCAGGGGGAAGTGCCAGATCGAAAACCACTCTCTGAAACACACAGGAAGCAGTCTAAAATGATCTGCTAGCCACAAAGAAACTCATTTTCTCATCACCAACCACTATTATACTTACACTTGTGATATGCCAATTTTTATAGCCATGCCCCCTCGGTGGCTCCACTCTAGACACAATACTTCATTCAGGGGGTGGAGAGATCTGGAATTTATATAGCATGGGCATGATTGAAAAAAATTATAAATTCAAAAAATGATATATATTTTTTAAATGCACAGTACAAGTTTAATAAAGGCTTTTGTCTTAACAAGCACTAACTAACTAACTAACTACAGTGGTACCTTGGTTCTCAGCCTTAATCCATATGAGATGGCAGGTTGAGTTCCAAAATGGTTGAGTTCCAAGATAGCATTTTCAGGTACCTAAAGCCGTTATAATGAGAATGTATTAATGTGGGCACTCTATATTTATGACATACTACTGCTCTGGGATGGTACCAACAATCTGTTTCAGGAGTACTTGGATGTCTTGAATGCCAATAATAACAATTTCAAGTACATTTTCTGGATATAATGAAGGGTATATCAAAACAGATCGGTACACTAAAATAACTGCCACAAATAGTACTCATCATTCCTCTATCACAAAAGCGATTCCTACAGGATAATTTTTCCGGATGAGGCTACTTTGGAAATAAAGTGAAAAGAGCCTATCAAAGAGTCATACATACCAAGAGGGATGAACTCTTGGTACCGAAAATGTAAATATCATGTAGCGGAGAATTAAGGTTTGTAGGGAGATGTAACTCTCAATGCAGAAAAATATCTGGGATCTTGAATAATCGTAGCAAGATATAATGACTTGATGAGATAATTGAAGAAGAATTAGGTCCCAGGATCCTTACAAACTGGAGACGTACAAGAACTTTGAGGGATGAATTAGTCCGCAGTCACGTCAAGAAACCAATAACTCTAAGCAGCTTACCTGCAGGGAAGTTCCCTTGTGGACACTGTAAATTCTGTCCACATATGGGGAAAATCACGGAAGTACAAGATAGAGTGGGTAGAGTTCATAAAATCAAAGAGTTCTTCAACTGCAGTACCAACCTCAGTCATTTATTGTCTGGAGTGTCCATGTTCCAAAAAATATGTTAGTTTGACATCCTGTGAAATATGTAAACTTATTGGGGAACACTTAAACAGCAGGGAAAACTTTAACCTCAGCGGCCAAACATTTTTTGATATACCATAGATCAGAACCCATAATTAATTGCTGGGTACTTGAGTGTGTGACATTAGGAATACGAGGAAGTAATTTAGAAAAACAATTTTTTTAAAGGGAGAGAAGATGGATCACTCTATTGGATACTCTCGTACCTAGAGGTTTGAATGAGAATCTAAATTTTACAGTATTCATATAAAATCACTTGTTGCCTCCAATTTTTAACCTGAAGGATAATTTCTCAGAGATATTTGGAAGTGAGCAACTAGGTATATAGAAGTCAGTTATGGGATATGAAAAGTTTATTAGATCAGTATTTCAAATAGTTTTCAACTTACCTATTTGTGAACTATAAATACCACTAGCGAATTGCCCGTTAAAAAATGACGGCAATCAAATCGTAAGTGAGCTAATGCTGTTTGGTGTATAATAATAAAATTACTAATAGAATAATAAAGTAATATACTTTACCTATTTTGAAGTAATACAGTATATGCAGGAAGCATTCTGTTGAAGAGCTGGCAATCTGTTTTGATGTTGCTGCAGCATTAGTGCTGTGGAGCTGCTGTGTAAGCGTGATGAATGTGTGCAGTGTAATAGTGTGCGTTCGCGAGACAAAACCGTTAGCGTAGCTGTGTACTCCCGCATTGTATAAGTTATTGTTCTAAAATGGCGGCTAATGTGTGGTATGCGGCTGTGGCGGAATATCCGTAGCTGTCTTGTGGTGTTTTGGGTGTTTAGACTCCTGTAGCCTCGTTTTCGTTTTGTTCGGCGGCCATTTTTTCTCTCGCTTAGGTGATTTTCGGGTGTTTAAACTCCGAAATTTGTACTTAAATCGAGGTGTAACTTTACTTGCAGAGGTCCTGGGTGCACCACCTTGCTGTGGGTAAGCTTTTTATATGTTTGTTGCATGTATTTATTGTGTTTTTTCTCTCGCTTAGAGAATTTTTCAGTGTCTAAACTCTTTTATTTTGAGTTAAATCGATGTGTAACTTCAGTTTTTGAGTTCCTAGATGCCCCCTCTTTCTGTAGGTAGGCTTTTAATGTATGTGTTGTGTGTATTTATTGTGTTTTTCATTTTTCATGTGCACGAGTTGCGGCCGATTTTTGCGAGGTCGTAATTGGTGGTACCGTGTCTCAGATTTTTTTGCAAGGTCCGCAGTTGCTGGCAAGGAGCGCCTTAGGCTTCGCGAGGGCCACAGGCTCGCTGCGCGAGCCCGCAAGCATTAGCAACAACTTGCATGCTCACAACTATATATGTGATACTGATTTGTTCATGGTGAGAAAGTGACACAAAGACTTGAGAATAGATAGCTTGAGAGTGTAATTCAATAGTTTATTTTCAACTTACCTATATGTGAACACCTAAACACCATATTGTTTTTTAATTGTAGAGCCTGCTACAGCATCTTAGTAATGCAATGTCTCTTGCTGTATGAAATTCATATTACATGGCATAGGTGTAGGAACTGGGGGGGATGAGGGGGACAAATTCCCCCCAGATTTTTCAATGTGTGTGTTTAAGTGTAGAGAAGTAGTTAAGTGATATTTTTATACTATATGCAGTATCCCTCCAGATTTTCTTTGGCTCCTACACCCATGTTCCTTGGAACACTGATTGAAGCAGTAAGGCTTACTGAGACTATGCTAATTTTTATAATGCCAACACTATAGTTTATTTCAAGATCTACCTCTGTTCTATGGTAAACAGTGTACTGTTGTGAATAAGTAAGAGTATTCCTGATTATTTTCTACTCACATATGGTCACAAGGACCCTGACATAGTAGGGGTTAATTGTAGATGCTCATCAAAAGATACTTTGCCTATGTATGCTCGATGTTTGGCTGCCTGCATCAGCCCCTGTTGAAGTGGGAACAAAATGCCCGTTGGGCTGATGTACGAAGACATCGTCGCGGTCTGATGATGTCAGAAGCGGGTCGCTTGTTGGTGGGATCGGAGTGGTAACATTTTGAGAGTGTGAACATTGGATGTATTGACCTAAGAAGGAAGTAATATTGTACCGCTTGCTTAACTGTATGGGGCATGGATAGGTGTACTCCTATTTAACCACTGAATATTATTGCCTTCTTTATGTAGTATAAATCTGGTATCATATTTATTTTTATGATTACATATTATATACAGTACTAGCGAATTGCCCGTCAAAATATGACGGGCATGAAATTGTAAGCCAGGGAATGCGGTTTTAAACATAATGTAAAGCGTTTTTTACCGTTAGGACATTCGGCGCTCATTGCGAGGCTTGTTATTACAGGGGCTTTTGCTGTCATTGTAAGGTTGGGGCTGATGTTGTTTTTGCGCTTATTGCAAGGCTGTCCCCTGGTGCATTTTTTGGGGTATGAGCAGCGTTGGCATTGGTTGTGAGACGCGCAGTGAATGTCTTTTGTGTTTATTTCTATTTTTGTATGCCAATGAAATAATTAATAAATTAATAAATTAATATACTTTACCTATCTCTAAGTAATATATGAAGGAAGCATTGTGCTGAAGAGCTGACAATCTGCTTCGATGTTCCTGCAGCATACAATGTAGGGTTGCACTGGTCTGGAGCTGAGGTGTAAGTGTCAGCAATGTGTGCAGTGTGTAGTGTAAATAGACTGCGTGTGCGAGGGGAAGCCGTTAGGGTAGCTGTGTACTTCCGCATTGTGTAAGTTAGTGTTGTGAAATGGCGGCGAATGTGTATGTCGTACACGGGTGGGGATGATTTTGCGTCCTTACTAAAAGTGTATCTTTACCTCGTACAGCTTTTTTGAAAATCCGTATGTGCTTGGTGGTGTTTTGCGGCTTTAAGGTCATGTAGCCTCGTTTTCGTTTTTTTCGGCTGCCATTTTTTCTCTCCCTTAGGGGATTTTTGTCTGTCTAAACTCGGGAATTTGGACTTAAATTGAGGTGTAACTTCACTTTCAGAGGTCCTGGGTGCCCCCCCTCGCTTTGCTAGGGTTCGCATTTGCAGACCAAACTTCGCAAGTTTGCAAAGCGTGACGATGATTCGTAGTTTGACAACTATAATATGTGATATTGCTTTTGAGTGTGTGTGTACTTGGATGGGTCACTTTTAAATTGCGTATGATTGTATCTCTTTGTAACTATTATACACTGTTGGAATTATTAATTAGATGGCACTGCATATTATATATTGATTATGACCATCTCCTCTCTGTTAGACTTATGAGTGGGAGGCTATGATGACACATTTCAATCGTATTGTGGAACAATTTCACTTCTGTTGGCTGTTTATTTCCTTTTTCTCTGAGATTAGTTTAGCTGTGGGCTAGGCTATTTTCGTTAAAGTCCTGAGGAGGTCAAGAACTAAGGGTCAACTGTATTCTTAAGAGAGCCCTTTATAAGACCACTAAAGTGGCACTTTAACAGGTTCTCAGAAGTGATAAACCATTCACAAGAAGATCTTTATAAGTCAGAAGCCTCATTTTATATAGTAATTAGTATTCTTGTAAGCTTAGTTTTCCAATCATAGCAACCGTTTATTTCTATTATTCCATATACCGCTTTTATGTTTGTGAACAGTTTCAAGAAATCTAAAAATGGAAGCGTCCCAGAAAATGGAATGGGTAGATATTTCTAGGAACAGAAATCACACCAAACCATAAATAGATATATTTTCATTAGAGTGATTACCTTTGTATTTATTATATCCTGTTTAATGAGCTGATGATGATGTTAACAGGAAAGCGTTAATCCCTATAAGTCATTGTAAGACAGCACGTACTTGCTTGGTATTCATATTATTTTGTTACCAATATTTTGTGAAAATAAGGAGTAATATACTTAGTGCAAAAATATTTTCTTTTTCTTTTCTTTTTTTTCTAATTACATTACTTATAAGGCAATTGTTATGGTCCTGTCCAAAAGATAAAACTACAGGACAGTGATTGCGAGCCAAATGACTGACTACTGATAACTGAGCCTGTAGCAGTGCTTGCAGCTATGCTTCATAGAATAACATAAGGAATTGAGAGGTCACGCCTAATTAATGTGAAACATTTAACCTCATTCAATATAGTCCTTTGTATACATTAGAAATGAAGTGATAAATATATGCCTATATGGGCACTGAATATTATATATATATGTAAATCTGTATTAATGGCCTTCAAACTACGCCATATTGATTCAAATATAGTCAAATAAACAAGTTACCTATTAATCACAAATCACTATATATTAGTAGTGTCCCTTATAAGCATAATCCCCCAATGAAAAATTGTATATATATAATAAAGTACTCTAGTGACAATATATTTTAGTGCAACAAATATCTAGTTGAAGAAAGTGCTAGTAGTGCTTCCTTATAAAAATTAAGAAGATCATATAAAAAAATATCAATAATGAAAAATGTTTTTATTGGTGGTAATAAATTCTATTTCAATAAATAAATAACCTTGTGTATTAAAAATAATATATATATGGTATACTTCTAAATTGTAGTGCTTAATATTATATGTCAAATCACTATTATTGTATGGAAAAGTGCTATAAATATTATATATCCATAGTCAATGCTGTATATATTAGGGACCAATCATCCTAATATTATCAGATATTATGAAATATTAATAAAGAATCCTCATAGTATGGATAAAATCACAGGATTCCAAAACAATAAAAGGTAACTGTTCACATAAGTATCCCTGTCATGTGTTCATTTATCAAGATAACACTGACTATAGGCCGCAATAATCTTCACACAAGAGGAGGATTACCCAATTGGGAACCTCACAGTCAAAAATCTTTATTTCCTCTTTTTTTCTGTCTCTTCTCTCCTTTCCTTCTTTTCTTTTTTCTCTCCTTCACCCTCTCTCTGTCCTTTTGTCTCCTCTCTCGCTCTTTCTCTCTCATTGTCTCCTCTAATCTGTCTCTTCTCTCTCTCTCATCCCCTCATCTTTCCTCTACTCACTGCCTCTGCCCATCTTAACTCTCTTTCTCCTCTCCTCTTTCCATTCTATCTTTTCATTCTCTCACTTGAACCCATGTATATTCTCTTCTTTCTCTTATCTCTCTTATCTCTCTCACATCCTCTTCTCTCCTCTAATGTCTGTTTCTCCCCCTCTCACTTATCTCTCAACTCTCTTTCTTCTTTTTTTACTCCTCTCTCTTCTCTCTCTCTCTCTGTCCCCCAGACCCCTGTATCTTCTCTCCTCTCTCTTATCTTTCTCACACCCACTTCTCTCCCCTAATGTCTGTTTCCCTCGTTCTCTCTTATCTCTCACCTCTCTTTCTTCTCTCCTCTACTATTCTACTATTAGCAGAGCATTAATTCATGTGTTTCCAAAGTAATACAATACAAATATAATTTAACAAGGGAGAGGAAATCAAATACTGCATGTTTCCGTGTATAAGACGCCCCCATGTATAAGACGACCCCAATTTTTGTAGCCCAAAATTAATAAATAAATAAATATGCAATCATGGCCATTTTGTACCGAGCAGTTGGCAAACCCTGCCTGTTAGTCCAGCACCAGCAGCAAAGCTGCAAGATGGCGCTATGGCAGTTGTAAGGCAGGAAGAAAGATTGCACATATTGGAAACGCATTGGTTATTATTACAGTGCTTGTGTCCATAGAAATGTGTATTCTATAACATCTTATTGTGCTACACATATATTTAAGTGCACTTTCTGTAATGATAGCGGCCCCTTGCAGTATTGCTGCTGGCTCAGCTGTGTTGTATTTCTATTTTAAAATAATTTTGGCAAAAAAATATCCTCTTAGGGGGCGGAGTTTACGTCTGCTTTAGCTAGACGTGTTTACTGTGAGCTCCTGCTTAAAGCACTAAAAGTGGGCTTATAAATTGCCCTAGTGCATCAAAACTACACTGCATACCCTGAAAACAACTGGGGGAAGAAGAGGGGGGACCCATTTCCCCCGTGGGACCCTCAAAAGATACCCTCGGAGGCACAGCTGCAGAGAATCCTGCACCCGGCCAGCTCACTAGAAGACTGCCTTTCTTCAGGGTCCTACTGGGAGGTGAGAGCTTCAGAGGCCCTGCACCTGCTACAGGCACCCTTTGCCAGAAACTGCAACACTGCAGGAGGGCCAGGTCAGAGCTACACAGGAGACAGTGGGAGCTACAGAGAGCCCAAGATCGGGCTGCGGCCATCTGGGATTTACATGAGGCAGGGACTGAGGTGGAGGCCCAGGCCCTTGTAGGGGCACAAGATCACCTCCAGAGCTTTCCCAAGGCACCCGGTGGCGGCAGGTTCCGGCCGGGGAGGTTCCAGGGTAGCTCGTGACCACACTGCCCAACAGTTTGAGGAGCGACAGGGAGGGGGAAAAAGCCTGTGAAACGGCAGCCGCCATTTGGGATTTTGGGCCTGGTGAGGAGGCTTCTATTTACCCATTAACCCTGAGACCCTATGCCTGGTGACCAAACTGTAAAGTGAGTACTGGTGGGGCTGGAGGAAAGAAGCAGGAAGATAGAGGGTGGCTATCTCTTTACCTACATTAGGGGGGTCAGAGAAGCCCTTGCTGACACCCTGCTGCATAGACCAGTGACTGCTACTACCACAAAGGGGTTTGCTGAAATGAGCCAGATATTCTTCTAATCCTTGTATTCCATAACTGGCTCTGATAACTTAAGGCCCACAGAAAGTACTGCTATTGCTGTCAAAGTCCTTTTATCTTTAATCAACTCAGAGGACTGATAATCTACACATACTACAGACTAACTCCCCTGCTTCTAGCCATAGAAGATCTTGACTGCATCAGTTTACAATCCATTCTTCTGTGCAATGGGTGCTGTGCTGTTGATATTGTTTACTTGAAAGCTGCATCTGAGACAAGATTACCCCACAAAGCCTACACATCACAAATATTACTGCTATAATGGCACTTTTGCATTAACGTACTGCAGAATCTCCAGAGTGGCTTAGACTTAATAAACCAACTTGGGCTGGAATCACAAAGTCTACTGTTGGAGTGTCACTCATGCAGAAAAGAAAGGAAAAACTATAGACTTGGATCTAATAAGCCTGTTCTAGGCTGAGCCAGTATGACCGGTGTGTAATCTTAGTTAGCCCTGAACTACTTTTAACAGAGGCTAAATAAATGGTATATATTATCTGACAATTTGGTCTTGTGTTGCCACTGTGTGGACATTCTGGTTAATTGCAACGGATACTTTGCAGAATACAAAGTTCCATTTGTTGAAGGTAACCAACCCATTCCCAGGAAGAACTGCTAAGTAACTACTAACATTTTGGGGGATTGCTACCCCACCGGCTCCCCATGATCTTGTATAGTAACCTTCAACTAAACTAAAAGCTACTTGAAGTCTTTCTTTCTGGTTGTCTAAATCTTGTGCTTTCAACACAAATATCTTAATCGTCTCTGCTGTCCTAAAGACACTGAATTAAAAATATAAACATAAGCCCGAAGGGGGTTCTGACTAGCACCAAAACCATCACTAGTCTTCCTTTCAAATATAACTACTGAACTTAAATGCAAGTCAAGAAACAGTGTTCCTGTTCTTAAATAATTTACACCTGCCTCAAAAAAAAAAAAAGGTGAAATCTAAGGAGGACATGACAGCTTCCCTGACCACGATAGTCCTAAATCTCAAACATGAAGAAAGGCAAAAGAGGTCCGTCTGCAAGAGGCATCCGGGAGCATTTCCCAACTAAGGCGGCCAAGCCCACATCTCAGATGGATTCTGCCTCTGATCGTTCAGACTCTTTAGACCAGGAGGACATTCCTAAGCTACCGAATCAACATATTGACCTCTCTGCTAGATCAATAGCCACAATTGAGCAACTTCTAACCAAAGCGATTGAACCACTGAGGAAAGATTTAAAGGAGTTGGGGCAAAGAACTCAATTACTGGAAGAAATAGTAGATCAGGTTGGAAAACCTCAACAACGTGACAGGACATCGATTGACCAGAATACTTTCAATATCATGGAGCTTACAGACAAGATTGAAGATCTAGAGAATCGGTCTCGCCGTCATAATATCAGTGTACGTGGAATACCAAGAGCTGTTCAAGACTTAACAGCATATCTAAGAGAGACCTTTGCTGCTATTCTCCTTGATCAAACAGACACTATAGAGCGGGCTTATAGAGCTCTTGGTGGTACAAGAACTCCTGAGGTTCCTAAAGATGTCATTGTGAGTTTTCTAAGACAACTGTCCAGGGACCTCTTACTTTCAGAGACCTGAAATCTGCAGATAATCAAGGGCCCGGATAACTCCAATCAGCAATTCTATGTTGATTTATCTCCCAACACGTTGGAGAGACGGAAACAGATGAAACCTGCTTTGGCTATTCTGCAGCAGCATAAAGTGCAGTACCGATGGAACTTTCCCTTTGCCCTCACTTTTAACTACCAAGGTACAGCACATACCACTTGTACATTGGAGGACTGCCTAGCTGTACTACATCTGTGCTCAACAGAAATATCGGTAGGGGTCCAAGATCAAGATTATCCTCCGCCTGCCATTCCCAAGAGACAGTGGACTCTAGTTGGCTCACAATCTCCGAACACGAATCCACTACCACCTAGAGCCCCCAGAGACTTGAACACAAACCGTAAAGGAAGACATTGGTCTAACTGTATTTGTATATAATAGATGTCTTAAGAATGTAAAACTAATGTTTTATATCTCTATATTTAGTTTATGATGATAATAAACTGACACTCCAATATTTTCAGAGGACCCCAAAGACTTCCTCCGCCTCAATCTCTTCTAGGAGCTCCAAAAGAGGAGAAAGAACAGGTAACGGACAACAGATCACACGCACTGGCCCCAACATAGAATGACTGCATCAGACTACACTTTTATAACGCACAATTTGAAAGGGATCAATTCTCCTTTTAAGAGGCGGAAGGCCTTTAAATACTATAAACAGTTTAAGCCCTCAGTAACTTTTATGCAGGAAACCCACTTCTCTCATAAAAAAAAGCCAACCTTCCTGCATAAAGAATACCCTATAGTCTATGCAGCCACCCAACCCACGAAGAAGGCTGGAGCAGCAGTTCTCATACATAAAAAATTCCCATTTAAATTATAGCAAAGCACTATAGACAAAGATGGTCATTATGTAATAGTAACTGGGTCAGTTTCGGGTATTAGAATTTCACTAGTCTCTTTGTATTCCCCCACAACCTCACCTCACAGAACTCCTATTAATCTACTGAAGGAACTAGAATCATTAGATGTAGGTATCCTCGCCTTTAACTCAGCGACAGACAGATTAGGGACGACTCTAGAAAATAAATTCTCAAAAAAACTGAGCCAAATCAATCAGTTATTAAATAGAATGAGCCTGGTGGACACCTGGAAGGGTCTTCATCCAAATCGTAGAGAATATACTTTTTGCTCCCCTACTCATGCAATCGATATTTTTCTAATAGATTCCCTCATTTTTGACTGTACTCGGGACTCTGACATTGCCCCCTGCCCCTGGTCTGACCACGCAATAGTATCTATTAGATTAACACTCGGTCCTAGCCAGTCTCCTTATAATAGTTGGAAAATTAATGAACATCTATTATCTGATCCTAATAGTTTGGCAGTGTTGGCAGAGGATATCAAAATGTATTTTGACTGTAATGATTCTCCGGAGACGGGGGCCAGATGGCTCTGGGTGACCCATAAGGCCTATATAAGGGGTTCTTGTATTAAACTTGCTTCTCTATATAGAAAATCCCTTAAGCAAAAAGAGACAGAGTTGACGGACACCCTTAGCAGTCCGGAGAAAGCTAATCAGCAGAACCCATCCACTAAATTTCGCAAACAAATAGACAAGATTAGGTATGAACTTGATAGGGTATTCTCTCATTACACTGAAAAAGCTATGAGGAAGACAAGACATCTATACTATTGGAAGGTGAACAAACCGGACAAGATGCTAGCTAAGAGATTACAACCCAAAGAAATTCCATCCAGAGTGCCAGAATGCCCAATGGTCAGATTTCTTTTAGCCCAAAGGACATTCAAAAAACATTTTAATCTTTCTATCAGCAGATATATACATCTCAAACACAAGCTGAAACGTTAGACCTTGACTCTTTTCTTGGATCACTTCACCTACCCTCAATAACGGAACAACAGCTATCTAATTTGTATTCAGATGTCTCTGCGGAAGAGGTAAAAGCAGCCATCCTGAGCCTTAAAGTCGGTAAATCCCCGGGGCCGGACGGTTTCACAAATCTATATTACAAGAAATTTGAAGCTTTGCTTACACCTCATCTCGGGTCCTTATTGAACGCAATTCTAAGAGGGGAAAGTATGCCACCAGAGTTAAATCAAGCTGACTTGGTAGTGTTTCCTAAAGAGAGTAGGGACAATCTTGATGTTAAGAATTATCGGCCCATCTCATTATTAAATGGTGATGTTAAAATTTTTGATAAAATTATGGCAAATTCCAAATTTCTGCCTGAAATCATACATAAAGATCAGGCAGGATTTATACCACATAGGCAGGCGGGGGACAATGTCAGGCAAATTCTAAATATTCAACCTCTAGCAAATAGAGCAAAATCCCTGATGTGTTTATTGGCTTTGGATATTGAAAAGGCTTTCGACACTGTCGAATGGCCTTTTCTTTATAAAACGCTAGAAAAATTTGGATTCAAGGGCCGCTTTATTAACTTACTTAAAATGTATTATGACTCCCCGCTAGCCAATTTGAAGCTACCAGGTGAACATAGAGCTCAGATACAGATCCAAAGAGGCACCCGGCAGGGATGCCCACTCTCGCCCCTGCTGTTTGCCCTTGTTATAGAACCATTGGCACAGGCTATTCGATCGCACAGGGAGATTCATGGTCTCCAAGTAGGACTGCAACAGTATAAATGCTCTCTTTTTGCCGATGATATTTTATGTACTCTAACTAATCCATCATCTTCAATACCAGAACTTATGTCTGTTACTGATAATTTTAGCAGAGTGTTGGGACTTAAACTTAATCTAGAGAAGACTGAGGCCTTAAGTCTAGGCATGACCCATCCCGACCTTGAATTCCTGAAATCTAAATATAACTTTACCTGGCCTGGTCTGTATATAAAGTACTTAGGAGTCAACATTACATCCACATTTTTAGATCTGTATAAGGCAAATTATCCCCCCATATACAAAAAGTTAGGCGAGGACATGGTGAAATGGATGAAGTACCCACTCTCATGGATGGGCCGTATAGCAGCCACCTATATGAATATACTACCCAAGATCTTATACCTTTTTAGAACTCTTCCTATTCTGATTTTCTTGAAATAATTGGACAGATTTCAGAATAACATGTTGTGATTTATTTGGAAAAATAGACACCCCCGTATCCCTAAAAGAATAATGTATAGACATAAAAGTATGGGGGGACTCTTGTGCACGAATCTAAGGAACTATTATAAAGCGGCATGTCTAGCACAGCTACCCCTAGCGCAGTCTGTTAAATACCAACTAAGCTGGGTATTCCTAGAAAACCAAAAAATGATCCCTCACAGGCGGGAGATGATACTCTTGGTTCCAGAAAGATTATGCCCTATTAAATCACATCAAAATCCAATGATACACCTAACCTTAACCTCTTGGAAATGGGCTAGAACTAAAAATAGATTAGACATAGACATATCTCCTATGCTATTGTTTTTTTCTTTTCCCAAAATATTAGCAGACTTTAGCACAATATCCAAACATTGGTGGACCTCTAAAGGCCTAGGTAGGTTTGGCTAATGGTTTGCTGAAGGTCGCCTAATAACATACAATCAATTTTGCAAGAAAATTAGTCTACCCCAAAAGGAATTTTATAATTATCTAAAAATAAAAAGCTGGGTTAGTGACATTCTCAAAAGCTTTGGGCCCCCTAAACCTTAATGGATCTCACTAATTTGCAAAAATCTCCCACTCTCTAGAGGAATGATACGGTCAATGTATGATATTTTTACAAATACCATGGATTTATAAGTAGATGGGAGGAAGATTTAGGAGTAGAATGGGTGTGGAAGGAATGGGTGGAATCATGTTCAAACTTAAGCAGAGGATTATTTAATTACGCCCACTTAGAAACATCCATCAAAGTCCTCCAGAGGGTATACTGTACACCTGACAAGCTTCAGAAGATTAATCCCTGAGAGAGTAACAAATGCTTTAGGGGGTGCCAACAGATAGGGCATCATATCCACACTTGGTGGTCTTGTCCGGTGGCTCACAATTTATGGGGCAACCTAACATTACTTGCCACATCACTATTTAAGAAGGCGATCCCGGTCAGTATGGAATCCTGCCTTTTGGGAATTGGGTTACAAAACTTGTCCCTGAATCAAAACAAGTTGTTTCAATTAATGGCGGTTGCTGTTAAACTACATATTGCTAGCAAATGAAAGTCTAAGGCCCTAAGCTTTCAAGAGGTAATTAACAAAATTAAGTACATATTATGAAATGAGAAACTAACTTGCATTAGATAAGATGTCTCAATTTTATAAGATTTGGGAGCCCTGCTTAGAATCCCCTCTTAGCACCTCATTGACGTGACTTGATTCTAGAATACCAACACAACTTAATAAGAGAAGGACTCGGGGCGGAGGAGGCTTGGGACTCTGGATATACCCTACAACATGGGTGGCTGGACAGGAGGTAAATATTTAAATGCTTGCTTATAAATCTATAACTTTTTTTTTACATTTAAACCCAGCTTTTAATAGACGAGCTAAAGACCTTTTATAAAAAATGTATATGGAAGCTATGTTAGAAATCTCTAGATTTAGATTAGATTTTTCTTTCTTGAAATTAGCCGTGCTTACTTGTCGAGTTTACAAGAGGATCTGTTATTTATATATATATACAGTTGTACATATTTATTTTATTTTATTTATTTTTTTTCACTGTTATTGTTATGGTTCAATTAAAATTGAAAATATACCATGGAAAGGTTTAGCTGGCTTAGCAAGTAAAGTATCAGCCTTATTAAACTGCAATTCTGTAAATTTAAAAGGGCTCTATTTAAGCACATAGCATATTTTATTTACAGAAGTTTTTAGTTAGTGAAGACCTTGCTTTTGGATAGAAGTTCACTAACTAAAAACTTCTGTAAAAAAAATATGCTGTGTGCTTAAATAGAGCCCTTTTAAATTTACCGAATCGCAATTTAATAAGGCTGTATGTTTCTGTTGAAGAAAAAGAATGTATGATGTAAACATTGTTTTATATGTTGGAATTTTGCGTATGTCTTTCAATAAAATTATTATGAAAAAAAATATATATATATATCGTCTTATACACAGAAAAATACGGTATATAATCTAATAATGATTTTTCCTGTCGTCTGTGAGAAATGAATGCTCTTGTAACATATATTGCATCTTCCATGTGGACCTCTCTTCAATGTCCAGGCAGAGCAAACAGCTTTTCCTGCTCAGCTGTGAGAAGTTGCTGATTTGAGCTGATATTTTTGATAAGTATTTGTTTCTTAGAAACATATATTTTGTACAGTGCAGGAGATGCGTGTCTCTTTCCCCCACTATCACACTCTCTGGCTTCTCGCTCTCTCTTCTCTCCTGTAAACTCTCTGTTTCTCCCCTCCCCATATATATCCTACGTATTAATGTCTGAACAATAAAATCTAAATCTGATAATAAGTTTTGACGTAAAACTTACAGCTAAAGTATTTTAAATATAACTTGTATCCAAAAATAAAAATGTATTTATTAAAATATAACATCAGTATACATTTCCATTAACAGATACAATAAACTAAATACAATAAAATAATATAAAATTAAATCTAAATTTATAAATGATAGTAGCAAAAAGCATGTTTGTGCCAATTACATTTTTCGAGATTTATTAATCAATTTTTATCTTTGACTTTGCTGCTCTCAAAATAAATGCCATAGAAGGTGCTACATAACAGGAACAGATACACAGTGCCTTGTAATTCCGAGCGTATAAAAGCATTGCTAAGATCAAGACACGTGTATTGTTCTGGATGAAATGTTATGTTCTTCTGCCTGAAGGCATAACACGGCCTGTTACTTCATTTTACAAAATGTTCTCATCTGTAGCCCTCCAGGTACATGTTTTAAAAAAAGCAATTTACATTACATTTGTCACCTAGGGTGTGTAGCATTCATATTCTGAAATTGAATAAATGCCATGTGTAGAATATCAAAACGGAACAAAGAAACGCCTTTATTCCATGCCTCGTATCCAGGATAGATACTATCCATGCCAAAATAAATCTACAGCATAAAAGATATACCTACTTGAGGGCAAAACATGTGATCTTAAAAGAACACAGAATTTTTTTTTTCTTTGTTGCATCAGAAAGAGGATATTTGATAATGTGTATTTTCTTTCTTCAAATAACGATCTCAGAGCACAAAAACGTATTCAGAAGCTTAACGGCATTTGGGGGCATTAAATGTATGCTCTCTGCGTTCCCTCTTTCAAAGATTTTTAAACAGGTTAAACAAACAAACAAATGTTTATAATGCATAAACATGCTCTTTTAAAAGCTTGAAGAAAAAAACAGTGTTGTCCCACGTCCCTTTAATTCAGATTATTTGTACAGATTAACATACACATGTTTTATGCATTCTGTTGTTTTTAAGTCCAAAGTAAAAGAATAAAATAAAAAGGATAAACTCTATGAGTAAATTTGGAGGTAATTTAGAATATATGGGTTAATAGTTTGCAGATTATGAACACTTGGGCCCCTATTCATTTGAGCAATTGCAAGTTACTGGAGCCCGTAATGTAGCCCATAAACTAATTTGCTATTCAATTCTTTTAGCTAACCACAAAAAATCTGCGAGTTATAGGCTGAAAATCCTCGTGGTTGTCAAAATTGTAACTCCAACCCATCTAAGCCTTTGATCTTTCAAACCCGTAAATGTTACAATTGCAAATTGCTATTCAAGTGCTACAATACCTCAAGCCCGCAAATGTTTTCACACCCGTAAATGGCAAATATAGAAGGAAATCCTATGAGTACCAGATAGGACTCACAAGGGGGAATAAATACCTGATTGTTTCACCGGGAATGCAAATAAATCATCAATACTGCACTTTAAAATACGGGGAAAGTGATGAAAGACATTAGAATTAATTGCACAACAATCTCAAGCTCACAAATCTGCAATAATTTTTTTTTTTCACGTTTTATTTCCATGTTATATCAATCTCGGGAATCAAGAAGTTAATAAATATCAGGCCGCCCACATGGGCTAGAACATTTCCTTCATTCAATATCACTATTTGGTACATTGCCGAATGGCGAGTCCAATTGCATATCAGACTTCGAAACGCTAATTGATTGAATTTAACTTCCATGTTTTAATGATGTCATGATGACGGTCTCATTTTTTAGTGACTGTTTCTAAATCAGAAGTTACGGCCTTGCTTAATTGTTCATGATCATGCTCTGAAAAACTACGGGTTCATGGTTTACAGTTTAGGCTTTCGGACAGGTAGCTGCGTGCTTGATTAATTGAATCGCTCTGTAACTGTTTCAAATGAATAGGGGCCTTTGTCTGCCCCCAAACTTTTAAGTTGCCATTTGTTTGCTACATACACATTCACCTAGCTGTCCTTCCCACCACACCCATCTCCACACTCCAATATATCCTAAAAGACTCTTATCCACCTCACTTCCTATTCACATTCACTTACCCTCATATATTGTCTCTGACTCTACTGCAACCAACTAGCTCAAACTCACAGCCTCTTACAGTGGATAGAGTCAACTGACTCAACCACTGCCTGCATCTCTCTCATGCTCTTGTCTGACTGGTATACATTGTAAACTCTCTGGAGTCAGGATCTTTATTCCTCCACATCAGTTTATCTAATGACCTCACCTTACAACTATTCTGTAAACCTTTATATTTAATTTAACCATATTACTTCTTATCCCATCCTACCTATGAGAGCTGTCCAGGTGAAACACTCCAGGGGCGTAGTACCAGAGGATAGCCAGTCCAAAGTAACAAGTCCAAGAGCACAGGCAAAGGAATGGTTAGGCAAGCCAAAGATCAGGAGGAAGCAGAAATACCAACAAGGGGCCCTATTCTATTGGGCAAATCGTACATTTATACACACACTTAAAACTGCTCTTAAAGTTGCCACATATTGTATTAGCTGCTCTCAATCCAATTATGAGTTCTCCATCCTCAATAACTACAAGCCAGCCAAAGCCATAAATTCTAGCTTAGAACTCCAGCGCGAACATTTTGAGTGCTAATCAATTAAAGTCACCCTAAATCGATATTCTATTAGACCCATGAAAAAAGTATCAAGTTTCTTTCAAAAATATTACAAATACTAAATAGGACTCGCAAAGGCTTTTTTCAAACACTTATTAGAGCCGTAGCAGCAATTAAACACACACTACAGTGGGAAGGCATTGAAAGACAGAATTAATTGCACAACAATCTCAAACCAACAAACAGTTATTAATATATATATATTTTTAACTGTTATTTGTGAGTAATATGGATCCCGGGACTCAAGGGGTTAATACATATCATGAAACCCACATGGACTAGAACAGATGATCTAATGCATTTTATACAGGTCTTGATTGTGAGCCTGGTCTGCAAATATTACTTATTGGCACTAATTAAGTTGTAGCCTCCAATTGCAGGGTATGTCTAACTTTCATGTTTTACTTTGCGCCATAATGACAGACTCATTTACTATTGGATGTGTCTACAAAGTAAATTACGGACTTGCTTAAATATTGCACATATGATCACACACTCGGAAATCCTACTTAAAAGGGCATGGTTTACGTGTGGTGGCTGTGAGGCATCAATTGCGGGCTTTAGTCAATAGAATACATCCCGCTACAAAAAAAATATGGATTAGAGTAATTTGCGTGCTTCTAATAGAATAGGGTTCCAGGTCAGTAGCAATACAGGTCAGCAGCAAAGATTAGTCGAAAAAGGAACCAAAACTGTAGTAAACAGAGCAGGAAGACAATGGAGCAACCAGAATTACTCCCAGTCACAGGAAGGTATTACAAGCACTGAGAGGAGGCTGAAACAGCAATAAATAGTCTAAAATGAGTTGTGATTGGCTAGTACAAAGACCGGGGCCTAACAACAATCAATTAGGCAAAACAGAATCAAAAGAAAGAAAAGGAATGGAGGTGATTATAGGAGTGGGAGGAATAGAGGGAGTGGGGATGAGGGTAGGAGAGGGAGGGAGAGAGGGAGTGGAGGGAGGGTAAGGGAGAGAGGGAGTGGGGGAGGGTAAGGGAGAGATAAAGTGGAAGGTAGAAGAGAGGTGAGAGAGGGAGAGAGGAAGTAGAGGGGGCTAGGGGTGGGAGTTCTGTGGGGAGGTCGGAAGCTGAGGTAGAGGGATTTGCCAATAGTGATAGGCACACCTAGCACAGGGTCAGAGGGGGAGGGGCCTGATATTGGGCGGAAAGATGGGCAGGGACAGGCATCAGGGGCAGAGCAGGGAGGAGAGGATCACCATCCACAGTTGGGAGGACAATAAGATGGCACAAGCACAGGGAATGAGGAGATGGTGGTCCTCCTCAATGCCATTTGTGACCACTATCCTTGCAAAGTATCACATATATAGTTATCAGTGTTGGTAACGTTTGCGATGTTGGTCACGCTTTGCGAGCCCAGTTGAGGTGAGCCGTCGACCACGTGGGACTTAGGCTGCAATGAGCACCAAAATTGAAGCGAGTCGAGCAGGTAAGGCACGCAGGACTTATGACCCGTACGACTTAGGACCGAAACCCGTACATGCACTGTGCGCCTCGCAAAATTACGACTTTAACGGGAGAACCACGAAACTGAAAAGACATGAAAAAAACAAAAACTATGCCTCAAATTAACTTACACACACACACACCACAGTGGGAGAGGCAGGGAGCCTGTGAGTCAGGTTGCAAGTTAATTTCATGCATATGTGCCATTTCACGATCGAAAATCGCCTAAGCGAGAAAAAAAATGGCTTCTGAAAAAATGCAAATCGACGAAAGCGAGGCCAAAGGATGTAAAAGTAGCCCGAAGGACGTAAAAGTAACCCAAAGGACGTTGTAACGGAGTTGGAACACGAGTCCAATATCTCCGCTGGTATACCGTTAAATATCCATATAGAAGCACTGCGCAGTCTCAGAAGCCCAGACCCCCCATATTGGACGACACTCAATTGGGAGTCAAAGAATACTGTCTTTATTTTGTTATGCAGAAATATATATACACCTCTTTCCATAGGCAATACACATCCCCCATATTTGGCCACACAATACACATAGAGAGACAATAGGTGTGGTCACACCCCCCGGAGGCTACCTGGCTACTTTGATACAATCAGACATTGATCAGATTATACTTCTCTTTGTTCTATGTCTCATAATGAAAACACTTTATACAATAGACTTCCTTATCTTATGAGGAGTCTCTGTAAAAGGATTATCTATTAGCCTAGTAGCTGTAATATTCTGAGCCAATATATTCTGTAGAACATAAAACAACATATCTACAGTACAGCAATGTGATCATATTTTAACCATAAGAATGAAATAACCATAAAACAGGGTAAAACAGTGATGGGTTCTGTTACAGACGTAAAAAGTAGCCGAAAGTGCTCATCGCGAGCCACACAATGATCGCCAAAGGCGCTCAGCGCACGGCTCACAATGAGTGCCGAAGGTGCAGCATTCCCAGCCTTAACATATTATAGTTATCAGTGTATAGTTGTCAATGTTGGTCACGTTTGTGGCCGTCGCACAGCAAGGGCCACAACTGCGAGCCTCGCAAAGCGAGGCAAGCCTTTACGGGCCGCAACCGTGACTTACGACCGTCCGACTTAGGACTGAAGCCCGTACATGCACTGTGTGCGTCGCAAAAATCCGACTTCAACGTCCGAACCACAGAATTCGAAATACATGAAAATAACAATAAATATGCCTTAAATTAACTTACACACCCACACACAGCACAGTCGGAGAGGTAGGAAGCCTGTGAGTGAGGTTGCAAGTTAATTTGAGCCATATTTGCCATTTTTTCACATTCGAAAATCACCTAAGCAAGAAATAAATGGCTGCCGAAAAAATACAACACGACGAAAATGAGGCCGAAGGACGTAAAACTAGCCCGTAGGACGTAAAAATGAGCCCTAAGCAGTAACACTTAACGCAAGCCAGTAACACTTAACCCAAGGCAGTAACACATCCCAAGACAGTAACACTCAAGCACGACGCCTATAAAGTACTTAGGCCCTCATTCAATTGTGATTTGGCTAATTGAATAGGGGTCTAAATAAGCACATAGCATATATTTTTTAAATAATTTTTTAGTTAGTAAACATCTATCCAAAAGCAAGGTTTTCACTAACTAAAAACTTATTAAAAAAAATATGTTATGTGCTTATTTAGAGCCCTATTCAATTAGCCAAATCGCAATTGAATGAGGCCCTTAGGGTGTAAGGCTTGTAATAAGTGCCTCATTGCAAGCCACACGATTAGCGCCTGAAGGTGCTCCTCGTGGGGCTTGCTAGGAGCGCCGATTGTGATCATTCAAAAGCAGGAAAGTCGCGATGAGGGCCAAAGGTGCTCAGAGGGCCCATAGCCTCGCATTGTGTGGCAAACAGCATTGCCAGGCTTATAATTTTACTCCTGTTATTTTTGACGAGCTATTTCCTACTTGATATTCATCATGATATGTTTTTTTTACTTTTCAGTTCTCATGTGGTTTCAATTCATTCAATCCCATAATGTTGAATAAAGGAACACCGTGATAAATTTTTTCTATATGATGTTTTGAATAATTATTCTTAATATTGGGCAACATTTTCTATAATGCAAAATATTAATGTATATAGTTATACATATACAGTTTATCTGTATTATATGTCAACATAGCCGTTACATTTTCAATTTTTATATGCACATATTCTTTACCATGGGCATTGATTTTAATTTATGTTCTTATACCAAACCTTAGTTTCTCAGGAAAGCCTTTGCAAACTAATGAGCATTCCACTGAAAGCACTGATAGTTTTAGGACACACATTCCCATTATGTAGACAGAAGGTTTCCCTGCATTCAAGGGCCCTCATTCAATTGCAATTTGGCCAATTGAATAGGGCTCTAAATAAGCACATAACATATTTTTTTAAAGAAGTTTTTATTTAGTAAACATCTATCCAAAAGCAAGGTTTTCACTAACTAAAAACTTCTTTAACAAAAATATGTTATGTGCTTATTTAGAGCTTTATTCAATTGGCCAAATCGCAATTGAATGAGGCCCAAAGTCTCTTCTCACCTAAGGTAGTTGATCAGCAAAAACAAAAATGGTAAGTTCCACAGCAGGATAATCACATATAAAAAGCAATACATTAGAGACTTTACGGTGGTCCTTTAAAATATAAATTATTATGAGCCTTTCCTGTTAAATTATTCAAATTCATTTTTTATGATACGATTTATTTGTGTTTGCTAATCCACCTGAGCATTTGTAAGGATTGTAATAATTCAGCATAGAATGAACTTACAAAAAGCTTAGTACCACTATATCACTTACAAACAAGTGATAACTTACAGGTGAAGTAGACAACTTTTGGGGGGTATTTTCTAAGCCTGATCCAAGAAGGGCTATGATCCTAATTTCCCCCAAAGGAAATAATGCATAGCAAATGAAGGGATGCATATGAGATGCAGTTGTGCTTAGTAAATTCTCCATTTATCTATCTTCTATTCCAGATGAGTTCAGCACACATTGAGATCTAGCAATGAGGAAAACTACATAAACACAGACAGTAAGTTTTAATTGATCCATAACAGGTTAGAAAAAGGAAAGGATCAAGCAATTCATTTTAACGAATATTTTCTACACTATAGCTCTTTAATTCTTCATGTAAAAAAAAAAAAACTTTGCCCCTTTCCTGTTATATGCCCATAATGTGCTGCATGCTCCCGAGCCAATCTCCCTACTGCAGCTTTGTTTTAAGGGTGTCTTTAGTGTTTAGGTGTAGGGTTTATGGTTAGGGTTCGAGATTAGGGTTAGGTTAGTGGCAGATAACACATAGTACAATAGTGGCACTCGCATCAGTGTGCAGCTACCCGATAAAAGGAAAAATCCAGGTCCTTTCCCTTTTGAAATCCGCCAGAACTGGCAGCAGCAGTGCCACCCACCAACCGATAGATAGCGCTGCCGATTTTCAGTGCCCATACCCTAGAGTTAGGGGTTAGGTAAACTTTTAGGGTTACGGTTAGGGTTAGTTTAAGGGGTGGGTTACCCTTCTAAGGTTACAACTTGTGTGAAATATCGGCAGCGCTGAAAAATATCTGCAGCGCCATCTAGCAGCCACTTGCCGGCTCTGCAGCTCTCAGTGGTGGCAAATTTAAAACGGGATAGATCCAAGATCAAAAACTATTTTGTGTTTAAAATATACAATATTGGAACTCTGTGTCCTTTTAAAAACAGTTTAGTCAAATGGACACTTATCACCTAAACATTGTCAGCCTTATTAAATTGCAATTCGGTAAATTTTAAAGGGCTCTATTTAAGCACACAGCATATTTTATTTACAGAAGTTTTTAGTTAGTGAAGATCTTGCTTTTGGATAGTAGTTCACTAACTAAAAACTTCTGTAAAAAAAATATGCTGTGTGCTTAAATAGAGCCCTTTTAAATTTACTGAATTGCAATTAAATAAGGTTGTATATCTACAAGTTCTTTTATGTATTTAATAATTTACATTTAGGGCTTAATACTCCTGAAAGTTAGTAATACTTTTGTAAACTTTGAGGTATGTGAAAGTCTGATAATTATTGTTTTTCAGGCAAATCATTTTCTCAGTGACTCTAATTAAAACATTGTTGTCTTGCTTGCGGGATCCTGATGAAAATGGCCTTTTCTATTAGCAAATTACATTGTGTTCGTTGATTAATTAAAGTTCATTTCTGCAATGAAGTCCAAAACAATGAAAATTAGAATGTAATTACATAGTTCAATAACAATTTTGTGTTCATGCAAAATTACTGAATTAAACATTTGTGCATGGGGTTGGGGGAGTGTTTAGCACAAAATGCTATTGAAATTTGACTTTTCTAGCTTTTCTTGATCAAAATGTTAAAAAAAAATATCACCAGATCTTAATTATGACAGTAATGAAAAAGTCACGTTGAAAGAGCATGCCCTGTTGGAAAAATAAATATAACAACGAGGGTATCAGTGAGGGTATATTGTTCTTCCAGTTTATCTCTCCCCCACTGTGCATTTAAGGTAAATAATTTCACATTAAATTGTATAATTTTAATAATAACCAGTTGCCAACATAAAAATAAAGTTTTTACCTTTACCATAACTGGAACCTTTGCCAGGACTGTTTAATACTCAACCTTTCAAATGCGTGTATATATAAATACATGTATACATATACAATAAACTGATCATTCAGTCCTTTCCTATTATATGCCCATCATACTGCTATGGGCTCCCTTGCCGATTTGAACACTGCAACTTTGTTCACTTTTTTTAGGCTGTTTTTAGGATTTAGGGTCATGGTTTAGGGTTAGGGGTAGGGTCAGGGTTTAGAGATTATGGTCCGGTTTTAGGATTAGGTGTTAGGGTTTGCAGTTAGGGTTTAGAGTTTAGGGTTAGGGATTAGTGTTAGGGGTTATGGTCAGGTTTTACGGTTAGGGGTTACGTTTAGGGTTTAGAGTTTAGGGTTAGGGATTAGGGTTAGGCAGATAGCACATAGTAAAATAGTGGCACACGCAGCCGCATGCAGTGGCGAGCAGTTAGATAACAGGAAAGATCTGATGATTCTAAAAATATAAAAAGACTGAGGTAAAAATATATGGTTTTGTTGATAAATTGTTTTACATATCTAATCTATCTTGTTGTAATCATTATAATTTCAGATCAGTTTGCCCTCTGACTCAAATACAACCTTTGCATTGTTTACAGAACTGCAGCATAAAAAAACAGCTTGATTTATATCAAAAACATAAATAATCACTCACAGCCTATAGATTTACTAGCAACAGCTGTGTTAGCTGCCAGTAAATGTTTAGGACACCAGGCCGTTTATGAATTACAGGCCGTACGTTTTACCTGTTGTGAGTTATCTGCGCACCTGTGTTCTGAGCACAACTGTATTTCTCCCTTCAGGAATCAAGTCAGTATCCATTGCATCTGAAATTCATCTTGTGTGGCCCTGCTGAGGCCACATAGACATTGGATGCATTCAGTATTGTGCTATGTACATCTCACAATTGGCCCCGTCATTTGCTATAATAAGACATCTCCTGTATTAATCAAAATATTCTGATTTTTTTTTTAACTCATTATATGAGAGTTTAGTAAATGTAGTAGAAAATAAAGAACAGTTTTCTTTGCTCAACTGAATGAATTACAGCTTTGTCATAAATTCTGTGACTATACTGAATAAGGACTGAAGCATTTGTTTTATGTCTGGTTCTCATTTGATGTGGTCCTACACTGGAATTTAACTTCACTCATAAATAACTTAACTCAAGAGTCCGGTTTGTCTTAGGGATGGGTACATTCATTTTATTTACAGTTGTGCCAAGCTTCTTTTACAACCTGGGAGGTACAAGGGATGAGGTTGTGATGGAAATACTGGACCTCAGCACATAAAACAGTTACAGGAAGAAATATTGTTAAAAATTAGTTCCAAACTTTAAAAAATGTATTTTTCTTCTTCAATCTCCCCAATTAGGTCCTTTGTTGTGTCCCTTTAAAGACTTGTGGGTGAGAAGCTAAAAATTAAGCCTATAAAAAATACAGTTAGGAAAACTACTATAGCTCTAAATGATGTGGGTTACTGTTGGAGTTATTACTAGACTTGGTATTATGAGTTAAAAATGTCAGTTTTAGGGAGAATAGTTGGAATCCATGCTAGGCTTGAGGTTATTATGGTTAAAGTACTAGGGTTGGAGTTACAACATTAACAACATTTAGGGTGAAGAGATAGGGTTTTAGTTAGTAAGGTCAGCATTAGAGGTATCATTTGTGTTCAGGTAGTTTGCTGTTATTAAGTATACATTTTAAGTTGATATTAGTATTTGACATTGGTTTGTTATATTCTGGTTAAATGATGCACTTAAAGGACCACCTTCATCAAATATAAACATAACCTTAGCATTTTTATCTTTTTACCAAATTATTATTTACTGCAAGAATGCATTTTTTATACTCTCTCAGATAGGTGTATACTAATGAGCTTTCTGTTACTGCTACTGAAAGCTCTGGCAGCTGTAGATATCAAAATAACCTTGTGTAGAAAGAAAATTCTGTTCAATCAATGTCTCCTCCCAACTCAGGAAATGGATTACAAGAAATCAAACTGGTAGATTCCACAGCAGCCTCTGACATATATCACATATAATAGTTGTCAAACTGCAAGATGTCGTCACACTTTGCGTGGTGCGTACAACTTAGGCGATAAGCGCCTCAGGTGCTCATTGCTTGCGAGCCTCGCAAAGCGAGGTGAGCCATTAATGCATAGGACTTAGCCGATGAGCGCCTCAGGCACTCATTGCTGCGAGTCTCGCGAAGCAAAAGCGCTCACCGTCGAAAGCGCCCATCGCTTCGAGCCTCGTAAGAACACTATCTAATATACCATACACTTAGAATAGTCATTTAAAACTTAACTTTTATTTTATGTTTTAAAATTGTATGGAGAGAAAGAGTTTTCCGGCATTTTTTACCCATACAGTTGGACACCACTCCCTACAAATAGTAGCCTTACCATGATGATGCAGAGTAGCTAAAGAAATTCTATATAAACATATTACAATTACAGACTGACAAATCTTACTAGAAAATACAATCTTTAAAAGGTGATTAGGTTTCCTGGAAGGAGAACAGACCGTTTCTCAAGGCAGTCCAATATTTTTTGCATGACTGTAGGGTTGGTGAATAGTTTATCCATTCTATACTTCTATAAAGTGATTTGGAAAACAAAGTATTCTCACTTTTCATTAGGACCTGAAGAGGTTTGGTGTTGGAGTCTGTACCAGGTAATTGTTTGCCAAATAATTGTATTGTGAAATAAATACAGCATGATTTAGGCTGTACACTGATAATGTCTTACAAGAAAATGTAGTTGCCCATTTGTACATGACCTTTTTATTACGTTACTCAAGTTCTCCCTGGAGCTTCAAGTTATATGTTCTTTACAGTAAGCTTGTTGTCCTCTCTTTGAACTTTACCTCCAAGGCCTCTGGACTTGTCAGACAGACACGTGTTAAGGATAAAGTATGTGTTATATGGAATGTAACCTCTGCCATAGCGTTGGTCTTGACTATGTTCCATAGTAATGAAATCCAAGTACTTCCAGCAAGTGCAATTCTATATTACAAATAATGCTAAATAGTTTGCATTCAACTTAACACCATCGTCATAAGAGCAAAATGCAAATATATTTTTTCACCAAAATGTATATTTACTGCATTATAATAATAATAAGATATGTTTCTACTTTTCCCGTAGCTGGATTCATATAAGTTACACAAAGTCTATCGTAAAAAAAAAGGAACATCATAAAACTGCATTCAATAATTTTTTGAACAATAGCCAGAAATGATCAGTATTGGATTACTTACAAGTATGGCAAACTTTAATTTTCTGTAAAAATCCTTATTTTGAAAGTGCCTTGTGTTCCATGCAGTTAATCATATTGTAGTGACATTGGGCCAGATTTACTAAGATTGTCATAGGTAGCAAAGACTATGGAAAAGTGAATAGAGAATGGCGTTTCATTTCTCAACAGCTTTCTCATTCTCTGAGAATCTTTCTGAATTCTGTAGTCATCTTTCACTGCAGTGCAGCAAAGCAAAACTGATGATTTTGAGTAAAAAATATTGACATTAGGCGAAATTTAGAACTTCAATGTTATAGCACTTATTGCCAGGTCAAAGAAACAAATTGTGTTTGTAGTGTAATATATCCGTTAGTGAGAATTGTTCACTTTGAACAATATATGTTCCTACTTTACATGACCAAATGTGGTTATTGGCCTTGTAAAAAGTGTAAAAAATTAGCATGGCAGCATTTTATGCATGATGATATAGTCATTTAGAATATATACAGGTAACACATGTAGGCTGTGATTACATATTTTATATTTTAATTTGCTTTAGAAATGTGTTTGGAATCTCATTATATGTCAGTATCAACTGTCCTAATTGTTGAAGATTTTTTGCACATATATTCATATGGAGTGGTATTTGTTGCATATATGTGATCAGGCTGTATGTATGTTGTGTCTAAATGTTACAGTAGCTGTTGCTCGACAAGTATTTATTAAACATGTGAATTACATGCTCTAACTTAATTTATGAGTTATTTCAGAGATTTATTAGTTGTTTAATTCTTGACAGAGATATATTTTTGTGCAGACCAACAAGGTCCAGGTCAAGTGAAGCAAATTTTACAGTAGTAGTAAATCAGTAGTACATCAGCTAGAAATTACCTTTTTCTTATAAGAGGATCCTGAAGAACAAGGGTAAGAAGATCATGTACAAAAGAACTAGATTACTGGAGGCAAAAAACCAAATATCTACACCCCCCACTTGATTTGTGAATGTACTGTATTTTATAAAACTCTTTCATCCATAATCGCTTTTAAATGGACATAATAAAATTGACAGTTAAAGTAGAAATTAAAATGTTAGGTATAAATATGGATATTTGCAACTGGTTGTTTAAAAAAAAATACATAATCATAATAATAAGTATTAGATAACGTACCTTGATCATTGCTACTTTTCACAAATTCTCTTTTACAGGCTCTCTTTCTGCTCTTGCTTTTCCTCTCTTGCTCCTGTTGTATGAAAAATAGCCAGTCCCATTTTTTTGAGGATAGCTAACTAAATTAGGAATGGAAGCATTTTACATTCCATTTTGTTCATATAGCTTAAGTACTGCTGTTTTATGCACCTTAAATAAAGCTCTTAAACCTATAGGTAATTAAATCTACTTTGCCAGCTGAGTCTTATGATTTTTTTTTTATTTTCTTTCAATTAACGTTCATTGAAAAAAAAAAATGTTTTCCTGTGAGTCAGCATTTCTGATCAACTCACCAATCATTTGCTTTTATCTTTCTGCTAGAATATTATTGTTGTTAATAATTACTCACTTGGGTCTGCATGCATTGTCACTTGTCTAAAATTGACAGAATTAAATATTTTCTTTGTTTCAATCTTTTTTTATTAAATATATAGTATAAAAAAAATAACAGAACAATAAATTATATAAGTAATTTTACACTGTGTTATATGTGGGTTCCCTGCTGGGTTACACAAAGGTAAATAAAAGAAGCCTTATAACAATGAGAGATAGTCTTTGTCTTCTTTTTTACTTTTATTTTTATTACATTTTAACTTTTAAATTGTAACTTTTAACTTTATTTCCCTCATCCATAATTAATAATAGAAAGCTTTATATTCTTACTTTACTTTGGTAGTGAATGAGTAGCTTAAGTAGTTAGCAGTTAGAAAAGTAAAAAAATAACCTCATGGCATATGATGAGAGGAAAATATTAACAAGAGCAACAAGAAAGCATAACAAAGAGAAAAAAAATATAAGGGGGAAAGGGGGGTGGTGATCAAGCGTCTTCTAATAAAGCTGTTAGGTTGAGTAGTCCAAAAAAAATCAATTTAAACCTTTGGCTTACCTTCAGTTTCCATCACTAGGGCCAGCGCCGGAGCCCAGGACCCCCTGACTCCCATCTCCTCACTAAAGGGGGAACAAATAGAGAGGGAATGCCTAATTTAGTGGGATACTATTTGGGGATATTAACCATGGTTCTCAGATTTTTAATAAAAGGGGATAAGAGTCCAATAAAATGTGTGATAACCTTTAATTTATTAGTATGAAGTTAACCTTGAGGATCACTTCCCAAAAATTAAGTTATGGGGATTTCCAGGTCTTGGCTATATGATTTTTAGTAGCCAAGGCGATAAACTAAAAGCGCTTATTCTGAAGGTAGTTTGATTATTAATATGAATACCTAAGGGGCAGGAATCAATCAAGGGGAGGATTGGGGTATCAAATAGTTTGGAGGCCAGTTGCTTTTCTTTTTCTCCAAAAGTTTTGAGCGATTGAGCAAGTCCACTAGATGTGGATAAAGTCGCCTTTGGCCTGACAGCCCCTAAAGCAGTAGCTACTTTCCTGGGGTTTAATTGTATGGAGTCTGGATGGGGTGTAGTATGTTCTGCGCAGAACTTTTATAGAAGTTTCCAGGACATTGTAGCTAAGGAAGCCCCTCGACAAATTAGAGCAGGATTCTGTCCCGTTATTGGTCTCCCTTTCTAGAAATAAGTCGGTCTTCCACCTAGTCAAGAAAGTGGGTTTCTGTTCTTTGCTGGGAGTGTTGAAAGTGGCGTATAAGGTACCCAAGATTCCCATTGTCAAGGGGATATTCTTACATAATAGGGAGAACCAAGTCACATAGTTCTGACCATCGTAGCAACCCAATGCCTCAGTTTTAAGTGATTAAAGAATTATTTTTGCGGGATATTAAAATTAATCCTAAATTGTTTATAGGCGATGATTTGGTTGTTTACAAACCAAGTGCCTATTCTATCTAAACATTTGGAGGTCCACCAGTGGCTTGATTCTTAATTGAAGTCTCTAAAAATGTGGTAGAAGGATCAAATCAAAATTAGTGGCGAGTGAGTGGAGGTTAGCTGACGCCCAGAATTGGCCCAATAAACTAATGTATGATTTATCATTGGGTTGAAGTGTTTTGTAATAGGAGAAATAGTTTTTGGCACCCAAACGCTCTTGTCCCAGGATTGGTGTTGTAGTTGGAGGTTTTCTATAAAAATCCAAGCTAGTTGGTATTTGTTAGAATGCACTAAGGGTAGGAACGCAATATGGGCCACTCTAAAGTAAAGCTATAAGTTGGGACAGTCTATACATTATGATTTTTGCAATTCGAGGGGGGTTTATTCCGTCAAATAAATCTAAATATCTGATTCTGAGTCCTTAACATTGATTGAAACAGATAGGGTTCTGAATTAATGAATGCAATCTATGTTGATTTTTTGTTTTATAGACAATATAGCCCAGGATAAGGAAAGAGGTGGGGGGGGGGGGGTGCAGCAGCAGTCACTAGCGAGAAAAACTGTGTTTTTAAATTGTAATTCCGGGTCAGGTTTCTTTGCTGTGGACACTTTAGGTTCTTTCTTTTGCTAGACATATAGAAAGATATTGATCATATCAGAATCAAGTACAGTTGTATGAATATACCTTTATATCTCATAAAAGACTTTTAATTAGGTGATAAAAAGGTAGCAACATTTCTAAAAAGTCCCAAGAAAATACGGTAGTTAAGAATAGGTAGTGTTTTATCGTCTCCATGGGAATATGAACAAACAGCAGTTTGTTGCTACTTGTTTGGCAAATTCTTTTGTAACTTCTTTTAAACATAATTTTACCAGAGCAGTAATTTACATTTTTAAGGTTGTTTTAATTTGTCAGTGCCAAAAAATGCCTTTGATATGTTGAGATTTTTTTTCTTTTGCATTTACAAAACAAAATGTGAACTTTTCTTTATCTCCAGCAGATGTTGTTACTGTTATTTGGTTTCATTTTTAGAAACATATAATAAGGGATGAAAAGGTGATGTATGAGATTGAATCACTGTTTAACAGCAGTGGTTGTAAATCTCCTGAAAAGACATCCATTTAGATTGTTTTGGACAGTTTGTCTGAGTCTCCATGGTTTCAACTCTATGAAGAATATTTTATGAAAATAGATTTTATTTTTATCAAAAGTTATATTTAGTGAATGTAGCTTTGCATTATTAGGGACGGCATACATAAAATAGAAAATGATAAGCAAGAAAACTATACACAAATACTTAAAGGAACGCTGAAGGGTTGTAAAACTATAATACAATAAAATATTAGTAAAGCTCTACATATTTGTTATTTTTTGTACATTATAATTGAATTTATGTGTGTGATATTCTATTGGCTTGTGGCAGACATTTTTATTGTGCATCCATTAGATTTTTCCCATAAACTGCCAATTCCAGATAGGAAACAAACATTGAGAAGAAACACAAGAATATTGTATGTCAAAATAGGTGAGTCAGAAGCAAACATTGTAGCCAATCAGTTGGATGTAAGGGGCAAGCAGCACAGGATCATACAGGTGGATCGAGCATAAGGTCAGTCCAGGTGAGGCCTATGTGATTGTGTTGATGTAATAAACTTGGCATTCTGTTTCTGCTTATCTCCCCACTCCCCAGAGTTAATCACCTTGGATGAAATTGTTAAAGTCTTATAATTACTCCACTCTATGCCAGTTGATCAAGCGCTCCCTCTTTATCAACCCCCCATCTACAAATAATAAGTAATTTTATAGGCAATTTAGGTTTAAAATAACTAACATTCAAGCTCACTTATCTAACACTTCATTTCAAATGTGTTACTAACAACTGAACCAGTTACAATTATATGTATTTATTTGGGTATTTTTTCATTTTGCAATTGCTGTGTCAAACTCACAAAGGATATTCACCAAATGGGATGTATTTGGGCTCATAATCTGAATTGCTTGAAGCAGAACCATTACAACTTTTTCAATGTTCATTTTTTGTTTTGTGATTCCTCATTGTACAGTGATGCAGAATATGTGAGCACTTATAAACACATCACATTACCGGTTGTGTTGCCTAATATTGATATTGCGTGGGTGTACTTCACATCACGGTACCGTTTATGGCCGAGTTAGTAAACCAGCACGTAAACACATGTTGTTTTTTTAAATATAGATTGTTCTCTTACCACAAGGGATCACATCACTGCAAACCTTGCCTTAATTAGCTAATTTTAATCTATCAAGAGACATTACTTTTCTGCACTTACATAATCTGTGATTTATTTAATTATTAACAAGCAGTTTAAATTCAGTATATCAGCTGAGAAGTTTAATTGATAGATGTTATATGTATATATGTGAACAGGCTGTATGTATTATGTCTGCATTTTACACCAGCTTTTGCTCAAAATTGTTTATAGAAATTTAAACAATTAGTCTTTCAGCCATCAACACTTTGGGTTATACATTTAACTATACAATTTATTACTGTTTTAGAAGTATATCTTATTAGCAGTGGTGGATCTACAGTTTGAGCTGCACATGCAAAGCACCATGGTCCATACACGTGTAGGGCCCCTCTGCTACTGTCAGGGGCCTGAAGTAAAGGTACTCATTTTATTATGGTGATCTGATGACCTACATGTAATTATGGCTTATTTATTGACTGCTATGCTCATCCTTTCTTGTATAGTGAAGTTGTATGACGGCCTGCAAATTATTTGAACTGGGGCCCTCCATTCACTAGCTTCACCACTGCTTAGTATAATAGACTAGCGATTTGCCCATCAAAAAATGATGGCAATAAAATTGTAAGCCAGGCAATGCTGTTTGCCACACAATGTAAGGCTTTTGGTCCTCTGAGTACCTTGGGAGCTGATTACAAGCCTCTCTCTGAGATCCTTTGGCGCTCATCGCATGGCTCGTAATGAGCGCCTTCGGCCTATGGCGCTCATCTCTACCAGCGCAAGGAGCGAGGGCTGTGCGAGCCCGCAGTTTTAACGTTGCATTACCAACGTTTTTTGGCAAGCCCACGCTGCTGAGAACTATATATGTGATTCTCTTGCTCAATAAGAAGCTCATCAAGGATATCATTTAACCATTGTATATGTATGCGTTTTCCCTTTGCAACAATAAAGTTATCAGACCACAAGCTTCGAAGCAACTGTGTAAGACAAAAACATGGAATCCCACAGGCACAAAATAAAGACTTTCTCTAAAACTGTTTTTATTCTGATGCCTTACAGAGCAGCAGATGTTATTAGTTACTTATATATTTCACAAATGTGACTTTTTTCCAAAACTGCAGTGGGCATTTAAGTCAAAAAGGCCTATGTCTAGGTTTAGACATTCAGAGGGTCAGCATGATTATGAAAGGAAATAGTTTTGTCACTCACACATTGCCTGTGGGATTTTGTTGTATTTGCTGTTAGTCCTTATTCCATCTGTGACCTCATTCAGTACTAACGCAAAATGCCATCAATTAAAAAATTACTATGATAACAGTACACACTCCTTTTTCTGAATGATTTCGTAAGGACACAATGTCTATTCACTGTTACTGGGAAAAGACACATCATATTACCCTGTAACATTGTGACTCCCACTAATCAGCTGTTCCAGACTTTTTTAATGCAATTTGAAATTGTTACTCCAGTCTGCAAAATACATTATTTCATTTCTGCTGTGGAATACCATTGATCAGAGATTTGTCATCTTAATACAGTAGTGAGGCAACACATATATTTATATACACAGTGAGTTTTAGTGCATGTCTTTCTAACCACAGTATAAGTAAACAGTCTTTTTCTCCTTTTCCATGGATTTAGTTTTAGGTTTGTGGTTAAAGTTGTTACACAATGTTACTGGATCACAAAAATAATGTCAGACAAAGTAAACTGAGATTTATGGGCTGATAAATAAAGGTGTGAAACCTCTAGAACGCTTTGACATGAGACATCTCAAATCTGCCTCATAGGATAGTATGGAACTGGAGAAGGTCTTCAAGCTTCGCAACATTGCATATCTGGTCCATTATTTTAGCTGACTAAGCAGTAGGCAAATAATGTAGAAAAGCAAGAAAGATGGAATGACATGGGAATTCCCAAAACGTGTTGCCCTGGATTACTGCAAATTGTGATAATTGTGTTTTTATTTTGTATAACTGATATGACAGGCCTATGCCTCCCATCATTCTATGTAGATATGAGAGGGAGTTTATCAACTGACTGCATAATTTAGCTAATAAGAGAGATTCTTTGCTATCCCTGATCAATAATACGTAATACTTCCTGCATGGAGTACTGTAGAACATACAGAAATGTTTAACCTTGCGTTAGCACAATTTTCAAACATAGTCACTACTGTAGGGAGCCATCCCTAGCTATCTGCCTATACTGCCTAATGGTAAATCTGGTACAACTCGCTACATACAGATTACTTGCTTCTATTTCCAACCATACAAGTTACAGCCTGCTTCCCCCTTTAGTTAAATTATTGTGTTAAGGATTGTCTGCTGAATAACTGTTCTATAAAAAGTTGTTTCCTTGATGACAGAGCTATCAATTGTAAACTAAGCCTCAATATGGCAGGAAGGGAATGTGATCCAACTGTTCTACATGTACTATTTATACAGAAAGTATCAAGATGAAAAACTCATCCATCCTTCTTAAAGGTACTCTAATTTGACATATATACAGTATGCTCTTTAAAAAAACAGAATTTCTAATTGTAAAATATTTTATAAAGTCTTGCCATATGCAACTGAGCCTTAGTAATAGGGGGTGGGGGGACTAGTGCATTTCCTGTGTTTTTCACCAGATTATTTCAAATCATCATCATCATCTTTCAAGTCTTTCATTTAAGTTCTCACTCAAAACTAATTGAACACCTGCTATTAGCCATTAGCATGATCTTCACCTTCCTTTCAGCCTGAAGGTAAAGGACACGATACCCATCCCCACCTTGAAAATATGGAAGAAGGAGAAAGCTGAAATGTGTGCAAGATATAAGATGAAGTGGATAGTAGTGGTGAAAGGTTGATAATGAATTATGTCATAAAATCAATGTAGGCAGTGTTTAAAAATGGAAAATAGAACAGGGATTAAATGGAAAATGGAATCTTGAGGAGTACTGAATATGAAGCAAAATGGAGGAAGTTGAAGTGTGCAAATTTAACATTTAAGGATTACTAATTGGTGGAGAGGAGGATGTTTGATTAAAAAAATATGCCAAAAGTAGTCTGTGAAAAAGGGTATTGAGAACAGAAGATGACACAGGGGATGAAATAGAACATGGAAAGAGTTTATGTGAAAATGGAACCTGGATTGTGTTGTAGAAAAACATATCCACAAACCTGGCATTCTACTCCAAAACCCAGTAAAAAATCAGATTTTATTTGGACACGTGTGGGTCAGCAACAGGAAAGCAATAAAAATGTCTGCAACTGACTGACGACAATTATAAACAACACAGGTTATATAACAATTGTGCATACAGAGAATGGTATACTCCATCACCACCTCCCAGAAAAAAATGACACATTCCACCCACACTGTTACGCCCATCAGATTTGGGGGACTACGCACACCCCAATTCTATCTCTCTCTATGGGTCGCAACTGTTTGTTCAGATCTCAACACCAGCAGACACTTCAGATGACAGCATCATTTCTAAAGAGACAGGCACCATCAGACCCCTTTTCTTAGGATCTCAGAATCACCCACCATGTACCTGATTAGCACAAGCAGACTCCGACACCAAAATCAGTGTCCAAAATCAGACTGCCACTTCTTTATTGTTACAGAGATATCTAAAAACACACAAAGAGTTCACTCTCCCCACATGCCTAACCCCTCCTCTTGTGGGCAATAGCTTGTTACACTCTCACCACCTGGGAGATGTCAGTCTATCCCATGATACATCCCCCAGTTGCCAGATCTCAACTTACAGGGTTATAAAACTAAACTTCCCCCTTCCAGACTAAACCCAGAGCAGTCACACATGGCCGATCGCTAGGCCCTATAAATTTTTTAAAACCTTTCCCTTTGTATATCCCAGATATGACTGCATTAACTTTATTATCAACGCATAGTCTACTATCCTACTTCTAATACAGATACAGTATTTTAATGTTAATCAATGACAGTACTATATGCACTTATTACATCCATGATATAACTACATGTATGCATTACACTCATGATATAATGTTAAGCAAGTCGCTAGCACCTTCTAACCACACATATAATAACCGATTAACCCCAAACTGTCCAGTGGGCCCTTCTGTTCATAACACACACCCATTGCTAAGCCAATAAACGATTACTTTTATTTGAAATACAATAAAAGGTGAAACATGTGGTTAGCATGTATCAAGCATGCCTGGTACATCACATTATCTGAGTACAACACCCCCACAATGCAATCTCTACGCATAGGTCAAGTTTTGCTCTTAGTCAATAACGTGTTGTTTAACCTTGATTCAAGTCTGTAAAACACTTTATTATGGTTATAAGCAGCTGGCCTTAATCACAGAGAGCAGTGTTTACAGTTATAGTAAAAAAAACAATGAATGGAGTAAAAAGGCACAATTAACTATTTCATACCTTATGTCCTGCAATAGAAAAGTACCGGTTCTGAGCTGACATCTAGCCAAATATCACAAATTCAACAAAAGTGATCAATGCTATATATATATATATATATATATATATATATATAAACATATATATTTGCCCTCCTCCTGATGCCCCTTTGGGAAACCTCCAGCACCTACTGATCTCCCCCGCCACTCCTGAACCCCTACCTCTGGGGCCAAGGGGGATCAAGAGGGGGGATCAGATGTTGATAGCTCTTAGGGCCCTGTCCAGGGTTGGGGCGCAGTGCATTGCACTGAGTACACCGGCGGTAGCTCCATAACTGACTTGAAATATCCATACTCATTTGCCTTTGCTATTTCCCTTTAACAGTCATATAACATATATGCACTGTAATGGAATTGGGACCTTCTTGCACTCTCTCAGTCCTCTCTACCACACTCCTCCCTATAGCACTCTCACCAGCACAAACACATAAAGTTGCCAGCCCTCAGTAGTCCTCAGCCTGCACTCTCAGCCCTCAGTAGTCCTCAGTCTGCACTTTGAGCCCTCAGTAGTCCTTAGCCTGCACTCTCAGCCCTCAGTAGTCCTCAGCCTGCACTTTGAGCCCTCAGTAGTCCTCAGCCTGCACTCTCAGCCCTCAGTAGTCCCCAGCCTGCAGTTCCATCCCTCAGTAGTCCTCAGCCTGCACTCTCAGCCCTCAGTAGTCATCAGCCTGCACTCTCAGCCCTCAGTTGTCCCCAGCCTGCAGTTCCATCCGTCAGTAGTCATAAGCCTACACTCTCAGCCCTCAGTAGTCATCAGCCTGCACTTTCAGCCCTCAGTAGTCCTCAGCCTGCACTCTCAGCCCTCAGTAGTCCCCAGCCTGCAGTTCCCGCCCTCAGTAGTCCTCAGCTTGCACTTTCAGCCCTCAGTAGTCCCCAGACTGCAGTTACAGCCCTCAGTAGTCCTCAGCTTGCACTTTCAGCCCTCAGTAGTCCACAGCCTGCAGTTCCAGCCCTCAGTAGTCCTCAGCCTGCACTCTCAGCCATCAGTAGTCCCCAGCCTGCAGTTCCAGCCCTCAGTAGTCCTCAGCCTGCACTCTCAGCCCTCAGTAGTCCTCAGACTGCACTCTCAGCCATCAGTAGTCCTCAGCCTGCACTCTCAGCCCTCAGTAGTCCCCAGTCTGTACTCTCAGCCCTCAGTAGCCCTCAGCCTGCACTCTCAGCCCTCAGTAGTCCCCAGCCTGCAGTTCCATCCCTCAGTAGTCCTCAGCCTGCACTCCCAGCCCTCAGTAGTCCCCAGCCTGCACTCTCAGCCCTCAGTAGTCCTCAGCCTGCACTCTCAGCCCTCAGTAGTCATCAGCCTGCACTTTCAGCCCTCAGTAGTCCTCATCCTGAACTCTCAGCCCTCAGTAGTCCCCAGCCTGCAGTTCCAGCCCTCAGTAGTCCTCAGCTTGCACTTTCAGCCCTCTGTAGTCCCCAGACTGTAGTTCCAGCCCTCAGTAGTCCTCAGACTGCACTTTCAACCCTCAGTAGTCCACAGCCTACAGTTCCAGCCCTCAGTAGTCTTCAGCCTGCACTCTCAGCCCTCAGTAGTCCCCAGCCTGCACTTTCAGCCCTCACTAGTCCTCAGCCTGCACTCTCAGCCCTCAGTAGTCCTCAGACTGCACTCTCAGCTATCAGTAGTCCTCAGCCTGCACTCTCAGCCCTCAGTAGTCCCCAGTCTGTACTCTCAGCCCTCAGTAGTCCTCAGCCTGCACTCTCAGCCCTCAGTAGTCCCCAGCCTGCAGTTCCATCCCTCAGTAGTCCTCAGCCTGCACTCTCAGCCCTCAGTAGTCATCAGCCTGCACTTTCAGCCCTCAGTAGTCCTCATCCTGAGCTCTCAGCCCTCAGTAGTCCCCAGCCTGCAGTTCCAGCCCTCAGTAGTCCTCAGCCTGCACTCTCAGCCATCAGTAGTCCCCAGCCTGCAGTTGCAGCCCTCAGTAGTCCTCAGCCTGCACTCTCAGCCCTCAGTAGTCCTCAGGCTGCACTCTCAGCCATCAGTAGTCCTCAGCCTGCACTCTCAGCCCTCAGTAGTCCCCAGTCTGTACTCTCAGCCCTCAGTAGTCCTCAGCCTGCACTCTCAGCCCTCAGTAGTCCCCAGCCTGCAGTTCCATCCCTCAGTAGTCCTCAGCCTGCACTCTCAGCCCTCAGTAGTCATCAGCCTGCACTTTCAGCCCTCAGTAGTCCTCATCCTGAACTCTCAGCCCTCAGTAGTCCCCAGCCTGCAGTTCCAGCCCTCAGTAGTCCTCAGCTTGCACTTTCAGCCCTCTGTAGTCCCCAGACTGTAGTTCCAGCCCTCAGTAGTCCTCAGACTGCACTTTCAACCCTCAGTAGTCCACAGCCTGCAGTTCCAGCCCTCAGTAGTCTTCAGCCTGCACTTTCAGCCCTCAGTAGTCCCCAGCCTGCACTTTCAGCCCTCAGTAGTCCCCAGCCTGCACTTCCAGCGGTATCAACATGCTCCATGAGCCCAGGATCCCAAGAGCAGGGCAATGTCTCCTGTGCACGTCCCAATGTCACCACTCCGCCTGCTACCTGCTCCTTTTGTGGGTCCCTTTTCCTGCTTTCCTCCCCTCCCTGACAAGTCTCTCTCCCCTCCTTCCTTCCCTCCTAGTCTGTGTCTTCTCTCCTCCCTCTCTATCACCTCCTCTATCATCGTCTCTTTCTCCCCTCTACCTGATCCCTCTCTCCCCATTCCCTCCACTGATCTCTGTGTTGTGTAGCTCTCACCCTCCTCTCCGTATCACTTCATGCCCCGTGTACTTCAGCACTCCATCTATCCAGGCATACAGCTCCAGCGACAGCGCCATCTAGCATCCAGTTGCAGTTTTGCTGCTGGCGCTGCCTGGCGCATTACGAACACACAAGGTCCAGAAAATTATTTAAAACTGTATTTAATGCTGTATTTAGGAGATAAGTATACTGGACAACTATTCATAATAATTACAAATATTATGTTTATTAATTAAATGAATATTAGCTTACTGAAGCATCTTAGATAAAATAATAATCACCCCCAGTCAAGGACAACTGCAAACTTTAGATAATACATTATATAACATTTTTCCCAATAAGTGAAGGTATTCAAAGAAACACACTAAAAATATGGAAATTCACTTATCCTTAAACTGTGGAAAATAATATACACTTTTATTAAATCTGAAGAAAAAATAATTTTGTGTTATAAATGTAATTGTCTATCTGGAAAGGATTACTCTCAATCGACCTGTGACTAAGGTTCTGCGTAAAGAGAGTTGCAAATATGTAACCATTTCTGCACTGTAATGAGTAAATCTTTTTTTACATTTTTGCCATTCTGAGCTAGTTTCACTGCTGTCATTACAATTTATTTTATATACTGAAGGTCATATGTGAACAGATGTAGTAAATCATGATAAACCGTAAATGTCTTATTAACGATAAATATATTTAGTACTTCTCGTCTAGGCTTAATTCTCCAGTTATGATTGTGACCTGTGATCATTTTGAAATTCAACACCTGTGTTACAGTATTTTTTTTTTTGCATTTCTATATTTAGTATATCCTTGGCCTATTTCGTGACATATATACATTCAGCCAAATGCTAATAGATATCTTAGAAATGTAACCCATTCTTCTCCTTCTGAATCGCTACCTTGTCACCGCGAAGGGGCTTGTGTACCTAAATGAAACTGTGAGCTATATCATGCAGGGTCACCCAAGATGGACAAGTCATAGCAGATAGGTCAGTCAAATCATGGTCCACTGGAAAAAGTAACTGGCAAGCCACTCCGGTATCTTGGCCATGAAAACCATATGGATAAGCAAAACCAGAAACAGAGACAGATATGCCTGGCGTGCTACATGCATATGGTCAACAAAAGTCGGACACGACTGACGGACTGAACAATAACAACCTATTCTTACAGGGTCCACATGCCATCCTGTAAATTATCAAATAAAAAGCTTCAAGTAAATTGTTTTCTGTCTTCACAATAAATTTGGTTAAAGCCTTTAACCTCCATTAATTTAGACCTGTAAAACATATAGTTCATTTATTGTTACACAGACGGTAAAAAAAAATAGTTATCAGGCTATTAAAGGAATATTCCATCAATAAATCAGACATTATTGCATGGCCTAATCTGAAGTGCTGAATTTATAATATGGTATTTTGAAGTACTACAAATGATAATGGGTAAAATATGGGTTAGATAACGTGACCAAGAGGAGGTTTCAAATATGGTATAAATTAAAACAAAAAGTAACAGTACTTTATTAAATGCATGTTAATGAAACAATTGCATTTTCCTACAGTAAATTATCATTGACATTTGCATTTTTTACATATCAGTTAGCCTTTCTGTTCCACCCAGAAAGATTCATATTTCTTGTTACTTAGGTCATTACATCCTGGGGCTTTGGGACCAATGCAAGCCAGCTGTAGAACAAAAGACTGTGGGCCTCATTCTATTATCGGACGTAAATCGGTGGTAAGGCTGCGATTCCTTGCGGGGGTTCTGTTAACTCGCAATTCTATTATACGGCCCCGCAAGGATCTCCTCTTACGGCCGGCCGCATATCTTGGAACCGGCCGTAAGCTCTGAAATCTAAAAACTCAAAAATAAATTCAAGCCTGCACTGTACAGCTCTGTAAATGCTAGGGATCATATTGGGGGACATGAGGATTAAAAGTAACCCACTCTCAAGCTTGCACATCAGCCGAAACCCGAGTTCAAATTAACTGTTTATTTTCCGGCTGCGGCGTGGGCGTGTCTGAGGTGCTCCAAGCCCTATGGACTTTTTACATGGATATTTTACGTATATTAAAAAAAATATATTTTACGGATTTGAGTATAGGGGAATTATGTGCTATTTTTGCTAACACCGAATATCACTTTATAGACTCTGCAAAGTGCAGGATGGCTTTATTTGAGCTATTTTATGTGCTTAATTGGTGCTAGCGGGACCTGTTTGCTGCAAGTAAGCTGCGGCTCGTTTTTAGCCTTGCAGAGAGGTTTCCCGGAGCAATTGAATTGCAAATAGGATTTTCTTACGGCCGTTTTAGATCAAAGGATTTCCTCCGGTGCGAGCGGCCGCAAGAGATAGCAAGGCGCCGGCCGCAAGCCTGCCGGAATCCCCGACCGGAGGGGAATAGAATAGCCGAATAGCTTGCGGCCGGTCCTTGCGGCCCCGCAACGGCTGCGGCCGCTAATAGAATGAGGCCCTGTGAATGCTTCCTTGCTTCCATGCCCAGCCTTTTGTTTAGCAAAATTGCAATGTTTTGTCTTCTGTAGGAAAATGCAGATTGCTTATTAATGTTCTATTGACAAAGTCCTTTTTGTAATCTACATTTTTTAATTAATTTACCATAATTGGTCTCTGACATCTCTGATGTGTCACTGTAAGGGACCATTGTAATGACACCAGACGGGAGATGCTGTAATTAGACATTGATAATTAATAACATTTCTAATCTTTTTAAAAAAATCATTATTGATTTAGGCTCCGGCAATGCTAAATGGTCAGACACATATTTTACATTACATGTACTAAAACTATATATACTAATATAGCATCTAAGCGATTTAATAATTATGGAAAATATAAAAAAAATTATGAAAAATAGAAAATTTAATATGTTTACAACAGCTGTACATACTGGATGTAGAATACATTGTTGAGATCCAAAGAGCACAGACCACACAAAAAAGAACTATTGATATTATCTATATAAATATTTGTAAAATGTTGTATTTACAAACAATTTACTCAAATAAATAATTAAGTTAGTTATCTAGCAAATAAATACCAGAACATTAAATATGCTAAAAAAATACCCATGTTAATCAGCAAAAGTTAAAATATAAATGGGAACAGACTGTTAATAAGATGCGTATTACAGTAAATAAATGTTGGCGCACACACGTATGTTGATACAATAAATACAATCAATTTATTTAAAATACAGATAATCTAAAACATATGAATCTTGATAAAAACAATTCACCAGTCTAACAGGCACCAATGAGGGCCTGATATTCATCTATCACTTACAAAGATCATATGAAATAGCTGCTATGTACATACAGCTGAAGTAAACTGGTAATGACCAGCTATCAACACCATAATGTGCTCCTTAAAACGGAACATTGTGTCCTGAATAATAGCAGAGTTATACAATTCATTATCAATTATTACACTGCAAAGTTATGTCAATTTTTTTTTCATCTAGTTGCTAGTTGTTAGAAATTATAAAAAAGAAACAATATATATACATAAATACAGCCTTTAAAAAACTCTAGAGGTATTATTGTTTTATTTAGTTTTTTTATTATTCTTATTTCACTAGCGAATTGCCCGTCAAAAAATGACGGCAATGAAATTGTAAGTGAGCTAAGGGTGTTTGGTGTATATGTGGCTGATGTAGCGTTGTTTGTTTTCTATGTCATGCAAGTTTTTCGTAAAATTCGGTTTCTATGTCGTGCAAGTTTTTCGGAATATCCGTAGCTGTTTGGTGGTGTTTTGCGTGTTTATGGTAGTGTTTTGCGTGTTTAGGGACCTTTAGCCTCGTTTTCGTTTTGTTCGGTGGCCATTTTTTCTCTCGCTTAGGTGATTTTCCGTCTCTAAACTCCGTAATTTGTGGTTAAATGGAGGTGTAACTTCACTTGCAGAGGTCATCGGTGCCCCCCCTTGCTGTGAGTAACCTTTTTATGTGTTTGTTGTTTGTATTTGTTGTGTTTGTAATGTTTTTTTTTGCAAATACGTAGGTGTTTCGCGTCTTTAGACTGCTGTAGCCTCGTTTTTGTTTTTTTCGGCGGCCATTTTTTCTCTCGCTTAGAGAATTTTTTAGTGTCTAAACTCTTTTAATTTGAGTTAAATTGAGGTGTAACTTTAGTTTTCGAGGTCCTGGATGCTCCCTCTTCCTGTAAGCAAGCTATTTATGTATTTGTTGTGTGTATTTGTTGTATTTTTCATGTTTTGAAGTGCGCGTGTTGTGGACGTTTTTTTGCGAGGTCATAATGGGTCGTAACGTGTCTCGTATTTTGTTTGCGTTACGACGTAAACTTTGCGAGTGTCGAAGGTGCTCATCGCGAGGCCAGTAAAGTAGAAGGGGAGAGGCTCGCAATGTGAGGCAAATACCATTGCCAGGCTTCAAATTTTATTGCCGTAATTTTTGACAGGCAAGTCACTAGTTGTTATATAAAAGTCGATTACAATCTACTTACTTCTAACAAGTTCCTAGAGCAGGGGTCTCCAAACTCGGTCCCGGAGGGCCGCACCCAGGCCTGGATTTGTGGATATCCTGGCTGCAAGCATGTGAGACTATTGCTTCTTCAGTCATCCTGATTGACTCACCTGTGCACAGAAAGCAAATCCTCAAATCCCGGCCTGAGTGCGACCCTCCAGGACCGAGTTTGCTGTAGAGTAACCAATTCTCAGCTTCTGGAGCCTCCTCCTTTCTAACAGTTCTCTCTCACGCAGACTACCCTCTTTCACATATGTTACCTAGGGCCACAATCACAGGGGAGGTGCTTCACAATACTTGTGTAATGCTGTTAGCACACAGTGACATGCAATGTGTCTGCATGGAGTAATATTAGCTGTAGTGGATGTGGCCTTAGGCTACAGCTGTGAAAGAAGGAAGCCTGCAAGGGCAAGACTACAGAAATTGAGAATCTTTCATTCTCGGAATCTCTTAACCTGAAGTGTAATTATATGATAATTGATGAGAATAAAATTAAATTAGCCAAATTAAAAAATAAATATAAATATATATATATATATATATATATATATATATATATATATATATATACACACACACACACACACATATGCCTATGGATTCACTTTCATTTATTAACAATTATTTATTAAGATTATAGAGGATTTGTCAACTAGAAGGACTTTTGCTTTTACTTTTTGAGTCAATTGACAGATTTAATTTAATTTTGTAAATGCATCTTTTGTAGTAAAGGTACAGAGATTCGTACATGCCTACTTAGCAACCATTTAAATGCGTAGGGTTACCATGTGAATTATGCCAATATCAACTACCCTTAAAATCTATAACACAATGGATAGGTCATGTTGAAGGACAGGAAATATTAAAACTGTGCCTACAAACAGGTGTGTATAATCCTTTTGTAGATCAGTTTCCATTTTATTGCACCCCCATACACCTGCACTTCCTTAAAGAGGCGCTGAATTAACAACCTAATATTTATTTTACCTTCTCGGTTGCAGAATTTTACATTTATCTGTGTTTGTTTTCATCTGCCATTCTGGTATACATGTTTCTTGTTAATGAGCAACTTTGTAGGCAAAGCACACGCATGTTCAGTTTAATAAGCTTGTGCCATACATAGGGGGGTATTTACTAAGCATTTTCTCACCTGACATGAAATGGGAAGGGCTGAGATGAGGTGTGAAGAGCTGTGTTTCCACATAGGGAATGTGGGATGTAGCGGAACCCATCACTGTTTTAAACTGTTTTATGATTATTATGGTTAAAATATGATCCTACTATATATATGTTGGTTGATGTTCTACAGAATATATTGGCTCAGAATATTAGCCAGACTTTTGCAGACCTAGGCTAATAGATAATCCTGTTACAGAGATTCAAGAGATAAGAAAGTTGTAAAGGATCCTTGCATTTTCCAAAGTGTTTTCATTCTCTGATAAGAACAAAGAACAATGATCTAATTAATGTCTGATTGTATCCAAGTTGCCAGGGAGGTGTGACTCACCTATTGTCCTATATGTGTATTGTATGGGGGATATGTGCAATGTCTGTGTGTTATGTGTAAAAACATACTTTTACTAACTTTTGAACCCCTGGTCTGATTCATGCCATTTTTGTATATGTTGTTCCCCTGGGTGAGAGATATTGAATGGTGCGGGACTTAAAGGTGTACCTTTGGGTATTTGGGGTACATCCAGAATGTGGTTAAAATTGTGTCTGTTTTAATTGTGTTACCTGTTATCTGAGGGGAGGAGACGTGGGGGTTGAACCATGTATATAATTGGCTGTTGTGATAATTATGTGGGTGTAGCCCTTCAGAGGGCACCATTGCATAAAAGGAGATTCCCTGTCATTAAAAGTTAGTTCTTCTTGACCCTTCAAAACGTAGCCTCGTCTCGTTATTTGAGGGGATCGCTATATCATACTGGGGATTGCTATGCTTTTGCATACTCCCTTGAGCTGTACCAACTGAACCCTTGTTCCTGATGTACTATCCTTGGAGTCTGTGGTGGTTTTGGTGTCCGGTGCGGTGCTTGTAGGCCTCGACGCAAGCTAGGACGCGTCCATCTAACGGAGGTACCCGGTCGGGGTGCCAGTAGATCCGTTACATCACCTCCCCCGTGACCATAAGCCGGCATACACGGTCTGATCCCAACGGATCGGCCTGGGGATGTCCGGACAAAAGTATTTGTTGGTCAATTCTCTAGTTTGACAACCCATCAGCATTACTGCAATTCACATTTACTCACATTTCCCATATCCCCAGATAGCTGGGATCTGAGCGCACAAAACCACCGAATAGCGCTCAGATCCTCTTCACACAGTTCAATTGCCATGTAGCTAAAGTCTTTCCCATAGTCTTTCATTATATGAATGGGCTTCATGGCACAGTTATCTGGGGTATCATGGTTCACACAGGGCAAGTACAGAAGGACCCCCCTGTATGTAAAGGGCCAGAATGAGTGACTTACACTCTGGTATGGCCGAACACTGGTTCCAAAGGGCAATATGTACCAGGGCCATAGTCGCAGGGCAGGAGGCTGGCAAACAGTCCTCTCCAAGCCAAAGTGGCGAAGGGCACTTCGTCACACATCTCTCCTTTGGGGGGAAGTCTAACCAGGTACCTGGATATTTTGCTGTGGTGATGGGGCAACACGCTGAGGGGACTTGAGGGGCAGAGGCCAGCGGCACTCTGCCCTGATGCCAGCTCTTCTGCTGGTATAACCTGCAGGACCTCCTGCTCTGTACAAGGGACAAAGGGAGGGCAGAGGCCGACTGCACTCTGCCCCGCTGTCAGCTCTTCTGCTGGGGTACTTGGGACATATTCCGGCTCAGTAGCCAGGGAAACGTGGGGGTCAGTGGGGGTTAACATTTCCTCTGTTAACCCTGAGGCCACATTAGAAGTTAGCTGGGGAGGGGAATTTGTACTTACCCCCCTCCTCCGGTTGTCCCAGTGACGGTAGTTGGGGATCTGGACAAGCTGTGGGCGCAGAGACCACGGTCCCATCTGCGCTGTCTGGGAGATTGGTGTCTCCCCTGGTTAGGGTAAACTGTCGCTGGGGGGGAAGGACGACACCTTCTGCCCCCTGGGGTACCCACTGCCGCTGGGGGGGAAGGACGACACCTTTGGCCCCCTGGGGTACCCACTGCCGCTGTGGAGGAAGGTCGACACCTTCTGCTCCCTGGGGTACACACTGCCGCTTGGGGGGAAGGACGACACCTTCTGCCCCCTGGGGTTCACACTGCCGCTGAGGGGGAAGGACGACACCTTCTGCCCCCTGGGGTTCACACTGCCGCTGGGGGGAAAGGACGACACCTTCTGCCCCCTGGGGTTCACACTGCCGCTGGGAAGGAAGGACGACACCTTCTGCCCCCTGGGGTTCACACTGCCGCTGGGGGGGAAGGACGACACCTTCTGCCCCCTGGGGTTCACACTGCCGCTGAGGGGGAAGGACGACACCTTCTGCCCCCTGGGGTTCACACTGCTGCTGGGGGGGAAGGACGACACCTTCTGCCCCCTGGGGTTCACACTGCTGCTGGGGGGGAAGGACGACACCTTCTGCCCCCTGGGGTTCACACTGCCGCTGGAGGGGAAGGACGACACCTTCTGCCCTCTGTAGGGCCGGTAGAGAGACCTCGGTCCCATCTCTACCTACCATCTGGAGGTCATCCCAGGACCAGTCAATGAAGTCTGGTTCTGCTTGTCGAGTAGGTTGGGGCTGCACAAGGCTGAGCAGGTGTTGGTAGTCCTGCTCCAGCTCCCACTCTCTCGTTACCAGGTGGGTCATGTCTTTGCTCACCTCGCCTTCGTCATCCCAGACATACATGCCCATCCGGTAGTCGTAGATGTCCCAAAACCTAGACCCCTCCGTGCTGCCAAGATCAATATCGTCCTCCAAGGCATCCCATAATAAACCCGGGCCATCATAATCATCCCCCTCCGGTAAGTCGTGTTCAGACGTCCAGGGGGTAAGTCGAACGGTATGCCACCAGAGGGCCTGGTATGCGTTGTCTAGCCAGAGCTCTCGCCATACCAGGGTTTCTAGTCTTGTCACCCACTCATCCAGGGGCTGCTCTCCCAATAGATACATCCGCATCGCCACACGCTTCTGTAGCCGCTGCTCATCACTGGGGAGACTCTCACCTCGCCGCCATTGGGCATCTTCCAGGGCATCATACCAGAGTTCCTTTCTGTCTGCATCCCTGTAGTCCGCGGCCGCCTCCTCCTCCTCATCATGAAACGCTGTCTGAAAACTAGCCGGTTCCATCCTGCTGTAGCCAGGGGCGCTGTACGGATACTAGCGTTGCCCTCAATTTGTAACTCCAAACGTTACCGGTGTCTCCGTGCTGCTTTTCCTCTTACTAGGACGCCATCCCACCACTGCCAGCCAATGTAACGGATCTACTGGCACCCCGACCGGGTACCTCCGTTAGATGGACGCGTCCTAGCTTGCGTCGAGGCCTACAAGCACCGCACCGGACACCAAAACCACCACAGACTCCAAGGATAGTACATCAGGAACAAGGGTTCAGTTGGTACAGCTCAAGGGAGTATGCAAAAGCATAGCAATCCCCAGTATGATATAGCGATCCCCTCAAATAACGAGACGAGGCTACGTTTTGAAGGGTCAAGAAGAACTAACTTTTAATGACAGGGAATCTCCTTTTATGCAATGGTGCCCTCTGAAGGGCTACACCCACATAATTATCACAACAGCCAATTATATACATGGTTCAACCCCCACGTCTCCTCCCCTCAGATAACAGGTAACACAATTAAAACAGACACAATTTTAACCACATTCTGGATGTACCCCAAATACCCAAAGGTACACCTTTAAGTCCCGCACCATTCAATATCTCTCACCCAGGGGAACAACATATACAAAAATGGCATGAATCAGACCAGGGGTTCAAAAGTTAGTAAAAGTATGTTTTTACACATAACACACAGACATTGCACATATCCCCCATACAATACACATATAGGACAATAGGTGAGTCACACCTCCCTGGCAACTTGGATACAATCAGACATTAATTAGATCATTGTTCTTTGTTCTTATCAGAGAATGAAAACACTTTGGAAAATGCAAGGATCCTTTACAACTTTCTTATCTCTTGAATCTCTGTAACAGGATTATCTATTAGCCTAGGTCTGCAAAAGTCTGGCTAATATTCTGAGCCAATATATTCTGTAGAACATCAACCAACATATATATAGTAGGATCATATTTTAACCATAATAATCATAAAACAGTTTAAAACAGTGATGGGTTCCGCTACATGGGATAGTGTATAGTAAGTCAAGGGATGATGTGAGATGTACTGGAGACGCCTAGAAAATACCCCATCGTGTCTTCTGGGAAGATAGAACAGTTTTTAAGCCTTATGATTTCAGAAAATTTAATTAGCAAGTCTCTATTAGAATTCCCCTATTTCATAATATGATAACATTGGTCAGTTCTACGGCATCTGTGGGAGAGCAATAACTGTCTCTTGATAGATATTGTTGTAGTTGGCTGGAGCTACTGTATACTTCATTACAGTTATGGAAGTAAATAACATTACACAGTACTGACGTTCTGCTTGGCGTTGTGAAACTGAGGACTATTACATTATAAATCATAAATATTTAGAAATGGGCTGAAAAGTGATGAAAATTGGATTTTTTTAGAATAGGCATAGACTTGTAAAATAGGTTAATTCATATTCAAATTGTCAAGTCATGTTTTATGCATTTTGAGCAATGATTTTGAATGGTTTTGCTTTGTGGTACCTAAATACTCTAATACAATGTTTAGAGCAAAATAAAATAAAAAACTATGTGATATCTTATACGTCCTGTTTAACATACTGTAAGTTAGTACAATTATTATTCTAAAAATAACAAGACTATGTAGTTTTAGTACTTTTCACCAAATTTGCAAATTTGAAAAAACTTGTCATGGTATTGATAATTTATTTCCATATATTTCTTCAGTTTGTGTCTTCCCTGGTTTATTTGTAAACAGAAGTTGTTGTTTTTGGGGTTTTTTTTGGTAGCCTAATACACTGTAAACATACCTATTATTTAATTTGTATGAATGGTAAAACAAGAGGAAAACTTTAATACAAAAAGTAACAAAAATAAGAGACTGTATCAGTGCATAGTTCCCCTTCTCTTATGGGTCTATGATGTTTTTTATGTTCTTACCAGACTGATTGCCCTTAAGAATCATGTCTAGTGACCCAAAAATTTATGGTTTAATGAATTTCATTCTTTCATGATCTGAATGTTACTTATATTTCCATTTGGCTCCTGAGAACATTTACTGACTGTTGGCTGATATGATTTTCTTTTTTATTACCAGCTAAAAGAGGCTCACTTCAGCCAAGATATTGAGGGAGCACTAATGGATCCCATCTCCTGAGATATGAATTGAAAGGTCATATAGAACAACATGTGGCACTGGAGATGTTGCAGTCACAATGACATAAAAATACACCGATATTGTAAGTTTCAGAACCAAATTCTGTCCCAGGTCATATCTTTTCCAAGGTCATATTTTCAGCTATCCCAGTTTCAACATAGGTAAATAAATACAAATAAAAACATAAATAACTGTTAGTTACTTTAAAGGCACACTGTAGCTTATTTTTTATACATTATGCATTTAAAAGAGCATGTATTAAAGGGAAATATACATATGTATCTATTTTTATGTAGGTTATGTTATTAAAAAGTGCTTATAAGCTATGTTTGTTTCTGCCTATAATCATTCTAAGTGCCCTCTGTAGCTCATGAAGACACAACTCAGTCATACTGGGTGTGCAGTATTTCATAGTAGCCAATCAGTGATCATCTCTCTGCAACATGCTGCTTATTTAAAACATTGAACCCTAGTAGGTACTATTTGTATGGTTTCAGGCAGAAAAAAACTTTTCTTAATAAAATAAAGTGCATAAAAGTAAATAGATATGTACGTATATTATATTCCTAGTTATATCCAGAAAACTCCCATGTCCCTTTAAGTATTACAAAACTATTTAGTTGTAAGAAAGTAAGTGGTCTATAAAGCAGAACAATTACAATTAAGTTACATGTTATAGAGTGATTGGGATCCTTAAAAATCACACAGTTGTATTTGATTACCATCCTTATCCCAATATATTTATATAAACCCTTTGCCATGATAGGGAAGGGGTTAAATAATTGTACAAACTAATGCAGGGGGGTTTATGACCCCTCATTCAATTAACGATTACCCCCCGGAATTCCCCCTTCATTACTGATACCCCCTAGGAGCCTAGGGATCCCGAGGATCCCTCCTCAATAACTGCTACCATCTGTGAGCCCAGGTATCCCCTGGAATTCCACTTTTATACCTAGGAGCCAGGGGATCCCCCATGTAAAGAATAACCTAACCATGAGGGTCACGTGGAGGTTTAACATAATGTAATTTCTGTACTTATATGCAACATTTTCAATATAGATAAAGAAACAACATCTTTATCATATTTATGTACCTTGACATTTTGTAATTTCCTCAAAAAATGCATCAGGTTGTCAGTAAAATCAGAGATTTTTTCCCCATTTTAAATACCTGCCTGAACTTCTAATACAAAAATGTTGACAAAAAACCCACTATGACCTTGGCTAAAAATCAAGAATTTTAAACTTCACATGTTTTAAATTAGTCTAATTATGCTGGCACAGGCTATGTTGTAATCCTGTTCTCTCTAGACCCAGTGCTGACCCCTTCATCATTATGTAGTTGCAAGTGATCTTGTAGCAAAAAACATATTTGAAATTGACAATCCAATTTCACATTTTATCACGTAGAAAGGAGAATTTCTTGAAATAGTTTAATGCATTATCTCTGACAAGAAACAGAACAGACATGACAGGCCTAATTGACACAAACGGTATCTTTTATTTAACACATCTCATTATTGGGGTTAGGTTTAAGGTTAGGGTTATAACACTGGTTAAATAACTTCTGTATTAATTGTTTAGCACACACAAGCACGCACACACACTTTTTTACAATTACAGTAATCACTTTAGTAAAGTATAATTATGGTAACAATAAAAATAACTTTTAAAGGAAGATCCATCCAGTATGGATATGCCTGAATAACTAGTGACTTGACTAAAGAACTGTATAGTTATGTATAGTGTCTGCATCACAGGCAATGGAGGCTCAGAGAATGAAAGGTCTCCCCCAGAGAGGCAGACACAAGCTGACAAAGTTAAGCAAGCTACATTAATATTTGTGCAGACACTCATGTAATGTTTAGTCACTGATTGTTTGTGATGTTGTTATTACAGCTATCGTACCACCAACTTCACACATCGATGGTAGCCCTGCTTATACTATCCCCATGGACACCCCACAACCTAGTGTCCTTATGTCCCAGATCAGTGATAGGAAGCCTATTTCATTTGAATGGTTGTACTATATATGCACCCGCCAAATTATCAAATGAGCTACACAAGTTAAACTCATGGATGCATAGAAAACACTGTAACATTCATTGAGCAAAATAAAACAATTAATGGGAGAAAGGAACATAAAGGGAAGTATTTTGTTTGGCAAAAGGACTGCCAACATTAGAGGGACAAAAGGGGAAAATAGGTATGATTGTCCATCCAAAACAATATGTAAGTGCATTAAGGAAAGCCACACAGTGCCGCATTTGGTCCTATGCTTTATGTTGCTCACCAGTGGTACAAGTCTACCCTCACCAAGAAATGTGAAAAAAAAATAAAAAATACGAAAGCTGGATATAATCTACAAAGCCAAGTAAAGTCAAACCTGTTGATTGATATGAAAATTTAGGATATTTAATAAGCCATAGTGCAATAGGTTGTGATGGACTGTGGTGGCATTTTCCCATAGGTATTGGCCATTGCAGCAGGATACATATAGAAGCCCCTGTGATGATTAGTACATTTCCCCTAATGTTTCTACATAATGGCTAGGTCCTGGGCTACTATTTTTACTCTCTTGGGGTATGACAAGTGAGATACCCATCCAACATGCTAATTTTAAATTATGGTTTGTTGTTAGGTATTGATTTTTCATCTACTTGCACCATACCTTTAAAAATACTAGTAGTCCTACATTTACCCTGTTTAATGCTATTATCATAAAATATATGCATATGTCTGTGAACAACACAATATAGATTTCAGATCGAATGCTTAGCATGAAGAAATGACTCACTGGGGGAATGTACTTAGCATCTCAAGAGGCTGAAATGTGCATATCTATAATATTTACTATACTCTAATTCCTAGGGGACAAAGCCATCAAGTATTACAAACATTCCACATAAAAACCTCAAACCATCCCGAGGTAATATTTGTTCCAGACCTTATCCATATATACATTGCTTTCCATTATGAATTAATTTAAATTCAATATATCGATCCCAATGTTGCCATTTTAACACAGTATTTTTCTATATAATATTGCTATGATTATTTGGTGATTCCAACGCTCTATTTCTTTCAAGAATATATTTAACCTCATTTCAAGTAGGCGTTCTAAACTGCTTCCAATTTGTAGTCAATAGCCACTTTGCCACAAGAAGACAATGAGAAATTAACAATATTTTAGACACGCTGATATTGGTTTCAAAAATATGAAATTGGACCACCTCTAATCTTTTTGTCAGCTGTAGAATATACAGTTCCCAGAAGACCCGTCAGATATGGGCATGAGTACCTGGAACCCCACAACCCCTCCAACACATTATGGAGTGAACTCCGTCTATTCTATTTAATTCAAGGTACCCAATACCATCTCTGGACTAATATAAAAAATATGTCTCTATATGAAACACATTGAGATGATTTTTTAAGCATCCAAAAACCTCCCCACCATTCTTCTTATTAGTAGTATCAGTAGTAAATCCTATACTGAGAGAGCCCTGTGTGCTTTAATAACAATGAACACATTTCTTATCCACTTTATGTTTATTCTGCATGTTATATTTATATGTCTTGCAAATTTACAGGACGTCAGGACAATAATCTTCACCATCAAAATCCTAAAAATCTAAAGGGCTTGAATTCTTCAAGTATTCTTGTACCTAGAATAAATAAAGAACAGTTAATAAAACATAATTCAAACTACATTTACATACAAAAAAACTAAAAATATACAGTAGTGTATAATTACATTTTATATAAATATTTGCTGTACAACAAATGTTTCATATGGCTAATTCAAACAGAATAAAATAAAAAAAATACACAATTACTGTATAAACAGAAAGTTTGGTTGCAGCATGTGACAGTGTTAGTGAACCATCATTTTTGATGCAGACAGGCAAAAAGGCACATTAGACTGATCGAATAGATAGATAGATAGATAGATAGATAGATAGATAGATAGATAGATAGATAGATAGTCTAATATGTAAATATATCAGTGCTGTTTTACAGGAAAACTGTCATATTGCAGGTTTTTGTAAAAGTAAAAAAACATTAAATTAGTCCATGCACCTGAGAAATCATCCCCTTGGATTTGTACAGATTTTGTAGTGTAACGATCTTAATTTACAATTCGAGCTACTAATCAACACAATATAGTACATCGTTTTGAATTGAAAGAATTGTCTACAAATAAGAAAAACTGAAAAATCTTAATGGAATAAATATTCACCCCCTTTGCTGTGAAACAAGGGACAAAATTGCAGGATCCAGATGTGCAAATCTGGTTGAGACTTACCCCAAAAGCTGTAAATGCAGACAAAGGTTGTTGTACCACTTGTTTTGTTAAGGAGTGAATAATTACGCAAGCAAGAAATATAGTTTTTTGTTTAATGAACTTTAGCTTCACCATAAAAAAATATTTCGACCCTTACATTACAAAAATGGAAAAACGTACAAGTTGTGAATACTTATGCAAGGCACAAGATCGGTACTAGCCATCGTTTTAATTAAATAATTTCTGAGCAATGTAGAGTATTAAATGACATAGCAGAGGGAATTTACTAAGAATCTCAAGTTATTTCTGTATTGTTTCCTATAGGGAAAAAAACAGCCCTTCTCATGTTATCTCAGCTCTTCTCACCTAATGTAAAGAAAGTGCTTACTATGTTTTAGCCATCACAGAATCTAATTACCAAATAATGCTATTGATTCTCCATTTCATCTTATCCTTAAAATCATAGCATTATGTCCCCTCCCCTGCACTAGTGAAGCACACTATACCACTAATTATTACACATTAGGCCATATTCTATTAGCTGCTCGCAAATGCCTCAAACTCACAAATTTGGCTGTGAGTGTTTATTTTTTTATAAATGTTTATTTGTATTCTATTCAGCTCGCAAATTCTGACCGCAAGGCTGAACTCGTAAACCCTGCCTTTTAAAGTCGGATTTCAGAGGGGGGGATCATATCATCTGACAATATTTAAGCAAGCCCTTAATTTACTTCTTAAACACTTAGGGCCTGATTCTATTATCGGCCGCAGCCGTTGCGGGGCCGCAAGCACCGGCCGCAAGCTATTCGGCTATTCTATTCCCCTCCGGCCGGGGATTCCGGCAGGCTTGCGGCCGATGCCTTGCTATCTCTTGCGGCCGCTCGCGCCGGAGGAAAGCCTTTGATCTAAAACGGCCGCAAGGAAATCGGCCGTAAGAAAATCCTATTTGCAATTCAATTGCTCCGGGAACCCTCTCAGCAAGGCTAAAAGCGAGCCGCAGCTTACTTGCAGGAAAGAGGTCCCGCTAGCACCAATTAAGCACGAAATATAGCCCAAATAAAGCCATCCTGCACTTTGAGAAGACTATAAAGTGATTTTAGGTTTTAGAAAAAATAGCACAAAATTCCCCTATACTCAAATCCGTAAAATATATATTTTTTAATATACGTCAAATATCCATGTATAAAGTCCATAGGGCTTGGAGCACCTCAGACACGCCCATGCCGCAGCCGGAAAATAAACAGTTAATTTGAACTCGGGTTTGGGCTGATGTGCAAGCTTGAGAGTGGGTTACTTTTAATCCTCATGTCCCCCAATATGATCCCTAGCATTTACAGAGCTTTACAGAGCTGTCTTGAATTTATTTTTGACTTTTTAGATTTCAGAGCTTGCGGCCGGTTGCAAGATATACGGCCGGCCGTAAGAGGAGATCCTTGCGGGGCCGTTTAATTGAATTGCGAGGTAACGGGACCCCTGCAAGGAATCGCAGCCTTACGGCCGGTTTACGTCCAATAATAGAATGAGGCCCTTACAATGCTTCTTAGCAGGGTGTATATTTATGGGTTTGAGACTTTTCTGCAATTAATATAATGAATAAATAAAATAATATAATGTATTTATATGCTTTCCCATATGTTTAAAGTACAGTATTGCTTGTTTAATTGCTGTTAAGGCTCTAATAATTGATTGAAAAATGCCTTGCGAGTCCTATTTCGTACTATAATATTTTTTTCAGTTGCGGATAAGACTTTTTTTGCGAGCTAGAGCTACGGGTCTAATAGAATATTGATTTTGTTTAACTTTAATTGGTTAGAGCTCGAAATATTTGAGCTGTGCTAAAACCAATGGAGTTCTAAGGCCGGTTTTGCAGGGTTTGGCTGGCCCATAGTGATTGTGGGCGGGGATCTCGTAATCGGATTGCAAGCAGCTAATAGAATCTGTGGCAATTTTCAATGTGGTTTTACTTGTGTATAATTTTACGAATTGGGCAATAGATTATGGCCCATTGTCATTAATTATCATACTGCACAACAACAACAAAAAGTATGCATACATGAATTTGTTAGTATAGAGATATGGCTAATACGATGTATATTCAATTTAAAACTTACATAAAGTACAGTACAGTAAACTTATATAAATCCCAAGAGAACTTTTGCATGAACTAATTAGCCCCAGTCCAAATACTTCTTTACTACAGTTTTTATGAAGTCATTATTCTGTTTTACATTTTTACTTAAGAGTTTTTGGCAATTATTGTGCATGTGTATTACTGGGCACAGATCAGCATGTTCTTGAAAGAGTACTAGCCGGCATGTGTTCACAACAATGGAGCACCTGAAACAGATCCTTATGCCACGTGCAAGTCAGTATCCCCAACAAAGGGAAAAACTTAGATGGAATTTGACTGTGTGGTAAAAAAATCAATAACCAATAAAGGAATTCTTCATTCAAACTCATATAAGGTAAAGATTTTCACTGAACTTTCCTTAAAAGGACTGGGTAAGATTGGATAATTGTATCATTAACAAAATACATTGCTGTGGTTACAGGACCACTATGATAATTTTTTTGTTATTTAAAATAACTAATCTTTGTAATTGGCACAATTATTTTAAAATGCAATAAATAAATAAATAAAATGCAACCTTTACATTATTAATTTTTATATACTGTAATTTTATTTTCCAAATTAATTTGATGTGTTACTTTCTTAGGAGGGTGTGTCCTAAACTATTGAGCTTTCCATTATGTCTGACAGTTTTAGATACCACATTGCCCTTGTGCAAATTGAAGCTTCCTGTGCATTGTGTTTATTCACTACTCGTGAAGTTGATCGTTAGAAAGCAAAATTGTATTTTACATAGTAGCATAATTGGCAAAAATAAATAAAAAATTGAGGCTGCATTTAGACTGTTTTTAGTGTAGTTCTACAAAAAGTGTATATTTTAAATATATAACTACAATGACCCTTTAACAAAAACAGCAACTTGCTAACATGTAGTGTTTGGTCTAAAATATTTTAATAAGTAAACCATTAATGGAAATTTCTATTTCAGCACATATAAGGGATTTAGAGTTTAAAAAATTGTCCTTACTTTTGGCTAGTTTAGACTAGATGATTGTATTAACAGTTTCCAAGAAGAGAGTTGCTATGGTAAAATTAATTTGTTTATTATTGTAATATTTATTGAAATGTGTACAGTATGTATATACAACCGTATATAATATCCAATGGGCTAATGCATGTGTACCAAATATTGCTGGACAGAGTGTATAGGTAGTCGCTCCTATACAGTTGTGCTGAAAAGTTTGCATACCCTTGGGGAATTGGTAACATATGTACCATTTTTAAAGAAAACATGAGTGAGCAGGTAAAACACATTTCTTTTATTTCTTATGGGATTCATATTCAACTGTCCGTTATAACAGAATGGCACAATAAAAAAAAACACATGGCAACAAAGAAAACAATGAAATGATCCTGTTCAAAAGTTTGCATACCCTTAGTTCTTAATACTGTGTATCGCGCTCTTTAGCATCAATGACAGCGTGCAGTCTTTTGTAATAGTTGTCTATGAGGCCCCTAGTACTTGCAGGTGGTATAGCTGCTCATTCGTCTTGGCAAAATGCCTCCAGGTCATGCAAAGTCTTTGGTCGTCTTGCATGAACCGCATGTTTGAGACCTCCCCAGAGTGGCTCGATGATATTAAGAGACTGTGATGGCCACTCCACAACCTTCACCTTTTTCTGCTGTAAACACTGGAGGGCTAACTTGGCCTTGTGCTTAGGGTCATTGTCATGCTGGAAAGTCCAAGAGCATCCCATGCGCAGCCTTCGTGCAGAAGAATGCAAATTGTCTGTATTTTCTGAGCATGGTGTGTGAGCTGCCTTTAGAGCTCACACACCCCAAAACATCAGTGAGCCACCACCATGCTTCACAGTGGGCTGATATTCCTTTCACTATATGCCTTGTTGACCCCTCTCCAACTCGACCATGCAGCTCATTTTTGTTCAAGTATCGTCATATTGTGCTCCTTAAGACAACCACAACATATTTTTCCAGAGCAGCCTGTATTTCTCATGAGATTACCTGTGGGATTTTCTTTGTATTCCGAACAATTGTTCTGGCAGTTGTGGCTGAAATCTTTCTTGATCTACCTGACGTTGGCTTGTTATCAAGAGAGCCCCGAATTTTCCACTTCTTAATAAGTGATTGAACAGTACTGACTGGTATTTCAAAGGCTTTGGATATCTTTTTATATCCTTTTCCATCTTTATGAAGTTCCATTACCTTGTTACGCATGTCTTTTGACAGTTCTTTTCTGCTCTCCATGGCTCAGTATCTAGCCTGCTAAGTGCATCCACGTGAGAGCTAATTGCAATTTAAAAAGCCACAAGTGTGGGAAATTAACCTTTAATTGCCATTTTAACCTGTGTGTCACCTTGTGTGTCTGTAACAAGGCCAAACATTCAAGGGTATGTAAACTTTTTATCAGGGTCATTTGGGTGATTCTGTTATCATTATGATTTAAAAAGGAGTCAAACAACTATGTGATAATAAATGAAATATTTTCAAAAGAAATGCTGAAATTTCACAATTTCTGCCAGGGTGTGCAAACTTTTGAGCACAGCTGTATACCTGTATACTACAGGAATGGGAGAGTCTGTATATATAGTTACTGTACAAATCCTGGGAGATTTGTAATAAAATAAATATATTGTGATCAGCTTATAAACTGTACTTTTTCCCTGTGGCCCAGTGACAAACTACAGAAGCTTTCTCTTGTTTGCCAATTATTTTAGTCTTTGAATGACATGATTTCTGTCATATAATTTATTTTTCATTGAAGGAACACCCAATTCTGCCTCAGTTCCCCCACTTTGGTCGTTCCCAGGTCTCACCTGGGCCATCCTTGCTGCTCTGACCTTCCCTGACCTTTACTTAGCCTTCACTTCCTGCTCATCTGCTCCACTCCCCGTTTAACGTGATTTGGCCTCTTCCGTCTTACGGTTCCATGCTCCCTCTCTTCGTCCCTCCACTCCTCTGGCTTCACGTCTCTTTTCGAGGGTCAGCCCCTTTACCGGCTTTCTTTCACATCCACTCTCGTCAGACGTCCTCCTACACTCTGGCACTCTTTCTGTCAGCTTCAGTTGCCACAGCCTCTCACTCCTCTGTTTCTTCCATCACCTCCATTTTATTACACTTTCCTAGGTCCACATATCAGTCTGGTATTCACAACACAATGGCTGTATGTCGTTACATTTTTCAGTTTTAGTGTATATGTTGCACTGCCCTCCCATGCCAACAAATTACATTTCAGGGGCAAAACTATTCATAAATCACATATAATATATTAGAGAACCCGCATGTACAATTATATTTTATTCCTGTCCTTTACTATAGGCCTTGCCTGCTGACCCAGTTTTATTCTACCACCATTTTGCTGAGACCAAGGACACGGTTTGGCAGCACTGTCTCTCTCAGTAGGGTTTTGCCAATGAGCACCTCAGATCAGAATGTTCTTGAAAAAGTACTGGCCAGCATCTACTAACAAAAATGGAAAAACTGAAATGGGAAAAACATTGAGGAAATTTGACTAATATTTTGTCTGAAAAATTAAAAAAAATAACCAATTATGGTAATCTCCATTTCAGCTACAAGACAGTATTCAAGTGAAGTTTGGCCTAAATGAGATTGTTTTATTTTCCCAATGGTTTTCCTTGAAAAATGTAAATATATTTCTGAGATTTAACTTATATACATCAGTGTTATCTAGCCTTTTATAACTTTGCTTTTTTACACCTAATCCAGGGACAGATTACAAAATAATTATTTTTTATACTACACAACATATCCCTATATACAGCTGTATGTATGTATATATAAGGACGCTCTAAAGGACCTTTCTTTGTTTGCAGTAATCTAGAGATAAAGTTTTTAAATAGAAGGAACATTATTTTTATTACAAAAACACCCTTAACGTTTTATAATTAACTAAACAGTTTTCTTACTCTGATTTCCTCTCCAGCAATTTCTATTTTAACCCCTAATCACATGGAGCCCCATTAAATTGCCACGATTTTTGAAAGCCTGCAAGAGTTACGGCTATTAAATTGGCCTCTTTCAGCTACCCGCAAATGATCTGTGGGTTACAGGCGGAAAAACCCTACAAGCCGTCAATATCTGGACTCCGTCCCAGCTAAGCCTTTGATCTGTCAACCACGTAAATGTTACGATCACAAATCGCTATTAAATTGCTACGAATCCCCAAGGATGCACTGGCGTTCAAACCCGTAAACGGCAAATGGAGCCAAAAACCCTATGGGTTCTAGAGAGGACTCGCAAGGGAGTTAAACTCCTGTCTGTAGCACCTTAAAAGCTAGAATAAAGACAATACTGTATTTTAAATTAAAAGGATATTGATGTAAAGTATTAATATTAATAGCACAATATTCTCAAGCCCACAAATAAGCAATAAAAAATAATTTATTTCATGTTTAATTTCCGTGTTATATCAATCCCAGCAATCAATGTGTTAATACATATAATGGTACTGGCATGGACTAGAATATTATACTTATTTATTATTTCATATTGCATTATTTCTGGAATGCGGGCCCGATCTTGTACTTCAAACTAACCTCCATGTTTTTAGTGACGTAATGATGACGATCTCTTTTACTATTGGCTCCATCTAAACCCATAACCATGGGTTTGACTAATTGATCATGTTCATGGCCGCAAATGGAATGTAAGGAAGCATGGTTTATGGATTTGGATGTCGGCCACATATGTTGCGGGCTTGTCTAATTTAATCTTTCTGTAACGCCGCCAAATTTCAATTTAATGGGGTTCTTGATCTGTATTCAGCCAATGAAGGCAATCAGCAAAAATACACCAGGATGTTTGCTTTTCTCAATAACGCCAATGTCTATCTCCATTAGGGGCAAACTGATCACCTAAGTCCAAAATTAGATATTTTGTCCACGTCTGTGGCCAAGAGGACATTTGTTATCAATTCATTAGCATAAGCTTAAATACATCTGAGGCACAGTTTTTAATCTATTTTAAAATGTTCAGCATTACTTCAGCATTTATTGGCAGCTATCTTTGCACTGGATTATTTTTCATAGATCAGAATGTTCTTGACAACGTACTGGCCGGTGTCTGCATCAAACAGGAAAGAGCTGTGCATGAAGCGTTCTTCACAACAAAAGGGCACCTGAAGCTGATCCTTATGCCACGTGTAATTTAGGATCCCCAAGGAAGGGAAAGTAACTATTATTTTGTCTAAAATATTTAATAACTTAAACATTATATTGAAATATCAATTTAAACGTCTAAAAAGTCTAATAAAGTTTCCTTACTTTGGGACTATTTATTAATAGTTTCCCCCAAAAAATTAAATTAATCTACAATAATTTGATCTAGGTCCCAAAACTGTTAGGGCCTCATTCAATTGCCATTTGGCCAATAGAATAGGGCTCTAAATAAGCACATAGCATATTTTTTTTAAAGAAGTTTTTAGTTAGTGAAAACCTTGCTTTTGGATAGATGTTTACTAACTAAAAACTTCTTTAAAAAAATATATGTTATGTGTTTGTTTAGAGCTCTATTAAATTGGCCAAATCGCAATTGAATGAGGCCCTTAGGCCCTCATTCTATTATCGGCCGTAAATCGTCCGTAAGGCTGCGATTCCTTGCGGGGGTTCTGTTAACTCGCAATTCAATTATACGGCCCCGCAAGGATCTCCTCTTACGGTCGGCCGCATATCTTGGAACCGGCCGTAAGCTCAGAAATCTACAAAGACAAAAATAAATTCAAGCCTGCACTGTACAGCTCTGTAAATGCTAGGGATCATATTGGGGGACATGAGGATTAAAAGTAACCCACTCTCAAGCTTGCACATCAGCCCAAACCCGAGTTTAAATTAACTGTTTATTTTCTGGCTGCGGCGCAGACTTTTTACATGTATATTTGACATATATTAAAAAAAAATTATTTTACGGATTTGAGTATAGGGGAAATTTGTGCTATTTTTTCTAACACCTAAAATCACTTTATCGTCTTCTCAAAGTGCAGGATGGCTTTATTTGGGCTATTTTATGTGCTTAATTGGTGCTAGCGGGACCTCTTTCCTGCAAGTAAGCTGCGGCTCGCTTTTAGCCTTGCAGAGACGGTTCCCGGAGCAATAGAATAGCAACCGGGCTTTTCTTGCGGCCGAAACTGTTGCGGACGTTTTAGATCAAAGGCTTTCCTCCGGCGCGTGCGGCCGCAAGAGATAGCAAGGCGCCGGCCGCAAGCCTGCCGGAATCCCCGGCCGGAGGGGAATAGAATAGCAGAATAGCTTGCGGCCGGTCCCTTGCGGCCCCGCAGCGCCTACGGTCGCTAATAGAATGAGGCCCTTAGTGCTTAAATTTCATGAGTTCAGTTGTTATGTTGCAGAAATTGGTATGTATATACATTTAGATATATAATATATACAGTACATATCAGTGTCTCTCAACCTTTTTAATCTGGGGGCCGACTGGCTACCTTCCAATACTCTTTCGGACAAACGTTTAGATCCAGAAAATTATTAACAGGGTGATACTAAATATGACACAATTATTTGTAGAGCGTGCATAGGAGTGTGACCTGCTTGTGGATTGATCTAGTTTAGATCTAGGGTGGGAAGGCTTCAATCGATGGAGGACTAAGGGGCATGTTTACCAAGTGAGGAAACTAGTATTACACTATATTTCTGGACAAGATCATCCAAGTTGTAGGTGGAAGGAGGAGAGAGAACAGATTATATTGTATGTGACAGGTCAGGAAAGTAAACAGAACACAGGTTTCTGCTGTAATATGTTTTAGTAAGGACAGAGGGGGAATGTTTCTGTGACAGTGAAATTTATATTAGATGGTAGTCTTATAAGGGCGAGACAGCACCCCGTCTATCGTGCGGATGCTAAATGCGCCCGACGTAAGCGTGCTGACATTTGCGCACACCATAAATGCGCCCTGGATTAAAAGTGCGCATGTCCAATAGCGCGTCTCGGTAGGTCTAGGGCGCATTTACCCTAGTCAAATTTATACTGTGCACCCAGACCTGACACTAATATATGTACTGTGCACCCAGACCTGACACTCTACTGTATTCTGTGCCCCAAGGGTGCAATCTCACCTTCTAATCCTTCTCACTCTCTCTCTAGATGACAGACTGGAGGCAGCAGTACATATATCTAGAGAACCACCTGCCCCTCCCTGTGCACTAGAGTCCGTCCGTCATTCTTCCCCAAAGAGACTACAGAGACTGGAGGGGACAGCTCCGGTACAGAGACGCTCTCTGTCTTATTCTTTTTGCTACTTTGTCATGCACTATCGCTCTTTTTCTCTTGCTAATCACATATATAGTTGTCATCAGTGCATGTTGTCAAAAGTTGTTGCTAACGCTGCGGCCCTCGCAAAGCCAAAGGCACTCCTTCCCAGCAACTGCGGACCTCGCAACATTTACGGACTTACGATAAACAAATACGAGACGCGTGACTTAGAATACGACTTTAATGGCCGACCCGCGCAAACCTGAAAACATTAGAAACACAATAAATACACACAAAAAATACATAAAAAACATACCCACAGCAAGGGGGGGCACTGAGGACCTCTGCAAGTGAAGTTACACCTCCATTTAAGTCCAAATTCAAGAGTTTAGAGACACGGAAATCCCCTAAGCGAGAGAAAAAATGCCCGCCGAAAAAAACAAAAACGAGGCTATAGGAACCTAAACACGCAAACCACCACCAAGCACATACGCAATTTTAAAAAAAACGGATGAGCTACATCATACACAGCCGCACACCACACACATTCAACGCCATTTTACAACACTAACTTACACATTGCGGAAGTACACATCTAACCTAATGGCTTTCTCTCGAGCATGCAGCCTATTTACACTACACACTGCACACATTGCTGACACTTACACCTCAGCTCCACAACAGTGCAAACCTACATTGTATGCTGCAGGAACATCAAAACAGATTGTCATCTCTTCAGCACAATGCTTCCTGCATATATTACTTCCAAATAGGTAAAGTATATTCCTTTCTTAATGTATTGTTTATTTCATTACCATACACCAAACAGCATTAGCTCACTTACAATTTCATTGCCGTCATTTTTTGACGGGCAATATTCTAGTAAATTATATTTGCAATGTGGAATCTAATGAGTACTGGACTTTAAGGCCAATGTGAAGCGGTGAGTGCTAATCCCAAGCCCTCTCCCTCTCTACTCTCTCACCCCCTACACTCTCGAGCTGTCTCTCTTTCTCTGTCTCTCTCTGCCCCCGTGCCACTCTCTGTTCCATGTCACCCTTTCTCTCTGCCCCATGCCCCTCACTCTGTACTCCCTTGTCACTCTCTCTGCCCCATGCCTCTCTCTGTCTAAACCCCTTCACACTCTCTATGTCCCGTGCGACTCTTTGTCCCATGTCACCATTTCTCTCTGCCCCGTGCCACTACTTCACTAGGGGAATTCTGACAAGGGTAATTGGGCGCGTACTAAATGCGCGCCAACCTACCAGGTTGCGCTTTTTGGCGTGCTAATTTTAATCCAGGACGCATTTGTGGTGTGCACAATTGTCGGCATGTTTACGTTGGGGGAAACATTTAGCACCCGCGCTGAAGTCGTGCTACCGGTGGAGACTGGTGCAGAGAGACTAAAGTTTTTGGTAAAAACAAAGTCAATGTAGTGACTGCTCTTGTGGGAACTGGAGCCAGTCTACTGGAGATCTTTTGCATTGAATAGAACTTTTAGAGAAGAAATTTGTCTATTTGACAGTAACTCCTCCATGTTTGTGAAAAGTGGGAGCTGCCATTTTAAGTTGTATTTTTGACACCAGCACTCAACATGCTGAGCTGATTAGGTGAAAAGTTCCAAATCCAGCTCAAGGGTCAGTCAAACTACAGCAGAGTGCTAGACTGTGGCTGTTATATTCACCTTCTGTATTCTTCAGCAACTCACACCACATAGAGAGGTCTTAGAGTAATATAAGGAGGGTGGTAAAACTTTTACAGATAAGTTTGGACGCTTGTAGGTGAACTCTTTTTTTTCTACAAGAGCAACTTGTGTTTATGTGAAACTTCCCCCTTAATGATATCAAGAGGAAAATGAGAGGGAGAAAGAATAAAAGGAATTGCCTAAAGATGTTTATGAAGGGAACTGAGATGGAAATATAAAGAAGGGGAATTAACTGAAATAGATATTGGAGGAAAATAATTTAAAGGAGCAATTGTTCATATTAGCAGGCCTTTTTGTGAGCCTTAGTCATATTAAAAGGACATTGATGTCTCCCTATTTTTAAAAATTATTTGGAAGGTTTAAGTGAGTAAAAATAAAGCTTTTATGCACTTGTTAATAAACTTATGTTTATATATGCAAATAAATAGTACAGTAGATTATTTTAATATTAAAAACAGATCACCTTCCATGTCCATTTAAGGGTTTAGCAGGCTTACAACTTAATTACTAGTTTAACATATAAACTCACCTACTAGTACATTCTGAACATTTCAAACTCATTTAATAGTTTTGTTATGGAAACAGATCAACCTACAAATAAAATTATTGTTTTACTCGAAAGGATAAACTACAAGACAAACAATTAAGTGGGTTTAAATTGTCACACACATCTGATGAGCTATGTTCAGTACTTGTTTCAGACAGGTAATTACATACTGACTGTACAGCAGAAGACTCACCCATGTATTAAAATTTTCATGTCTAGCTCATTATGTACTTTGTATTTTTTGCCTCTTTTACTTTATTATGTTTTTAAAGTATCTTCTTTTTCTAGAAATATAAACAAGCTGTAGTTAGTTAATTAAATGATTTGTCCATAAGCTACTTGCTTTTATCAAAAACACAATCATCAACATTTTACACAGGTAGCAGTGAAACAAACAATACAGACAATATAAACTGCAGTAGAAATTGACTATGCGCATCAAATCAGATAAAAGGAATATTTTAATTAAAATACCGATGGTAAAGAGGATATGGCGATGATGTGCTTATAGTAGAGAAGCAGTCTGAGAGGTCATACAGAGATACAGGGCTCAGTTATGTTCCACCAGTAGAATATTTAGTTAAAATCATTCTCAAGATCTAATTGGCTAATATAATCCGCACATAATAACTCTAATTTATATATACGTCACTTTACATATGCTTGTAAAGGATTAGGTTATATGCTCCCTGCTTTATGTGCAAAACATCCTATACTGTTTTATATTCCACTTGCAAGAATAGGGTTAATCACATATAATAGTTGTCAAACTGCGATTTGTTGAGGGATTGAAGCACGCAGGACTTACGTGAAGCGAGACGAGCAGTTGAGGCACGCAGGACTTATTTAGGCTGCAAGCAGTTGAGGAACGCGGGACCAAAAAAAATCTGACCTCATAATCTCGGGGGCTAAAAAATACGATCTCGGGAAAATACGAAGTTAATGGTCAAACCGCACACACAGCACAAAGGGAGAGCCAGGAAGCGTGGGAGTGAGGTTGCAAGCAATTTTGATCCTTATTTGCCGTGTTTCGTCACTCAAAAATCGACTAAGCAAGAAAAAAATTGAGGACGAAAACTGAAAACAAGGCTGAGCAAAGCGAGGCACGCAAGACTTAGAAAATACACCACGGCAAACACAGTAACACTTACACGAACAACGCCAGGCACTCGGGACTTAGAAAATACACAACGGCAAAGACACTGCAAGCAGTTGAGGAACGCTGGACTTAGGCTTCAAGCAGTTGAGGAACGCGGGACTTAGGGAAAAATTCCAACCTCGGAATCTCAGGGGCAAACAAATTCCGACCTCGGAAAAATAAGAAGTTAAAGGTCGAACCGCGGAAATTGAAAAAGATGAAAAACATGAATACACAGCACGGGGGAGAGTCAGGCCTAGGAGTGAGGTTGCAAGCGATTTTGAGCCTTATTAGCTGTGTTTCGTCACTCGAAAATCAGCTAAGCAAGAAAAAAAATGGCAGATGAAAAACGTAAAAAAACTGAAACTGGATGAAAACGAAGCTGCGCAAAGCCAGGGACCCGGGACTTAGAAAATACATGATGGCAAAGACAGTAACACTTACACGAACAATGCCAGGCAGGCAGGACTTAGAAAATACACAACAGTAAAGCCACTAACACACCAACAACGCCAGGCACGCAGGACTTTGAAAATAAAACAAACGACAGTCAGTGCGCGCCACACAAGTATTCAGCAGACACACAGAGGAGAAACTCACAGGGAAGGGACAGGGGGAGATCATGGAAAGAGACACATGGCATTGCCAAGCACAATACTTGCAGGTTAATGAACCCTCCAATGAGCGGCCCAGACAGTAGGCGGGAGGAAAGGTTTGTGATGAGCGCTGAAGGCGCTCAGAGAAGGAAAAGCATCACATTGTGTGGCAAACATCATTGCCTGGCTTACAATTTTATTGCCGTAATTTTTGACAGGCAAGTCGCTAGTCTATAATAAAACTTAAATGTGGGGTGTATATAAGCTGCTCTCCCCTAATATATTAAATATTAGGTGACCCCTTTAACAACTTGGTGTTTTTGAAGTGAGGGCCCACTGTCTCCTTACCAACCCCCTTATCTACTCTACCTACCCACCCACACTAAATAAACAATACCTGCCCCACTGGGGTCCCAATGCATCCCCATAATCCCTATCCCTATGTTTGACCCTATGGACCCACATTACACCATAACTTACTACTATGGCTGACCCCATAGAGGTCCATGAAAGTCACAACAATCCTTATAATTAACCTCCAAGCCTAAACTATCTAGTCTAGAGTTACATAAATAAAATAAAAACACTACATAATATATATATATATATATATATATATATATATATATATATATATATATGTTACTGAAATAAAATAAAAAAACACAGAAAATACAAAAAGCATTACAATGAAAATAAAAAAAGGTCATAAATTAAAAAAAAAATACAAATTAAAAATATAAAACTAAACCAGTAAATAAAACTTATGAGTTCATTTATACAATACCATTCCTAATTCTAGTGCCATCAACTGACACCCCGTTACTCATAATTCATCTATAAATCCATCTTCATCAATCTTGCCCTTGAATACTCATATTTGGGGCATCTTTCTTTATTGAAGACTCCAGTCCTCATCTTCAGGCCATGGTAATGTCCATCCAAAAACCCTGTATAAAAAAATACAATAAACCAACAGAGCTCCTCAGAGGAGGAGATCCAATGCCAAATGACTCACCTCACCCCCCTCTGACTTTTACAGGGACTTACTAGGCTTCTGATTGGCGGAAACGTGTGACTGCAGTATATTAATAGAGTTTCCCATATGTGATTGGATCTTGAAACAGGCAGTCAGATATTATTATTATTATTATCGTTTATTTGTAACGCGCCAACATATTCTGTAGCGCTATACATAAGTTAAGTTACAGGCAATGACAAGTTAAAGATTCATACATTGCAAAGAGTGGATGGCCCTGTCTTTGAGCTTGGAATCCAGTGTCCATAGCGCTTTCCCTAAAGCACTGTGCAGGATTGAAACTCGCAGACTTACAATCTAAATTCTATTATTATACCATATTCTCATTGGTTGCTCTGTTAACCAATCATAATAGGAGAAAATAGAGTTCTCTGGTTGATTGAACATTATCAAATCAGAATGAGAGGATTTCAAGGCTTAATCATTTAGAATGGGGCAGTATTGTTGTTGTTTAGTCACGTCCGACTCTCCGTGACTCTATGGACCACAGCACGCCCCTCTGAGCTCCATCAAGTTCATGTTCATTGCTTCAGTGGCCTCTGTCGTCCCCTCCTTCTTGTGCCTTCAATATTTCCCAGAGAATCAGAGTCATTTCTAGGGAATCCTGCCATCTCATGATATGGCCAAAATATTTGAGCTTCTGTCACTGCCTCAACTTCTTCCCGTCTATTTGCCAGGAAGTGAGATTGCCGTTTGTCATGATCTCCGTCTTTTTAAAGTTGAGCAGCAGGCCAACTTTTGCACTCTCTTCTTTTACCTTTATTAATGGGGTAGTAGCCTTCTCTGATTTTCTTTAATCAAGTCCTGTAGATTTCAATTAAGAATGTAATAGTAACATTAAGTCTCTATAAAAGGTGGGGCAACAGCAAAATACTTCATTCGGCATCTCTAAGATTAACTGCATTAGGTTAATGTATTTTCCTTTTTATACAGCAGTGATTTTATTTTTTGGAAAGTCATTTTCATGGCCCATAGTTTGAGGATCAATGGCTTCAAGACAGAAGATGATGAGAAGATGAGGATATGATAGCATCAAGCAAGATGGATCTTTTTTTAAATGCCTGTATATTCAAAGCTAAAGGACCAGGGTATCGGTTGACAACACTAGATCCGGGAGGGGTTAATCAGTTTTAAAATGTAATTACTTTTTTTTCTTTTTTTTTTTATCATAGAAGACTATTTAATTTGTTTAATTAATAACATAAAAAAACAGTATTTGAAGTATGTTTGTATCAATAAAAGTTTTACTGAAATACCATGATTTCTGAAGAAAAATGTTAATGATCTAGGTCATAAGAAATAATTTTATGAAATATTAATAGGGGGCAGCAAGCTTAGAGAGGACTTAAAAAATCTCTCACCTCTGGAGTTTTATGTATGTATGTATATATATATATATATATAAAAATAGATAAATAGATATTATATAAAGACACCATATTACGCAGCTTATTTGAATATTTTACACATTGAACACTTTACACATAAGAAAATAATTAAATCATTGTATTTCATTGTATTATACTATGTAATCATAAGTTCTCTAATATTATATATGTAGTTTTATTATATTGTATTGACCATTCCACTTGGAGTTCCTCACTGAAAATATACATTAAACAAAACCAAATGATATAAAGAGCATGGAAAAAACATTTTAACAATATACTGTAGTATGATCTGAACATACTTGGTGAGGGGCTAATTTCTTCAGTGGTGTAAAACCAAGTTTATAGGGGAGTATGGTCACACTATACTGTCTCTATTCGAACTTGTTTGGGTAAGGACAGCAAAACCACATTTGGGCCCTATACTATTGCCCAATTCGTAAATTTACACACACTTAAAACTGCTCTTAATATTGCCATAGATTCTATTAGCTACTTGTAATCCGATTACGAGTTCCCCGCCCACAATCCCTACAGGTCAGCCAAAGCTGCAAAACCATCATCGGAACTCCATTGGTTTTAGCACAGCTCAAATATTACGGGATCTAAATAGTTAGTTTATAAGTTAAACAAAATCGATACTACATTAGACCCATAGCTTTAGCTCGCAAATTAAGTCTTACCCGCAACTGAAAAAAGTAACAGGTTTCTGTCAAAAACATTACGAGTACTAAATAGGACTAGCAAGGGCTTTTTCAAACACTTATTATAGCTGTAGCAGCAATTAAACACCAAATATGGTAACTTATAAGCATGGGAAGGCATGGAAGGACATCAGAATTAATTACACAACAGTCTTAAACCCACAAATATGCAATTCAAATATTTATTTTTTAAATGTTATTTCTGAGTAATAACGATCCGGGGTGTGACGAGACCAATCTCGCCACTGTACATTGGAGGAGCCTGGTTGCCCACCTGGTGCCTTTTGACTATGGACCGGCATTTAAATACTTTAATTTCCTATGCAGAAAGACTTTGGTTCCATGGCCATTGAACTGTATGTATGTGGTCTGAGCGCCATTCAGTAATAATGTGTGCTCAGACCTAAGCTATCTGCAGATATGTGTTCTGGGTTATAATATGTTGTGGTTATATCTGTAAAAATATTGTATTGTGTGGTATGCAGTCAAATATCTTTGGTCTCATACACTTGGTCAGGAGTTGCCCATCTGCCTCTTAATACTATCTGCTAAAACACACAAGAGATAGCAGAACAAAAGGGCTTTAGCAGACAAGATGGCACCATGAACAATGGGGGTAAGGACTCTTGAATAATGAGATGGCCTGGGGTTTCCCCATACTCCCAGCAGGGGAGTAAGTGAGCCTAGGGATGTTACTCTCTCCACCGCCAGAGGTAGAATGAGCAGTTAGCCACGCCTAGTGGGTGGCTCCTGGGGGAGGGGACTCCTGGCTCCCACGCCTTAACCCTGTCTGATTGGCCAGAGGTAATTAGGGGTTGACCAAAGGTAGTCACTGCCCCTACTGTGTATGTGAAGTGTTTAAAAATGTGTGTTTTTTCAATAAAGGGAGTTCACTGCTTGACCCTCAAACACAGAGCTTATGTCTCGTTCTTGGGGGGATTCATGGTATGCTGTTACAGACTGACTGCCAGGAGTGTAAGCATTTTGGGGTGCTTTTCCTGTTCAGCTGCTAGCAGCTATTCGTGAGGTTCCAGTTCCAGGCTTGGAGCATTTTCCACTTGGATCCAGTTTGGGGGAATGGGTGTCCTGCAGTAGCTGTCCCTATATCACTGGACGGGTAGATCAACTAAAACGGCCATGGCAACCCCTTATATGTGTGGGGGTACCGTTACACGGGGCTCAAGGGGTTAATACATAAACCCACATGGACTAAAACAGATGATTGAATGCATTTTATAGATTGCTTGATTGCGAGCCAGATCAGCAAATATTACATACTGGCACTAGTTATTTCATAGCCTCCAATTACAGATTACGTCTAACTTCCATGTTTTACTGACGCCATGATGATGTAAATTACGGGCTTATTTAAATATTGTCAGATCATATGATCACGCCCCCTGAAATCAGACTTAAAAAAGAAGGGTTTACGAGTTTAGGCTTTGGAGGTAAATTGTGGGCTGGAGTCAATAGAATACATCTAAACATTTATTTTAAAAAAACACCCGCAGCCAAATTTATGAGTTTGAGGCATTTACAGGCTTCTAATAGAATAGGGCCATTTGTTACTAACAACTAGTTTAAATAGTATATCTTAATTAGATACCTAATCCAATACCTAAACGTAGTTGACTCATTTTTTTTTAAGCTGAGCTAGTTTGAGGCTTAAACCTACTGTTTGTGTAAACTGAACTGATACATCTTCAAAATAGAATAAATGTCTCTCCTGTCAGCAACTATAGTAAACTGCTCATATTCCCATAATCGGTCCAATAATCCAATTTGAAATATTGTAATATTCAGTGTACATTTTCTCACAAGATATCAGTTTATATAATTAATAATATATCATATAATTAATTAATATGTTTAAATGCAGTCTGTAGCTGGGTACAGTGGCCCTTTAAACAATCACTGCAGTTCAAGAAAAAAGACTGTTTGTTTTTGAAGTATGTACCAATCAGCAACACAGTCATGGGCATAAAACACTTTTTTGGGGGAAAAATCAGAATTTTTGAAGACTAATGTTTCTAAGAATAGGAATTCATTTTGTAATTGTTACATTACTTCCTCAGAGCTGAATCAGGGAACAGAAAGTCTTTGCTAAGATAATTGGATAAGATGGAAATTGACATGACACCCTTCCGAGTCACTGGCAGAGAATCAGGCTCCTTGCTTCGGGAAATGAAACCATATCTCTCTAGAAATGTAAACACTCTTCTGACACACAACTTCCACCTGGTATCATGGATTCTCCCAGAGCTCAGGCATCAACATTTTTTACTAATTAAAAACTAGCTGTATTACTTTCATCCTGCATAATTATGCTCTTAGTTAAGACTCAAAAGGTTCTCACAAATATTTTTTGTTTTGTTGTTCTGTGGTCCTTTAAAAGTGGAGAAATGATGTTCGAATTCAAAAACATTTGGTTTAAAATGTAAGAAGTAATGCTGAGGTCTCCCCACCCCTCATCAGTCTTGTACAGTTTCCTTTTGTTAGTAATTTTTGGCAAATTCTTCTCTTACCTGTGGAGAATTGAATTGTGCATCAAAAGCTGAACTTAGCCCAACTCTATTGACAACATCAGCTGCAATGTGTGTGGTCATTTCTAATGTCATCTGAAAACAAAAACAAAAGACAAATAACATTAATATTACTTTAGCCTGGTGTTTACAGTATTTGTTATAAGCTAATACTGATCGATTTTTCCATTGCTTACTAATGACATTAACCATAGCCAGACTGTACATACTATGCTTATAACCTATATTAATGTATGAAGCTTGAAAACATCAACTGGAAACAAAACTTAATTAAGTATTTTATGATAACAAAAATATATATTCAAGTCTCATATTTTCCATTATGCATTTAAAAATATATGTTTTAAATACTGCAAAAAGTGCTGCAAAAGATGATTTTAATCTATATGCAGTGAGTCTTGAAATGTCAGGTCTTACCTTTGTCAAAAAGAAAGAAAGATGAAGTATTTTAGATAGAGGTGTCAAATAATTACATAAAGCAAACAAAATGATGGTTTGAGGCACTGTATTACCTGTTTGTATATTATGGTTAATCAGGGGCACACTTAGATTTTATGCTGCCCTTCTCCCCCCCCCCCCCCCCCCCCCCCCCCCCCCCCCAGGCCCACTTGCAACACATCCTTTCCCCTTGCTCATTTGATTTAACATACATTTAATATATCATATTTCAAATATTACAAGCATTTTCCTTGGATGAAAATGCAATATTTTGCTTTTGGGATTCTTATATTAAAGAAAAGCTGCAGGAGGAATCTACTACATACATGTATTATAGTAACAATTCAGTTTTGTCTGATCTGACCTAATATCTTTATTGAAAACGCACAACCTTGCTTTGCTGCACTGCAGGGAAAAGGACTATGTTGTTTTGAGTGTGAAATGTTGTTTACCAAGAATAGTAACATAACCAAACTTGTAAACTGGAAAATCACTAATATTGTAGGACGCGTAGGCTGCACAGGCTCCCTGGGTCAGCCCGTATCGACTTGTGACCCAGCGGAGCCTGCGAGGCACGTCAGCCAATCAGCTGCGTCGGGGGGCGTGTCGGGAAGCCCGTTTTCGCGCCGTTCAGTGCAGCGCGGTCTCCCGACTGAAATCCCACCCACCCACTCTGTAATTTATTGTAAAAAAATGTAAAATGGAGTATTCTTTAAAAAAAAAAAAAGAGAAAACATTTTGGTCTAAAGAATTTTGGAGAAGTGGCTATTGTATGTTGTTATTGTTAATTTATGACTTGGCGGGAGGTGAGTTGCCCGGCCCACTGGCCTAAGTGGGCGGTGGCCCCACCTCACAGGGCGTGCTTAAGGATAAGCATTGGGGCTTTGGGCAGGGCTCAAAGCGTGAGGTCACTGTTCGTGGCCGGGCTCCTCCCCTGGGAAGAAAGGACTAAAATAGTTCATCTAAATAAGTTATAGTTTGTTGTTTACAATTGTTATAATAAAGCTGTGGCCCGTTGTTTCTCCCAACTTCAGTTGTTGTGTCCGTTATTTATTACCTAGCCTAAATAGATCATGCATGGGTCAAGTAGGTGTACTGCGAGTTTGTGTGTAACGTTCGAAAAGTGCAGCGCAGAGCATTGCGAGGCCCGTAATGGGTACCGAAGGGGGAGAGGGAGGGAGATGAGGGAGGGAGAGAGGAATGAAGGAGAGAGAAGGAGAGGGAGGGAGAGAGAAGGAAGGAGGGGAGGGAGAGAAAGTGTGAGAAGGAGAGAGAGAGAGAGAGAAGAAAGGGAGAGAGAGTGTGAGAGAGAAGAAGGGAGGGAGAGATAGAAGGAGGGAGGGAGAGATAGAAGGCGAGAGAGGACGCAGAGGGAGAGTGAGCACAGAGAGAGAGAATAACTTAAAAACAATATCTTGATTTTGAGGTGATAGAATCTAGCACTAGGAAGGGGAGTGGCAAACCAGCTGGCAGGCATGTTGGGAAATGTTTTATATACATTTTTAACAAGTGCAACAATAATAAATAGTGAAATACACATAACTGCACCTGGTTATGATAAGGGGAATTTAGAACAACTGTGATAAATTACTACTTTATTGAAAGAATGGCACATACAATTCTTTCTCCATAGGAGTGGTATTGGTTAGTATTGTAAAGGGACTTTATAGTTAGTCAGTTAGTTATATGGTAATTATGAACACATAATTTAATCAAGGACTACATAGATGGGGCACATGAGTCCTCTCTACAGTTGCATTCAAATTTTTTGTAAATACAGCTGTACAAGCTGGTGTAACGTAGAATATAAGACAGCAATCATGACTTCTACTGGAACAAAATGTCCTATGTATAGACCAACATTGCAATCTTTTCAGAACCAATTCCAGAGGAATTGGACCATTAGACCTTTTGCACATGATCTCCACCTCTTTTAGTTATTACAAGGAAACCACTACGAATTATTCAAGTTAATACCTATATCAGCAAGTTTCACCCTCTGCTCCTCTGTACCCACTTCTCTTACAAGAAGGGGATAATTGAGCTGGTTACGTCTCTGCCCCCATAATGGAACCCAAACCTGAAGTTAACTTCAGTTTGGGTTTCTCTCCCATACGTAAACCATTTCCTGGTACTGCTTGTTTCCCTATAAAGGTTCCCATTCTTGGGTGCTGTGCCCATCTACATCTAATATTGATCACTACTAGTCTCCTATATAACCTAGTGCTTCTAACCCTAAGTATTTTGCCTGCTTCCTACATACCAATTACATTTTTTATGACTATACATTGGCCAGTTGGACATGGGCCTATGTTCATGAGCTGGTTTACAGGCTCTACCTCAGTCTTATGGGTCTGTCTTGTACAACCACCACTGTTAGAAATTTCCCCAATTACCACTACTTCTTGTCTAGTCCTTTTAAATGTCTCTCTTTTCTCTATTTCTTCTCTATTTTCTCTTTGATTTTCCTTCTCAATCTCTTCCTCATGATTTCTATGGGCTCCCTTCACTTACTTTATGGGTTCAGTTCATAAACCATCACTTCAAAACACCAAAAAAACAAAAACATTTTGATGAAAATGGATTGTTTATAAAATATGGAGTCTCTCACTTTCTATCATTCTTGGATTGCTGATATTGTGCTGATGTCAAACATAATGCATTTCTATGAATTATTTATAAAAACCCAAAAAGCAAATATACTAATGCATTACTATACTAATGCACTCATCTCTATTGAATTAATCTATTTGATACATCTGTGTGTGACGTATTAGGCTTCCCTAGAAATAAATAAAATCTGGTAAACATAACTTCTTAGAAAGTTACATAATTAATTAATGATATGTTTTCTTCATAGTAGATTTTTTTTTTAAACATTTTTACTTATTCAGTTGTTTTTATAAATGTAACTAACTAGGAAATACATAAAAACACTTAAAGTGGTCTTATAAAGGTAATTATGACATTCTGCTCTATAACAAAGAAATCCAAATAGAAATTTCATTTTGGAGCCAATTACTAAAACAAAATTGGCTTTTATGATATATTCCCATTGAGCTAGCGTATTTGGCAAAACTAATGGCCAGATTCAAGAACGTCTCTTCCAAAATACTGTACAATTATTTATTCTGCAGAAAAGGACAGCTCCTGACTTTCAGAATAAATACTATTTCCTTCAATCTGAGCTTTAATACATTCAAAACATGTCGCTTGGTAATCAAAACACTTTTTTAGAGACCTATTTGGAAGCCAATTAGAACCACAAAGGACAAAATGTACAATTAGTTCCAAAACGTCAGATTTGAAATAGAAATAAGTAAAGTGTGTCAAGTCTAAAGGGAAAATAACACTGTGAGCTAATCACTTCCAGATTCAGATACACTGTATGGAATGTGTAATATGTGAATGCTGCTAAAATAGACTGAAAAGTAATGCATACTACTGTGCATTATCATGTAGAGCAGTGCAAATCAAGTGAAAAAGCTGTAAAATATTTTTTATTTGGGGCCCTTTTTACTTTTATAAGTTTTTAAATGCAGTTGTGTTGTCTTTTCAAAACTTTAAACAATTGGCAGTATTTTGAACTAATGGGGATGTGCTCTCAAGTCCTGAAGAGACAATAAATTACAAATTCCGCTAAATAATTCAGTGCAGTAATAAATATCACATGTTTTTATTTTGGTTACAGTGTCTAAAGAAATCTAATGATTTTCTATTTTCGTCTACTCTTCCTTCCCTTAGGTAGGCATGAGCCATATGCCATCCCACATACCCTTCCCAAAAATCACATTCCCCATACCCACTCTTACATTACATACCCCTACCTACCACAACCACATATCTCTACCCATTTTCACCACATATAAACATCCCCACCTTCACACGCCCTATACACCCTATCATATACCTCATTCCTCCCACATTGCATCAGAAAACAGTTAAGAATACACATAGTACACACATTTTTTATTTACCTCACAAAACATATAAACAATTTATATTACATTATTCATCTGAGTTGGCTAGTGAGAGGGAGAGTCTGTGCAAGTGTTTGTGAGAGTGTCTGGTATGAGTCCGTTGAGAATAGAGTGGAAGAAAGGGGGTGTCCCTGGAAAAAGAGGGACGGGAGTGAAGAGAGCAAGATGAGTGGAGAGAGATAGAGGGCAAGTGGAGGAGAACAGGAGTAGAGAGAGAGAAATGATTAGTGGGGAGTAGTAGGGAGAGGAGTAGGAGTAGTGAGGCTTATGTGTGGAATGGAGAGACAGGTAACTCCTGTCAGCTACGCACACAAGCACAATGGGCAATGGTTAGAAATAGATTCAAAACCTAGTCATCAGAGGATCAAGAGAATGATACTAAGGCCAAGAGGAATAGGGCTCCCAATTTTACTTTTACTTACTGTAAAGGTCAGATGTAACATTATATTTGAAGGTGGTTGGTTACAAGATGGATAGAGAATTAAAATATGTAGAGAACTGGCCTAGTAGATGAGTTCCTTTAGCATGTATAAGAGGGACGTGGCCCCTCTTATGGCACAAGAAGAGCTAACAGCAATTGGTGGTCCACAACAGTGGTCAAATACAAGCAGTGGAAAGAGCTGCACAAGAGCACTCTGTCCATAACAGCAGTGATTTGCATTCCAGAGACTGGACACTGACAGGCACACAGATGCCCAAAAGAAGGGATGATCCAAAGAAGAGATATATGCCTGTGCTATGAATGAAAGCTTTGCATACACTGGTACGCAGTTTGCAGGAATGGAAGACCTCTTCACTTTACAATGCAACAGCCATAACAGCATCAGTAAACTGGAAGAGAGAATCGCCATGATAAGATCAACTACAGCTCCTCAACTTTCATATCCCAGAGCATGTGGGTTCCACAAGGCCTCCACCTCTTTAGTTAGAGGGAGTGGAAAGAGAGGAAGAGGAGATTAAAGGGTTTTGACCAAAACAAACTCTTGTTCATGTTCTTGTACTTGATTTTTGGCAAACTTTTTATCCAACATAAAATCATACTAAATTTAGAGATTTGCAATGACACTTGCTGTACGTATGAAATAATGACTGCCTTCTCTTTGTTGTAGACATTCTGGTGTACTGACCAGATGTATAACATATGTATTTGCTATGCATTTGTCACATCTTTTTGTGGATTTTTAGGATGCAATACATACTATATATAAGTTATAAAATAAACAAATAAAACCTCATTATATTGGTCCGTTAATGTGCTTAGTTCTATGCTAGAATAGGATGCTCTGAAAATCTCTGATATTGTCCTATTGTGGAAAGCCAATACATATGGTTTTCTTTTGGCAACCAGCCCCCATAAAATTGGTCAAAAGTAATCCTGACCACGGAATATGGCCAACATTAAATCAAAGCTATCCTCATTGAGGACAGTGCATAGTGTTCTTTACTTTATGTTATAGTGCCAGAACTATCTATTGTATCAGGTTTCAAAATCTAAACAAGACTCAAGTATCAGAGAAATGTATCCACCAAAGACAGACATAGGGCCCTATTAAATTATCAAAATTGCAATTACCGAAGCCTGTAATGTAGCCCGCAAAAGTTACTGATATTTAATTGGCCTCCTCTAGCTCCTCTATTTGCGAGCTACAGGCTGAAAATTCCTGCAGTTGTCAAATCCTAACTCCGACCCATCTAAGCCTTTCATCTTTCAAGCCCGCAAATGTTACATCATGTAATCCTGATTTAATAGAAACAATCAAGCCCATAAATGGCAAAAAATTCTACCAGTACTAGAGGACTCGCAAGGTGGCTAAACACCTGTTCGTAACACTACAAAAGCAAATAAAAACACAATACTGGACATTCAAATACGGGGAAAGCAATGAAAGACATTAGAATTAATTGCACAAAAGTCTCAAGCTCGCAAATCTTTTTACTTTTAATTTCCGTGTTATATCAATTTCGGGAATTAAGGAGTTAATACATATCAGGCCACCAACATGAGCTATAAGAGTTTGGCCATTCATTTTTATTGATTTTTACATTGCTGGATTGCGAGCCCGATTGCATATTGGAAGTCTAAACATTAATTAATGTTTAAATACCATGTTTTACTGATGTCATGATGTCTAATTTACTATTGGATGTCTCTAATTCATAACTTACGGGCTTTCTTAATTGATCATAATCATGCCCTGAAATGCTAAGTACGGTTACATGGTCTATGGGTTTGGGTTTCTGCCATGTAATTGAGGGCTTGTTCAATTAAATCGCTCTGTAACTGTTGCAAATTTCTAAGCCACGGGCTTGGAATTTAATAAGGCCCATAGTTTCTACCATAGAAATAAAATATTTGAAATTGTACATTGTGACTACTAAAAGAACTTTTAGTGTACAGCACGTGTGCTTGACTGTATGTGTTTTAAACGCCAACATTAAAAAAGTACTCTTATTGAAGATAAAAACACTGGTCCAGAAATCTCTGCATGAAACATAAAAGAAAACTGTAAAGAAATGAGCCTTTGAATTGCGATAAAAGTACAGTGATTGACAATACTGATTAGTGGGAATTAGAAGTGAGGAGAGATGGAAAGGGTTCAGTTAAAACTGTCTACAAAATTAATATCTGGGGAGGGGATTTTAATATGTAACAATGTATCAATCACAGAGATGGTATCCAAGAAATTTAGTATTCTTAGATGTAAATGATTATTTCAGAATAGAAAAAGTACAACACAAGAAAGTACAACAAAAATGTCATAGGATAAAAAGTTAAAAGGAAAAGAAAATATTTTAAATATGAATTGATGGGGAGTATTTCAGCAGCTTTAATGGTCTTGTAATGAGTTTATATTGCAGAGATTATTAAAGGCAGAGTAATTTCAAAATGTTTAGTGCTTGAAAGCAGGCCTCACATTTTTTGTTTTTCTTTAAAAGAACATTAAAAAACAACTTTTGCTTGTATGATCTATAGAACAGCGCGATATTTTAAATTGATCAAAGTATATAATGTATTATTGCATTGGATCAACTCCTCTATTTAATTTTTGTTCGTTGCAATTATTGTACCACATTTATTGCCCTGTACCCTTGTAAACAGCTCTGGGCATTGCTGGTGGACATTGACAGAGATAATTAGGTTCATTGAAAGTTTTTTTGTTGCGTCTGAACAATTTATTTGATAATGTATCACTGTGTGTTCTCTTTTTTCAAACAATGCTCTCAAAAAACAATAAATGTGCCCTTGTCAACTAGTTAGCATTGATATAGCTGCATGATTCATATCTGTATGCAGGGCCATATTTACATACTAGCGACTTGCCCGTCAAATAATGACGGCAATGAAATTGTAAGGTAGCTAATGCTGTTTGGTGTATAATAATGAAATATATAATACGTTAATAAATTAATCGACTTTACGTATTTTGAAGCATTGTGTTGAAGAGCTGGCAATCTGTGTTGATGTTGCTGCAGCATCAGTGGTGTGGAGCTGCTGTGTGCAGTGTAATAGTGTGCGTGAGCGAGCCGAAACCGTTAGCGTAGTTGGGTACTTCCGCATTAGCGTAAAATGGCGGGTAATGTGTGGTATGCGTCTTAGCGGAATATCCGTAGGTCGCCGTCTGGAAGTTTTACTAACAGGTGCCTGGTGCTGCGGCTCCGCCCTCTCATTCATTTGTGTGGCTGCCAGGGAGACATGTGTGAGGTGCAGGCCGTGTGCTGGTGGGCCCCCCGGGAAGAGGATTAGGGGGGAGCATACAGCCAGGAGGACCCGGGATATGTGATAGAGCAGCGCCCGAGCATCATGGCAGAGGAGCTCTTCTGTAAAGTTGTGTCTATGCAAATCGAGTTTCGGGAAACTGAGGCCCCGCGAGGGCCGAGGCTCCTTCAGCGCTCCATCCCAGCAACTGACTGCGGGCAAGGGCAGCGAGGGCTGCGGGCAGCGAGGGCTGCGGGCAGCGAGGGCTACGCGAGGCCGCAAGCGTGAGCAACGGCCCGTACGCTCACAACTATATATGTGTTATATGTATACACTCTGCACATTACACACACACAATACATCATTATATATATATATATATATATATATATATATATATGTATACACTCTGCACATTACACACACACCTCACACACACACAATACATCATTTTATATATATATATATAATATATATATATATGTATACACACTGCACATTACACACACAATACATCATTATACATTATATATATATATATATATATATATATATGTATACACTCTGCACATTACACACACACAATACATCATTATATATATATATGTATACACACTGCACATTACACACACAATACATCATTATATATATATATATATATATATATGTATACACACTGCACATTACATACACACCTCACACACACACAATACATATAATATATTATATACTTATAATCTGTATAATATAAGTGTGTATAAAATCTATAATATATTTATAATATATACAGTATATATATATATATATATATATATATATATATATATAAATATATGTATATATATATATATATATATATATAATATATAATGTCCCAGTGCACATTTTGTTGTATATATGTATTTTTTTTTATTAGTTTATGGCCTCCAGCCCATGATGCCATGTCCCCCCCCCAGGCTAAGCCTTCATGTCCCCCAAGGCCAGGCTTCCATGGGCCCGATCAGTCAGACCCATCAGACTACTTACATTCATCGAAGCTGTTCAATTATCCACCACTATGCATCTCCTGCCTGTGCGTTTTTCTGCAGAGGCAGGGACTTCCTGAATTACTTTGCATGCATGTGACGTAATTCTGAAACTCCATGCCTCTGCAGAAAATGTGCAGGCAGGGGAGACATGGCGGAGGTGAATTGAAATGCTCCAATGAATGTAAGTAGTCTGATGGGTTTAATGGGGCATGGAGTTCTGCTCCCTCTCTTCGCAAAGGCCGCAAATGCTGGCAAGGAGCGCGCTCCTTGCCAGCAACTGCGACCCTCGCTTCAATTAGGTTGCCCCAATATATATATATATACTGTATATATATATATACGTATCATATATGAACTATTCTGTCTCTCTCCCTCTGAGCGCCCTCTCCCTCTGTGCACTCTCTCCCTCTCCCTATGCGCCCTTTCTCTCTCTTTCTGTCTCTCCTGCCCTCCTTCTCTCCCCCATGTCTCTTCCCTGTCTCTCCCCTATCTTTCTCCCCCCTTCCCCTGTCTCTCCCCCTTATGTTTCTCTCCCCCATGCCCCTCCCCCTCTTTCTCTCCCACTGCCAACCCCCCCCCCCCATGTCTCTCTCCCACTGCTCCCCGCCCCCGAGGTGTGAAATCCATGACACTTCTAATATAGTTTGTACTGTGCGCATGCGCAAACAGCGTTACACACTACGGAAACTATATTAGTGATACGATGCTATGCTATGCTATCATTAGTGTCATGAGTTCAATTGCGTTAGAGGGCATGAATCAAACTGGCAAGTGAATAGAACAGGTGCTCACATTAGCTTACAAATAGAAGTGCTACTCAAATGTCTAGCACACTTTGTACAGCATAAACAACTACAATGCTGTGATCAGGAAGGATTGGAAATTGTTGAGAGCTGTACTCAGGTGACATGACCACCAGTTGGACAACACTGTCATTTATTACAGCTACTCATGCCCACCATACAATACAGTGAACAATGTATTTATAACCACTGAATATAGCTATTTTCTGGAGCAAAACAATGAAAAATATTCAAGATTACAGGAGTAGGAGGATGGGTTTCACATATTTTGCCTCTACTAGTGCAACTCTCTCCTTACTAGCCGCCCCATCACCAGTCTGTCCCCACACTAATCCATATTGAATGCAACTGCTAGACTCATCTTCCACACTCACTGCTCAGTATCTGCAGCATCTCTCTGTCAGCCACTCCAGTTAGCTTCCTATAGCCTTCAGAATAAAATTTAAAATCATGATCCTAACATTTAAAGCTCTCAACAATAATGCACCCTCATATACCGTATTGGCCCATAATATAAGCCGCACCTGTGAAATGCAAGGAGAAAAAAAAAAGAAAGATAATATCCGAATATATTATGGTAACTTATTTTGTGGGTTACAGGCCGAAAAGCGCAGCTCGTAAAACGTTACAATCGCTAAAATCGCAATTCAATTGCTACAATTCCGCAGGCACTCACACCCGTAAAATGTAAAAGAAAAGAGACTGTTAATTTCAGATAGGACCCGCAAGTGGGTTAAATGTAGCACCGTAAAGGCAAGTTAAAAATCAATACTGCACTGTAAAATACGGGGAAAGCGATAAATACCATTAGAATTAATTGCGCAACAAGGTCTCAAGACCACAAATAGGCAATATTTTTTTACGGTCGCGAATATAAGCCGCACCCGTAATTTCCAAGCTGGGAAATCAGGAAAAAAGTGCGGCTTATATTCGGGCCAATACAATGCCTCTGTTCTCATCCCAAAATAATCTCTCAACCACCCTCTTCGCTCTGCTTACCACCTTCTTCTTTCCTCCTCTCTTATCAGCTCTTCTCACTCCCACGTTCAGGACTTTTCTTGTGCTGCCCCTACTCTATAGAACTCCTTGCCTCACTCCACTATACTATCCCCCTGCCTCCTTTAAAACTTACTAAAAAAGCATCTGTTTAAAAAAGCTTACCATGCCAGTCTTAATTTGCACAAAAAAATCTATCTCCCATGTACCTCACCATTACCCTTTATACTGTAAGTTCGCGAGTTTTGAACCTTGTGTCTGTGCTTTAGGTAAAACACCATGTACGGCTGATTTCAAGCTCAATGACAGGGCCCTCCATTCTTTTGCAATGTTTTAAAATTGTTTTTGATTTGTACTTAACCCTTGTATAGCACTTCAGAATATGTTGGAGAGTTACAAATAAAGAATAATAATGGGGGTGCACTTTGGAATAGTTCTCTGTTTCCTAGCAATTTCTAGTTATAATGCAGTTATATTTAATAGGTTATCTGATATTTTTTATTTAGAATACTGAGTAGAATTCCATGGTAGTTCCATGGAAAATTATTAGGAAGCAATATTAGCGCACATTTCTCTATTGTCGTTAAAACAGCACATATCACTCAGAAAAAAAAGAGTTCTTTTATGATTTAAACTGTAAAAACTTTTGCACAGTCACAATTTCCACGAAAACTCACCCTTACAAGATGTTTGGCTTTGTTAACAAAGCAACGAAAATGTTATTCTTTCAAGTCATAAAAATTAATTATATCCAATAAATTTAGTGTCATATTAAAAATAGTTTAACAAAATAATTTATTACATGCAAAGTAAAAGAACCTGACTTTGGTGACAGCGCAAGTCTGAAGTGACCTTGTAATTCCTTAGCAACCCCTGTGTTACAGGCCGGTGTATTAACAACTGAGGATATGTTAGGAATATTACATAGATGTGTATACAAAAAATGTGTGTGGTTAATTTATGATGAAACAAAGGTCTATTTTTAGATAGATAAAGAACAATGTCTTCTTTAAGAGTTTTGAACTTACAGATTTCAAACTGTTGAATATGACAAATTGTTTTATAATCCAGGAACATTGAAATATTTTTAACTCGGTAGTAAATTAAGCTTTGAGAGATCTGAATTTCAGAGTTGTCAAGAAAAGAAACTTTAATGAATCATCAAAGCTCTGTGTTTCTGGTGACATTTCACAGTATTTCTTAGGAATATTACAAATCTGAATTATCAGAATTAATACAAGGGTTGATTAACAGTGGCTAAAATGATGTAGGCTGAAATATAATGTTAATGTTGTCTTGAATGGAATGGAAACTTCTAATTGCATCCTTCCATTTTATGCTACAAAGGATATTGTAAGGAAATGAGTCTAAATCACACTGATGGCACTATTGCATTAAGGAAATAATAAATAAAGATGTTTCCTACTGGAATCAATATCACTTTTCTTGAGGTCATGCAGGATAAAGAGTGTTGGAAATTTGTTAAGACAATAATAATTTAGATATCAGTGAGGAGGGCTATAATTTGCGATTCTGTATTATTTTTTGGGCCCGTCTCACAAGATTACGGGATCATTGTACAAAAGGCAAACTCTTCTAACTGCTCGACAAAGAGGGCAGGACCCTGGGGTGAGGGGGACCAGGTTCACTGCAACCCTTCTTTCTTATTGTTACAGGAGCACCCCTGGGTTGTCAGGGTACTGGTAATCTCAGCACTTCTGGCTTCTACAGGCCAGGAACAGGCAACGGACCACAGGAACACATGACCAGAAACATATGTAGATCCCATCAGAGTGGGATCTAGCAGTAACGCAGCAGGCAAAAAGCAGGCTTGTCAAATGGGCTGTAAACCATTTGTAAATTGTAATAACTGACTCTTTACATGATATTTACAGATTACTACATTATCACTACATTCCTAATGCCAGTTAACTCCTCATTAACTGGCCATAACTGAATATATAGCTTACAGAGTCTAAACTCATGGAAACATCTTAACAACACACTTATACTATACTTGAAATTCACAAAATTATTACATGAGCTAGAACCTCATAAAAATAAATACTACAAACCATGGAAAATGACATGCTTCTAAAATGTAATCCAAATATATACAATAAAATTTACACTTTTCAAAGTACACATTGCAGTTTATATCTTTACAGGCCTCTTATTACTTGCAAGTATTCACACTTTACATCTAGGTATTATATTAGTATTACCTGATGTAATATCCTGTATTAATATGTATAATTACTATCCTGATAGTGTGTAGTATTGCTATCTTGGTGCAGTGTTCACCTGGAGTATTATTACATATTATACCTTGACAACAAGAGTCTGGTCGTCACAGGACGAGTCCAATATTTACTCCACTACTCTGCCAATTCTCCTTTACAATTAGAATTCTAAGTTACCAGTTCTCAGTGGATTAAGGAGGAGAAACCCTTAGACATATTAGATATCCTTTGATATTTGTGGTGTGTATGCAAAAAAAAAGCATTAAAGAGTCCACCAAAATATCTATCCAGTGACTGCTTAGTGCTCATGAAAATGATGATACTGTCTGTCAGCTTTATGTTAGACCAAATAGTTTCTGTCGGGTCTGGCTGCTTTATTGCCCTAGTCTGAGAACAAAGGATACATGAGGAAAAAGACAGTGAGACACAAAGTGAAGGATAAAGTAGGAGATGGACTGGGTAGAGGAAGAAGGGTAAAGGAGAGCTGGAAAGAGATGATAGATGGCGATAGAAGGCTAGAAGAGAAGAGAGAGGGAAACAGATTGGTTGATTAACTAAGAGTTTCCTTTAACAACCTTGCTCTACATAGCAGTCCCCATTCACAATATTGACTACAATTATGTTATTCTAATGAGCTATGCATGGCTCTCTTTAAGTTTCCTAATTTTAGTGAATGCAACTGTACATGTGATGAAAAGTATATTTTATTATAACTTGCAGTGAATATACAGTTATAAAATTTAGTTCTAATTACGGGAAAATTAACATTGTCATCCCTTAGATGGTGATTATGGATGGCTGTTTACCTGTGAGTATAGAGAAGAAAAATCTTAGTGAATACTGTGATGTTAATTATTGTTTTATTCACAAGCCTAACATGCTCCATGGCAAAGGCTCAGAATAAGAAAGTCATGTTAATAGGAAACATAGATTAGTGAGTATTGTGAAAGTCCAAAGGGGCTTCAATGGCTGTTCTTGTTGTATCCCAGGCCTTTATAGACATTTGCAGACACTGAGAACAATGGATTTTGGACAGTAAGAGCATCAGCTAAACAACCAAAATCACATATACAGTAAACAAATAAACAGGCAGCTGCTGACTATTCACTTGCCATTTCAGCAGCAGCTCCCTTCAGGATTTGATCCATTTATAAGTGAATTCCTCACTTGGGTCACATGAACATAGGCTCTAAAATCAGACATATGCAGCCTTCGGCCAATTGAATAGGGCTCTATATAAGCACACAGCATATTTTTTTACAGAAGTTTTTAGTTAGTGAGCTTCTATCCAAAAGCAAGATCTTCCCTAACTAAAAACTTTGTTAAAAAAAATATGCTGTGTGCTTATATAGAGCCCTATTCAATTGGCCGAATCGCAATTTCATAAGGCTGATGATGGACTAAGAACTGAACTGTTAGAAAAACTGACCCTGAACATGAGTTTTGACAACAAAGGTAATTTCTGACATTAGAAGTGTTAAGTAATTCCTCAATGAAAGCATATACTGCATAACTAAATATAATTTGACTTGTATGTGAATTAATAAATTTCATATTTAGTTAAATTGAGACATCTGTTGAACTTTTGCCTTTTGCAATGCATTTTAATACTGCATGTTTATTTCTGCTCTTTATATTTTGTAGATATCCAACTGATGATTATAAACTATAATCAGGTATATTAAGATTGTACAGAGAAAGCTAAGGCATGCATATCTTGATAAAATTCAGTTACATTGTACTACATTACAATATAATAAAAATAAGATGTGACAGACTCCCGAAAAGATGCAATAAAATGCTGGCACATGCTTCCTGTATAAACAAAGGTATTACTGGATCCAATGTTTCATAGAAAGGCTTATATAGCAAAACATTTTGAGTGCATTTAGCTTAAGGCTACAGATTTATGAGGTCCCCTAAGAACTGCAGAGGAATATTTCAAGATTACAAGAGCAGAGACAGGGCTGTAGTTTAATAGCAAACAATCATCAGAGGTTGAAGATAGCATTTTTCATTGAAAGAGTATTTCATTTCCCAAGGTGGCCTTAGATATTGTAAATCTTGCAAAATCCATTTCAGTTCAGGGATATTGTTGTGACCATAGTTTCAACTATAAGTAATTTCTTTATGACATGCAGAGAATTAGGGGTCTTAATCTGAAACCGTTACATACAGAAACATTTCCAAGGTGTCAGTTATACATTACATTCTTGATCCACAAGGCACCACAATAAAGCTCCTTCTATATCATAATGTGTATTGAGGTTAGGGTTACTAATACTCACAGATACTGCCGTCAGCCAATTCAGACCCTTTTACCTTTTAATTATCTCTACTCACTCCTTGCTAAATCCTAATCCAGGCATTACTACCAGACATTGTATATATATATATAAGCATCAGTATATGAGCGATTATATATCCGATATATTTATATTATGTTACGAAGTATCATGTATACTTAAAGACAGAATTGTAGTCTGTCCATATGTTCCACAACTCTTATATCCAAATTCCTCTCAACACTTACAGTCCCATCCACACCTATGTCCATTATCATTTCTGAAATAAACTACCATTTCACTTTAGAAAGTCTACAAACCTGTGCACATTCTGCATCTTCCTGTAAACCCATTTCCTCTCTGTTTCCCACCCTCAAACTAGACAATTTCACTATAGATTTCCTGTTCTCTCAGTATGACTTGCCATACAAATGACCCTGATTTTTTTTTCCAGTCATGCTCGAGTCTCATAGGCTGTAACACACCAGACACAACTTTATGTCTATGTACATGGATGATACATTTGATTTTCATGACAGAGATACTGGAGTGGGCTGCCAGTTCCTTCTCCAGTAAGCCACAGCATACAGGTCCTGGTATTCAAGGTGGCCTTCCATCCAATTACTGACCAGGCCCAACCATGTGTGACCTCAAATCAAATCCACTGGACCACCAGGGAACTCATGACTCTGATCTTACCTCTGCTTCATTGCAACATTGAAGAAACAAATCCAAACCTTACTTTATGCTCAGGCTATTATGTTTGGTCAGTAAAATGTCTTCCAAAACAACAATGTACCAGCCTTATATACAACTGTAAATACATACATATGGACATTTCTGTGCATATGGACTTAATAAGACATGGAAAGCGCATTTATCTGAAAGGGAGTATTTTTAAAATGTCTCACAGTTTGTTTTCCTTTAAACGATGGTGGTACCATTGCTGAATAACATGCTTTGACTTTATAATTGTAGTGAAGAGCTTATCTCACTCAGCCAATAAGCAGCAACTGAACTGCATGAGTCATGAATTTCAGAGAACATACACCTTTGTGTTCTGTAAACAAATTTACAAGTTTACATTTTTTCTTTAAACGCTTGATAGGAAATGTTTAATATTCCTTTAGAGGGCCACTGTGCACCAAAACTTTTTATCAAGTATTATAAAATATCATGTGAGATTTGGGTGGAATTGTTTTCTCCTTCTCTCTAGTAATATGTTGCAAGAAACAAAAGGGCACCACATTTTGTGAATATCTGGACTGAAACAACTTTCTGTTTTTATACCCATCCTACTGAATGTAAAACTTAACAACTAAGAGACTCTCCACAAGTCCCTACTTACACTCCTTTTCAAATCTTTAGCTTCCCTGCTAAAGGAAAAGGGGATGTTTCAATTAGGTTTTGGTTTACTTTTCTTAACCTTTTTTTGAATGCACAATTGAAGATTGGGACTATAGTGGCCCTTAAGATGTTTCATACAGAAAGAATCGTCTACAGAAAAGAATTGTCTATAGTAGTTAACTCGTCAAAGATTCTTTCAAAATCTCTATGCTAATCAGTATACATAAATGTAATAATATGCTTGAAACCTATGTATATTGGGACTTTTATTAGTTTAACCTCATCTTACAAATTCATCCAACATACCTCATATTTAATAATGTCATACTCCATCCAGGAAACATTCCAAATCGTTGGCTTGGTTTTAATAGCTTTTATTGGCCTCTGATTGCCACAGCTTACTATGTTTACAAGTGTGGGATTATAGTTAAAATATTTTAATAATGTATGTATATGTATCTGGGTATCATAAGCTACTAATGTGCATCCCATCAGACCACATCCTCCAAATGTACCCATGTACCCAGTAAAGCACATAAAAGATATCAGATATACTTACTGCACATTTGTGGGACACAATACTGCTTAGGCCCATTACGTAGTGATATCTAACTAAAATAAAGAGCCAGTGGGTAAGTGGGTGAGATCTATTTTCGCTCTTCAAAAATAGCAGAACATATGTTGATATATAAAAGAGATAGATTAAGCATTAAGACCACTCATGACTCCACTCTGAACTCTTGAAAGGCAATATTTGTATAATCAGATTCCCTTTTGAAATCTACAAATTTGGTATACAAGGACTGATATCATCTATATCAGTGGTGGCGAACCTATGGCACGCGTGCCACAGGTGGCACGCCGTGCCCCTTCTGTGGGCACGCGGCCATAGGTCGCCGGCAGCATGCTGGGTCTGCTCATCGCGCGCGCACGGCGCCTGAGCGCTCTCCCGTCACTTAAAAAAGGAAGGGCTGTGCTAGCGTGCGCGCGCGGCGCAGGCGAACAGACTCTCCTCGAGATCCGCAGGGGGAGAGGCAAGGGGAAGGTAAGAGTTATGGGGCAGGGGAGAGACAAGCGGTAGGGGAGAGACAAGGGAGAGGGGGAGAGAGAAGAGGGTTGAGACAAGGGGGAGGGAGAAGGGGAGAGACAAGAGTGGAGGGAGAGACAATGGTGTAGGGAGCCAATGGGGAGTTGGACAGATAAGGGAGAAGGGGAGAGACAATGGAGAAGGGGGAGACAAGGGGAAGTGGAGAGACAAGAGGGGAAAGAGAAGGGTGGGTGAGACAAGGGAGAAGGGGAGAGAGAAGGGGGAAGACAGTGGAGAATGGGAAAGAGAAGTGTGGGAGAGAGATAGAAGGGTGTGGGAGACAAGGGAGAATGGGAGAGACAAGGTTGGGTGAAACAAGGGGGTAGAGAGAGCAGGGTGGGAGAGACCAGGGGGAGAGACAAGGGTAATGGGAGACACAAGGGGAAGGGGAGAGACAAGGGGGGAGACAATGGGGAGGGGAGAAACAAGGGGGAGAGAGAGTGAATGGTGGGAGAGACAATAGTAAAGTACAAGGAGAGACAAGGATGGGGGTAGAGACAAGAGTGAAGGAGATACAAGGGTGGGGGAGAGATAAGCAGAGAAAGAGGGAGGGAGGGAGGGAGGGAGGGAGGAAGAAAGGAGAGCAGAGAGAAGGGAGGATGGAGAGAAAGAAAATAGGGAGAGGCAGAAGGGAAAGGAAGAAGTAAGAGAGTGAGATGGGAGAGCAGGTAGAGGCACATGAGAGGAAGGGAGAGGAGAGAGAAAGGAAGAGGGAGATGCAAAAGGGAGAGGTAGAGAAGGGAGAGTGAGAGAAGGGAGGAGTGAGAGAGAGGGGAGAGGCAAAAGGGAGAGGTAGAGAATGGAAAGAAAGGAGGAGGGAGAGACACAGGGAAGGAAAGAGACAAGGGGGGGTAGAGGCAAGGGAGAAAACAGAGACAATTGTGAGCGGTACAAGAGAGGAGAAATAAGGGTGGGAGAGAGAGAAGGATGGAGGGAAGAGACAAGGGAGAAGGGGAGATACAGGGGTGGTGGGAGACAAGGAGGAAGGGGAGAGACAAGGGGAGGGGAGAGAGAAGGGTGTATGATCCAAGGGAGAAAGGAAGAGACAAGGCTGGAGGAAGAGACAAGGGGAGGGGAGAGACAAGAGGCGAGAGAGGAGGGTGGGGGGAGAGGGAAAAATGGGGGAAGAGACAAGGGGGAAGGAGAGATACAAGGGTGGGGGAGAGACAAGGGGGAAGGGGAGACATAAGGGGCAGGGGAGAGACAAGGGAGAATTGGAGAGAGAGAAGGGTGTAAGAGACAAGGGGGAGTGAGAAAGTGAGAGACAAGAGTGGAGGGAGAGACAATGATGTGGGGAGACAAGAGGGAGTGGTAGTCAAGAGAGAAGGGGAGAGACAAGGGAGAAGGAGGCGACAAGGGGAAGCGGGCATATGCATTAAGGGAGCAATGTATAAAATTGCTATTTTTGGATTGAAAGAGTGAGGTGCATTGTATTCTCATTTGCATGGCCCTGCCTTTTAGACATGTGAATGGGCTTATTAATGTAATATTAATTTCCTCTCTCTAAAAATGTATATATATATACATACAGTGTGGGGGGGGGGGGGGAAGTATTTGATCCCCTTCGGATTTTTTTTGTCCATGACAAAGAAATGATCAGTCTATAATTTTATCAAAAATGACGGGAATACAATTGTAAGGCTGGAAATGCTGTTTGCCACATAATGTGAGGCTTTTGCTCCTCTGAGCACCATTTGCGTGGCGCGCACTAACTGCCATTTGTTTTATTTTCAACGTTCTGCGTTCCTGTCGTTGTTCGTCTAAGACTCAGTATTCAGGTTTAATTGCCGTGTTGGCACTTAGAGGAAAAAAAAGTTGGCATGTATTGCGGTTTGGGCACTCGGGCTCAAAAAGGTTCGCCATCACTGATCTATATTGTTGCTGATCAGATTTGGGTAAGTACTTGGATGTCAGCCCCCTCCTCTCAACATTGCCATTGACATTCCCCTCTCACCAACTGCTGCTAAAATACTTTCCCATACCTATTTCCTCGGCCTCTCGCAATGGACTGATTCCTCAACTCACCGTAATGGACACTTTCTTGACCTTATCTTTACAAATCTCTGCACCACCTCCAATCTTGACATCTACCCTCTCCCTCTATCTGACCACCACCTCCTAACCTTTAACCTCACCAAAACTTCCACTCACTGCCCTTCTTCAATCCCGGCCACCATTACCAACAGAAACCTGCATGCACTTAAACCACAACATCTTTCCATTGTGCATCAACCCATTCTCATCCCCTCTCGCCGACCTCACCTGCCCTGCCACTGCCACCCCAGAGTACAACACAACTCTTGCACACTCATGCAGACGCCCTCGCTCACATCCACAATCATGACACAATATACAAAAACGCCATATACATAGGTGCTATCGGACTGCTGAATGACTTCACCCATGACAAGTGTATTTTGTGCTCTTACTTATCTGCCCTCAATCTCACCAAACAGCATTATTTCTCATAATTGATATTGAAACTGTCCTCCAAACCCAAATGTTTGTTCACTACATTCAGCACTATTCTCTGCCCACCCCACTTCCCACCCCTTCCTGTCTCGTGGCTGAAGATTTTGCCACTTCACACTTGCTCACTGCCAAGTCAAAGGGCCACTTCTCTATTCTAATTCTCCTGGATTCTTCTGCTTTTGACACAGCTGACCACCCTTTTCTAATCCAAATTCTCCACTCTCTCGACATCTGTGACATTGCACTCTCAATGTTCACATCATACCTAAAAGATCAAACATTTAGTGTCTCCTTTGTTAGGACCACTTCTTCACATCGCCCTCTGTTTGTTGGCTTCCCCCAAGGTTCAGTCCTAGGCACCCTCCTCTTCTTCATGTATACATCCTCACTTGGTACCCTAAAAAAATCTTTTGGATTTCATTATCATCTCTATGCAGACAACAGACAAATCTAACTCTCAGCACCAGATCTATACGCTTCTAGCATGGGTTTCCAACTGGCTCTCAAGGATTACCTCCTGGATGTCCACCCACCATCTCAAGCTCAACATGACAAAGCTCCTAATCTTCCCTCCCTCTTCTGCAGCTTTCACTCCTCAAATATCTATTCCTGTTGACAATACCATCATTACTACCACCTCCCAGGCCCATTGTTTTGGGGTTCTATTGGCCCTGCCCTCCCTTTCATTCCTCATATAAAATTACTAACAAAATCTTGTTTTTTCAACAAAAAAAAATCTCCAAAATACATCAATATCTAACACAAGATACACAACTAAAATTCAAATCCATTCTCTTATCATATCTTGCCTCATATACTGTAACTCACTCCTTGCTTGCTTCCCCATCACGCGTTTGTCTCCACTCCAATCCATAATGACCTCCTCCACTAGACTCATCTACTTTACTCAATGGTTAGTTACTGCAGCTCTCCTCTCTGTCAGTGACTTCATCGGCTTCCTGTAGCCTCCAGAATAAAATTTAAAACCATGACTCTAAACTTACAATGCACTCAATAACAGTGCAACACCTTATATATCTACTGTTGTCTCAAAATACTCTTCCACCTGCCTTCTACATTCTGCTAATGACCTTCTTCTTTCCTCCTCTCTTTTCACCTCCTCTCACTCCTGCCATCAGGACTTTTCTTGTGCTGCCCCTAGTATCTAGAACTCCTTGCCTCGTTCCACTAGACTATCTCCCTGCCTCAAGACCTTTAAAGCCTCACTAAAAATGAATCTATATGCTTACCATATCCAAACCCTCTTAATGCTTACCATATCCAAACCCTTTAGATTGTAAGTTTGAGAGCTTTAATCTTGCAAGGTGCTTTAGGGAAAACACTATACATGCTAGATTTTAAGATCAAAGACAGGCCCCTCAACTTGTCTGCAATATAGTAGTTACATAGTTACATAGTAATTAAGGTTGAAAAAAGACTTTCAGTCCATCAAGTTCAACCTGTTAAGATCTCCTCTGATCTGCAATATGCGGATTAGTTATTAATTAAATTATTGATTAAATAATTATTAATAGTATAGTATTGGAGAATGAATAAAGAGTTAGTCCATCAAGTTCAACCTTTTTAGATCTCTATTGATCTTTTTAATTTGGACTATTTATTATTATTGTTAATTGTTAATTATTGTTAATTGATCCAGAGGAAGGCAAACATAAAAAAAAAAACCATTGAAACTTTGCCAATTGTCTCATAAGGGGGAAAAAAAGCAAAATTCCTTCCTGACCCCAGAAACTGGCGATCAAATTTCTCCCTGGATCAATATTCCTTGCTAGTTATCTAGGATAGCCTTGAATGCCCTCTTTATTCAGAAATATATCTAACCCCTTTTTGAAGTTGTCTATCGAATTCGCTGTCACCACCTCCTTTGGTAGAGAATTCCACAGTTTAACCACCCTAACTGTGAAGAACCCTTTTCTTTGTTTAAGGTGAAATCTTTTTTCCTCTAACCTCAACGGATGTCCTCTTGTCAGTTGAAAATCTCTTGCTACAAAAAGTTCACTTGACAAAGCCTTATATTGACCCTGGATGTATTTAAATAACGTAATCATATCTCCTCTTAGACGCCTTTTTTCTAGCGAAAATAAGTTTAATTTTGCTAGTCTTTCTTCATAACTTAGCCCCTCCATTCCCCTTATTAGTTTTGTAGCCCTTCTCTGTACTTTTTCCAGCTCTAAAATGTCTTTTTTGTGAGGTGGTGCCCAAAATTGTACTCCATATTCCAAATGAGGGCGTACTAGAGATTTGTATAGTGGCAGAATTATATCTTCTTCCCTGGCTTCTATACCCTTCCTAATACATGCTAATATTTTATTTGCCTTTGCAGCCGCTGCTTGGCTTTGAGCGCTGTTACCTAGGTGGTTGTCCACTAGTACTCCCAAATACCTTTCAATATCTGATACCCCTAGATTTGCTCCATTAAGATTATAGATTGCTTGGCTATTGTTCCTTCCCAAATGCATAACCTTACATTTATTTGTATTAAATCTCATCTGCCATTTAGCCGCCCATTTCTCTAATTTATGCAAATCCTTTTGTAGGGAAAGTACATCATTATCTGATTTTATTACCTTGCACAACTTAGTGTCATCAGCAAAAATGGAGACACTACATTCGAGTCCTACTTCAATGTCATTAATAAATATGTTAAAAAGGAGAGGACCCAATACTGAGCCCTGAGGAACCCCACTTATCACATTAGACCAATCGGAGTATGTTCCATTTACAACAACCCTTTGCTTCCTGTCTTTCAGCCAGCTCTCGATCCATGAGCAGATATTTACTGAAATTCCTGTATCCCTTAGTTTGCTCACTAGTCTTCCATGTGGCACTGTATCAAATGCCTTTGAAAAATCTAAAAAGACTACATCCACTGAGTTGCCCTGATCCAAGTTCCTACTAACCTCCTCATAAAAACTAATTAGATTGGTCTGACACGACCTTTCCTTCATAAATCCATGTTGACTGCTACCTATGATCCTGTTCAAATAGACATATTCTTGTATTCTGTCCCTTATTAACCCTTCTAAAAGCTTCCCAACTACAGAAGTGAGGCTCACTGGTCTACAATTCCCCGGATTTGCTCTAGATCCCTTCTTAAATATAGGTATCACCTCTGCTTTTCTCCAGTCATCTGGTAGAGACCCTGTAGTGAGCGAGTCTTTAAAGATTAGATATAATATGTTAATATTGTTTCTGCTTTGTACTTAACCCCTGTACTTAACCCCTGTACTGAGCTGCAGAATATGTTGACGCGTTACAAATAAAGAAAAAGGAAATAATAATAATAATAATCTGTTTAAAATTTTTTTCTAAATTTTGGTAGAATTTTAGAATTATTCCTGTGATACTTATAAGACCATCCTGAGGCATAGTTAAACAAATTACAACCATTCTTAAGAAACCCTCATCTGACTCTACTTCTGCATCTAACTATCATCCTATCTCTCTACTTCCCTAAGAATACAGAATCGGCAGACTAAATGCGTCTTTTGGTTATTATTTGCCATCAAATGTGCGTCTCTAAATTGGGAGTTGTTTGATAGATAATCCTTTAGTTGACCCTGCAAGGGTCAAAAGCTCTGATGTGAAATGGCATGTTTCTGACATTTTTTGTACTTTTTTCCTGCACTTGTATTGTTTTTGTATCATAATTCCTGTAAATTTATAAAGCTGTCAATACCCAATGGCACAATAAAAATATAAACACTTTCTGTAAATTCAGTGAACTGTTTCCTATTAATTGAGCATAAGGAACATGTGTGTCAACAGAATTCTGAAAAAATATTTTAAGCATCCAGGCTTTAAACAGGGAACAAAATGTCATACACGGAAAGGATACTAATAAATCATTGGTCTAGACCACAGGGGTGTGCGCTCAAGTAAATGAATTTAAAATCTAAATAAGCCAATATCATATGGACCAAACGCTGTTGTTTTTTTATCTTTCAACTTTTCTGGCTATCTTTACTTATAATAACTCATTGGTTGCTCATGTTGCTCTTTTATGATGCAGATGACAAAACTCCTGCACATCTAGTCCATGTCATTGCCCATTAGGCTAGGATGAGAGATCTCAGTTATGACCAGGTGGCTCATAGTGACATAATGGTTCATGGTCACACATAACAGGGACTGGCACTTTGCTCTCAGTATAAAGGATCTTAAAAGTGCCCTGTCTCATATCTTGCAAGATGAAGAGTAACAATGGACCCTTTCATATGTAGTCACAATTTGCAAAAAAATTGGTGCAGAATTTATGTTTCATTTTAAATAAATGTTATTGTATTAGAAAGCATTGTTACTGTAGGGTCATGGCTTACATCTTATAAAGAAAGGAAAATACAGACCCGTAATAACAGCTATAGCAAGCTGATAGGAACCCCCCTTTATAGTAAGCCATCACCAATGAGTATTGAATCAGATATGCCAGAAATAAGTGATATTTAATACCAGGAGGGGTGAATAGGTATGAACATATGTATAGTTGAGAGTGAATATATAAATATGTATTGTTGAGCGTGAATATATCCTACACAATCAGTTGAGTGAAATTCATCAGTATATAGTTCCCTTCTAGCTTGTATGAACTTTAGTGGAGCACTACCCCATATACATCAAAATTGTATTTAAAGTTAGTTATGGACCTTAGTTTATTTTCATTTGTTTTAACAATTCCTATATTTTATTTATGATACAATTTTGAGACAATGTTTTTATGAGATTAGCAATAAAAGTTAAATTTGAATATTATATCATCAAGTTTGTTTGTTTCTGTGTTCTTTGCTTTCCATTCCCTTTTCCATATTTATTGGTGAGCAAGTACTGATTAAGCACAAGATCTTTCTTACCTGATAGTGCCATAAAAAAGTGATGACCTGATGAGCATATGGTTCCTCTGGGTTCAGTATTAGGTCCTCTCCTTTTTAACATATTTATTAATGACTTAGAGGTGGGATTGGAGTGTGGTGTCTCCATTTTTGCTGATGACACAAAGTTGTGCAAGGTAATTAAATCAGATAATGATGTGATTTCCCTCCAAATGGATTTACATAAAATTGAGGAATGTGCATCTAAATGGCAGATGAGATTTAATAAGAATAAATGTAAAGTTATGCATCTGGGAAGAAAAAATAGCCATGCAATTTATAATCTTAATGGAGCAAATCTGGGGGTATCAGATATTGAAAGGGATTTGGGAGTGCTTGTGGACAACCACCTAGGTAACAGTGCTCAAAGCCAAGCAGCAGCTGCAAAGGCAAGTCAAATATTAGCATGTATTAGGAAGGGTATAGAAGCCAGGGAAGAAGATACAATTCTGCCACTATACAAATCTCTAGTACGCCCTCATTTGGAATATGAAGTACAATTTTGGGCACCACTTCATAAAAAGGACATTTTAGAGCTGGAAAAAGTACAGAGAAGGGCAACAAAACTAATAAGGGGAATGGAGGGGCTAAGTTATGAAGAAAGACTAACCAAATTAAACTTATTTTCTCTAGAAAAAAGGCATCTAAGAGGAGATATGATTACCTTATATAAATACATCCAGGGTCAGTATAACGATTTGTCAGGGGAGCTTTTTATGCCAAGAGGTTTTCAACTGACAAGAGGACATCCCTTGAGGTTAGAAGTAAAAAGATTCCACCTTAAAGAAAGAAAAGGGTTCTTCACAGTAAGGGTGGTTAATCTGTGGAATTCTCTACCAGAGGAGGTGGTGACAGCGGATTTGATAGATAATTTTAAAAGGGGACTGGATTTATTTCTAATTAAAATGGGGATTCAGGGTTATCCTGGATAATTAGAGTATTGATCCAGGGAGAAATCCGATCGCCAGTATCTGGGGTCAGGAAGGAATTTTTTTTTTTACCCTTTGAGACGATTGGCTAAGCTTCATTTGGTTTTTTTTTCTGTTTGCCTTCCTCTGGATTAATTAATAATTTAAAAATAAAAAAATAAAAAATAGTTAATTATTAATTGATTAGTAACTAATCCGCATATTGCAGATCAGAAGATATCCTAAAAGGTTGATTTTGATGGACTGAAAGTCTTTTTTTAACCTTAATTACTATGGCCCTCATTCAATTGCGATTTGGCCAATTGAATAGGGCTCTAAATAAGCACATAGCATATATTTTTTAAATAGGTTTTTAGTTAGTGAAAACCTTGCTTTTGAATAGATGCTTACTAACTAAAAACTTATTTAAAAAATATATGCTATGTGCTTATTTAGAGCCCTATTCAATTGGCCAAATTGCAATTGAATGAGGCCGCTTTGTAACTATGTAACACTACAGCATCTAGATCTCCACAGATAATAAAAACACATTTATATATGAGGGGCAAGATGTAAGTCTGTATCAAAGCCTTGTCCAATTGTCACATCCTGTCATGGCACCTGAGGCTTCTTTACATAACAAAAATTGTGCAATAATCTTTGCTATAACTTCCTGTTTATGATTTGCTATAATTATGGGACCTTATAAGGCTGCATAGACTTCATCCTTGAACAATATCTGCCAGGCTCTGTGCCTCTATATCTCTTGCCATTCTACTGAGCCGATCAATTCGGTGGGGAATAGCCAAAGTTGAATATAAAATAAACTTTGCTATATGATTATTATTACTCTTGTGTTGTCTGATTTGTCAGAGTTGGATACATAGACCACAAGAAAAAAGGATCTTAGTGGGTGAGAGTTTTCGTAGACTCCTCACTACACAAGGGATTGCCATAAACATGGTAATAACTTGCCCATATTATTAGTTATGGAGAGTTGGATTGTAAAAGAGCCCCCTTAACTACTCTGCAGAGGACAGAATGTGTTATTGTAAAGTGTGAGAGACGTGATGATCTGTGATTAGTGAATGCTCTGAGCGGGATGCAGTATTGATGGAGCTATATTGAGCAATGTGAATACTTTTAACACTTACAATTTTATAACATTTTAAAATGTTATTGTAGTGAGCAATTGCTTCATACTTTAGTGAATAAGTACCTCAGAATAGCAGTTTTTTTCTCACTAGTGAGAAAGCTTTCACATTAGTCAATATAATCATTTGACATGCTGTTTTAGTCCTACAGACAACAGACTGAGCAGTCATTTTGAGCAACCAAGGATATTTCTAACTGAAGAAGCTGCATCAGGAGCAGCAAAACGCGTTTTAGTACTTACATTTATCCTTTTTATATCATCATTGTATTATTTATATTTATCCTTTGTTTTACAGATATCATTATTCATTGATATCAGGACATAATACATTATTTATTTATTTTTTTGGCCATATTAAGCTTCAAGTGGAGTTACTGTGTAATACACCACATACACAGCACTGACATTGTCACATCCTCTAGGCTATTCTTCGTACCAATCCCATTAATAATATACAGATATACTTTACCACATTACGTTATACTCCATTTTTTATGTATAGTGTATACACTATAATTAATGTACACTAGCAATAAGGAGACTGGCATCTATTTGCCGGAGGTGAAGAAGATTGACATTTCACGTGGAGATTATATTGAATGCGATCTCTATACCTCATAACATTTGAGGTCTCTCCAGGTGAGTGTCACAAACAGCTAAAAGTAAAAACCACAGCAGTTTTTCTATTGATCTGCACTAGGAGTTGTGCGCCCTCTCTCTCCCTTCCCTCTTGTGTTTATACATATTCTAGACACCTACGTGAATGGTGTGTCAATTGAGGAAGCAGCACAGCCCCTGCGCGTAACACACTTTTAAACAATTAATAGAACAATTGTTCTTGCAAGAGTTGAGAACCTTCAAGTACTACATCAGGCCATTGTTTAGCGCTAACTATACCCACTGGGACCAACCAGCCCCAGTATCTAACATGTTTTCAATATAATCATTTGCCTAGAGTTCATTAAAAGGTAATTCTTCCCAGCACAAAAAAATAACTTTTTCAAATGTTTAATAAAGTTATATTCACGCATTTATTTGAAAAATTAAACATTTTGGGAGCCCCGGGTGACTGCCTGGGAACAGAGGGGCTTTTGACCTGGCTGTCTGCCAAGGGGAGCGATTGGCTGAGGCATAGGTAGGCGTGGCTAGGTGTGGTCATTTATAGGGGCTAGTTCCCGCGGTTAAGGGGTCACTGTGAGGGGAATCTAACAAGCTCACACATGGCGTCCCCTTTATTGGACCCACTGATGGCACAGCTCAAGGCCCAAGTAGCAGCACATGGCGTTGATTGGCTACAAGCCTTGGTGGCCAGCATACAAGAAGATGCGCCACCAGGAAGGCAGGAGCAGGCTGAGGAGCAGGCTGATGTGAGAGCTGCGCTGGGGCAGAGTCGTCCGGTCCGGAGTACAAGGCCCCCAGAAAGGTTAAGCCCGTCTATGCAGACCCCCAGGAAGAAAGGAGGAAGCCAGCTGGTGAGGAAGAGGATCGTTAGCACAGGACGGATGCCTGCTGTCAGGAGGTCCCTGAGGAAGCAGCAGAGCGGCAGCGGAACCCCCCCAAGGCGAGCAAAACGGGCAGAAGAGCAAGAAGATACTTACCAGCCTCTGACGCGACCCTCCTCTGCAGCGTCGGATCAAGCTCATCTGCTGGTGAGGCGGCGGGGACCGGCTGCGGCAGCAACGTCGGGGGAGCGTGCAGTAGAACCAGCAGGAGAAGAACGGATCCCTGCGCGTAAGAAGTCCCGGCGCGGTAATGAGGACCTGATGGTAGACACGTCGGAAGGTGAGCAAGGGGTCGCTGAGGTGTCTGAAAGTAGGTCTGAGCTAAAGGGGAAGAAAATAATGACGCGAGCAGCGTCAAAAGCAGTCAGAGGGGCAGCAGGAGCCAGGAAGCAAAGGGCAGCGCAACGGGGGCCACGAGAAAGGGGCAGGAGCACACAGTTCAGACAAGAGGAGGCTGCAGAGAGTCCATTAACAGACCAGACAAGGGCACACAGCCTAGAGAGGGGCACAGCAGGGGAAACAACAGAAAGTAGGAAGAGAACAGGAGTCCAGTACAAGGGGCAGCCAGAAGCATGGCAAGTAGCAGAAGGAAGTCAGGAACAAAGGGAAGACAGGGGAGAAGAAGGCATGAACCTGAATATAGAAGAAATAAGTGAGGAGGAACAAGAAGATAGTTTGCAGTTGGAAGGCCACATTAGTGACACAAGTCAGGAATTACAGCAGGAAGGATGGAGGGAGCCTGTTCCAACAGTAGCTGCAAATTTTTGCCCAGTCTCTACATGTGGGGACCCGGGTGAGGGCACATCTAACAGGAGCAGATTACAGCCAAGGCATGGGATAGAGGACATGCCGGTTGGTATACAAGAAGAGAGGAGCCCGGGGGGGAATCAGCAGGAGGCCTTGCGGTCAAATACATCATCTTTACATTACATATATTCAGGTCCAAGGGCAGTAAGGCACACCGCAGGTGAGAGGCACTGGAACAGGAGTGGCAAGGAGAGAGGGGAAAATGTATCACATAATTACAGAAGCAGAAGATCTTTGTCACCGGCTCGCAGGAATAGGTTCACGACCTCTCCGAAAGGAAGGTCTAGATCCAGGAAAAGGTCACCTTACCGGGCAGATCGACATGGTGAATATAACAGGGGGGAGAGGGATAGGCGCTCTCCTTCTTATCTTTGCAGGAGCACGGAAACAAGAGGATGTAAGGATCATAGACTGCCCTCTGGGGAGGACCGGAGGGTACAAGAGGCATCTAGAAAAGAGTCATCAAGAAGCAGGAACAGACGACTTCCCGCCACTAATCGGGAAAAGGAGCAGAGAGGAGCAGTCGGCGCATCAGGGTTCACAGCCTCAGCATCGGCAGCAGATATGAGGCATACTGGTGAGGCTTTACACAACACACAACACATGCAAAATAGTCTAGTAACTGTTTTGTCTAATTTACGTAGCTTAATGGCTCAGCTAGAGGGGACTAAGCAGGCTGGGCCAGAGTTGGCATGGCTGGTTTCAGATAGGACTGGGAGTAACTTACCCGTTAGTCAGGTAGTTCCTGGTAGTTGTAGTGGGGAGGGACAGGATAGTTCTAGGCTTCTGGAAGAGGCAAGGGTTGCGGGTTCGTCAGATGAGGTTCCACCCCGGGTAGTGGGGGTGGAGCCTGTTATCAGAGTTGCAGACACAGTGCGGAGTAAATCAGCCCTGTGTTCCATTGGCCCAATAGGGGAGCACGTGTCGAAAGAATTGAGGGAAAAAATATGGAAACGGGAGTTTATAGAGATGTTTTCAGTTCTCCCGTTGGACAGTTTCATAGAAATTAAGCCAGATGAGAAAAAAGAGGATGCTAAGAAAGAGGAGGAAGAGCGTAAGCGTAGATATAGAAAGATCCCTAAGACATTCAGTAATTGGTTACAGGCCTATGTGATATTTGCTAGTATAGTGGGAGAGAAAAACCCTGAGTTGTGTTTGGCTCTTTTCTGTTGCCTAGATGAAATCGAGGGGATTCACAGAACCTATGGAGGGCAGGCGTGGTGGGCTTATGATGAGAAATTTCGTCAGAAGCGTGCTGTTAGGCCTTCTATGCAGTGGGATGACAGGGATATGGGCAGTTGGTTAAAAATTGTTACTCCTCTCCGCCCATCTTTTGCTTCAGGTCCCAAGTCGGTTGTGGTTAGCCAAGCGAAGAAAGGGTTTTGTTTCGCTTTTACCGAAGGTTCATGCTCCTGGGGTTCAGCATGTAAATTCAAACATGAATGTTCGGAATGCGGTAGTAGTCACCCGCTTTTTCGTTGCTTTAGGCGAGCAAAATCTCAAAAAACAGGGGATTCTGTTGCAAAAGGGGTGGAGCCCAGTGCGCCTGGAAAGGATGGAGTTTTGGCTAAGGTTATACGCCACTAGAGTTCTTAGCGCTGAGGATGCCTTTTTTCTATGGGAAGGTTTTGCTGTAGGTTTTACTATTCCATCTTTGGCTGGGGCCAGTATTAGGCATCCTGTTAATTTAAAGTCGGCAAGGGACAATCCAGAATTAGTATTTAACATTCTTTTGGACAAGGTAGAAAAAGGTAGAATGGCTGGCCCATTTGATATGGTCCCGTTGAACAATCTAAGGATCTCTCCATTGGGGCTGGTTCCAAAAAAGGAGCCTGGTACTTTCAGGCTCATCCATCATTTGTCTTATCCCAAGGGCCACTCGGTAAATGATGGGATTGACCAAGAGCTGTCATCGGTCTCATATGCATCTGTAAAACAAGCAGTGAGGTTGGTTCGTCGAGCGGGCAGAGGGGCTTTGCTTGCTAAGGTAGATATCAAGTCGGCTTTTCGCTTGCTTCCCATTCACCCCGTTTCTCAGCAGTTGTTGGGTTGTGCTATTTTGGGGAAGTTCTTTGTAGATTTGTGTTTGCCTATGGGATACAGTATTTCTTGTTCCTTTTTTGAAAAGTTTAGTACATTTTTACACTGGGTTCTTTGTATTAACACTGGGTTACATTCGGTTGTTCATTATCTTGACGATTTCTTGTTCGTGGGTTCGGCAGATTCAGCAGATTGTCTTAGATTAATGCAGGGTTTCAAAGATTTAGCAGAGGAGTTTGGCATTCCGCTGGCCGTTGATAAGTCTGAGGGGCCTTGCCAAGTTTTGAGTTTTTTGGGTATTGAAGTAGACACAATGCGCATGGAATGTAGGCTTCCGCTGGATAAGGTGGTGGACCTGTGTAACACCGTAGGTAAGGTTCTGTTGGCAAAGAAGGTTACTTTGAGGGTTATGCAGTCGTTACTGGGTAAGCTTAATTTTGCTTGCCGCATAATTCCTATGGGGAGGATTTTTTCCAGAAGGCTGTCTTTAGTTACCAGGGGAGGGTGCCTTCCGCATCATCACTTAAGAATCTCGGCGGAGCACAAAGAGGACCTACGCATCTGGTACGCTTTTTTAAAAAACTTTAATGGCCGGAGCATGATTTTAACAGAACCAACTGTTAATGAAGTTCTGCAATTATTCACGGATGCGGCAGGTTCACGGGGTTTTGGGGCTTATTTTAGAGGTCATTGGTGTGCGCAGGCTTGGCCAGCTGGGTGGCATGAACAGGGTTGGACTAGGAACTTAACCTTATTGGAATTGTTCCCTATAGTGGTAGCGTTGTGGCTATGGGGAGACATGTTGAGACATCACCATGTGGTGTTTCACACAGATAATATGAGTGTAGTACAGGCAATTAACTCTACTACTGCCTCTTCGCCTCCAGTAGTTAGGCTGCTGAGGCAATTGGTATTAAAATGTCTTCAGTTGAACATTATGGTTAGAGCCTCACACATCGCAGGGGTTAAGAATGTGGTGGCGGACGCTTTGTCCAGATTCGATTGGGACAAGTTTCGGAGTCTGGCGCCGTTAGCTAGGGTAGAACCTACAGTGTTTGATGAAGACTTGTGGAACTTGTGTTTATGAATCAACATCACTAGGCTCCAGGGTACAGCACAATACAGTAGGTAGATTCGTTTGGTTTTGTTTTATATGTTTATCTGCAGGACTTATAATTTCTTGTTTCATTGCAGGGACTCCTTTGCAGCTATGGATTGTGGGGCATTCCTTCATATATTGGGCCAGAAGGGCAGCAGCTATCACAGATCGGGGCCGCCAGTTGGGTTTCCCTGAGGAAGCCTTGTTAATAAAATGGTTTGGCATTAGGGGCATGAGATGGGAGCAGGTTTTAGAGAAGGTAGTCGGGTGGGCCAGATTTTCCTCGCCCCCAGACATATTGCTCATACATGCGGGGGGTAACGACTTGGGATATATGGCTATGAAGGAGTTAATCAGGAAGATGAAGAGGGATTTAGCTAGATTAAAGGAATTGTTTCCGGATTTATATATCATCTGGTCCCAGATTACACCCAGACTAAAATGGAGGGGGGCTAAGGATCCAGTAAAATTGAATAAAGCTAGGCTCAGAATAAATAAGATTATGTCTTCATATGTCCGGAAAGTTGGGGGTCATGTCATTAGGCATCTGGATTTTGAAACCCCGGGGGCACATGTTTTTTACTCGTGGGATGGCGTTCACCTTAACGAGATTGGCACGTCTCTTTTTATTTATACGTTAAAGGAGGGTATTGTTCAGGCCATGGTTAGTTTTGGCGGTGCTGAGCCCGGCGGGCTTGCGGGTGGCGGGGGTGCGGCATCACCTTAGGGCGGAGCTTATTAGCGGGTAAGGTATACGGTTTATGCCGAGGCCAGAGGTCGATTGGGCACGGGGTTCCATGGGACCTCTGGGGCTGTGAGGAGCTCCGTCCTTGGGAAGGTGTGCAGCTTCCCGTGTTTTGTATCACATGTTATGTTAATAAAGCTGTGGCCTGATTTACCCATTCCAGTTTATGTGTCTGTTATTGGGATCTTGGTTGGGGGGTGGGTTTTTGGAGCGTACCAGGTCAGCTTGCACAGGTCATGGGAGCCCCGGGTGACTGCCTGGGAACAGAGGGGCTTTTGACCTGGCTGTCTGCCAAGGGGAGCGATTGGCTGAGGCATAGGTAGGCGTGGCTAGGTGTGGTCATTTATAGGGGCTAGTTCCCGCGGTTAAGGGGTCACTGTGAGGGGAATCTAACAAGCTCCCTCCCTCCCTCCCCTGTGTTAGTTTGTTTCTTGTCAGGTAATTTTGTATTGTTGTTCATTTGTCACAGCTGTGGGCGGGGGTGCGGCATCACCTTAGGGCGGAGCTTATTAGCGGGTAAGGTATACGGTTTATGCCGAGGCCAGAGGTCGATTGGGCACGGGGTTCCATGGGACCTCTGGGGCTGTGAGGAGCTCCGTCCTTGGGAAGGTGTGCAGCTTCCCGTGTTTTGTATCACATGTTATGTTAATAAAGCTGTGGCCTGATTTACCCATTCCAGTTTATGTGTCTGTTATTGGGATCTTGGTTGGGGGGTGGGTTTTTGGAGCGTACCAGGTCAGCTTGCACAGGTCATGTTATTTTTCTGATTAGATCAGTGAAAATGTGTTGCATCTCCAAATGTAGTGAAATAAAACAAGATGTTAGAACTTGATGGAAGGCATAAGAAACTGTTATGGAGGCTAGATTTATGTCACCAGTGAGATGCGTATGTGATGTGTCAAGATGCAGTGCCATAGAATTAATATTGGCTGAATATGGCGCAGAGATGCCACTTTGTAATGACATTTCTGTCTGTAAGTGTGCCTAACACTTTCTGATATACATAAATACTCATAGACCTATGCTCTGGGATATAGCAAAGGGATAGGAGGAATAATAACTGAGGTGTGGGTGTTATCAAGTAAATGGGGGGTGGTCGCATTAGCCTGAAAGGGTCTAGGGCAGATTAAAAACCTATATAGAGACATGATCATTGTATTATATTAAAGTTCAAATAGTTAAATACTGACCTCCAGGATGATTTCTTCTGCAATTAGAAGAACAGAGCGGTCAATATGCATATCTGACATCATTTTGACATGCTGTTGCCTGACAGCAGTATAATTAGGAAAAATAATTTTTCAAACAATCAAACCTGGGGTTCTCAACACAAACACAATATTAAAATATATATAAAAAGTAACAATCAAGAAAGAGTCCTAATTTCCCAATAATCCAAGGGTTTTAGGACACATTTTTGCATTCCAAAGAGCATGTTTTAAATATTGTTGCAACTGAGAAAAAAAAGAGAACATATTTAATAGCAGACATATTCTACGAAATGTTTGTCATAAGGGAGTTGGTTTGGAACATCTGACTACTCCTGCCATTCACATCAACATCCAAACATTTCTTCTCCAATTCTTATTGTTTAACAAATAGTTGTCTTGCTGTAAAAAACGGAATTGTTTATTTCAGGAAAAAACACAACTTATGTAATAATTACAACATAAAAAATGACTTTTCGAATCCCTCAGTGAAAATGCTTAAAAGATGTATTCCCTGAGTAAACAGTGTATATTTGCATTGTGATGAAAGTGGGTGCTAGTGGTTAGAAAATTAACTAAGAAGAATAAAGAACATCTTTATGAGCACACACATTCTAAGAAAAATGTTTGTCCATAAGGGGGTTGGTTTAGTACATGAAAAACATAGTAAATCTTCAAAATGTGACTTTTATTAGAGTAAAATCTAAAATAAATATTTTAAAATTATTCCTAGTAATGGTTAAAAAACTTAAATAGTTTTGATCCTGTCGCACATTAGTAGTCACAAACATCAACCAGCTTGTTGTAAATACCCAGTTAGGTATATGAAGTTTCCCTATATGTTAACTTTTTCTAATCTAACACATGCTGTTTATATCAGAAACACACATTTCATTGATTCATTCTATACAAACACAGATTTATTCTATTAAAAAAAAAAAATGGCTCCACCTCGCAGTGGTGCCTGCAGTTACCTTTTACTAACCAATAGAAACACTGCACCCACTAAAATTTTTAATCCTTTACTAAATCTTCAAGCCAACAGCAGCACAATGCAGAGATCCAGAGCGGCACTGCCTAAAGTTTCTTCCTTGTGATGGGATCAAAAGACTACATATCCCATGATGCTTTGCTGCAGAGACTGGTCCCTAGACATTGCATCAATTTGTAGCTGCCTTTGATTAAACAAAACAATTTATGAATTTTACGCTAATTTAGCTTGAATTTTCAGGGGCATTCCTTCTCAAAATCAACTGCCAGAAAATAAATTTGCAAAGTCTAGGGTAAGTTTATTAATGTTTATTCTAGATTTTTTTCATGCAAAAAATGTTTTCAGACTGATCCTCTTTTATCAGATGCATTCATTGCCCATGAAACCTCCTTATACCTTTAATAACAGGAAAATATGTCAGGGTTTGTAACAGGACTCAGTTACTGTATCATATAATCATTACAACCTTGAATCAACTTGCTACAAATTTTCACCAAAAATAAGTGGGTGATACATAATAATGTATGTGTCTGGTGAGAAAAATTTAGTAGTTATTTCGGTGTATACTTAGTTCAATTCACTGTACAGACAGAAACATGTAGTTTTGTAAAGTAAGACAACTATGTGTAAAACAATATGAACCTCTGAATTGACAACGATAGAGCAGGGAACCTTTGGATTGTAAGTTTGCAAGTTTTCAATCTTGCACACCACTTTGGGGAAAGCACTTTAGACACCGGATTCTAAGCTCAAAGACAGGACCCTGTATTTTTGTAATGTGTTTATATTGTTTTTGTCTCTGCCTGGAACTTAACCCATGTATAGCGCTACTGAATATGTTGGCGCATTACAAATAAACAATAATAATAATAATGTCAGCCTTTATATAATACCATACCATTGCTCCTTCTCCTGCCTTGCTTTTTGTTCATTGACCATACGCTATTCACCCTTTTACACCTATAATAAATATCCTTTCTGCAGCTGCCAGGTCATAATTGCATAAATTATGTAAAATTAGACCATCTTCAAAGCAACAAATGCAGTTTCTGTATTATTGGAGTGTGTGTGCTATAGGGTAACAAGATGTACATATTTCTTTACCTTCAATACATTACAAACATTTTGATATCAGTATATAAGAAAGGATACTCAGTGATGGCCGGGCCCTTTTTTTTTGGTGCAAGCTCTGTATAGCTTTTCATTACCTCCTCCACTACTTCATCAAGAAATAGGTCATCCTGAATCTGATGATAACAAAATTGATGTATAATGAATATTTAATAGCTGTATTCATCCTCTGAAATGTTGATTTACATGTAGTGTTGAAACATACCTTTTCTAAATCTGGTATAGTGATATCAGTTGCTAGCAGATCTGTGAGTTGATTTCCTCTTCTATAATAATAATAAAAAAATAAAAAAATAGAGAAATGATTAACTTTTATATCAGGCTAGTGCTTTACAGGGCCAGTGTAACAGTCATTTAAATAGAAAAGATTATTATAAACAACTTTTCAATTTACTGTAATTTAAAAAAATGAGTGAAACTTACATTGAAAATTGCTGTTTTTTTAGGTTATAGAGGGAGCTCATTTTTATAGTATGGAGCTGCCTAATTGTCACATAGCTTTCATGGCAGAATCCGGGGACATAAGCTGCACACTCTGCCACGGTATGAAAAAGAGCTCCATTCGGAAGATTAGGAAAAACACCACACATATCAGTGTAAGTTTACTCACACAAGATTAGCTTTTAACATTCAGTATTGAAGCATTATTCATACTGACCGTTACTACTTAAAAGTAAAAAAAAAAAAATCTTACAGTTAAATGGTAATTGAGGTTGAAAAAAGAGTTCAAGTTCAACTCTTTTAGATCTCCTCTAATCTTTTGTAATATCTGGATTAATTGATCCAGAATAAGGCAAACAGAGAAACAATCCCAATTGAAACATTGCCAATTGTCTCTTAAGAGGAAAAAAATATCTCCTGACCCAAATACAGGCAATCGGATACCTCCTTCAATCAAAACTCCTCTTTCTATAAAAAAAACCTGAATGCCCTATTAATTCAAAAATATATCTAACCTCTTTTTAAATGTATCTATCAAATCCGCCTCCATTGGTAGAGAATTCCACAGTTTACCACCCTTACTACGAAGAACCATTTTGGAATCTTTTTCCCTCTAAGCTCAATGGATATCCTCTTGTCAGTTGAAAAGCACATAGCACAAAAAGCTCAATAGACAAATCCTTGTATTGACCCTGGGTGTATTTATGTAAAATTATTATATCCCCTCTTAGGCACATTTTTTCTAGAGAAAATAAATTTAATCTGATTAGTCATCCTTCATAACGTAGCCCCTCCATTCCCATCATTCGTTTTGTTGTCCTTCTCTGTCCATTTTCCAGCCCTTAAATGTCCTTTTTATGAAGAGGTGCCCAAAATTGTACTCCATATTCCAAATGAGGGTATACTGGGGACTTCTATAACAGCAGAATTATATTTGTTTTCCTTGCTTTTTCGCCTGTTTTTATACATGCTAATATTTTATTTGCCGTTGCAGCTGCCGCTTGGCATTGAGCACTGGTACCTAGGTGGTTATCCACAAGCACTCCCAAATCCCTTTCTATCTTTCATACCCTTTTTATATGCAAGGTTTACATCTCTTACACCCCAAGACAGCATAATGGTAAACATGTTTGCAGCAGGCAGAATAAGAGACAAGGAAGGATGGGTTGCAAAATTACATCATGTGACCGGCCAGGCAGGTTTTTCTGTGACTTAAACTACCTAGGCACATTTATCACTAATTATGAATGGGTCCATTTTTATTTAGCTGTCCAGTTTTTATGATTTGCTTTTACTGGCGCTTTAAATGATATCCAACCTCAATCTAAACCATGAATAAAGAAATCACAAAAAAATATTTTTAGCCAGATTGTGAACTCTTTCTCTTCATCTACACGATCACAGTACTGGCTACGCTAATATATCTGATAAACCAAATTAAAACACTATTTGACATAAATAAGTTAGCTCATAAAAACATTTGAGAAATAGAATTCGATTTATTATGTGAGTTCTTGTTTAAATTAATGAGCAGCTTTTTGGTATTTTATTGGAAGTGTTGAGCTGAGCCTAATGTACTCTGGCACGTGTCCAAGGCTTTATAGTCTCCACAGCATAATTCTTTTAAGCTCTGCCTATCTCAACATCTGATTCCCTTTGCACAGCAGACTCTTAAGGTATGCAACATAAACCTATTTCTAACATTACAATTTCATTATTACTCATATTTCAATAAACCATGGGTTCTGTTTGATGCAGGGAATTTTCAATAACTTTTTATCATGTTTTCTTTATCTCTTTCTCAGTAAACTTGCATATGATGTTATATCTTGTGAACTGTCTCACAATTCTCCTCATTCCTTTTAGTAATGCATACCTACTCTGCAATATTTTCCTAACATAGTTACATAATTAGGTTATTAAAGGGACATTGAAGTCAAATATTTGCTAATATACAGAGGGCTAACTAGAGCTTTTGCTGCCCGGGGCTGTCCCTGAGCTATATTTATATATATATATATATATATATATATATATATATATATATATATATATATATATACAGTAAGGAGACCTGCATTTTTTCCCATTGGCACCAGACGGGGGGCTTGGCCCACAGATGTAAGATATATGTATTTATTTCTGTGGGCATAATGTAGTATATATATATATATATATATATATATATATATATATATATATATATATATATACATATATATATATGTGTAAGGTGAACCATCTCAAATCTTCTTCCTCTTATCTCTCCTCCTCCCCTATCTCTCCCCCTTCCCTCACTCTCTCCCCCCTTCCCTCACTCTCTGTCCCTCCATCCCTTCTCTCTCCCCCTTCTCTCTCTCTCTCCCTTCTCTCTCACTCTCTCCCCCTTCTCTCACTCTTCCTTTCTCACTTCTCCCTCTCTTTCCCTCCCCCCTTATCTTGTATCTCTCCTCCTCCGCCCCTATCTCTCCTCAACTTTCCTACGTCTTCTCTCTCTCACACACCACTCTCTTCCTCTCTTCACTATCAGTCACATTTCCTCCTTCCTATTCCCCTTCCCTCACTCTCTCTCCTCTTCTCTTTCTCTCACTCCACCCTGCTATCTCACTCCACCATTCTCTCGGTTACTCCACCCTTCTTTCTCTCCCCCCTTCTCTTTCTCTCTCTCCCCTTATCCTTCTCTCCCTCCCTTCTCTCTCTATCTCTCTGCTCTCTCCTCTCCCTTCTCTCACTCTCCATTCGTTTTACCTCCCTTCTCCCTCTCTTTGCCTCCCCCTCCCCCTTCTCCGTTCCTATCTCCCCCATCTCCCTCTCCATTTGCTTTCTCCCCCTACTCTCTCTCTCATCCTTCTGTCTCTCCCTCTCTCCCCCTTCTCCCTTATACCTGTCTATATCCTCTCTCTCTCTCCCATCTGCCTCTCCCTTCTCTCCTGTTCTTTCTTCTCCATCCCTTCTCTCCATTTTCTAAGTCTCCCTTCTGCCTCTCCCTCTCTCCCCCATTCTCTTTCCCCTCCCCCTTGTCTCTGCCCTCCCCTTGTATATTCCATCCACGTTGTCTATCCCCTTTTGTCTTTCCCCTTTGTCTCTCCCTTTCCCACTTGTCTCTCCCCTCCCACCCTTGTCTCTTCCTCCCCCCTGTCTCTATCCCCACACCCTTGTCTCTCTCTCCCTCTCCCCCTGATCTTCTCTCTCCCCCTCTCTCCTTGTCTGTCCCCATTTCCCCTTCTCCCTTGGCTCTTCCCTTCTCCCCTTCCCCCTTGTCTCTCCCCCCGTTTCCCCCTCCCCTTGGCTCTCCCCCCGTTTCCCCTTCCCTCTTGTCTCACTGTGTGTGGGCCTGGGTGGTGGCTCCTCTCTCTGCCCACCCCTGCTGTCATCTGACCTGGAAGAGGAGGAGCAGGTAGGAGGAGGAGCCTCCACACACACCAGCACATAGAGGTCAGAGACAAGTGGGAGGGGATGGAGATGGGTGGGAGAGACAAGGGGTAGAAGTGAGACCGGGGGAAGGCACAGGGGTGCCGCTCCCAAAAAAGTGCCGCCCGGGTCAGACCACCCCCACCCTCCTAGCTACTCCAGTGCTATCATGCATTTAAAAGAGAATGAAAATAAGAGTTGAAATAATTTTAATTACTGTACAAACTGCTTTTGGAATAAAGTTTCCTCCTTCTGTTTAATTCTAGTTAAGGTGTGTTAGGGCCCTGCATGGGTCGAGTAAGGGAAAGTTATAGAAAAATCATATACTCTTCTACAGCTAAACTAAACTACAGCAAACTTTGAGATGAAATAAGAAAATAATAGTAAGAAATGCCCAACCAAGAATAAACAAGGTTTGTTTATAGACTAGTTTCCACTCAGTATTATTTCAGTGATGTCCAATTAAAGAAGAAACATTTCCATGTCCCTATCTCTCTGACCCAAAACACAAAGAGATCCCAGGCCAAAATGCCAAGAAAAAAATTATTTGCATAAAAATTTGAATATTTTTGTAAATATTGGTGCTGTTTCCCTAGGCACAGAGAGTAAGTCATAACATAGAGACAGAAACAAATGGATTGTGCTCCTGTATATAACCATAGAACAATTTCTTTCTTAGAATGTTTAACCCCTACAATGTGTAACATGCTACTTGAGAGAGGTCACTGGCAGCCTAATTTGAAACACTGCACTTTGCAGTCTGTATATTCATGAGCTACAGAGGGCAGACCCAGACAGGTACAAATTATATGATTTAGGGAGAAAACAGAGCTTTTAACCACATCTTAAACAAATAAAGCACATAAAAAAGTAAAGAGATAGATATAGGTATATTATATTTCTATTGAAATTTAGAAACATTCCATGTCACATTGACTCTCATAGTTGGGAATCTGACAAATAATAACTCATACAGACTTCACTTGCTAAAGACTTCTCATTCATCTGATTTATTCCAACTATGAATAAATAGTGATCTGTAGCTGCATTCATTTAAAGTACCACTGCAGTAAAAGGACACTTGTTTGTATGTACCAAATTAACATCAGTAGCTGGGTGAGCCATGGACATAAAAGTATTTTTGTGAAAATCTGAATTTATTATTATTTATTATTATCTTTTTATTTATTATTATGTATGCAGTTTGGGACGGCTTGTGGGACGGCTTCAAGGGCTATACTAAAATGGCAATACCTAAGTAAATTTTTGATCAGTTTTAAAAATACATTTTTCACATGATTTTCCACCCTCTATTTGATGGTGCAGAGTACATATGTTAACATTTGTGGGCCTTTAAAGATGAAACCTAATTTTCTTTGTAAAGTATTGTAAAACAGAAAAAGTTTACATTATAATTATTATATATAATATTGCAAATTGTAAATATAAAGTTATCAAAAAAAGTATTTGTTTAATCCACTATGCCTCCTACCTTTAAATATATAACAAAGTGTCACAGTTTTTAAATAACAATGAAAACTTTGAAATTGTTAAACCATGTCCATCCCTATCAGCAAACCAGGTCCATACTTCTAAATTAACATAGGGATTGTAATAGAAAAAAAATACTAGAGACGGTTTCAATTAGATCAATTCAAGTATGTTTCAGTTGGTAGCTACAAACCGTGCATCAGGTTGTCATGTCTCAATGGGGAACTAGCTCCAAACAGTGATGGAGACATACCATGCCTATATGTATCAACATGCCTGGTGTAATCTTGAATAATTAAGATCCCACTTTTATTTTCATTAATCAATGGACTCTTTGTTTTTTCATTTTAGGGATGATATAAAGGATATTCTGTGATCTTTTCAGATCCTACTATATAAGGACATCATTTATTAATTTGGAATCTAACATTATTAACACTGAAGTATGGTTTCAGCATAGTGACTATTTAGTGTCCTCTTTCCTTCCCACATTTCTCTTGCTTCAAGCTTATACACATATATAGTGATAATATGCTTAATATACAGTATTAATTACATTTATAGGAATGTTTACACCTTACATGCGTAACCTCTGTGATCCAATTAGTGCAATGTTATAAATTAAAATGCGTTAGTAAATATTGACACATCACTATTTCAAAGTTGTTGCAAGAGATTTAATTATTATTTACACACTGTGACACTTTTTTTTATATGTTTTATGAGAAGGAATTAAACCATGACATTTTTTGATAATATAACAATTATAAAGTAATGTGAATGTATCATAATTATTAACAGATTGATAACTGTACTATTTTTTTTTTACAATCTTCTACAATAAAAGTTAAGTTTTATCCTTAATACTACCAGATGTAGTGTACCTTAACTAAAAGAATGGCCTGAATGTATGCTCTTTTTTTCTTTGTATAATAAAATCTGATATTCATACACTTGCACCCGCAATTATTTTGGACATATAAAACTGATGAATTCAGAATGGTGTGCATATATGCAGAAATGTGATTATTTAAGTCCTCTAACTGAATGTCAGTCCTGTATTAGGCAGGCTGACTTATAGTAGTGCTTAGGGGAAGCCTAACTGAGACTTACATTGTATGAGCAGGAGACATTGAACTTAATGGGCATCTTTGAATAATAAACAACATTCTAGTGTGTGGTTATGGCCATTGTAAAAGTCATTAAGACATTCCACAAGTACTGTACTGTAAATAAAAATAAACAAGTTAATAAACTAACCTGCGATTAGCTGGGCGCTGCACTGCGGGGGGTGTCTCTCTTGGCAGGACATAGTTTTTCTCTGCATGTCCAACACACATGGTAAAAGAAGAAATACTTATTGTGAAAAAGTATGGTAGCCTGGTTACAATTTTCCTGTCCAGGGCATTTTTGTGGGTCACACTCAATTTATGTTGTTTATGTTGTCAGACTGGGCCTATGTTTCTTTCTTATTGCACAACTTTGCTGCTTATTAACATATATTATCAGTGTGAGAGACCTCCGTTCATGCATTCCTAAATTTGCAACAGTTTTCTTTGCTCTTACTAAAGCATTATATTGAGTACATTAAATGACACAGAAAAGGTCCCATTTATTGAAGAAATGAAAACTACACATGAAAATAACTGCAACTGGTTGTAATTAAAAATTCTATTTGGAAGTACCTACAAGTTGATAAGGAATAAGCCATGTGTGTGTGTTGGGGGTGGAGGGTAATGAAGAAGAAGAGCATGCATAGTTAAAAAATGGTAATAGTGTCAGAGTCAGAGACATTTAACAATTACATATAATTGTTCCATTGTTAAACATCTGTCATATTACCATGTGTGGGCAAGTGGGCATGCTCTTTGTCTTCATTACCACTCATTGCTCATCTTAACAAATTGATAGAACAATTTCCTGAGATGGTAGATCTTTCTTTACTTATACATAACATTCTATAAATAACATTCTATACCAAATTTAAGGCACCAACAGCCTTATTAAATTGCAATTCGGGCCAATTGAATAGGGCTCTATATAAGCACACAGCATTTTTTTTTTACAGAAGTTTTTAGTTAGTGAACTTCTATCCAAAAGCAAGGTCTTCACTAACTAAAAGCTTCTGTAAAAAAATATGCTGTGTGCTTATATAGAGCCCTATTCAATTAACTGAATAGCAATTTAATAAGGATGCAAATAGATCTAAGTAACCACGCTCCATGGTTTGTAAAAGATAAGAGGATAACAGTTATATTCTGTGTGGGTTTTCTCACGAAAGACAAATTGAAAAGTTATGAAAGTTGAACCATTACTATGACCTTATGCTTATGATGGGCAAAACAGAAACAGAAACCCTCCACCATACAAAGTACAGCATGTAAATAATATAACTGTTTAAATCGTGTACATGTACAATTGTGTTCAAAAATCTTATAAACATTAGACAGAATACCAAATTCTACATTAAATTAAAACTTGAAATATATATTATAATTCTAACTAATGGACACCAATGGGTTGGCAATAAAGAAGAAATGTAAATATGTGCTGGAAGGGGCATATCTGGATAATAAAATGGTAAAACAATCAAAATGGTGCTCTCAGCTAGGCTATTTATTCAAATGGTAATGCTATGTATGTTCATCATCTTCCAATAAAATTCTTTTTTTTTTGCCTACTATAATTGGTAAAGCCATACCCGTTCCAAGTAAGTTGTTTTGTATTTCCAAAGTCTTAAGTGCAGTCTTCAAATGTTCTTTGCCTTCATTTAGTTTCCTTAAAAAAATAAATGACATGCTATATATAGAGTAATTATAGCACATTCTTAAATTAAAATGACTTCAGCTCTATGCAATGCTTTACATATGTTTGAAGCATACTTTCTGTAGGACTTGATATTTAAACAAAATAAACATAAAGATTTTAAGGAATGAAAGCTCATATATAAGCAACATTCATTTGCCAAAAAAGGTTTTGTATATGTTTAAATATTTAGCTGTGAGATACCTGTTGACGCCCTCATTGTATTTCTGAGTTTCAAGTTGAACTAAACTTCTTCTGATCAAAACACGGTCAATCATTTCTTGTCTTGGTGGGGTAGGAATCTCTGTGGGCAGTGGCACTTAATGGAGGAAACAAAAATTGACATAAACTTTATCAATAAATAGGCAATATAGTTTATGGAAATTTTACAAAGATAAAGTAATGTAAAAATACAAATCCAATAAAACAGGGCAATCTAGAAGGTAAGGTAGGGGGGTCAGACAGGAAGGTGACACATGCATGGTGGCAATGATCAAGGCAAACATCTGCTGCAAGTGGAGATGGCTGTAAAAGAGGAATGAGGGGTGAAATGATAACACTTTTATTGTGATTGTTTTTATTGGGAATAATAGAGAGAGATGAATCCCCTTCTTTATTTTATTCAGTATGCACCAATCACAAAGATTTGCTTTGCTTCTGAAACTCCTTCCTAACCTAATCCTAAACCTTACTGTCTCCATTTGCCTCTCCTCTTACTCACCCTTTTTTCTCATTCCACCTCTCATCAATTCTTTTCACCTAAATCGTTGCCCTCCTTACCACTCTTTTCATATGCCAATTCTCACTTCTCACTCATCCTTATCCTAACTTCTCTTTCTAACCCCAATCCTAGATCCTAATTCTCACTAAAACACTAATTGCTATTTTTCACTGTACTCCTTTTTGCTATCTCTGTCTTATCTCATCCACTCTTTCTTACTCTAATCCTCCCCAAGTTTTTCACAACAATCTTTCTCATCCCACCCACCCCCACACCCATTTATGAAAACAGTACTCATCCATCTGGTTTCTTTACCCCCCTCCCCATTTATAAAGACAGTACTCATGTCTCTGGTTTCTGTTCTAATATTTATTATTATTCCTCATTATCCAATCCTCATATTAACCCATATCACCCCTCTTTTCTCACAGCAATGCTTAACTCACTTTTTCATCCAATTCTCAACCATCTTGCTGCCTACAATACTGAACTCTCTTTCTCTCTGAGACATGTTCTTGGGGATGGAACTGGTGCTGGGTCTGGTTGTTGGTCTAAGTAAGAAAATGCTACTTGTTTTAGGGGTGATTGTGTCTCTTTAACATACGTACATAGTTGCCCAATGACCATAAAATTACTCTGTTACATCTTGTCTTTATTACCTATCTGGATTGCACCCTGGTTTAAACTACCCAAAACAGTGTCTAACCTTCTGTGTAACTTTTCATCATTGAGTCAACTCCTGAAGAGCCATAGTATTTGTGGACCTCCTTTTGTAGCATTCTTCCAGCCATGTACTGTTTGCCCACAAGAATTGCTGTGCATGAATGATCAGCTCTAAGCATTGAATCAGGGTTGTGAGATGTCAGCTGCTGTGATAAGAAAACAGGAAATACAAGTCCAATTGTTGTTACTAATGTCTGTTTTAAAGGCTAATGTCTCACCAGCATAGTATACTTTGTCTGCTGTTAATGCATGGCTTTAAATATGTAATTACAAGTTCTTCCTGTTCTTAATGAAGTCCAGGTCTGTCTCTGTCTTCCAGTTCTTATTTCACTTGACAACAATGTGAGGAATCTCTGCAATATGCACACTCTTAGACTTGGTGGCGCATAGAAAACCTGCAAGTCACTGGAAGTTTATTTGACAGATACTGTGTCATGTTAGCATTTATACGTCTCATAAAAATGGCAGCCCACTGTTCCAAATGAGTCATGCTTTGTCAGGAGGTTGTGTTACTCTGCAAAATGTATGCAATTTGTATATACTCCTTGCATGGTAAAAATCATTTTTACTATCATGTTTCCTTTGTGAAACTGAAGCTGCAAATCTAAAATTGCACAGTATCTTTATTTAGTTTGGATTTAGTTTAATACAATAAACATTACCGGAAGTGATTTCATCAAGATGGGAATTTAGGAGTTACAAAATATACGGATATTATGACCTTATTCGAGTATTCAATTCCCCAACAACAGCACTGTAAAGACAACCATAATATATTTTTTTGAAGAACTACAGTTCAAAATAGGCAAAACGTTTCAGAATAAAATAAATAAATAAAAAAAACACAGTTTCAGGTGAGAGAAAACTTTTAATGCTGAGAAAGCTTCTCTCTGCAAAATGGAATCATGGCATCTAAAATTTCAACGGGACTACTGGAACATTTTTTTTTTATTTGTTCTTTTTTTTTTTTTAAGGCAAATTTCGTCATGCATTATATTACATAACATTTAACAAGCTTATAAATTGAATCATTTTTAAATATATATCTTAATTCCTTGTATGGTATTTTCAATAGTTAATAATGTTACTAACATTTTCCTCCTACCTAATCTATGACAAAACTTCCATTAAACAAGATGTACAAAAATACAAAGCAAGTTAATAAAAGAAGAGAAAGAGAGGAAAAAAAGTCAGAGACCATATAATCATGGTTTTTATCTATAGCTTTACTTCTCGCCTAAATATTTATCCCAAAGTTTACATTTTATTAGAGAGAAACTATTGGAAATCTTATTAGATTCTTGCGAAAGTAGCTGACAGAAATAGCTCAGAAACAAAAATGGAATCTCACAGTAGAGAATGAAAAAGTTAGTCAAAAGACAAATAAAAATGTGAGCATTTAAAGGCATACCTACATTTCCTGAATTATAAGTGCATCTGATAGAGGAGAATCAGTAGTGTATGAAAATAAAAAAGCATGAAAAAATACCAAAATAAACATGTAAACACATACTTTGAAGTTAGCAAAATGTCTTATAAGTTCTAACAGTTGAAAATCAGGGTAAACACCCTCTCTAAACCAAGGCTAAACTAGCATAAGATTAAAAAAAAATTGGCCAATCAGGAGGAAGCAGAGGCAGAAACATTTGCATCACAATCTGGGGTTGCTGTCCGTGCTGCAAAGCAGCCTGGGATATGTAGTCTGGCATATGTCAGAAAGTGCTATTAATTTTCATGTAAGAGTCTATCTGTGCAGCACATTCACACTAAATTACAAACCTGCAGGTTGTCTGTTCCCTGCATCAGCTGCAGCTGGTGTGCAAATACAGACAGCAGTATCCAGCATATAAATATGTAAGTACATTCAATTTTTCAATATACCGTAATACATATTTTTCTACTAATCAGTGGCTGCTTTTTTATTAAACATTTGAAACATAGGACACTTCTATATACCTTTAAACATAAAATTGCTGATTTGTAATAATGCCCTAGGTAGTATGAGCTCCTTGTCTCTCTTCTAACCCCTGAATACTGTATTGTCTTTGTAGTCAGAGCTGCCCAGAGGAGAATGCTCTCCAAACAGGCATACCGTAATTGTAGGATGACAGGAGGAGGTGACTGAAAAGTGTATTTGTGTACCTTGCAAGCAGCTCATGTTACATTACTGCCTGCTACTAAAAAGTGATCTCAAAAAGTTCTCAATTTGGTATTTCCCCCTGGGAGGCTCCCACTTCAGAGACAATACATCATACAGAGGCTGAGGAGATATGACTGACAGGAGGAGGTGACTGAAAAGTGTATTTGTGTACCTTGCTAGCAGCTCATGTTACATTACTGCCTGCTACTAAAAAGTGATCTCAAAAAGTTCTCAATTTGGTATTTCCCCCTGGGAGGCTCCCACTTCAGAGACAATACATCATACAGAGGCTGAGGAGATATGGAGCTTATACAGCCTGGGGCAAGATTTTAAAAAAGTAAGTCCTTGTCTAAATTTACAGTAAATGATTAATAACGGTTTCTTATCAAGCCCTACCTACCTATTGTTTCTAGAGTCCTTTATAAGACCACTAAAGTCTTCCTTTAAACTCCATAAAGTATTAGTCACTCTACTGATAACCAACAATGCTAAACACTGTAACTTGTTTTATGGGACATTAATTATTGCTCTATCATCACGCTTGTGTCATATAAATAACCTGTAGCATATCATACTGCATATAAGTATTCAACATGCAAAGCACATTTTCTTTACTCGAAATAAACAGCTAAACATAGACATATGTCTGAGATTTAATTGGTTGCATCACAGATGTAATTTATCTTCATAGATACATAGAGCAAGATGTCCACAAATGTATAATCCATTAATTTCTAAGTAGACAGACAACGGCTACTTATTTAATTAAAGAGACTGTAAAAGAGAATAAACTGAGAATGAGCAATGATAAATAATATAGCACTTACTAGGGGAATGTTTGCAAGGGTAGATGGATATTCATACAGTATCAGACTCATAAGACTTAAATCTATCTCTCTCTTATTTATTAGTACTTTATATAAAAAAGAGCAGTGGAGATTTAAAATAAAATAAATGTTTTATTACCTTTAAGTTGCCGTGGGATGGAAGGCCAAGCTTTAGATTAAGAACATGTAATTGGTCGTAGTACCTTGCCCAGTTCTGTTTTGATTCAACCATCTAAAATATAAAAAAACTACTATAACCAAAGGATTACTAGATGAATACTAATTATCATCATAAAGAGTAAAAGCTCATGAGCAGTCAGGTATTCTGTTTTAATTTTACGGCCTAAATGAAAACAATTAAAATGACCTTGGAGTCTTGTAATGAAGGAAGTCCAAGAGTTTTATTGAGAGTGTGTAACCTGGCATTGTATCTTGACCAGTTGAGGACTTGATTGATTTCACTCATCTGCAAAGGACGGAAATAGATTTAATACCAGGAAAGAATTATACAAATAATAAATATTGATGCCTCTTAAGGACCCTGGGGGGATCTATGATCCACTGGTGGAAGTTGTGTGTGTGTGTTAGAGGGGTGTTTACATTTCTGGAGTGTTAAGGTTGCATCAAATGATACAAGAAGTCTGATTCTGAGCCAAAAGTGGGGAAGGGTATGGTACCAATTCCAGTCATATCCTATAATCAAACATAGGATCTGGACTTCTGACTATTCCCTCCACCTGCACCCCTCCCTCCACAGATAACTACAAACACACAGCCCCAGGATGTAATATAAATAATACAAAATGGATTCCTGTACTCATAAACAGCACCTTAAAAATTTACGGTTTTCCCCAAAAAAATGTATGCCCAAAGCTTACACAGCTGCTAATGTGAATAGACAGATTCCAGTGCTCAAATCTACTTAGTTTTCTTTATGAACATTTTGCTGTAGACACTCCAATAATAAATAAGATATTTTTTAAATATATATTACAAACCCTTAGGCTCTTTTGAAATGGGTCTTTTATGAAAACACAAGTTCTTATGGAATATATATTTAAAGATCACACTACAGTTATTTTAAAATGTATTTTATAAATATTATTTTGATATGTATTTGTGTATATCTTTGTCTGATGTATCCAGTTTTTAACAGAAAAAAAATATTTGTTACGGAGAGGTGAACTGTAAACTATTAAAACATTTTATTATTATTATTATTGTTATTAACTTTTATTTGTAATGCGCCAACATATTCTGTAGCAATGTACAGGGGTTAAGAATAGGGCAAAATACAGTAATAACAAATGTAAAGAATGGAGGGCCCTGTTTTAAGCTTAGAATCTTTGCAGAAAATGTTTTTTTCCCAAAGCACCCTACAAGATTGGAAACTCACTACTTACAATCTAAAGTGAATGGAAGAGGTAAAAAGACAAAGATTAGGATAGATCAAGGTGGAAGTGAGAATTTGCTTAGGTAGGAAGTTAGAAAGGGAGAGGGGAGGAAGGGATCAGTGAGTCATAGTGAGGTATAAGGCTCAAGGATGTAATCTTCACCTAGTGGTCACATAATATAACCTGCAAATGGGAATGTTAGGGGATTTTGACTGTTGTACAGCTGCAACAATTAGGGGTGGGAAGTGGGGTCTGGTATCTGGAGGGTATTAGATCTTCTACAGGTCTCAAAAGATAGGAAATGGAAGGACAAACAGACTTTGAGACCATACACTCTATAAGGAAAAGGGTTTGGGGGGGGGGGGGGGCAAGGAGAGGCATGGTGGTCAGTGTTAAAAAAGCAAAGTAATACATTCAAACTGATAGTTTTTACACAGGTTAAGTACATTCCAGAAAAAGAATAGCAGAATATCCACATTGTTTGTAGAAATATACCTTGGTTAAATTGGGGTGTCTGTTCTCTGGATGGTATTATGATTCCACAGGTCTTGGTTAAATGGTGGTGTCTGGTATCTGGAGGGTATTAGGTGTTCCACAAGTGAAAGATAGGAAAAGGGAAAAACATTGTGTGTAATAAATATTATGGGATAAGCTCATGATGGGGAGGGTATTGGTGATGACAGTTTTGAATTAATCACTGGGCTCTGGAAAGCTAACAGTCAGGGGGAGAAGTTGTACATTGCCCGTTTTTCCTGTTTGGACAGTTTAGAGTAAATTACACACGTGTACTAAACACTTTTTATAATTGTGAATACGTGTTTGTGCTTTAAACAGTGGCTCTCAATTGGTGGCGATGGGACCAGAGCCCATCCCTGAGATATTATATGCTGGGCCTCAGGAACAAAGAGGAATGATGAGAGCCTAACACTTTAAATACACAACTACCATGAGTCATGCTTGTAGGTAGATTACTGAGGAACTTATCTAAATTTAGTATGGTACATATAATATCTCCCTATTAAAAATACTCAGAATTTCAAAGGTAGCCCCCATGAGCATTGCAAGCAACCTGCTCGTCCCCAGATGAAAGAGTTTAAGAACCACTGGTCTAATATGTTAAAAAGTCACCTTAAATGCCCTACTGGCAACATTGAACAGATTGAATTTACTGTTCTTGCATCTCTGCAGTCTAGGAGAGTGTTATGTATTTTGTTTTATGTATTTTTAAGATTAACATCATTTGGCCGATTAAAACACTTAAAATCCTTTAATTGAAAAAAAAAAAACACCAAGTAACAAATATAATCTCAATTATTTTTCAAACAAAAAAATATATACAAATTGCATAGATCAATTTAACTAAGTTTTCCCATATGATCAGTTTATATTATACCAACCCGGTCCAGAGTAGGCTGGAAGTAAGGAAAGGGGAGCAGCTATGGAAAGGTGTCTTGAAGGCAATGGGGAAGGGTCTTGGGGAGGGGTGCTCTTATGGGAAGGAGTCTTAAGGATGGGAGCTATTATGAGAAGGGGGGCCACTAAGTGAATTGGTACCGCTGGGGGGCTAGTCTTTACCCCTGTAACCCCCCCAGCGATTTACCCCATTACCTCCCCCGACCCCAGTGAATTGCCCCTGTGATTTCTCCCAGCCCCAGTGAATTGCCCCATTACATCTCCCCAGCCCTAGTGCATTGCCCCTGTGATCTCTACCTGCCCCAGTGAATTATCCCCTTACTTCCCCAAGCCCCTGAGATCTCTCCCAGCCCCAGTAAATTGCATGCACTCACACAGAGACACATGCACAGACCATGAACTTTGCATTGAGGACCATAAATCAAGCATAAATGTTCATTCGCCTAAAAGATAAATTAGAATAGGAAAAAGAAGCTGAAATGTTTGTTTTCAGTACAATTCTAATATGTCAGTATTTATCAATGAGAGGGCGTATGTCTAAAGAACAACCGTCTAACCGCTCAAGCAGTTGAATGTCTATTTATGGTCCTTTAAGGACCCAGTGTAATAGTCATCTATGCTGGCTGCATTCAGCATTGCTGATTGGCTGCAAAGCTGACATGCTCACATGGGGCCTCATTCAATTAACAGCCGTAAGAGATGCGTGGCTGCAAGGACCATGCTACTTCCGTATTCTATTCCCTTGTGGCCGAGGGCTCCAGCAGGCTTGCGGCCAGCGCCCTGTTATCCCTTGAAGTCGCCCGCGCAGCAGGAAAGCCTTTGATCTTACGCGGCCGCAAGAGTTTCGGCCGCAAGAAAGCCAAGGTCACTATTGAAATGCTACGTGAACCCTTTCGTCAAGGCCGAAATTAGCTAAAACCGAGCCGCAGCTTACCTACACCAAAAAGGTCCCGCAAGGATCTTACTTGCAAATCGTAGCACCAATTAAGCACATAAAAAGCCATCCTGTACTTTGATGAGATGTGAAAGTGATTGTAGGTGTTTGAATTTATAGCACAACATTCTCCAACACTCAAATCTGAAAATCATTTTTATTGTAATTCATGTTAAATTTCCGTGTCCAGAGTCCCACGGGCTTGGGGCACATCAGACCCGCAACGGCTGCGGGAATAGCCTCTGTCAAGTCTGTAAATGGGTAAAATAGACTCACAGGTCGCAAAGGGCTTACTTACAAATTGTAGCACTAATTAAGCAAATAGAAAAGCCATCCTGTACTTTTATTAAAAATGAAAGTGATGTTTGGTCTTAGAATTAATAGCTCAACATTCCCCTACTCTCAAATCTGCAAATAAAGAAATTTAATTTCATGTTCAATCTTTGTGTTCTATTTATCATGCAAGCCCGCACGGGTTTGAATAACAAGCTACAGGCTTGGAAGACAATCACCCTCCAAGTCCACAGGTGCTTGAATAACGAGCTACGGGCTTGGTCATTGAAGTCCGTGGGACTTGGACGGATTTTAAACCTAAAATCAAAAATTATAATTTGGCGATGTGCAATTTTGAGAATGTCTTGCTATTAATCCTCATGCCCCCCATTGTGTTCCCCATCATTTACAGTGCTTTGCAGTGCTGGATTGAATATATATTGGCTTCTACAATGCTTTGAGTTTGCGGCCTTCAACCTCCGAACCCGTACGGACTTTAACGACGACGAGCCCGCGGGACTTGGGACGGAAAATAAACTGGAAATGAAATATCAGATTTGGGTGATGTGCAAGCTTGAGAGGGTGTTGCTATTAATCCTCATGTCCCCCATTATGATGCTTAGCATTTACAGAGCTTTACAGTGCTATCTTGAATTTATATTTGCATTTACAGTTTTCCGACTTTGCGGCCTTAAAACACGATTTACGGGAGCGCGGGAAACGCTTGCAGTCGATTGCGTGATTTGCGGCCGGTCATAAGGGGGACCTCCTTGCGGCGCCGTCCATTTGAATAGCAGGGTAGCAGTAGCGCTACACAGGGCCGTAAGATGGCCGCAAGGAATTGCAGTATTACAACCCTTTTACGGCTGTTAATTGAATGAGGCCCATGGACAGGGTGCACTTTTGGAAAATCGTACCCTGAAAGCCTAGCTCAATCCTGGGGGTGTGAACATCACCTGCAACAGTTTATTTTTATTTTTTTAATGCAAAGCTAAAAAAAAACATAGTGCATGCAAATAAATGTAATCATACACTACTAATTCCCCTCTACAGGATGCATTCATAACCCAGCTCACTTGCATATACCTTTAATCTAATATTTAGATACATCCTGACTTTTCTTTTACATCTATGAATTGTAAGATGTTTTTGGTTTATACATTGATACTTGTATAACTTCCATTGAATTTTATTAGTCAAGCTCATCTATGTTCTTATACATACTCTAAATTATCATTATCTTGCCATTCGACCCTAAGGAGTCCAATAAAATTTCATAAAGGGCAGCCTTACACATTTAAACAGTGCACACTGCTCTTGTTTATAGGGTGCGTGTGAGCAATGTGGTTATTTTTATGAGCATTTTTCTATATACTTACCAACATATTTATATCCAACTATAGTCTTTATAGATATGATCAGATGCAGTCTGGTTACCAGGGTATACTCGTATAATGAGGTGCAGGACAGCCCAAACATTTTACATTTATGATGTATGGGGATGTCTGATGTTATAGGTGATCATACGATGCAGGGCAGTCAATCACAGGTGCTGCAAAGGCTACAATGGCAATGTTCCTCGTACGAAACTATCATTGCAGGCTCCTACGAAGAACATTGTGTCCTCTGTGGTGTTTAGTGAATGTAATCTCATGTAGCATACGACTGTAGTGTTCATAAATTGTTTTTTTTCTGATAACTGTGGTGTATTGTTGTTAATATTATTATTAATTATTATTATTATTATAGTGCCAACATATTCTCTAATTAACAAAATACATATTTTGGACAAGTTACTACTTTAATTTAATTTAATAGTCTCTAATAATCTATGTATAATTATCACCTATAATATTTAACAGTTTGTCTGTAAGCCTGCACAGTGTCTTCTGCACAGGCGTCACAGACAAACCGTAAATCACACATGCACAGTACACCGGTCACCACCACTCACTGCCGCTCACGGGTGCCATTACGCAGCGCTGGGAGAGTCAGCGCAGAGAGAGAGACAGGACAGAGGGAGAGACAGACACACAGGACAGAGAGAGAGAGACAAGACAGAGATACAGGAGAGAGAGACATGACAGAGAGGAAACACAGGGCAGAGAGAGAGCGCACAGGGAGAGAGAGTGCACAGGGAGAGAGAGCGCACAGAGAGAGACAGCACAGAGACAGACAGCATACTCTCCACATAACAGAGAGAGAGAGAGAGACAGCACAAAGAGAGATAGCACAGACAATTCAAGATAACCGTTATGATAGCGTTATTTATGATGGGCAAGTTACCAGTACTATAATAATTAGCTTCACCCAATCATTACAAATGCAGGATTCTTAATTCAGGCAATTGCTAATGAAACAGAACATTTATTTACTAGTTTAAAACTTTAGTTTACTTCGAAGATATGCAATATTTAATTGTCAATCATCCTTTTTGGTCATCCCAGCAAGGACTGACTGCAATGTCTTTCTAATGGGGCCAATACTGTCAGTAATTACTAATTACCCTTTAAAACTCTTAACCTCTCGTGTTCAGTGTAAGTCATGTGCCAAACAAAATGCAGTGCATGCTCAGATCTCATGGGATGATTTATCTAATCAGTCGAGTTGCTCACTGAACACAACACTACCTATCATTGGTGAGTTTATTGCACTGAACAAGAACATTTTTTATATACATATAGACAGGAGTCAGTCTGAAAATAGATGAAGTCTGAGATTGTATAAGAAAACTAACCTCTCTTTACATTTGATTAAATGATATCCTTCCTTTTCTCTTACTCCTCTCTGTATTTTATAAACAGTTAGTGTAAAATATGTAAGCTATAAATCGTTATAACTCCTAGAAACACTTAAACACAGAACAAGCAGAGCTTAACACATTTTATAGCCATAAGGAACATCCTGTCTGTATATTTTACTTGCGCTGAGTTCACTAAATCTTTTTAGGACTAGATTAATCACAATGTGTTTTCTTAGCAACAAAGCCTTGGGGAAAATTTCTATTGCCGCATATTACCAAAAATGCATGTTCTGTGTCAGGGAGGACACGCTCTCCTCCATTTAAATAGGTGACAAAGGGGCAATATGTGATGTTAATTGGAAAAGGGGGCAGGGAGGAGGCAAATGGGTGCAACATGAAAGAGTGGTTAGGGTTCATAAAGGAGAAAGGGAAGCAAGGAAATAGTAGGGTCCTCTAGATTCATTATAGGGACTCTGACACCCCAAAATAAAGTTGTTGTTTATTAAGTTAGGACCTATCCTGTTATATGTACGCACGGGAAAGCAAGCAATGGGAAGCCGCCAAGGTCCCAATGTAGCTGTCTCTAAGTGACGTTATGGGTTTTCGGGTTAGGTTTACAGGGTTAGGGGGTTAGGAAGTTAGTTTTATGGGGTTAGGGTTATGCTAAAAGGGTTAGGGCCGGTAAGTGGTGTAGGGGGTTAGGGGGTTACAGTTAGGGTTAGGCCCGGTAAGTGGTGTAGGGGGTTAGGGTTAGGCCCGGTAACTGCTGTAGGGGGTTAGGGTTGGTAACTGGTGTAGGGGGTGAGGGTTAGGAGGTTAGAGGGTTAGTACAGTGCAGCACAGCATCTCACAGTATGTTACTCAGCTACATCGGGACCTCCGCGGCTTACCAGGGCTTGCTTTCCGTTGCGTACATATAACAGGATAGATCCTTAAGTTATTCTGAAAGAACTGACTTTACATTATATTTGCCACATTTAATTTAGTAAATCATTCTTGATATATTCTCCAGTGTCTGTAAGGTATGTTTATGCTAATAACCAGCTACAGAATACTAAGGTGCTGAGTTGATTTGCTAATTAGTAATAGACAGCCTTATTAAATTGCGATTCAGCAAATTTAAAAGGGCTCTATATAAGCACAGAGCATATTTTTTTACAGAAGTTTTTAGTTAGTGAACTTCTATCCAAAAGCAAGGTATTCACTAACTAAAAACTTCTGTAAAAAAACAGGCTATGTGCTTAAATAGAGCCCTTTTAAATTTGCTGAAACTCTGTGCAGTTAGATTCCCTCCCAAACATATAAAAGATACTAAGAGTAGGGACCCGCACATAAGTATAATGGAGTCACTCAAACATTGCTGTCTATCTCAGGAATGATGTACTGTAGACAATTTCTAGTGCTCTTTGAAAAGAAATCAACTTGTTGTTGCTGAGATAATCAGCATTGTTTCAGTTATTTTTCTATGCAACTGAGCTGCTCAGGAATACTAATTAGCGTTACAGCATGTTTCTCTGTCTCTGTGGTGGCAATACAATGCACCCAAGTTATAAACTTAAATCCTCTCCCATACCCTTATCAAGCACTCTAAGGTATAAATTAGCATACTGAGCCACACATTAGCATACATGAGCCACATAAACAATGCTGAATATCTCGTGAATTAATTACTATACATATAAATGGCTAGTACTATGTATAGACTGTTTTAATGTTGATATGACAGTGTCCCTTTAAGCTTCCATATTCTTTGGGGAACACAGGAATGTCAGTCCTTCATGAAGTTCTCACCTTAATAAATCTAAACTCTACAATGGGTCACACCACAAACTTAATTTTCATACACTTTTATAACATTTATTTTTATGAAAAACTGCATGATAACAATGAAGGGCATTATTTTTTGACACCACAGAAACAGCAGACTTTTTTTTACTAATTAGTAAATAAAACAGTTGAAAAGTTATTGATAGTTGCTTGTTTAAAAGCTAAATACAGTAAACTCCTGATTATCCGTCACTCAACTCACAAGGACTCTCAAGCAACCGGCACCAGCATCAATCCCCCATTTGAACAAAACTCCCGCTAAACCGGCACTATCCAGCAGTTCGAGACTGCAAAAAAAAATACAAATTTTTTTTCTAATTATTTTTTCTGGGTTTTTGGCTATTCAATAAAATCTAAATTTTAGAAGTAAGTGGGAGTTAACTTCTTATTCTTATTACACAGGACAGACATAAAATGTATTTAGACTCTGATTTTGGCTACTGAGTGCTGGCAAATTGCAATGGAGTAATCAAATGTGGCTCATAAGTGTATAGTACTGGTGGTGGAGCGGCAAGTGGCTTGCACCTGCCAATTACGGGTTTGGCTATTGTGGCTGCTATTGAGTAACATACCTGTAGTGTCTTCTGAAGAGTCGGATGTGTATGGTGCTATTCATATAGCATTTGCTGATGATTAGTATAAATATGTTTGCTACTTAATGGTAGTATACAATGCCTACTGTACAGAAGTACATGTAAAGTACCTGCTAGAGAGTCATGTATACAATGCCTCTTATTGAGTAGTATGCTAATTATGCCTACTAATGAGCTTGACATTTACAGATAAACTGCAATACCTGATGATTTTCATTTGATATTGCTTTAAAATGATGTATTAATTCTAAATGAATTAGCTCATGAATTCTAACTGCCATCTTTTAGACTGTACGCTCTAATAAGCATGAACCTCCACTCTTTTTTTGTTTTTGTGCATGGAATTATATATTGGTAATTTTAGTAATTGTACCCCTTTGCACAGTGTCATGGAGTGTCATTATATATATATATATATATATACTAGCGAATTGCCCGTCAAAAAATGACGGCAATGAAATTGTAAGGTAGCTAATGCTGTTTGAAATATATAATACATTAATAAATGAATATACTTTACCTATTTTAAAGCATTGTGTGGAAGAGCTGCAATGTGTTTTGATGTTGCTGCAGCATTAGTGGTGTGGATCTGCTGTGTAAGCGTGCTGAATGTGTGCAGTGTAACACTGTGCGTGCGCGAGACCAAACCGTTAGCGTAGTCGTGTACTTCCGCATTGGCGTAAAATGGCGAGTAATGTGTGGTATAAGTCTGTATCGGAATATCCGTAGGTGTTTTGAGGTGTTTTGCGAGTTTCTTGTGGTGTTTTGCGAGTTTAGAGTGCTGTAGCCTACGGCGCTCCATGCCAGCAACTGAGACCCTCGGGCAGTGCCCTCGCTTTGCGAGGGCCGCGACTCGCGTAGCGAGCCCGCAGCGTTAGCAACAACTCGTACACTCACAACTATATATGTGATATATATATATATATATATATATATATATATATATATATATATATATACCGTATTGGTCCGAATGTAAGCCGCGTATATAAACCGCACCGGTAAAATTGGAGAGAAAAAGACTCTCTCCAAGTGATCAGCCATTGCAAGAAACAGGCTTTCTAATTAGTACTGTAACTTCTTTTGCAGGTTACAGGCCTTACAGGATGTTAGAATCACTAAAACAGGAAATCGCAATTGCGCAAATCGGCAGTAATTTTACGTTCACAAATATAAGCCGCACACGTAACTCGGAAGCTCGCAAATCGGCAGTCATTTTACGTTCACGAACCGCTATTCAATTACTACAAAGCAGTCTCAAGCATGCAAATCGGCAGTCATTTTACGTTCGCGAATATAAGCCGCACACGTAACTCGCAAACTCAAAAAACAGAAAAATCACACAATTTACAGAAAAATCCCGGTTATCCGCCACCTCACCAACCGGCACTCTCAAGGAACCAGCACCGGCATCAACTCCCCATTCTACAGAAACTCTTGCTAAACCGGCATAACCGGCACTATCCGGCAGTTCGAAATTGCCCCCAAAAAATACTAACTTTTTTTTCTAAATTATTTTTTGGGACCTAAATTGCCCACTTTAGGTGCGAATGCATTTTTAAAGGCATTGTGAGGGGTTTTGGGGGGTTTAAGGGTCGTTTTCCCCCTGGGTGCTGGATAACGGGGAGTTTACTGTATATATAATATATATATATATATATATATATATATATATATATATAATTTATAAATATACATATATGTACTCGAGTATAAGCCGAGTTTTTTAGCCCTTTTTTTAAGGCAAAAAAGGGCCCCCTCGGCTTATACTCGAGTCACTCTCCCCCCGTGTCTCTCTAACCCCCCCCCCATGTCTCTCTAACCCCCCGTGTCTCTCTAACCCCGCCGTGTGTCTCTAACCCCCAGTGTGTCTCTAATCCCCCCCGTTTGTCTCTAACCCCCGTGTGTCTCTAACCCGCCCTGTGTCTCTCTACCCCCCGTGTCTCTTCCCCCCCCCCCCCCCCTCTACCCGGTATATGCTAATGACGCGGCGCGCATGTGACGTCACATGCGAGCCGAGTCAAGGAGCGGAGGCAGGAGCACAAGCAGGTATGTGAGGGGAGAGGGGGGAGGTATTTAGTGGGGTTTAGGTGGAGGAGGGGGGTTGAGGGGGGTTTAGGCTAAGGAGGGGGTTGAGGAGGGGGGTTGGGGTTGAGGGGATTGAGGCGGGAGGTAGAGGGGGGTTGAGGTTGAGGAGGTGGGTTGGGGTTGAGGGGGGTTGAGGTTGAGGAGGGGGGTTAAGGGGGGTGGAGGTTGAGGAGGGAGGTTGAGGATGGGGGGGTTGAGGAGGAAGGTTGAGGAGGGGGTTAAGGAGGGGGGTTGAGGAGGGAGGTTGAGGATGAGGAGGGAGGTTGAGGATGAGGGGTTGAAAAGGGGGTTGAGGATGGGGGGTTGAGGAGAGAGGATGAGGATGGGGGGGTTGAGGAGGGAGGTTGAGGAGGGGGGTTGGTGTTGAGGGGGGGTTGAGGTTGAGGAAGGTTGAGGTTGAGGGGGGTTGAGGTTGAGGAGGGTTGAGGTTGAGGAGGGGGTTGAGGATGAGGATGGGGGTTGAGAAAGAAGGATGAGGATGGGGGGCTTGAGGAGGGGGTTGAGGATGGGGGGCTTGAGGAGGGAGGTTGAGGAAGGGGTTTTGGATAGGGGGTTAAGGAGGGAGGTTGAGGATGAGGAGGAGGGGTTGAGGAGGGGGGTTGAGGTTGAGAAGGGGGGTTGAGGATGGGGGGTTGAGGAGAGAGGATGAGGATGGGGGTTTGAGGAGGTGGGTTGAGGATGGGGGGGTTGAGGAGGGAGGATGAGGAGGGAGGTTGAGGAGGGGGTTGAGGATGAGGAGGGAGGTTGAGGCTGAGGAGGGAGGTTGAGGAGGGAGGTTGAGGAGGGAGGATGAGGATGGAGGTTGAGGATGAGGATGGAGGTTGAGGATGAGGAGGGAGGTTGAGGAGGAGGAGGGAGGTTGATGATGAGGAGGGAGGTTGAGGAGGGAGGTTGAGGAGGGGGTTGAGGATGAGGAGGGAGGTTGAGGAGGGGGTTGAGGATGAGGAGGGAGGTTGAGGATGAGGAGGGAGGTTGAGGATGAGGAGGGAGGTTGAGGAGGGAGGGTGAGGATCAGGAGGGAGGATGAGGAGGGAGGTTGAGGATGAGGAGGGAGATTGAGGAGTGGGGTTGAGGAGGGTGATAAGGGAGGGGGGAAGAGACACAGGGAAGGGAGAGGTTGGAAGAGACACAGGGAAGGTAAAGGGGAGAAGAGACACAAGGAAGGGAGAGGGGAGAAGAGACACGGAGAGAAAGGGGGACACAGAGGGCACAAGAGGAACACAGGGGGCAGTACATTTCCCACCCTCGGCTTATACTCGAGTCACTCATTTTACCCAGTATTTTACTTATACTCGAGTATATACGGTATATACGGTATATATATATATATATATATATATATATATATATATATATATATATATATATATATATATATATATATATATATATACAGTGGATATAAAAAGTTTACACACCCCTGTTAAAATGTCAGGTTTCTGTGCTGAAAAGAAATTAGACAAAGATAAATCATTTCAGACATACATATATTATAAATATAGATATATATATACATATATTATATATATATTACATATATATATATATATATATATATATATATATATAATATATATATATATATATATATATATATATATATATATATATATATATATATATATATATATATATATAATTAGGGAATTATGTTTGCCTTTTCCAAGATTTTTCCAAGACTTAGCTCTAGTACAAATGGTCCAATAAGAATTACACAGGGTACGCAGAAAGAATAGTGCAAAGAAAACTTTTTCAACATTGGCGGCTCAAACTGGATTATGGCATAAGTGCTAAGGAAATAATAAATCCTAATGTTTACAGACAGGAGTTTGTGATATTACCAATGTGTCTGAAGGAGCAGCCTGACCCTGTACATTCAAGCTCAGTAACAGATCTTGTACATTTAATGATCTATATTCTGTAACCTAACAGATATTAATACAAATCATGCTGATGTACTGTAGTATGCAACTCGGCATGAATTTACCATTTCTCTTTGTAAATATTTAAAGATAGAGGACATGAATAAAGGAAGAAAGTCAGCAATAAGAATCCATACCTGCTCTGTTTGTGTCTTACTCACTTATGATGACTGGTTACCATGGGGCAAAGGAAACACTGCATACTCTGGGCCCTAGTGCCTGCTCTTTCCTAACTACAGTATGTTGATCATTCATAAATCAGCTTTCATGGGAATCTACATACATTTTTCTGATGGCAAATTAGACATAATGATATAATTGTAGACAACTTAACTTATACAAACATATATAAACACACACTAACATCTATGGGCCTCATTCAATTGCGATTTGGCCAATTGAATAGGGCTCTAAATAAGCACATAGCATTTTTTTTTTAAATATGTTTTTTAGTTAGTGAAAACCTTGCTTTTGGATAGATGTTCACTAACTAAAACTTCTTTAAAAAAAAATATCTTATGTGCTGATTTAGAGCCCTATTCAATTGGCCAAATTGCAATTTAATGAGGGCCTATGTGTGTATAAAGAGAGTGAGACAGAGAGGCACAATAAAAAGGGAGACAGAGATAATGTGACATAGAGAGATGGGTAAATACAGAGTGTAAGACAGGAAAAGAGACACACAGAGAGAGGCACAGTGACACAGACAGACACAGTGACACAGATATAGAGACACACATAGCTACACATATAGAATGATGCAGAGAATGGCAGAAAGAGACTGAGACATAAAGATAGAGGGAGATATACAAGGAAACAGAAACAGACAGAAGGTGTGACATAGGGACAGAGCGAGATAAAGAAACAGACATATTTACAGAGAAACAATGGCTTAAAAAGTAATAACTAGGTACTGTCATTTAATGTTTGTTTTCAATTATATCTTACTGCACACAAATCTTTTTATTTAACAACTACTTTCACAGCACCATCCACTATAATATTTGACAACTTGTGAGTAACGCCTGAGTAGACTGTTTTGCGCAGGTGTTAAGTTGTCAGTGCATATGGGCACACACTATGCGCAATGGTGCCGGGGGACGCACGCGTAACGGTGCCTGGGGATGAGACAGAGAGGGCACAGACAGAGAAAGGGGAGGCACAGGCAGAGGACTCTGACAGAGAGGGCACTGACAGAGAGAGAGAGAGGGCACTGAGAGAGAGGGCACAGAGAGACATAGGACAGAGAGAGAGAGGACACTGACAGAGAGGGCACAGAGAGAGAGAGGACAGAGATAGAGAGGGAACCAACAGAGAGAGAAAAAGAGGGCACTGACACACAGAGAGAGAGGGCACTGAGAGAGAGAGGGCACAGACACAGAGAGAGGTCAGAGAGAGAGAGGGGACAGATATAGAGAGGGTACAGATATATATATATATATATATAGAGAGAGAGAGAGAGAGAGAGAGAGAGAGAGAGATGTCACAGACACAGAGAGTGAAAGGGCAGAAAGAGAGAGGGCACAGACAGAGAAAGAAAGGGCTGAGACAGAGAGGGCACAGACAGTGGGAGAGGGCAGAGAGAGAGGGCAGAGAGAGGGGGCACAGGCAGAGTCAGAGAGGGCAGAGCCATAGAGGGCACAAACATAGAGAGAGGGTACAGAAAGAGAGAGAGAGCACACAGAGAGAGCGAGCAGACAGAGAGAGTGCATAGACAGACCAAGAGGGCACAGAGAGAGAGACTGCACAGAAAGGGAGAGAGCGTAGAGAGCAAGAATAGAAAGAGAGAGAGGACAGAGAGAGAGCACACAGAAAGAAAGAGCGCATAGAGAGAAAGCACAGAGAGATCGTGCAGAGAGAGAGAGCAGTGAGAGCACAGAGAGAGGGCACAGACAGAGAGAGAGGGGAACTAACAGAGAGAGAGGGTACTGACAGTGAGAGATGACACAGACAACGGGAGAGAGGGCAGAGACAGAGAGGGTACAGACAGAGAGAGAGCACAGACACAGAAGGAGATAGCACAGACAGGGAGAGAGAGGGTACAGAGAGATAGGACAGAGAGAGAGGGCACATACAGAGAGAGAGATGTCACAGACACAGAGAGAGGGCACAGAGACAGAGAGGGCTGAGACTTAGAGGGCGCAGACAGTGGGAGAGGGCACAAACATAGAGAGAGGGCACAAACTTAGAGAGAGAGTGCAGAGAGAAAGAGACCACAGAGAGAGAGAGCGCAGAGAGAGCGCGCAGTGAGAGACAACACAGAAACAGACAGCACAGAGAAAGTCAGCACAAACAATTCAAGACAACATTATATGATACCGTCATTTATGACGGACAAGTTGTTAATTTAAGAAAAGAAACTGAAACATTCAAGTGTTGCAAGCACCTTTAGCAGACAATCTGATACACAAATTAAGAGAAAAGATAGAGAGAAAAAGACAGGAAAAGGCATAAAGAGACAGTGAGGCAGAGACCTACAAGTAGATAGAGAAAATGTAAGGAGGCAATGAGAAGTGGGAAGAGTTACAGTAATGCACAGGGACAGAAAGACTGAGAGAGAGACAGTGAGAAAGAGACATACAAACTGTAAGACAAATGAGCCATAGATAAAGATAGAGAGAGACATTGAGAAGTACAGAGGGAGACAGACAGGCATAGAAGTGGCTGCCCACATAAAACCATAATTGCATATAGTAGTCAATATATTAAATAATGTATTTTTATTAAATAATGTATTTTGCCCATTATCACATCTAGTAGGCTACATATGCTGGCATGATGCCATGATCAACTGCAGGGACACATAACCGAGAAGGGCTGATGGGTGCCATTTAGGTGGCGTGTGATGGCAGAAGAGGGGTTTGGATGGTTAGTTAAGCCCATCAGGCAGGGGTCGGCATATTTTCCTTCCCTGCCATTCTGAGGTTCATTTTGGGTCTGCTTTGTTTCTTTTTTCTCTGTTCTTTTTCTGTCCCCTCCCTCTCCTGTTCCCTCTATTCCCCCAGGTCTTCACTTCACCTGCAGCAATGGACCACCTGTAGGATCTGCTGGAGCAGGTCCAGGCGAGGACTCTACAGTGTGGGATCCAGTGGCTGGAGGATCAGAGCTTGCTGTCAACTTCCTCTACTACCCCCTGTGGACTGGTGATGCAGGATCATCCTGCGATGGTGACAGGACTCACATCGACATCTGCATTTGTCTTTGGTCAGTACCAGGACTCTTAATGGGCCAGATGCAGGTCTAAAAGGTGAAGGGAATGTTTGAGGTAGGGGAGAAAGCTGGGCAGCAGCCTTTATTGAGATTACAGCCACTACCAGTGCTACCTCAATCTGTGGTCCCTAACCCCCCACCCTCATCATTGGCCCTAAAGGCACAGGATCCCACCCATCCTTCTACCACTACTCCTGTGATACTAGGTGTTCCAAAACCAGGAGTCAAAGCTGTTAAACCATCTGCTTCCTGGGTACATCCATCTTAGAAGACCAGACCCAGGAGAGCAATCAGGCAGAAGCACAGAGAGGTTGTTTCAGAAGATGATTCTAGACCCCTGCTGCAGACACGTATTGCAAGAGAAAGGCGTGCTAATACAATTCAGATGAATGAGAACGAAAAGTAATCCCCCCTAATATGAAGTCATCAGTCGATTATGGTATCTATAGGGAATTCAGAATAGTATTGTACAAGTAATTTCATCAGGCCATAGCCTTGCTGCTCAAGCGGGGAAGGGTGCTCTTCTCAGTAAGTTCGCCATTGAGCCAGCCTTCGGGAAGGGGTGCTCTTCTCAGTAAGGTTGCCATTGAGCCAGCCTTCGGGAATGGGTGCTCTTCTCAGTAAGGTCGCCATTGAGTTTAGATTGCTGCCAGTACATCCTGATAGTCACCATTTGCTGGAATGTTGCTTCTTTAAGCTGCCAGATTTATGGGACTTGACCAAAGAGATTATAGTGGCATAGTTGGTAAAAAGCCTCAAAAGAGAAAAAGTTCAGCCAGACGGACGGTGCCCTATTTCCTTTATACTCCTTTGGAGTATGGTTCAAGTATTGAAAGAAGTTTGCAGATCCAAGTATGAGGCACTACTTTTCCGAACAGCCTTCTCCCTGGCCTTTTTTGGAGTAATGCATGCCGGGGAGTTGTTTTCAGCTAACAGGCATGCTTATGGGGGTTTGGGCATGACCAACATAGTTGATATGGGTGACAACATTACCATATGGTTTTGACACTCAAAAACAGACCTATTGGGCTGCAGTCATGAAATAATACTGTATCTGGCCCAGCACAGATTGCTGTCTTTGTTTGTGTGTCCAGCAGTTTAAAAAGATGTGGCCTAACCTGGATGGGCTTCTGCTGGTGTATGAGAATGGGGAGGCTAAGTCCCTTTTTACTATACTTTTATCGATACTTTTGGGAGTCACACCCATTTCACATGCACATGTAGCTTCCTTGACTGTGGCTTGCTTCTCTTACAGATCAAGTGCCCCAGCTTTGAGCGCTAGGACTCTGCTTTATTAAATGGGCTCAGAGTTTTGCCGCAGTTCCTGGCAATGGGCTACAGCTGAGCATACCAAAATGGAAGCTGGAGGTGTACTGGTATGGCTTCTGGGTGCTGTGTTGGGCCCAGGTGCTGGGGGTTCTGGTTAGCTACTCCCAGAGCTTCAGCCCTATTGTTGTTGTTGCTTTATGCTGGGAACAATGACTTAGTATCACAGCAATCAAAAGAGAGAGATGCAGAAGGGTATCAAAGCTATGAAGCTGTCATTCCTGGACCTGTTTATTATTTGGACCCAGATTGTTAAGAGAAGAATCTGGCAGGAGGCCTAGGACCAATTATGCCATAACATGGCTAGACAAAAAGTTTAAAAAAAATTGATAGACAGGCATGTTGAGTTTGAGGCTGGTGACATAGGTTGCCTTTTTTCAGCAGACGAGGTTCACCCTAATTAAGTTGTCATGGAACTCATGATGGTTGTCTTTAAAGAAGGGGTACAACTGTCTATGGCACTGGGGAGCAGGACTGCATGAAGTTTTACTTGGTGTCACTCTGTGGAGGGGGGAATCACCAGTTTAGCAGTGGAATAAAAGCTAAGCCACTCCCAGGATGGCAGTTCTGTATTAGCAGCCCTGGAAGATATTTAGGGTTCAGGATTCTCCAGTAATAGTATAGTGTTGTATACAGTAGAATTAGTAAAAATTACACAAGGTACGCAGAAAGAATAGTGCAACAAAACATTTTATGCTACATTGGCGGCTCAAACTGGATCATGGCTTAAGTGCTAAGTATATAATAAATCCTAATGTTACAGACAGGAGTTTATGAGATTACCAAATGTGTTTGAAGGAGCAGCCTGACCCTGTACATTCAAGCTCAGTAACAGATCTTGTACATTTAATGATCTATATGCTATAATCTCATAGAAATGAATACAAATCAAACTGATGTACTGTAATATGCAACTTGGCATTCATTTATAATTTTTCTCTGTAAATGTTTAAAGATAGAGGACATGAATAAAGGAAGAAAGTCAGCAATAAGAATCCATACCTGCTCTGTTTGTCTCTTAGTTAGTCGGTTACCATGGGGCAAAGGAAAACACTCTTCTTACTCTTGGTCCTAGTGCCTGTTCTTTTCACACTATATTGATAACTAACAATTTGCCCGTCAAAAAATGACGGTCAATAAAATTTTAAGCAATGGCAATACTGTTTGGCACACAATGTTAAGCTTTTTATACTCTAAGGACCTTGGGCGCTCATTGCGAGCCTCTCCTCGAGCGACTTTGGTGCTCATTGCAAGCCTCTCCTCGCGTGTCCTTTGGTTCCTCTATATATTTTTTTAAATACTAATTAATGAATGAATTGAATAATAAATTAATATAGTTTACCTTTTTTCTAATTAATATATGTAACTATCAACTACCTGAAGAGGTAACAATCTATGTTTATTGTCCTGCAGCATATAATGTCCAGTTGGACTATTGCTGGCCTGAGGAGATAGTGTTACGAATGTCCCAACTGTGCATTAGAAATAGGCTGTATGCGCAAGTGCAAGCTGTTGGTTTATTTGTGTAAAGCGTTACTTTAGATGCGTAATGTTGTTAGTTGCAAGTCAGGGTTGTAAAATTGAGTCGTCTATGTGCTACGCGGTTCACGAGCATTTGCTGTCCTTTGTAATAGTGTATTTTGTAGCTTGTACATTCCTAGCCTCGTTTTCATTTTGTTTGGCCGCCATTTTTTTTCTCGCTTAGCCAATTTTCTAGTGTCGAAACTCAGCAAAATCGACATAGTGGCTGTTCACCCATGCTGTGTGTGATATTTGTTTTTTTTGTTTTTTTTTGTATCTTGTGTGTTTTTGCTTTGTGCGGTTCAGCCATTAACTTCGTATTTTTCGTATCTCGCGTCTCATTTTTTTTTTTTCTAAGTCCTGCGTTCGGCAGCTGCTTGTGGCCTAAGGCGATCCTGCATTTCCTAAGTGTTTGGAGGCTAAGTCCCACGTGTTTCAATATGGGATCGGCTAAGTTCTGCGTGTTTTATTGCCCCCACTGCTCACCTCGCTTTACGAGGCTCACAGGCAATGAGCTGCCTTTGGCGCTCATCGCTCAAGTGCTGAGAGTTTTGGTGCCTTAACGGCTCGCCGTGCTTCGAGTTAATGGCTCGCAGGCGCCTTCGGGGCTCATCACTTAAGTCGTACGCACCACACAAAGCGTGACGACGTCTCGTAGTTTGACAATTATAATATGTGATTCATAGATCAGCTTTCATGGGCATACAAATATATTTTTTTTATAGGGGGTCATAGGAATACAATGGTAATGGATTATATTTAGGTGCCATAAGTTTTATATATGGTGCAATTGGCGCCAAATAGGGCCCCCAGTCTTATACTGTAGATGAGGGAATCCTAGGGGGTAGCATGTAGTGAGGGGGAATCCTGGGAATACCTGGGTTCATAGGGGGTAACGGGTATTGAGTAAGATCCCAGGCATCCTATTGCCCGTATGGGTAGAGGCAGACGACAGCTCTTTCATAGAGTCAGATTGGAGGCATCCAGGCTTCACAGAGGCATTTCTCTGCCATTACAGGAGGTTGAAGTACCAGTAGGCTTTTTTAAAATGTGGGTAATTGAAAGACTTCTGAATAACTTCAGATATCATAATTGAAATTGTGTTATAGTAATTTTTCAAATAGTTATGGAACAGGCACTTGGGGCTTAGGATAATAGGGACATTTTGAGCACTAGGATGACATTTTTCGGAGGTCAGATTTACGTGTGATGTGATACTTCTGTAGTGTTTTACAAGTGAACTTCACTATGATGTTTTATTAACAGAGCCATGGAATACAGCCCTTTTTCATTAACATTCAATTATTTGAACATCTGAATGTCATAAAAGGGCCAGTACCAACAACTTTCAATTTATTGTAAATAAAAAAGTTAAACTTTTATGAGAAACTTGAACTTTAAACTTCTGGTCTTCCCCAAGTGTAAAGAAGTGGCAAAGAAAATGTTCCAGTTATGGCAAAAATGAATCATAGATACTGATTTGTAGATTTTAGTGCTTAACACTAATTCGGATTAAATTGGGTGCTAAGAGTTGGAGGAAAAAGATTTTTTTTAAATACAAAACTTTAATGAGAAAATATAGAAATACGCCACGCTTTAAAATAGAGAGCCTCCAAACGTCCTAGGTTAGCTCACAATTAGGAACTGTTCAGACCTGAAAAATTGAGGTTATAAGCTTGCCTAAAATATTAGTGACTTAGTGGCAGTGACGAATAGATAATGTCACTTTTTGCCAAGATAACTTAGCTAATAACTTAGAGAGGCAAACCCGTAAACCATTTTTTGCTCGTCAGATGTGCGCCTGTGAACGTGATCAATTAGTCTAACTCATAGTTACGAGTTGAGATGGAACCAATGGAAACAGAGATCGTCAGAATTACGTCATTGAAAAATGGAGGTGGGATTTCAAAGTCTTACGGGATTCAATTACGAGTTACGATCGGACCCACATTCCTGTTATAATGCAATATTCATAAAACAGTAAATATGATATTCTATCACATGCGAGTTCCAATATATGTATTAACACTTAATTAATTATTGCAGGGATCCATATAAAACAAAAATTAAACAAGAAATAAAATATATTTTGTGGCCGATTTGCGAGCTTGAGAATGTTGTGCTATTAATTCTGAAACCTAACATTACTTTCCCTTTTAATAAAAGTACAGTATTGGGGGGGTATTTGCATTTAAAGTGCTACAGGTTGGACTTTACCTCTCTTGCAGGTCCCCTCTAGCACTCGTTGGCTTATTGGCTCCATTTGCAAGTTACATGTTTGAACGCCAGTGATTTTGATGCAATTTAATAGCAAAATTGGAAACATAGCGGTCATGGGCTTGAGTGAACAATGGACTTGCGGCCGCAAAGTTCCACGTTCCACATCCCGTAGGCTTTATTCAGCCTTTTTCACACCTAACTCGTCTGCGGGTACCGTTAATTGGCTAATTTAATAGCCTTATGTCTTGTGAGCTACGTTATGAGCTACGATTTTACACGTGGGAATTTAATGGGGCTGCAGATTAGCAGTGGGGTGATAAAGAATAAGAGGACATACAGTTGAAACTATGGTAATAGTCACCAAGACATATAAAGCCTTATTAAATTGTGATTCGGCCAATTCTAAAGAGCTCAGAAGTTTTTAGTTAGTGAACTTATATCCAAAAGCAAGGTCTTCACTAACTAAAAACTTCTGTAAATAAATATGCTATGTGCTTATATAGAACCCTTTAGAATTGGCCGAATCACAATTTAATAAGGCTGTTAACAATTAAATCTAATTGCTAACATCATGTGCAATAGTCTGGACTTCTCTGTCTCTATAAGCTGTTGCTCATGTATCCTTTTCAAAATATGTCAGATACCCCTGCTTTTGGGATCAGCTCGGTTTGACTAATAGCTTTGTTAAGCTGTTTATGGTTAATGATTTATCCCACATATGCACCTTGGAAAGACCTGTAGGGTCTCCATCACTGCACTGCTGTCTAATAAACTAGTGGTGTAAGATCAAGTAGCATACAACACCACAGGGGATTTGAATATCTGGTCAATAAATGGTTGGGATTAAATGGATATGGAAGGTTTCTGGATTTTACTAGGTATATTATATACCTATGAATCTATTTACTTTTATGTACGTTATTTTAATAAAAATGGCTTATAGCCAAAAGTCAAACAAATATTACTTACTGGGGTCTTCCCTTTGCAGCTCAAGACGCTGAGCTGTATTTGCTGTGCTGTGTCTCCTACTAACCAATCAGTGACCATCTCTGAGCAACATACTGCTGAGTCATAGTCCCTGATAGACTAGGACTCTACACTGCATATCCAGCCCTACAGAGTCTGTGTCTGCATATGCTACAGTCAGCAAACCCACGCAGGGACTATTTGTTTTATTTAATGCAGTAAAAACTGAGCTTATAAGCATTTTGTAAAAAAAACTAAGTACATAAAATTAAATACACAGGTATATTACATACCTAGTAAAATGTAGGAGCCTTCCATACCCCTTTAGAGAAGTTGATCTTTTTGATATAAAATAACTGATATCCCCCTCATCATTAAGTTGACACCGCTCATCTTTTATATCTTATCTCTGTATTTTTCAAGGATTAGGCATCTAAGTGGTAGTGCACTCTACCAATGATGCTAAACAGCTTGAAAAAAGTGGGAAAAACAACAGGGTAAAGGTTCCACCCAGTAGCAGCCCAATGCAGAAATCCAGAGCAGCAGCACTGGGATGAGACAGAGCTGTGTGATGGGAATAAAAGATTAGAATACAAGACTAAAGGCTGAATTCCCATACTGCTACAATGTTGTAGTTGCCTGTGATTTGCCACAATAAATTATGAATTGTATGCTAATTTAACTTTGATTTTCAGGGGAGTTTTTTGTCAAAATCAACTGCCAGAAAACTAGAGATTTTGCAAACTTTAGGGTAAGTTTATTAATGTTTATGCAAATTGTTTACATATACTACTGATTCTCCTTTATCAAATGCATTCATAATCCATGAAACTTAAATATGCCTTTAACTTGTGCTCTCAATATTAGAAGTAGTGGCTCAACCATATTTATCTTTAACGCAAAGCTGTTTATATTCCTTTTTGCCTGTGAAATCAATTCTTGTGGAATTGTGCAGTATCCTGAACAAATAAATATAGTATATTGTATAAGAAAGAAAAGCTTAAAATAGACTTTCAGTATTAGAACTTTCTCACTCTGAATAGTAACACGCTTCAGACAAAGCAGCATTATTACACTTACAAAGGAACCATGCCCTTTATAGCAAAGAGCATAAAGGAAATTAATTAACTGCACATTTCAGACTGTTTTACTTTGTACTAATGATCTTTAGATCAATTGTTGCTCATAAGAACAAAGAAATGTTCAGATTGAATTCTTGTAACTAAAAATAGCAACTAAAGTTTGTTGCAGGAATTAATGTGTGACAATCCGATTGTAGGGGCTATACAAGCCCAGGGCCACCTGCTATACAATACAAGTTAACTACCCACAAGGACTGTGGGGTTCTAGGAAATCTCGGCATCAGCACTCTGATATCTGGCTTCTGTATCGGTCAGGGTCCTTGCATCAGAAATCAGCATTTCCAGGCTACCAAGATACTCCAGATCTGCTTCTTCTTAGGGAGCTTGATAAGACTTGTTACATTCAAATCTACCCCAGCAGGATCATACATAGTCTCCCAGTACCTCCCTGCAGCCATCCAGGAGAACAGGAGCAAAATAAGAGACATATGCCTCAAAAGTGAACTGTTTTATTTTGAAAATTCAAACACTATTTATAGGGAATACATAAAGAGGGGGTGTATACAGCACAATAATGACAGGGAGTGGCATACAAACACAATAGATTAACTACACATGGGGTCTAACAGTAGCTTCCTGAGAGCAATAGGCTTAACCTCCAATTCACATCCTCCTGTCTCTAACACATATCAGACGTGATTAACTTTATCTGGCAAACAATGGGACAAAACAGATTACAAATACAATGAAAGTGTTTATGTACATAATCCAGTGGCTGGAGCCAAGCTGACTGTCCTTTAATGGGTTAAGATCCAGGAACTGGAAAAGGGATCCGTGACAAAATAACCCTTCTTAAATGTATGACCATCAAGACTTGAGGGAGGATTGACTAACTAAACATGATAATGGGGAAAATGTTTTTTATGTTTTTAGAAAGCTTAAAAAAAACAACTTAACATTTTGCAACTTTTATTTGAAATTACCGTATATACTCGAGTATAAGCCGACCCGAGTATAAGCCAAGGCACCTATTTTACCACAAAATACTGGGAAAACTTAGCGACTCGAGTATAAGCCGAAGGTTAATACATATGCTGCCCCCTGTGTCCCTCTTGTGCCCTCTGTGTCCCCCTATTGCGTGCCCTCTGTGCCCCTTTCTTGTGTCCCCCCTCTCTCTCCCCTGTGTCTCTACCCCCCTCTCCCTCCCCTGTGTCTGTCCCCCCCTCTCCCTCCTCTGTGTCTCTTCCCCTCCTCTCCCTCCCCTGAGTCTCTTCTGCCCCTCTCTCTCCCCTGTGTCTCTTCCCCGCTCTCCCTCCCATGTGTCTCTCCCCCTCTCCCCCTCTCAACCCCCCCATCCTCAACCTCTCCATCCTAATCCTCAACCCCCCTCCCCATCCCCAACCCCCCATCCTCAACCCCCATCCTAATCCTATAGGATGAGGAGGGGGGTTTAGGATGAGGAGGGGGGTTGAGGAGGGGGAGTTGAGGATGAGGATGGGGGGTTGAGGATGGGGGCTTGAGGATGAGGATGGGGGTTGGGAATGAGGATGGGGGTTGAGGATGATAAGGGAGGGGGAGGGATAGAGCCACGGGGGGGAAGAGAGACACAGGGGTGAAAGAGAGACACGGGGGTGAAAGAGAGACACGGGGGAAAGAGAGACACGGGGGAAAGAGAGACACGTGGTGAAAGAGAGACACAAGGGGAAAGAGAGACACAGGGGTGAAAGAGAGATACAGGGGGGAAGAGAGACACGGGGGGGAAGAGAGACACGGGGGTGGTAACTCGAGTATAAGCCGAGGGGGCCCTTTTCAGCCTTAAAGTGCCCTTTTCAGCCTCAAAAGGGCTGAAAAACTCGTCTTATACTCACCCCTGCATTTAAAGTCTACCCCACCCCATACAATTTATATGTGGAGACTGTATTATTTTCACATTATAAAAACTATAGGTAATCATGAGGTAAATGTCACGGTAGTCCTGGACTTTGGACTATTTGCTGAACTCTTTTGGGCTTACCGTGACTTACTATGCACTCCTACATTTTAGACTAAGCAGGAAGGACTAAAACGTCTATTGTATCGTTATCTGTTTTTCCCTTTTTAAGTTAATCCCATCTCCCATGTGCTCTATTCAGGGTCTAAGCAGCATTATGTTTATTAGAGGTGCAAGACAGGATGCTACTGCTAGATTTCCTGTAATTATCTGTCACTCCCCCTCTCATTGTTGTTTTGTATTCACCCCCTCGTGTCCCATCCCCCTTAAATATGTGGGGATTTTCAAAATTAATCAGTTACTTCTGGATCACATAGAACATCTGAGGTTACAGCGGAGTGTTTGGCTAATGTCCTGTTTACTTAAAGAAGGGATTCCAAAGAGGTCTAAGATTACTGGGGAGTGTCTGGCTACCAAAAATTATACTGCGGGGTTGGGTCAGCTCTACTAAGCCTCCTCAAGCCCCACAAGAAGAGCAAATCATTACAGTAAACTTGCCTGTTCTGGATATCTACCTTGTTGTGATGAAGGGGCTTGTGTACCTCAATGAAACTGTGAGCTATACCATGTAGGGTCACCCAAGATGGACAGGTCAAAGCAGAGACATCAGACAAATCACTATCCACTGCAGAAGGAACTGGTAAACCACTCCAGAAAACCTTAAGAGTCACAGAAAGTCAGAAACAAGGACTATTCAACACAGTAAACTTATCCTGAGGCTGATAACTCTTGTCAATGGCAGATGAATGACAATAATTGCTAAATACCCTCTGAATGAACTGGATATACTCCCACCCCACTAAGTAATTTATTTAAACAGTCTATGTATAGCCTGAGGTCTGAACATGCCCACAATTTTTTCAGATGGCATACATTGAAGTCAATCAATTCAGAGCCACAGGGGTAATTAACACTATGTCATTAGTAAGCTATATTTGACTGTCCTTACTGAGTGGATATACTATTTGCATTCGCTGTGGTGCATACATTGGGCCCTACTAAATTTGCCGATTTGGAGTTTCAGAAGCCTGTAAAGGAGCCTGCAAAAGTTACGGCTATTAATTTGGCCTTTTTTAGCTACCTGCAAATGATCTGAGGGTTGCAGGCTGAAAATCCCTACGGGCTATCAAAATCTGAACTCCGACTCAAGCCTTTGGTCTTTTAATCCAGGAAATGTTACAATCACAACATTGCTATAAAATTGCTACAACTCCTCAAGCCCGCAATTGTTTTCACACCCGTAAATAGCAAATGTAGCCAAAAATGCCAAGGGTACTAGAGAGGACCCACAAGGGGGTTAAACTCCTGTCCATAGCACTGTAAAAGCAAATATAAACACACTGCTGTATTTTAAATTACAAGGAAAGAAATTGAAAAGGTAATACAATTAATAGCACAAATCTGCAATAACAAGTCATTTTTTATAGTTAATTTCCATGTTATATTGATCCTGGGAATCAATGTGTTAATACATATAATAGAACTCGCATGGACTAGAATATTATATGTATTGATTAGCGACTTGCCCGTCAAGAAATGACGGTCATGAAATTGTAAGTCAGGTAATGTTGTTTTATGAATTTTGTTGCGTGAGGCGCTCATTGCGAGGCTGTTTTTTTTTGTTTTTTTTATTAGAGGTGTTTTTTTTGTGTGTATGTCTTGTTGTATGCCAATGAAATAATAAATTAATAAATTAACATACTTTACCTGTAAGTGTCAGCAATGTGTGTAGTGTGTAGTGTAAATGTGGTGCGTGCGCGAGGTAAAGACGTTAGTGTAGCTGTGTACTTCCGCATTGATAAATGGCGGGAATGTGTATGTGACGCTGGTGTGTATGATTTTCCGTCCTTAGTAAAAGTGTATCTTTACCTCGTACGGCTTTTTGGAAAAGCCATATGTGCTTGGTGCTGTTTTACGTGTTTAGGGTCCTGTAGCCTCGTTTTCGTTTTTTTTTCGGCTGCCATTTTTTCTCTCGCTTAGGGGATTTTCGTGTGTCTAAACTCGTGAATTTGGACTTAAATTGAGGTGTAACTTCACTTGCAGAGGTCCTGGGTGCCCCCCCCCCCCCCCTTGCTGTGGGTAAGTTTTTTTAAGTTTTTTATGTGTGTTTTTATTGTGTTTTGACTGTTTTCAGTTGCGCGCGGTTCGGCCGTTAAGTTCGTATTTTTGCGTCACTAAATGTGCGTTTTGGTCGTATTTTTGGTAAAGTGCCGCTTGTGTGGGTGTTTGTAACCGCGTGTGAGGCGCCTTCGGCTCATTGCAGCCGATGTTAGAGGGTCCGCATTTGTGGACCAAACTGCTTCACATTTGCGGACCAAACTGCATCCCTCGCTTTGCGAGGGACGCAGTTCTTGCTAGCTCGCAAAGCGTGACGACGATTCGTAGTTTGACTATTATAATATGTGATTTTTTTATATTACATTATTTCTAGAATGTGGGCCAGATCGCAACTCGGACTTCAAAACGTGATTGAAATTTAACCTCCATGTTTTAGTGAAATAATGATGACGGTCCCTTTTACTATTGGCTCTGTCCAAACCCATAACTACGGGTTTCAATAATTTATCATGTTCACACCCGGAAATGCTACGTGCTGAAGCATGGTTTACGTGTTTGGATTTCGGCCATGCCTTTTCTAATTTAATCGCTCTGTAACTCCTGTAAATTTTGGAATACAATAGGACCCATAGTGAAACAGATTGGCAGTCATTGCTTGTGAGAACCAAAGCTGCAGTAGATCTACCTATGACATGACGTCCTGCATATTACCATACCGTGATTTTACCATTTATTCATTAGCCCTAAAATGAACTGGCTTGATATAAGAAAACTGAATATAAGGGTACTGCTTGACATAAGAGAACTAGTCTTCCTACAAGTATTCATAAAAAATGCTTGTAGCATTGACTCTGTAAACACTACTCCCCAATTCCAGACTGCCCCTCCTGCAAGGTAGTACTTTATACGTGTATATCAGTGTAACCCAATTTTCGCCAAGTTATCTACAAGCTAGCATCGTTCATGAATAGAAACAAAAAGTTAGAGAGGTTGGAGGCAAAATTATTCCAGGTTATCAACTTCTTCAATGCTTTTTTGTTTTAAGATTCTCCATTTTTTTGAAAATAAAAAACCTAAATAAAAGTTTGTGAATTACAGGCAAGAATGATCACAAATATGGCATCATCAGTGCTACAGAAAATCTTTCACATATTAATTTACTTAGAAAAATAAATCCTCCAAACTCCTTTAAACATTGCCTAACATTTTACAAATATAACAATGACTACTATGATATTAAGAAAAACCTATATGCACAGCAATGCATAAGCTTAGGATACAATACATTTAAATTCAAATTTACTTTTCAATTTCCCTCTAATTTGAAGTTTAGTTTTGTAATATGAACGTAAGCAGAGTTTTATAATAATTTAAATTCAAATTTACTTTTCAATTTCCCTCTAATTTGGAGTTTAGTTCTGTAATATGAAAGTAAGCAGCGTTTTATAATAATGATGCTGTTCCAAATCTTCAGCGATAGCCTTAGTCAGAATACAATGACGTTCGAATCTGACACTGATGCGTCATTATGTTATTCCATTTTCCAATACCAACTGAATGCTCACTTGAAAGAAAGCTATTATATATAAAGCATCATCATAAGATAATGTGTCACTAACAAATCATCCTCAATCACAAATATATTCACCAAGTATCCATAAACTGCTTGCGGCCACTCGCAATCAATATTACTGAAAGCAGCTTATTAGTCCAGTGATTGCTGAATAGTAGGTAGCCCATGGGAATGAGGTAGAAATGATAAATTGGCCTTTTAGCTGATGTTCAGGTCCAGTTAGTAGATAAATCAGAATTCACTCTGGAGTCACAGATTGGAGGCAAACAAGGGTACCCACTTAAGGTTGGGACAGACAGAAGGCAAAATTATCCTGTATGATGATGGGGCTGGATGCAGACATGAGAATGGTAGGGATCATTGTCCAAATATAGCAAAACAGTAGTTCACAGAAATAACATGTTCCCTTCGAGGACCTGGACTGTGGCACCCAAGGATGAAGTGGGTAGTGTAGTTGGGCTGACTCAAAGAAATAGCTTGTAGTGGGCCATACACAGGATGAAGTGAGCAGTTGGAGGCAACTACTGACTATTATTTTAAAAATGAAATCTAAATTGTACAATGCACCCCATTTTGTTTAGTTTGTTATGATGAATGAGATTGCTTATCCTTGTACTTTAATCTTCTATTGCCTCTTTCGCTTTCTTTGCTCTTTGATCAGTTTATCAGCTTCTTATAAGTACACATCTTCATATGTTTTAAATGAAAGATGTACAAGAAACGAAAACACCAAAGGATAAGAGCATTCAGGTCCAAAACACTTAGCTATCCAAGATAAAAACTGATAAAACTATATTATTATGCTTTAATGAAAAATGATTCACGTTCAAGATCATTCTCTAAAACTACTTGTGCGTACAATCAAATTGTAAATACTCCCACCATCTAGTCAACTTCAACAAATAGTTAGGAATTATACACAAATTACTTTTACTCACTATTCAAAGTTATATTGTTTTGGTTTTGCTTTCTTCATTAAAAATCTAAATATTGCACATGTAAAAAAGAGTGACAAAAAACAAAATATATTTTCTACTCACATTCAAAACAGCATAACCAATCTCTATAGAAGCTTAGGTGCAATCACAACTTACTTTCTGTCCTAGTCACTTCCGCAGATAACCAACAAATACATACACACTAAATAGTGTATATTTGTAAATGTACTTTCTTTTTTTATATCTTTATTTAACCAAGCCCAAATCAGTATTACATATATAACAGGTGTCATAGATATGCATTACATTACAAGACAACATTTGTTAGGCTAAGATATTAGTTTGTGCAGCTGTATTTGGCTGTTTAATTTTACTATTTTTTTGTATTCATTCATACTATTCAAAATTAAATATATCTTTTTTTTAACTAAGTGATTGTCATGTTGTCTTTATTCCCAAGTTGAATGATACAAAGTAATTCCTCTCCCTTCATTATTGTAAGAAACAAGTATTTCCATACATTTTTGTGTATCAATACAAAATATGAATAGTATAATATAGCTTTGTGCTCAATTTGTATTACCTCTGCATATTACTATAGAAGCTCTGAATGATGAACAAGTCGGGTCTGCAAAATTCTATTTGATAATGGGGTGTTGAGATGAAGTGAATCTAAAGCTTACCAAGACTGGTATTTTAATACAACTTTTAGTATTTGTTGATAAGCTGTTAAAATAGTGTAGACATTGCTCAAAAGTCATTCAGTTCTGTTTTATTTCATTAAATTGTATATGTATGGAAATATGTTGTCCACTGCATGATATCTGTTTCAATCTGATCTAAATTTGCAATAAATAAGTATAGAGATAGGGATAAAATACTGTTTGTACTGTAGGCATGAATCCTGTTGAATGAATTTGTTAAATCTCTTCCTGATAGCTGTGTTAAAAGTGTGTGTACATAATGACGCCCTTGCATACAGGTGATGCACCACCTGTAGGAACTTTTGCAAGATTCCTAAAATCTAATTTGATTATTGAGCAGTTTCAAAAAGTCCTTGATCCAGAAGGGACCTGTCATTCCCTTGAGTTTGAGCCGGGTGAGAAGTTAGCAGAACAGCTTGAGGATCTGGTGTGATTGGAGCTTGACTTGGAACATGAGTATGTGGGCCTAATGCTTCATACTCATGCATCACAAGGGTCCTCCTTCTACAGGCTTGGCCTGGTGGAAGGGCTCCAGGATGTGCTGCAGGGAGATCCAAAGTGTGGCCTTGAAACCGCAGAGCGCTGGGAAATCTAAAGGACATGGAAATAGACCTAGGGACAGAAGAAAAAAAGTTGCTCAAACAGTTGATCCATAAAGAAATTAAGTTGGAAAAAAAGTACGAGGAACTGCTTGAGGAAGTGGGCCCAGGTGGGACCTGGCTCAAGCACCTGGAGTTGCCCCATGCTTCCCCAGCTAGCAGAGGATACACTGCAAGAGGAAATGGACTGTTGGCAACACCCATATAAGGTGGAGGAAGGAAACCAGAAGGTACATGGAGATCTGACCGCTACAGAACAGACGAGATCAGAGTGACTGCTGGAAACTCACCAGGATAGGGAGGCCAGGAGAACAGTCCAGACCCTGGTAGTTGCAAGATTAGGGAGCAATGTAAAGCAGCACGAGCCACTGGGAGATGGCCACAACCAGAAAAGTTCCAGCCGCTAACCAAGGGCGAGGAGCTGGAGACTGAACAGTTTACAGAGGAGAGTGCAAGCCCTGAGAGTCTGCCCAACTACCCATGGACTATTACTTGTCCTGAACCACAGGCCACTGATGTCTAGGCGCCAAGGCTGACAGTCATGGAGAGTGTGATGCCAGATCAGAGCATAAGGCTATCAGGAGAGGGGACATCCCCTAAGACCCTAAAACTCTTGCCCAGCATGGATCAGGTGGATACATATGTGTGAGGGCACTGACCCTGAGACCCTGAGGTAGAAGCAAGTTGAGGCTCCTCTCCCAAACCCTGCAGGGTTGCCAGCAGGGCTGACGGGGATCGCTTCAGTCCTCACAGCCCCAGAGTTAAAGGATATGGGCAATGGTACCAGAGGACCTGACACACTGTACCCTAGCAACAGAAGTGAATCCAACCTTGCCAGCCCGGGAGGATCCTCACCTTAAAGAGCTACCGACCCCACTGTAGTCTAATACCATGATTGAGCCTCAGCCAGGAAAGGATCTCCATCCAGAAACCCTAATCCTGAGCCCTGCTCTGTTTTTCCCCAAACCTACCTTGACAACTGACCCTGAGGAGATTGTGCCGGAGAATAAGTGCTTTTTACCCCCACCTGAGATGCTCCCTAGATGGGATACCCCCGAGCCACTACTTGCCTGTGGCCAAGGGGGTAGCAGTATGCTCCTTGATGGGATCCTAGTTTCTGAGACCCTGGATGTGTCCCCAAGATTGATGCCTGTAATTTTGGGTGGGTTATTGAAAGAAATGTAGATGGGGTTGGGATGTGTTGCTACCTTGGACCCTGAAGACTGGGATCCCAGGTGTTGTGAAGGAAAAGGGGGAGGGTGGCTGAGAAGTGGCTAGTAGCCCAGACACCCCCTAGAAGGACAGTGCAACTGGATTATGTTCCCAAGACCCTTAAATTGGGGTTAGAGACTATGGACATTTTCCTGAAAGATGGGCAACAAACCTACTCCCCCCTCCAGGAGGAGGTCATGCACTGGGACTTATGCAGTGACCACTTGGACCAACATTTTCTTTTATTTGGATGGAAGGGGGAGTAATGTCATTGAGTCCGTTTTCTCGGCCTGGTTGTTGGCCCACTGAGCCACCATAAAAGCATAGACTGCTTGGCTCCAACAGTGGATTATCTGCATAAACACCTCCATTGTATTATGATCTGTTTGTCCCAGATAAGCTAAGTACAACTCTGATGTACTATACAGGATGTGTAGGATGTGACAGGGTGTGTATTAGAAGCTAGCCCTATTGTCCTCAGGTGCCAGCAATCAAGGAACCCCATGTGGGATCATCTCCTGTAATTATCTGCCACACCCTCTCATTGTTACATTGTGTACACCCCCTCTGTATCTAACTGCTATAAATATTGCTGACTTTTCAAAAATAAAACAGTTTACTTCTGAAAAATCGTATTTTGTTCCTGGTGGCTGCAATACCGAACCTATCTCCACCCTGCAAGTAACCTGCCCTGATCACTACCACAGGAAGGTTACTGAGACTGTTGGAAGCGCTAATTCCTGATGGACAGACTCTGACTGATATAGAAGCCTGATATCAGTGTGCTGGTGCCGAGATTTCCAAGAACCCAAACAGTCCTTGTGGGTAGTTAACCTGTAGTCTATAGCAGGTGGCCCTGGGCAGTAATAGCCCCTATCATTGGATCATCACAATCCCCAAAGATGTAACAGTGGAATATGCCCATTTAAATGGACATGTATTTCTTAATCAGTGAATTGACGTGTTAAGAGCTAATGTTTTAGTCTTGCTTGGGCTGACTTGGAATTCTGATATCACATGAAATGTGTCTAGTAAGGTCATTAGTGAGGAGATCTCCACACCAGGGTCTGAGAGGAACAACAATAGATCATCTCCCAAAGAAGGTATTTTGAGTTCTTCTATGCCAATTATAATTCCTCGCAAAGTGTTGTAAATGAATTTATATAATTAGTCAACTTGTACTATTTGCTTTATTCCAGATTTTTTATTATCTCCGGTATTCTCTAATGATTGTTGGCATCACCACATGCAAGCAACATTCAGATAACATTGTTCAGCATCCCGAAGTCAGAAAGAGACATGGTTCTTCTTCTCCAGATTCCATGTGGTCTACTGCATGTTTTGGCATAGCATTACATAGTAACATAGTAATTGAGGTTGAAAAAAGACTTTTGGCCCATCAAGTTCAACGTTTTAAGATCTCCTCTGATCTGCAATATGCGAATTAGTTATTAATTAATTAGTTGTTAATTAATTGTTAATTAATTATTAGTCAACAATTATTATTGTTTAATGAATAATTAATTGATCCAGAGGAAGGCAAACAGAAAAAAACCCAAGTGAAACTTAGCCAATTGTCTCAAAGGAAAAAAAAAATCCTTCCTGACCGCTGATACTGGCGATCGGATTCCTCTCTGGATCAATACTCTCTCTCTCTAATTGTCCAGGATAACTGTGATTGCCCTTTTTGATAAATCCCAAAAATGTTAAAGTTATCTATCGAATCCACTGTCACCACCTACTCTGGTAGAGCATTCCACAGATTAACCACCCTTGCTGTGAAGAACCCTTATCTTTCTTGAAGGTGGAATCTTTTTACTTCTAACCTCAAGGGATGTCCTCTTGTCAGTTGAAAACCTCTTTGCACAAAAAGCTCCCTTGACAAATCTATACTGACCCTGGATGTATGTATATAAGGTAATCATATCTCCTCTTAGACACCTTTTTTCTAGAGAAAATAAGCTTAATTTGGTTAGTCTTTCTTCATAACTTATCCCCACCAATCCCCTTATTAGTTTTGTTGCCCTTCTCTGGACCTTTTCCAGCTATAAAATGTCCTTTTTATGAAGTGGTGCCCAAAATTGTACTCCAATTCCAAAGGAGGGCAAACTAGAGATTTGTATAGTGGCGGAATTATATTTGCTTCCCTTGTTTATATACCCTTCTTAATACATGCTAATATTGTACCGTATATACTCGAGTATAAGCCGACCCGAGTATAAGCCGAGGCACCTATTTTAACACAAAATACTGGGTATAAGCCGAGGGTGGGAAATCTGCTGCCCCCTGTGTCCCTCTTGTGCCTTCTGTGTCCCCCTCTCTCTCTCGTGTCTCTTCTCCCCTCTCCCTTCCATGTGTCTCTTCCCCCCTCTACCTTCCCTGTGTCTTCCCCCCCTCTCCCTTCCCTGCGTCTCCTCCCTCCCTCCTCATTCTCAACCTTCCTCCTCAACCCCACTCCTCATCCTCAACCTCCCTCCTCATCATCCCTCCTTATCCTCCCTCCTCAACCCCCTCATCCTCAACCCCCTCCTCCTCAACCCCCTCCTAAACCCGTCATCTTCATCCTCAACCCCCCATCATCAACCCCACCATCCTCAACCCCCTCCTCAACCTCAACCCCCCTCCTCATCCTCAAGCCCCTCCTCAACCCCCCATCCTCAACCTCCCTCCTCAAGCTCTACCCCCCATCCACAACCCCCTCCTCATCCTCCCTCCTCATCCTCAACCTCCCTCATCATCCTCAACCTCCCTCCTCAACCTCAACCTCCCTCCTCAACCTCCCTCCTTAACCCCCCTCCTCATCCTCCCTCCTCATCCTCAACCTCCCTCATCATCCTCAACCTCCCTCCTCAACCTCAACCTCCCTCCTCAACCTCCCTCCTCAACCTCCCTCCTTAACCCCCCTCCTCATCCTCAACCTCCCTCCTCATCCTCAGCCCCCCTCCTGATCCTCAGGCCCGCTCCTCATCCTCAGCCCCCTCCTCATCCTCAGGCCCCCTCCTCATCCTCAGCCACCCTCCTCATCCTCAACCCCCTCCTCATCCTCAACCTCCTCCTCATCCTCCCTCCTCAACCTCAACCCCCCCAGCCTCAACCCCCTCCTCAACCTCCCTCCTCATCCTCAACCTCCCTCTTCATCCTAAACCTTCCTCCTTAACCTCCCTCCTCAACCTCCCTCCTCAACCTCCCTCCTCATCCTCAGGCCCCCTCCTCATCCTCAGTCCCCCTCCTCATCCTCAACCCCCTCCTCATCCTCAACCCCCTCCTCAACCTCAACCCCCCATCCTCAACCCCCCGATCCTCAACCTCAACCCCCCCATCCTCAACCCCCCCATCCTCAACCTCAACCCCCCATCCTCAACCCCCTCCTCAACCTCCCTCCTCATCCTCAACCCCCCCTCATTCTAAACCCCCCCTCCTCATTCTAAACCCCCTCTCATACTAACCCTCTAAATACCCCCCCCCCCCCATCTCCCCTCACTTACCTGCTCCGGCCTCCGCTCCTTCTTGACCGGTGCGTGCTGGCACCCGGTATATGCTAATGATGTGGCGCACATGTGACGTCACAGCATTAGCATGTAGCGGGTGCCGGCACCCAGTATATGCTAATGCCGTGATGTCACATGCGCGCCACGTCAAGACCCGGAAGGAGCGGAGGCCGGAGCAGGTATGTGAGGGGGGGGGGGTATTTAGAGGGGGAGTATGAGGGGGAGTTAGAATGAGGGGTGGGGGAAAGAGACACGGGGGGGTTAGAGAGACACGGGGGGGTAGAGAGACACGGGGGGTAGAGAGACACAAGGGGGGTTAGAGAGATGCAGGGGGGGGGGTGGAGTGACTCAAGTATAAGCCGAGGGGGCCCTTTTTAGCCTTAAAAAAGGGCTGAAAAACTCGGCTTATACTCAAGTATATACAGTATTTGCCTTTGCAGCTGCTGCTTGGCTTTAAGCACTGTTACCTAGGTGTTGTCCACAAGCACTCCCAAATCCCTTTCAATATCTGATAACCCTATATTTGCTCCATTAAGATTATAAATTGCATGGCTATTTTTCCTTTCCAGATGCATAACTTTACATTTATTTGTATTAAATCTCATCTGCCATTTAGATGCCCATTCCTCAATTTTATGTAAATCCATTTGGAGGGAAAGTACATAATTATCTGATTTAGTTACCTTACACAACTTTGTGTCATCAGCGAAAATGGAGACACTACTTTCCAGTCCCACCTCTAAGTCATTAATAAATATGTTAAAAAGGAGAGGACCTAATACTGAACCCTGAGGAACCCCACGTACCACATCATTCTAATCTGAGTATGTTTCATTTACCACAACCCTTTTCTTCCTGTCTTTTAGCCAGCTCTCAATCCATGAGCAGATATTTACTGCAATTCCTGTATCTCTTAGTTTGCACAATAGTCTCCCATGTGGGCCTGTATCAAAAGCCTTTGCAAAATCCAAAAAGACTACATCCACTGAGTTGCCTTGATCCAAGTTTCTACTAACCTACACATAGAAACTAATTAGATTTGTTTGACATGACCTATCCCTCATAAATCCATTTTGACTCCTACTTATAATCCTGTTCAATAGACATATTCTTGTATATTATTCCTTATTAACCCTTCTAAAAGCTTCCCCACTACAGAAGTGAGGCTCACTGGTCTATAATTCCCCAGATTTGCTCTTGCTCCCTTCTTAAATATAGGTATCACATCTGCTTTTCTCCAGTCATCTGGTAGAGACCCTGTGTTAAGTGAATCTTGAAAAATTAAATATAATGGTTTGGCTATTACAGAACCCAGTTCCCTCAGTACCCGTGGATGTATTCCATCAGGAGCCAAGGCTTTATTAACATTTATTTTGTACAACCTATTTTGGATTACTTCCTGCATTATCCAGTTATTTGGTGAAGTTAGTGTAGCCCCATTATATTGCAGTGTCCCAACCATTGGTACCTCCCTTGTGTATACCGAAGAAAAGAACCTATTTAGCTCATCTACCTTTTCCTGGTCACTAATTTTCAGACGGCCTGTGTCACATTGTAATGTTCCTATAGCTTCCTTCCTCGCCTTCTTCCCATTGATATACTTAAAAAAATATTTTAGGGTTTGTCTTACTCTCTTTTGCAACTAATTTTCCATTTTCTATTTTTCCCAGTCTAATAGCCCTTTTGCAAGCCTTGTTGATTTCCTTGTATTCCCGTAAAGCCGTCTCTGTCCTATCTTGTTTGTATAATTTAAATGCCTGTTTTTTACTCCATATCTTGATCTTTTTAAATCATTGTTAAGCCACATTGGATGTGATTTACTCCTTTTACTTTTACTCCCACTTGGTATATGGTGATGAGTATGTATATTTAGTAAGGATTTAAATGTTGCCCATTTATGTTCACTTTTACCCATCAGTTCTCTGTCCCAGTCTATACTTTGTATTGCTGCCCTTAGACCTTTAAAATCTGCCCTTTTAAAATTAAGAGTTTTTGTTGGCCCCTTAAAGTTATGTTTTTTTAATTCAATCTCAAATGAGACTGTGTTGTGATCAGTTTCCCAAAGGTTGCCCTATTTCAACGTTTGATACCATATCAATATTATTTGTGATAACCAAATCCAAGATAGCCTCATTTCTAGTAGGTTCTTGTATAACCTGTTTATAAATAAGTTTATTTACTTATTTTTAGACATTCAAATGGAATTACAAATGTACTATTCATTTTCTGTACTTCTGTACTCTGTATGGTGGAGGGTTTCTATAACTCTTCAACCCACCATAAGTTAAATGATTTTTGTTGTGAACTACTCTCTACATAAACCTACCACACAAACCAGGAATCGGCTCCACACTGATGAGAACCATTAAGATCGAAACAGTGCTGTCTGTGGATAAGTCTCCTGGTTTGTGCATAATCCATCCTGTGCTGTACTTGAGGCTGTGTGGTGCAGTAAGTGTATGCCTAAGAGGAGCAATGTATACAGTGGTGTTTGGATTAAAAGAGTGAGCATGCCCAGTTTCCCAGAGTGCAATGCAACAACTGTATTTCTAAAACTTGAGCAGGAAACAAGTTTATTAACTTATTTTTTAGATGTTTAAATGGAATCACAAATGTACTATTTATTTTCTGTGAATCATTATTCAAATGCTAATTTTACTGCTAATGAGTTATTAAGTAAACATACTGAAAGGCCACTACAGTGGCTTCATAAATGACCAGTGAAATACCCTAAGAATCAACTAGATATTTTAATTAGCCATTGATCATTAATATAAAAAAGAATATTCAATATTAAACTCACTGACATACATAAGCATTCTATGTGGATATCAAGGGGATGGGAGCAGCTCTAGCTAAGAGGCTATGCTAAATGGCCAGACACACTTTTTATGACTACAAATTCCCTTTAATACAAAGCAAAAAATCACAAAAAACAATAATAATCTAATCCTAAAACCATTCACATTTAATTCTTTAATTATACCATTGTTATGTAATTAAGAAAAATAGAGTGTATAAATAAGTCTGTTATATGTAACATCATAGAAGGACACACAAGTTGACACATACAAAAATAATATGTATGTGTCAACTTGTGTGTCCTTCTATGATGTGTCCTTCTATGTTGCTGTCACATCCAATTCACTGCTGTAAGCACCTGGCCAATAAAATCTGTCCAAAAATACAATGTCTGTCAAATGTTCTTTACGGAAAATCCAAGTGACATTAGATGAAAAGAAGTTAGGTGAGCATTTTGGAATTTTCCTTTGCATTGAAGTCATGAGTGAAGGATTATGCTGACTTTACTGTGTATAGAGCTATGATCATTTCCACAATAATAAATTAGTTGAAGGTAATTGACACATGAATTTATTTAGCTTGCACCATTCTTGCTTTGAAACTAAAAAGTAGTCTGTGGACAGGAATTAATATCTTAGCGAAGACATATTTAGGAAAAGATGGACGGATAAGGTCCATTGTACATTATTCAGGATAAATATAAGATATTATAACATTGATAGATCTTATTGGTAGTCTAAACAAAGGGATCATATTAAGAATGTAAGACGTGTATAAAAAAAAAGATTACAATACACTAACTAAATCCTTTCTAACAATAATTTAGAGAATACCATTCTACACAAAGTACAATTCCAAGTGTTTTGTTTGGAATCTTAAATATGGGCTCTTAAATGTGGATATTGTGAGTTGATCCACATTTAATCATCTGAGGAAATGAGGCTAAGACTTGTGAAACGCATAGGGAGAGGCTCCAGCCAAGGAATAACAAGAGACATGCAAGAGTGAGAGCCAGTTATAGACAAAAGATTAGAAAAAGCCTGGTGTAAGGAAGGTGGAAAACATGCAGCATTCTCTAATATTTTGATTGCCACATTGGGCACTGACCTCCTAAAAACATATAGAACATCAGTTTTCACCATCAGTCTATAAATTCTAATCAACAGTTCAATATATATGTTTTTGCACCTTTTTGTAGCACAGGTTATTTCACCCAAACAATTTAAAGACAGGCTTTAGTCTTAAAATTATTTTGGAAGTCATAAGAGAACATGAACAGTCAACTTACTGGTTAAGATACAGCTCTCACACTTGTATTTTTTAACCAGAACAACAAACTTCATTCAGGGGATAGGTGAACATTTTATAGGAAAGGGAACAATAGGCAAATCAACATTAAGCATAAAGTAAACATTGCACAAGTTCAACATACCCAACTTGAATTTTCCTCCCCTTGAGTCTCCTCCAATCAGGGACCTGCCAATGTCAGCTCTTCTGAGATGGGGTGCTGGTGAATCCAATTGTCTAATAATGTACATTATTCAATTGGGCCAATTAGGAGAGAGTCTACTTTCAATGGGGACAGCTATGTGGGTGTGGTACAGCCGGCAAGTCTGGTGTCCTCATCTTACATGTAGACTTCACATAAACAAGTTACCCCCATCAAGTGCATCAAGGGCTGGCGATGTCATAAGAAAGCAAGAAATGGGGCAGGAGGCAAAGGACCAGGGAGTAGGAGAACAGAACCAGACAAGAGGCAGTGTGAGGGTACTGATCCTGCTAAGATTGAGAGATTTACTAGGGACTCAGGCTGGATCCAAGACATTGTCACACATTTTGTTCTGCTAAAAGGTTGATAAATGTGCCTAATATGATATACCCTAAAACAATCACATCAAAGGGGGAAAAAGCATATTTTGATTATTAACCAGCAGCAACACCAATGCTAGCACTGCTCATCCTCTAACGGTCCGAATCAATTTTATAAACACATCCAGTGTTGTAGACAGACTGAGGCATTGGAGAAAATGTATCGCTTTAAGTGATCGCCTGACTCTTGTGATCTGGCTCTTGTTGAGATCCTTTGCTTAAGGGCATCAAAGAGCAGTCTGAAATATCTTACAGTTGCCTCTCAGGTAGTGGGACAATATCCTAATACAACTTACTAGTATAGCCTATTAAATAGTGGTGCAAAACACAGTTCCTGGCTTTAAATACTGATTCCAAATTCTATTTACACTTTCTATAACTCAGAATCTACTCTGCTGTAACTATAGGGAATTCAGGTAAACTTCCTATCAGTAACAGTGTGCCTGTTACCCTAAATTCAATCAGATGGATTTATTCAATCCCGCAATTGCATGCTCAAAGCCCCAAAACGCAAACCATGAACCCGTACGTAGCATTTAAGGGCATGACCATAATCAAGTAAGCAAGTCTGTAAGTTACAATTTAGACAGAGCCAATAGTAAATTAGACCGTCATCATGACGTCAGTAAAACATGGAGTTTATACTACAATTAAATAGTGGTTAGAAGTCCGATTAGCTATCGGACTCTCAATCCAGAAATGTAGAAAACCATAATAATTAATAACTCCTCTGTTCTAGTCCATGTCGGTGGCCTGATATGTATTAAAGGCATATTCAAGTGAGCTGGGTTATTAATGCATTTGATAGAGGAGTATTAGTAGTTTCTAAAAAAAAATGTTTGCATGAAAAAATAACAAAATAAACTTTTAAATAGTTACCCTAAAGTTTGCTGAATGTCTTGCATTTGCAAACTGTTTTCTATCAATATTGACACGCCCTGAAAATCCCAACTGAAGTTAGCATACATAATACATTGTATCTTTTTGGCCTGGGGATTGAGCTGGCAGCTTTCCTTTAGATTTCTGAACAAGGTCTGTGTCCCCTCATTTACTGATTGTGTTACCTACATTACAGAAACTTCCCCAGTGATTTGTCCCTGTAACCCCCCCCCAGCCTCAGTAATTTACCCCATCACCTCCCCCAGTGAATTGCCCCTGTGATCTCTGATCTCTCTCATTGCTTTCCCAGTAATTTAAAGTACAGTAGTGTGTGTTTATTTGCTTTTACAGATTACGAATAGGTGTTTAACCCACTTGTGAGTCCTATTTAGTACTTTGAGTTTTTTTTATACATTTGCCATTTACGTGTTGGAAGGCAAGTGCGGGCTTGTTGAATTATTGCAATTAAGTATGGATTTAGCGTCTTTAGCACTGGTAACATTTGTGGCCTTGAAACATCAAAGGAGGAGATAGGACAGAGTTACGATTTTGACCACCGCAGTGATTTTTGAGCTTGCATCTCGCAAATGGATTGCAAATTGCAAAATGTAGCCAATGAAATATCTGTACCTTTTACAGCCTCCATTAAGGGCTCCAGTAATTTCGATTTGGACAATTAAATAGGGGCCAATGTCAACAAATCAGAATATTAGGGCACTGCTTATAACTTGTGTAAAGGAGTGCTAAGTAATGTAACCACATTGTCAATTATATAATTGTTTATCACTATGTAAAATGTTTACACTAGGATTTGTTGTCTTTATTTGATTTTTTGTGCTAGCTTTGCTACCATGATTGTAGCTTATAAAAAATCATAAAATAAGAAATATATGATTTATGTAATTCATTATACAAACATTTCTTCTCATAGTCTATCCTTTCATTCATTATACAGACAATTCAGGTATTGCAAATCAATCAAAAATCAATCTAGTGAGATTATTATTCTCTTAATGGAGATTAATGGGTATTTGGTGTGATCATAAGACTAGACACACTGTCTCTCAAGCTTGTTTGAAGAAGACAGAAATTCCTGTACTATCAATTAATATTACTAGCACAACAGTTAGACATTACACAGATGCAGGTATATTTCAGAACATAAGTGGATAATAGCAGTGCCATGAAAGGCAGGAGCTTTAAGAATACAGTGATGACATAGGTTTGCATTATTTATACATTAAAATCAAGTCTCTAAATGGCTTTAGTAAGTGGAGTCATATACTTATTTCAGTAATGAGATTTCTGCAAGGCCTTTGACACACAGAAGAAAATGAATAAATTGCCATAATTATGCCTGGAATATTAGATAAATGAATGAGGCATTTGTTGAACAATCAGTGACTGATTGCTGTAATTATTACAAACCAATCTACATGAGCACAAATTACCAGATCTTTGTTTTTTATATATAATATTTTTGATAGGGGTGTAGCAACTACATAAAGAATAACATTTTTTTTTATTATTTTTAATATGGTCTATTAACCATAACCCGAAAATCTGGTATGTGAACTTCATTCATCTAGGTCAGAAAAGAACTGGGATTACCAAAAAATAAATGAATAAAAGATTTAAAGTACATAAGTAATGCAGAACGTCCCATTATCATTTTATCTTAACCCTTTAAGTGCCAGGGGTTCTGGACATTTCCAAGGCCAGACATATTTGTAATATTTACTTTGCATCTGTTTAGACCCAGTTCCTGCTTGTACAGAGTCGAGTCACAATATTATGACCACCGCCTACTTTTGACGTCAGCAGCGTGTGGCCAATGAAATACGGCACGTGTTGTGAGCTGGCTTGGTCGGTATATAAGGTGACATGTGCAAACATATCAACCATCTCTGTCATGGGTAAAGCATGTAATTGGCTATTATGCCAAGGGTGGCAGTGTTTCTGAAACAGCGCAGTTTGTGAACTGTTCGCGTGCTGCTGTGGTTAAAGTTTACCGTGACTGGACAAACAGCACCATTTTGTATAACAGCATGGAAACTGCAGAGCACCACGTGCCATTGATGTCAGAGGTGTCGGCTGCAAAGTTGTATGAGGGCCAACCAAAACGCTACCAAACGACCCTGGGGGCTACCAGACGTGTGTCGGTAATTAAAGTACAGCTAACCCTGTTGTGTATGGGGCCCCGAAGCAATGTTCTTTATATTGTTGAGATTACAGATGAATAATCTGAGTATTGCAGTATATAGTGCTGCCTTATTTATTAGACAAACATTAGTTAGAATGGCGATCATCCGAGAGAGCCGTCTCGCTTTCTCATGTCAGAAGCAATACAATTATATCTATGTTAGAGCACATCAAATATTATCCTGAACTGGTGCCATGATGGTAGCTGCCCCATCAATCACACAACCTGGCCTGGGATATGTGAACACATTGCTGGGAGACTAGTGCCCTGAAGGTAACATTATGGGGAGCTGTCCCACCAATCACTACACTGCATGGTTTTATACCACAGGTCGGTTGGTGACAGTGTGGGTGGGACTTATAGAAAAAAAAGACCAACACATTCTGTCAATCATCCTTAATCCCCACCCACAAACCTCGTACGTCACTTCCAGGGATCTGACTATGAACCGTGACGTCCCTTCCGCTCGGCCTTTTCGTCTGATGGGAGCTCCATGATGGCGGTAGCACGGAGCTGTGGGAGGATATGCTTTACTTCCATTGTTACGAGCGTCTCAGACCCAACATGCTACGGTATCCGCAGATGCACGGAGCACTGTGCGGGTAAGTGTGGCCGCCCATATAGTACTTTAGTTTAGTTCGCTGCCGGCTCCAGCCATGTGACTGTCATGGCGCCGCGCACACCCCACGTGTCCCTACCTGATTGCAGATTATATCCTTGGATGTCATCCGCCAGTGCAATAACCAGTAATATATCTGTGGGATGAGCAGCACTGACAACATGTACATATAATAGCATGAAGGGTAATGGGGAGAGCCCAGGAATACAATACAGGCCTGCCACGTGGGTGCAAAATGACTGTACATGGTAATATTTCTCATAATCCCTAAATACGTACAGTGTGTGTATAAACACCTCGTTACCACGAGGTACAATGTACTCCAGGGGCTGCTGTCCAGTGCTGTCATGTCATTTTTACAAAAATCATTCAAAATCCCAGAGTATATAAAGGAGAGTTACATTGTGAGTGAGGTTTGGCGAATGCTTCAGTTATTTTCCCATACAGGAGCTTTTGGGGTATGTTTTAGTAATATTGAATGCAGCAGAAGGTCAGAATATGACCCCAGGTCCTGGAATGGACCAAAGTCCCCCCTCCTGGTTACCACCCAGGCATTATTGTATTTATTTGATTCAGTTATACAGCAGGAGAACTTAAGCCAGGTAATAAGTGGTGTCTGAAGGCTGATTTATTACATTAAATGGCATATAACAAGTGTCTCTTTGTACGATTGTAAGTGCTAAACAAACCCACAAAGGTCACATATTTATAACCTCACACAGTGAAGTACAAAGCTGACTACATAGAATGAGAAAATAGATGTAGTGTGGACACTGCCAGCTGTTACACCCCTGCAATACAACTAACCAAGTAACTAAATCTACACGCCGATGGTGTAAAACATGGTACACAAAGTGATGGCTTCCACCCCACTCGCCATGCTATGTACGCATGACACAATGGGCATCAGCATTAACCTAAAATTAGTTTATTCCTTGTAAATTCCCACATAGGACAGTGACAATCCAACTTCCAAAACTACGAGTAGAAAACCATCCATATCTGAATGCAGCTCTTTCTGAACAAATTGAGCGCCATCTTGGATTGTGTAAGAAGCATTGTGGGGCCCTCAGTACTTATACAGTCTCTTGAATGCAAATTAAAATGTTCTGTAATGTTACAAAGGTTGGCAAAATATCTGACCCTTTTTTATTTTTTTTTGCACTCTACCTATTTCTGTGATTTGGATTTATTTATTTGTGTTTACTTTTTTATTCTCCAGATATTATTTTTTGTTTACCAATAAATTGATATGTTAACATTTTTAAAATACGTATAATTCCTGTTGGGCAGCATTACTATACATATATAAAGCCCCTTCATTATCCATGTGGTGATTTTGTCATGCGTCACAGTGGAACACACAGGGGGGCAGAGTATTATCTCACTAAAACACAGGGCTGGAGTGTAGTCTCCTCTCTGTATCCTGTCGTGAGGTACAATCTCCAACACGTAGTTTAGCCTATTTCTATTTTTTTTGTTAAAATAACTTTCAGACGCCTGTAGTCTGTTCTTGTTCATATCATTGCTCATGTACACTATTCTCCACTGTAATATCCACGAAATGCTCATGTACTGTGGGGCATTGCTTTTCCTCCAGTACATCTTACATGCAAGTAGTCTGTGGTGTGGCAAAAGTCGGTCTATACTCCAGTAATATAACTAAAAATAAAATATCAAACTCATTAATTTAAACATGTCCATAACATTATGCATCGTGTATAAAGAATCTCCTTATTTTACTCTAATTGTATAGTAGGGTTGCAGCACTTTAGCACAGTCACTATATAGTTGCCAATACACACTGCCAGAAAAATGTATGGCTACTACAACCACAGTAAAGTAGAACATACCAGCTTTAGGCGATAATACAAGACTTCAGGAATAAAGTAGCCTCTATTATTAAAAAAATGTGTGTATTTAAAAATGACAAACATTCATTGAATAGGAAATGTTAAATAGTCAGTTTTCCTATAAATCACTACAAATATTTTCTATATCTGCCCCTTCCTAAAATGAGAACACTTAACAGTAGGTAACATGCAGAGGTAGGGGAGGATAAGTGATGTTTTCAGATAAAAAGAAAAGTGGATTCTAACGTTTAGCCTAACAAATTATTTGTAATAGCTTTCATTTGAAAAAGCGCTTATATTTTTCAGCCTTGATGCTTCTATCTCTACCAGCTTTCACACTTATTTTGTGTTGAAAGCAACTTGCAGTATTTAAAAATAAACATTTTATTTAATTTTTAATATTCTACATTTTAAAAAGGTTATATTTTGCCTTTTATGTAACATAGTGAATTGTAAATATATTAAGTTTTCACTGCTTTAGTCTGCAGTTCTCTTTTTTCTAACATTGCAACATAATTTTCCATTCTCAGGCACTTCGATTTTTTACGTAAGATGATGAAGATCTTATAATTGAAGACGCCGTAACGTTAACTCGGTGAACGAGGTATGTACTAATTAGTCCTATATTTTTAGCTTGTTGTGTAGACTATTGCTTTTAGGACGTTAGTTTGAATATTACTGGTATATTGATGATTTAATGGATCGCGATTATTTTTTCATGCACTTAAGAGCATGCTTTAAACATTACAATTTGTGTTTATGCATTGAAAAATTAAGTAAAATGTGTTTTAACTTCAGTGAAACTAATAGGAAGTGCACAGAGCATACTTGTGTCTAGATTTCACTGACCAATATTTGACTCTGGTGTATTAAGTAAGGCGCATTGGCTGACGAATGTTTAACTGGTGTATGGGCTTATCCCTAAGTCATTTTTTTCAGCTTTGAGAGCATAATTTAAAAAAAAGCAAATGCACAGTGGTTTATTACCACCTTACGGATGCAGAAAAAAACTGCTTTCAATGTCCCTCAAGGTTTTACGAGTTTGGTGTGGCAGAAATGTTGTGCTGTAAAATGATTGTTCTCCAGTGTTTGTTTTTGCTACCCCCTTTCAGCTTTGCCCACTTTAAGATATTCTATTCTTCTAGTGGCCAACACAGGGGGGTATATTAAAAAGCTCTCAAAAACTCATGTAATTGGCATTAGTCTTTACTATGAATCCTGTCGGGAGCAATAACTCTTACCTAGTTAATGGCTAAAAAAGCAATGGTGGTCCACATTATTTCTTTATTTTGTACAGTCCCAACATGTTCCATACAACAGATAATTATTCAAATAAATTAATGCCTGTAATTTTAGTCATTGTCTAGATTTTCGCTGTAATATCATGTATAGCATATCAAGTCCTGATAAATCTGGACCACATATAGGAGAATGGAGTGTGAAAAATTGATCTGAGAAAGTTTTGCTGTAATGTTTGCTTGTTGTGTAAGATGTTTGCTACCTATCGTTCTTTGTAATATTTAAACTCTTCACTAATTTGTCCATGTTCTTCCCCCAGAACGATGCATGCAAGTTTCCCGTTTCCATTTGTCAATGGACAAATCAAAAGAGAAAACAAAGGTAGTTATCCTAGAACAATATGTGTGAGGTAGATCAGAATGGGATGCCAGGGGGTAAAGTGAAGTCAACTACATTTTAAGACGTTTCTAGGTATTTTACTTCTGTGTAGCATGATTAAGACTTTCTAATATCTCCTGTAAAATAACAGGCACCGAAAGTATTGCCAGACAGGGATAAACCATTTTAAACTGTTTATGTTCTGAGAAGAATCCCCTTCATTCTCCATTTGAAGCACCACCCATGCTTCATAGTGGCCAACACAGAGGGGTAGAGTGAATCCCTCTCTAAAACACAGGATAGGAGTTGCACACTCCTTCCTGTATCCTGTCGTGAGGTACAAACACTTTTAAGATCCCCCTGGACGTAAGTGTCTTGTTGTATCGCTTGTATCAGTTTGTACATCAACAGTTATATGTAAATCTCATTGTCTAGGGGGGGGGGGGGCGGGGCGCGGTTAGTTTGTTTTTTTATTAAGACACCACTCACTTGGTGTAAGTGTATTTGGGATATCCTGATCCATTCTTAACACGTCATTACCCTGCACACCCAACAGTGAGATGTATAGCTATCGTTCACATTAGACAGGACTATACATTTAAATTCTCTGCTATATATTTATTTTAACGGTCATTCACGTTTTATGATTGAGAATATAGGGGCTTCTTATGATCGCAGGGATAGATGGTTAGCCTTGAATTTTTTTTTTTTAAATCTTTTTTGAGTGGCAACCTGTAGAACCAATGATTGAAGCATAAGCTCTAACTTGCGGTATGGCCTGCATTGTGTGTTACTAGCGTTCAGTCCAGATAAACACAGCAATATAAAATAATTTATGGTTACTTTTCTCGGAGTTGATGTTTAATATATATTCTATTAGTCTAGATTCTTAACCATTTAAAATAATTATTACATCTGCTATTTGAGATCCTTATAGTGCATACAGACGTACGGTTATGATTTGCTCTTTTCATGTTTAAGTAACACAATTATTTAGCCTCTGAGTAACCTGGTGTGCTTGGTTTTTAGAGTTGTAATGGAATAGGGCAGATGTATTCGGTCTACTGTTGTCTCCTTTGTCCATTTGTAATATATTTGCGTGGGTGAAACGGTTCATCTTATCTATGTTGCTTATACTTTTCCTGCAGGCTCAATTACCCAGGATACGGAAGTCCCTTTTTTTTGTCATTAAAGATTCAGCCGACCCTGTATGAAAGGTATCAGATTCTGTTTTATTGACTTGTAATCTTTTAGTGTATTTAAGAAGGCTTTAACATTAACTGAATATTGTAGACTAATTGACAGCTGTACACATAATATGCAAAATACAGATCTGTTAATTTTATTGCTTATGTGAACCATTCAGTTACAGGCTTATCCCCTTTTCAGCTTTGCCCACTTCAAGATTGTCTATTCTTCAAGTGGCCATGACAGGGGGGTATACTAAAAAGCTCTCTAAAACTCATGTAATTGGTATTAGTCCTTACTTTGAATCCTGTCGGGAGCAATATTTTTTTTTTTTTTTTTTTTTAGAGATTAAATATTCATACAGTAACTTGATTTTGAGAAACAATATTGTGTTGTCTTATGATTGAGCTTCACATTATAAAGCAAATTGTGTATATGTCAACAGCAGAATTTGCATTTCATTAATTGGAAGACAGTCTTTTTTTTTTTTTTTCTTCCACACTATTTTCACTGTCATATTTACCTACTGATGGTGTATTGGAAAGAGAACCTGCTTGACAGCATTTATTTACTAGAATCCTTATTTGTTTGACATACAGGAGATTCTTGTCGCTCTCCATTGGAATGATGTTCTGAAGATTTTGGAAACCATATTTCATTGCAAGGAAATAAACCTGATGCAAGGTATTTGTCAACTTATATTCTGTATGAAACTGACAGAAATTGTGTGCACAGGTTTAAATTGCTCAAGGTATTTTTTTTTTTAACTGTATTTTTCCAGGCAAGGACACTGAATTGAAACTCATTTTAATATTGGTTCACAATTTGTCATAACTTCTTTTATATTAGTTTACATTTTATCACTTGAAATCGAATGGTATTGTGAATAGAACAGTCTAATAACTTTTCCTATAACAAATGTTTTGTTTTCTCACACTCTCCTTAAAACGTTGCCTTTTTTTATATATGTTGCTGCACAGGGAACAGCCCTTTTAGTCCATTGCTTAAAAGTTGGAGGCCAGTGCCGTCCCCAACTCAGTAATGCCTGTATATTGCCATTCTGAGCCAATTTAGCTGAATTTTAGTGCCATATAATAATATATTTGGAATATTGTTGTACCCCTTTATTGCCCATTTGAAGCTTCACCATGCTTCGCAATGGTTAACACAGGGGGGTAGATTGTATCCTCACTAAAACACAGGGGTGGAGATCACACTCCTTCCTTGCATCCTGTCGTGAGGTACAAACTCTTCCCAGAATCCTCTAATTCTGTCGCACCCACACTTACTGAGAATCAAAGACCTGCAGTTATAGTAGGCAAGTAAATTAACAATAAAACAGTGGAGCAGTAATGAGTCACACTTAAAGAATAAGCCAAGGGAAATATGAGCTCTAAAAGTACCCTATGGTGTGTTTGAAGGAACTAATCTATTAGTTTTCTTTCCATAGACTGATTACAGAAGATGCTGAGGCCATTTGGTCAGTTACTGAGGCTGTGATCATACTAAAGCACTTTATACCCAAGATGGTAAGTATGGGAAAGTCCAGAATTGGTTTAGAAAGTCAAAAATCCACATACTCGCTATAGGTCTATTTTGTGCGCATTTCATGTAGAATGGAACATATTTATGAAACATTGGGATAGATTCAGTAAGCTACCATGCCTTGCAAAAGTATTCACCCCCCTTGGCATTTTTCATGTTTTGTTTCCTCACAACCTGGAATTAACATAGATTTATGAGGATTTGCATCATTTAATTTACAGAACATGCCCACAACTTTGAAGACGTTTTTATTATTGTGAAGCAAACAACAAATAGGCCAAAATAACAGTAAAAGTCAATGTGCATAACTGTCACAGCTCCAAGTCTCTATGATCTTGCCACATCTTACCACTGTGTGATTTTTGCCCACTCCTCGCAAAACTGTTCCAGCTCCTTCAAGTTGGATGGTTTGCGCTTGTGAACAGCAATCTTTAAGTCTGACCACAGATTTTCTATTGGATTGAGGTCTGATCTTTGACTAGGCCATTCCAACACATTTACATGTTTCCCCTTAAACCACTCAAGTGTTGCTTTAGCAGTGTTTGGGGTCATTGTCCTGCTGGAAGGTGAACCTCCATCCTAGCCTCAAATCACGCCCAGAGTGGTACAAGTTTTGCTCAAGAATATCCCTGTATTTAGCACCATCCATCTTTCCCTCAACTCTGACCATGTTTCACTGTGGGGATGGTGTTCTTTGGGTGATGTTGGGTTTGCACCAGACATAGGCCCTCATTCAATTGCAATTTGCCCAATTGAATAGGGGTCTAAAGCACATAACCTATTTTTGGAAGAAGTTTTTAGTTCGTAAACATCTATCCAAAAGCAAGGTTTTCACTAACTAAAAACTTATTTGAAAAAAATGTTATGTGCTTATTTAGAGCACTATTCAATTGGCCAGATCGCAATTGAATGAGGGCCATAGCGTTTTCTTTGGCCAAATAATTTTCATTTTAATGTAGTCTCTTCTTGGAGACTCCCCCCCCCCCCCCCCCTTCTGATCCTTACTGTGTTGTGCATAGGTGCTGCTTATGATTCATTTCCTGCTCTTTGCAAACTGATATTCTTGTGGTGTTTTTTGTTTTTTTTTGCTATTGAAAGTACTGTGGTATATAGATATTAACAGCTATTACCTCTTTAATTTTCATAGTTGAACTATGTTTTAAAAATGATAGTATTAATAGGAACTTTGATTATTACTGCAGAACCATTCACCTATCCCCTTTTAGCTTTGCCCACTTCAAGATGACATGTTCTTTAAGTGGCCAACACAGGGGGGTATATTAAAATGCTCTGTAAAACTCAAGTAAGTGACACGAGTCTCTTATTTGAATCCTGTCTAGAGCAATACTCACTTTTGACCTAATCACAGCAGAAATGGTGGCATATTGGGATTCTAGGGACAAAATACAGAAGCAGGGGTAAAGAAACGTCAATGTTTGACACATTAATATTTGTATGATTTGTTGTAAGAGAAGCTGAATAACATTTCTTTTAATCTATTTTGTAGGTTGCTCTGGATTTTAAGACCAATGATAAGAAAGGATGAAGCTGCAAGCAGTGATGGAATATTCCTCCGGTGTTTTAAGACTTCTGTGAATTCATGGATATAAAAGTGAAATCTGTTCTGTTGTACACAACAGCAAATAATTGGAATTTAAGCTGAATTACTCTTCATATCTTACAGATTAGTAGTATGTGTTAGAATTGCAAGACTTAATGATATAGTGATAATACGTCATAACCCTCTAAAGTAGTAACTTGTCTAATAACCCCCCCCCCCCCCCCTTTTTTATTTTTTTTATTTCCCCTGTTCATCTAGGAGTTTCCATGTTAGCCTCTCTCTTTCCTTCCATTCCTAAGAATGTGTGACAGGTGGGTAGGCAGCAAACTTAATATAAAAGTTGCCGCTCTATGGCACCAGTAGCTTTCATTATGTAAGGTGCAAGTATCTTGGATTGTTATCACTAGTGTCCCTTTAACTGCGTACTAACAATCTGTTTAATATATAGATAATTTTATAGCTATGTCCTAATGCACAAGGAGAAGTTAGTGATAAGTGAAAGGGGCATCTTTAAACTCTTTCACCTCTTGTTCAGTAGGTTCTAAAATTGTTTTTATGCATTACAAAGTGTTTTGCAATACTTTTTGTGATCAGATGCATTAGAAGTATGATGTGATATCTGCAGTATACAACAATTTGAGATAAACAATGAAAAATAAAACTATTCTATAACTGCCTCTTGTGCTTGTGTGCTCCAGAATCATATTATGGGCTGGTATACCAGGGGGTTGAGACTGAGATTTTTTTTCAAATTTTTTTTTTTTAAGAGCTGTGGATTGAATTATAGTAATAAGGGTAATTAGTTGAGGCAGGAAAAACAGGATGAGTCAACAGTAGGGCAGCTGGGATTTTGGATGCATTGGAGAACAGTGACAACAAAAGTTGTTGGAAGTCCCTAGTATGGCTAGAAGTATGACCCACTTTTTAAGATATAGCCAGCCAGTCCCTGGCTCAATTAAAGTTAAGAACCACTAGCTTAGAGAGGATGTAGCAGGAACCTAGCCAGCCATATGCTTCAGATTATGTTGGATATGGTCATGCTGCTATAAAGCCTCTACATTATATTGTGGAGAGGCCACAATGAATTTACCCACATTACTAGGAGGCATCACACTGAGCTCAGTATGTCTTATATGTGTCTGGAGAAGATCTTGTTAATACATTTTAAAGTGTTCCACATAATTGCAATTGGTCTAGACAGTATTTGTATAATTGCAAGTGTGTGTGATAAAATATATATATATATATATATATATATATATATATATATATATATATATATATATATATCGGTGTTTTTTTTTGTGTTTTTAGTACAGTGTCTATTTCATGTAGAATATCTATACTGTTATTTTTCTCTCTATGAACTAAGACAAACATGTATAAAAGCCTGGATTTTTTTTAAGCTAAAGTATGCAGACATACAGCTGAGTATGTAAGACTCACAGATAAAAGTGCATGCAAGTTAAGTAGGCATCTTTTTAGGTTTATTCTTGGCAACACATTATATATATATATATATATACATACATTCATACATACATACATATATTTTTATGACCATTTGTTTATGTACCGTATTGGTCTGAATATAAGCTGCACCTGTAAAATGCAAGGGGAAAAAACAGAAAAAAGATAGTACTCGCATATAAGCCGCACCCTTAAAATTGGAGAGAAAAAGACAAAAGTCAAGTAGATTTAGGGAATAAATAGTGATTTTATTTTAACATATACTGTACCATATATGGTATCCAGTATTTGGAAAACATAACTGGAACTCTTTAGGCAGGTTGTCAATATTATGGTAACAGCAACAGAGAGTTCATGAAACATAAGGTAACATGGAAACTTTTTACTATTCAGTCATCACTGGTGTCACTACTGACTTCGTCACCAGTATTCGCTTCATCACTGTCACGGTTTTCTTCATTCTTCTCCCATAGCAAGTTGTCCTCGCTACCATCCAATGCATTGGACATGCAGCATTTTTTTTAACCCCCCTGATGATGGAGTTAGATGAAATACTTGACCATGAATTTATAATCCATTGGCACAGAAGTGTCACTGACGGCTTCTTAACCTTGCCAGATGGTGTGAGAGCATGATCCCATTCCCGAAGCCAATCTGAATACTGCTTCTGTAGGTTGTCTTTGAACGGCTTGTTGACAATGACATCAAGCACTTGTAGCTTTGAAGTCATGCTACCAGGTATAACAAGGTCTGTCTTCTGTGCAGCAACTTTAGTCTTCACTTCAGGAGTGAGATGACCCTTAAAAGCACCCAAGACTAGCAGGGCTCTCTTAGTGAGCAGTGCTCCAGGTCTGCAGTTCCAAACTACAGACAACCAGTCGACCATCAGTTCACGTAGGGGGGTAACTTTCCTCTGTCAGCAGCGACAGCTAACATCACCATTATTCAGAGTTTTTCATTGCCAGTTCTTAAAATGACACTTTTTGCCCCTTTCTGGTTTACTGTTGTATTGCTTGGCATGTCAAAAAAATACGGGGGTCTCGTCAGCATTGCCCATCTGGTCTAATGGGTATGAGTGACACTGCCGCAATTGAATGACATACCGCTGGAAACTAGTCCGTTTCTCCTCAAAATCTGCCGTCAGTTTCTGTGCCAATGAAGTGCTTCGTCGAAGAACGAGACCCTTTCTCCGCATAAAACAATGGCACCAACCAATACTAAGGTCTTTGCAAGTTCTAAGGCTTTCAGCTGGATTACTTCACGAGAAATTGGCATCCCATCTTTTCTCATATCTTGAATGTAGGAATAAACCCCATCTTCAAGTACTGTATATTTGCTTTGTTTTGGTCCCCTAAAAGATTTTCTGGTGGAAACCTGAATTTTTCAATTTCTGCTCTGAGGCAACCCAACGTCGCACATTGGATTCATCCAAGCCATATTTTTTTCCAGCCTCTCTGTTGCTTGTTGTCTTTGCATAATTAACAACTGCAATTTTGAAACTTGCATCATAATTACGCCTCACTTCTAGGCTTGTTGATGCTTTTCTCTCCAAGTGATCAGCCATTGCAAGAAACAGGCTTTCTAACATGTACTGTAACTTCTTTTGCAGGTTACAGGCCTTACAGGATGCTAGAATCATTAAAACCGGAAATTGGTGTTCAATTGCTACAATTTAGTCACATGCGCGCAAATCGGCATTGATTTTGCGATCCCGAATATAAGCCGCACACGCGTAACTCAAATCTCGCAAATCGGCTGTCATTTTTTTCACGGTCGCGAATATAAGCCGCACCTTTAACTCGCAAGCTCAAAAATCGGAAAAAAGGTGCGGCTTATATTTGGACCAATACGGTATATTACAACGGAGGGGAATCTGAAGAAAGATTAGTTGCAATTGTGAATGTGTAAATAAGTGAATAGGCTTGAGTCGGCAACAACTCTAAATGTATCTCTGCTATGGTACACTATTTCATTGAGCAGTTACAGAAAGTCAATAATAAGCCCCCCCCCCCCCCCCCCCACTCACAAAAAAAAAGCAAAGGTAAGCCGCATTAATCAGAAAATTCCTCCACTTTCCTCTTCTTTTTTTTTTTTTACTAATTTGTTTGATAAACAGCAATGTATGTTTGGAAATATCATGGTGTATTTTTTTTTTGCATTGATTGTCCCATCCAGGTGACTAAAATTAGAAAAAAAATGCTCTGCACACAGTAAAGCATTCTTTAATATATTAAAATAAGAATTTGTGTGATTGCTAGGATTTTTAGTTATGGAGTAAATATTTAAATGTTACTTGTTTAATGAAAATACTAATGTTAGTTTTATCAAGCTCAGCATCTGGATGACGTGAATATAAATGTAGCACTGGAACAAGTTCATCTATTCTTAAGCTAATACCTTTATTATCAGAGGTGCGTCTTCTACCACCCACACACAATGATTTCAAGTAACTCTTGACAGATCAAACATTCAGTGTGACAACTGCTATTAAAAGCACTTTGGCTTTCACTCATTTTTTATCATTAGATGGAAATCAGCTGCCTGCTATTAACTGACATTGCTTGATAGCTCATCATGCAAATGAGGAGTCTTAACTGGTACATAGAAGCTCCAGTCCAATATATAGCACAGTTATGTGCTGTATTATATCAGTCTGGTCCCACTCACTAGAGTGATCCAGCCCCAAAATACAGGAGAAACTGAAGAGGAGTAGGAAACCTGACCTATAGAACACACCTACTGCTCCTTTTTTTATTTTATTTCATTTTATTTCGCTTTTTGGGTTAAAGGGGCATCCAGACATGTACTCATTGCTCACTGTGCCTTAGGGAGTACAGCTCAATTTCATTGTAGTGAAAAAGGAATAGACCGCTTTATAAATCTAAGAGCACTGTATTTGCCCTGTAAGTTATACAAGATATTTATTGGTAGTAAGCTGGCTGCCAAAGCCAGGGAAAATTAAAGTGATATGGACGATTTCTTGGTTTTTATTATTAAAATAAACCACCTAGCTGTTTGTTTGAATATCTAAACTTCATTGTATTAACAAGTGCTTAAAAGTTCTGTTTTTAGTCATTGAAACCAAATAATTCAAACAAGGTGATGTACTAACCAATTAGATTGTCTCTCGGCAGCATTTCAGAAACAGCCTGTGATTGGCTAGTGCCAATAGAAACCCTGAGATGGTGAGCTGCTGAGGTTGGCCTATTTGGAAGGTTTCAGTGAATAAAAATTGCTTTTAAGCACATATATATTTGGATATGCAAACACGCACTTAGGTAGTTTATTTTAATATTAAAACATGGAACCTTCCTGAGGAATTAGTTGCAATATTTTACATCATAACCCTCATACACATTGCTGCTTTTGATTAAACAAGACCTGCAAGCTGATTAAGGGAAGCATCTACAGTAGGGCGACTGAGCTAGTGGCCATGATTTCTATCTTACTAGTACATCACATCTGTAAAAGCCATCAGAAAAAGGGCTAATGAGGTTGAAAGTGAGCAAAATAAATGTATTTTTGTATTACCTTTTGTACACCCCAATTTGATTTTTAGAGTTTTTAGGTGGCTTTTAGTCAAGTGGATGTAAAAGTTGTTTTTTATTTTTTTAAAGATTCAACAGGAAATCTTTAAACATAATATTTTATTTTTGATCATTTGGTTTAGAAGCATTTAGTGCATTTGCTTACTTCTGGGTGCAAAGAAGAACCAAAAAGGCCCAACTGGTCTGATCATTCTATCTACCTAAAAGTTTGGTTTAATAAAGTTTTATCCCAGGCATCCTTAACTGTGTGTTACCCTACCACTTCCACTAGAAGTCTGTTGCTCTCATCTACTACATTACCCCATAATTTTCTACTTCCCAAATTGAAATTAGGACCTTTTGATTTTGTATTCTGATTATTATTATTTTTTTATGGAGGATAGCTCCTTCTTGAACCTTTTATTAATTTCTTTGGTATGATAGAAACCTTCAGATATATATAGATATATAATATAATCTGAAGGTTTCTATCTCCCATTTTCCTTATGTCCTTGTAACTAAACATATTCAAGTCATGAAGTCTTTCAATATAATTTGTCTTTTGAAAATATAACAAAACAAATTATTTAAAAATAACATTTTCTGTAGCCTTTGAACCCCTGATAAATGACTTGACTGTATGTTAAAAATATTGATTTTCCATGAGTGGTGAACATAAAAAAATATTATGGTATAAATAAGTTGTCCATGAGTGGCAGAATGGAATAAAACCATAAAAAAAAGTAAGATTGTGGTATTAATACACTATCCAAAAGAACTTATTTATACCATCATATGACTTAATTTTTTTCATTTTTTTTGCTCCACACTCACAGAGAACTAATTTATACCATAATATATACAATGGGCCACATTCTATTAATGGTCATAGGAGCTTCGTGGCTGCAAGCTACTAAGCTATTCTTTTCACTTGTGGCCGAGGGCTCCAGCCGGCTTGCGGCCGGCGCCGCAGAGAAAGCCTTTGATCCCACGCGTCCTCAAGAGATTTGGCCGCATGGAAGTACCCGACCCTATTAAAATGCTCCGGGCAGCCCTCCGGCAAAACGGCCTAAAAAGGCCGCAGCTTACTTGTACCCGGAGCAGCAACTAAGCCAACAGCTGGCTGCAGGGGACCTGATCGTGACCCCTGCAATGTCCCCACATCACCCCTAAAATGAAGGCGTCCGATAGAGAGAGGCCCCTTTCGGACCCTTGCAGTATAGGGTTAATGTGTGCACCTATGCAGGGGTCCGAAAGGGGCCCCTGGAGGGTGCACACATTAACCCTATAATGCAGGGGTCCGCAATGTGCATCTACGGGATTTCAAATTTCCGATTCAAAATTCAAACCCGGGGAATTGCGTGGTTTGAATTTGCCACTGCAGGTCTTTAAAGGGCCTGCGGCACACTAATGGTTACCCCCAAGCCACGGGGGTACTATACGTACCCCCCTGGCACCTAAAATTAACCCCATGACTCATGAGGGTCAATACAGACCCTCCATGAGACTAAAATTAACCCCCTCAGTCCAATAGGGGTCTATATAAACCCCTATAGGACACTATTAACCCCTAGGTTAACCCTACATGTGCCATGAGGGTCATCCAGGACCCTCATGACAAATTCTAAACACTACACTTCACTATTAACCCTAACTATACTTCCTTAACTCTAATTGTACCATATTTAACCCTAACTGTACCTATCTAACCTAACTGGGCCTATTTAACCCCCTCTAGCCCTATTTAACCCCATCACTTATGGGAGTCTATACAGACCCCCATAAGCCTCCATCTAACCCATCACTTATGGGATCTATACAGACCCCCATAAGCCTCCTTCTAACCCCATCACTTATGGGGGTCTATACAGCTCCCCATAAGCCTCCATCCAACTCATCACTTATGGGGGTCTATAAAGACCCCAATAAGCCTCCGTCTAAGCCCATCACTTATGGGGGTCTATACAGACCCCCATAAGTGATGGGTTCGATGAAGGCTTATGGGGAGCTGTATAGACCCTCATAAGCCTCCATCTAAGCCCATCATTTATGGGGGTCCATACAGACCCTTGTATGCCTCTATTTAAGCCAATCAGTCCAATCAGGGTTTTTGAAGACCCTCATAGGACAATGAGCACCCTATAATTAACCCCATAAGTGCCATGAGGGTCCTCCAGGACACTCATGACACTAAGTACAAACACTATCCCCCCAATAAACCACTTAAACTAAACTAACCTATTAACCCCTACCTACCTAACACTACCTACCTTTCCTATTAAACCCCCCACCCCACTAATTACAAAAAAAATAAAAAAAACAATGTTACCAAAAATAAAAAAGGACATTACAACCCCCACTACAAAAAATAAAAAAAAGTACATTACAACCCCCCCCACTACAATAAATGAAAAAGGACATTACAAACTCCACCCCAACACAAAAAAACATTACACACTGCAAAGAAAAGGCATACACAAATATACATAACATTACAGTAACAAATATATTATAAATATACCCCTAACTACAATACATTACCCCCTATCTATACATGACCCCATATCTATAACACATAACCCCCTATCATACATTAGCCCTATCTCTACATTACCCCCTATCTATACATAACCCCCTATCTATACATAACTCTTTAGAATTTGCCGAATTGCAATTTAATAAGGCGCTAATTAGTACAAAACACTACATATAACAAATACACATTGTAATGACAGTATTAAACTCACATTTCCAGCATGTCCCCGTCCATCTTCTTCTGTTCCCAGGATCGGCCCCTGGAAAAAAGATACATAACATTAGTCACACACATACACAAATACACACAGAACATGATGAACATTACACATAAAATACATTAAACTTACCTGTCCGCGATGTCCCTGGCCTTGTCATCTTCTGTCCTGGCTGGGCCCTTCAAAAACCTTTGCTCTAAAAAATAAAAATAACAACGGAGCTCATCCCTGGTGGAGCTCCCCGATGCTAAGGAGGCTTCTAGGCCTTCTTCTGAAAAAAAACGGAATACCGCCTTCTGATTAGCTGAAATTGCTGTCAATCAAATTTCAGCAAATTAGAAGGTGCCAAGGTGTGAGCCAATCAGAATGGGATACACCCCTATATTCCATCCTGATTGGCTTACGGAGCTGTCAGTAATTTTTTAACCAATCATAAGGCACTATTGCCTTTAGCCAATCAGAATGAGATACACCCCTGCGGGGTAATTGGCTGAAGGCATCTATGCCTTCTGATTGGCTAATATCTGATTGACCGGGACAACAGCCAATAAGAAGTCGCTATTCCCTTAAGCCAATCAGGATGAGACACACCCGTTGGGGTGTATCCCATTGTGATTAGCTCTAAGCATCTGCGCCTTCTGATTGGCTGTTGTCACTGTCAAGCAGATAGTAGCTAACCAGAAGGCGCAGATGCCTTCAGCCAATCACCCCATGGGGGTGTATTCATTCTGATTGGCTGAAGGGAATAATGCCTTCTGATTGGTTCAAACATGATTGACAGCTCCTTAAGCCAATCAGGATGAAATATAGGGGTGCATCCCATTCTGACTGGCTTACACCTTGGCGCCTTCTGATTGATTCTGATTGACTGAAATTTGATTGACAGCCATTATTTCAACCAATGAGAAGACACCATTCTGTTTTTTTTTCCCCGGAAGAAGGCTTAAAAGCCTCATTAGCGTCGGAGAGCTCCTCCAGGGAGGAGCTCCGTTATTTAATTATTTATTTATTTATTTATTTATTTTTTGAGCTCGTGTTTTTGAAGGGCCCAGCCAGAACAGAAGATGACAAGGCCGGGGACATCATGGACAGGTAAGTTTAATGTATTTTATGTGTAATGTTCATCATGTTTTGTGTGTTTTTGTGTATGTGTGTGACTAATGTTATGTATCTTTTTTCCAGGGAGCAGAAGAAGATGGACGGGGACATGCTAGAAAGGTGAGTTTAATACTGTAATTACAATATGTATTTGTTATATGTAGTGTTTTGTACTACTTAGATGTTTCTATTTATCCTAGGGGTTTCCTTTTTAGATTAAGGGTTAGATTTAGGGTTTAATGCATTCTAGATAGGGGGTTATTTTTAGATAGGGTGTTATGTATAGATATGGTGTAATGTTAGATAGGGGGTTATGTATAGATAGGGGGTCATGTATTGTACTTAGGTGTATATTTATAATGTATTTTTTACTGTAATGTTATGTATATTTGGGTATGCCTTTTCTTTGCAGGTGTGTATTTTATTTTGTAGTGGGGGGGTTGTAATGTCCTTTTTTATTTTTTGTATTGGGGTGGTGTTTGTAATGTCCTGTTTATTTTTTGTATTGAGGGTGGGGTTTGTAATGTCCTTTTTTATTTTTTGTAGTGGGGGGTTGTAATATACTTTTTTTATTTTTGTTAACAGGATTTTTTATTTTTGGTGACATAGGTTTTTTATATTTTTGGTGACATTAGTGGAGTGGGGGTGTTTAATAGGGGTAGGTAGGTAGTGTTAGGTAGGTAGGGGTTAATAGTTTAGGGTAGAGGTGGGTAAGTTTAGACTTAGATGTTTATTGGGGTGGAATATTGTAGTGTAGTGTTTGTACTTAGTGTCATGAGGGTCCTGGACTACCCACATTGCACTTATGGGGTTAATTATAGGGTTCTCATTGTCCTATGAGGGTCTTCATAGACCCTTCTGGAACTGATTGAATTAAGTAGAGGCTTACGGGGGTCTGTATAGACCCCTATAAGTGATGGGGTTAGATGTAGGCTTATGGGGGTCTGTATAGACCCCCATAAGTGATGGGTTAGCTGGAGGCTTGTGGGGGTCTATGTAGACCCCCATAAGTAATTGGCTTAGATGGAGGCTTATGGGGATCTGTATAGACCCCCATAAGTAATGGGGTTAGATGGAAGCTTATGAGGGTCTGTATAGACCCCCCAGAAGTGATGGGGTTAAATAGGTCTAGAAGGTGTTAAATATGTCCAGTTAGGGTTGGATAGGCCAGGTAGGTTTAAATAGGCCTAGAGAGGTTAAATTGGCCCAGTTAGGGATAGGTACAGTTAGGGTTAAATAGGGTTTAGTATGGGTTAATGGAGTATAGTTAGGGTTAATAGTGTAGTGCTTAGACTTTGTCATGAGGGTCCTTGTGGCCCTTATGGGGTTAACCTAGGGGTTAATAGTGTCCTTTAGGGGTCTATGTAGACTCAAATGGACTGAGGGGGTTAATTTTGGTCTCATTGACCCTCATGATTGCTGGGGTTAATTTTAGGTGCCGGGGGGGTACTTAAAGGGACCCGCGTAGGTAATAAATTTGAATTTTTAAGGCAGCTTGGATATCTTTAGGGGTTAATAGATATTCAATGCAGCACTGTACAGCGCTGTAATTAATAGGGGACACATTGGGGGACACGAGGATGACATGTAGTACATTGTCTAGCTAACCAATACTGTCATTTGTGTCCACAAGTCCGCCGGGCTTGGAGAACGGGTTACTGCCTTGGGAGTTATCCAAGCCCGTAGTCCTGCAATCAGGTCCAAGCCCGCCAAAGGTAATGGCCGATTGCACGATTGCATGGCTTGCGATCGGCCATAGACAGAGGTGTGATGAATAGCAACGTAGACGTAGGGCTACGAGTGGCCGCAGCACCGATGCAAGGAATCGCAGCTTTGCAGCCATTTTACGGGCCATTAATAGAATGAGGCCCAATGTAACTTAACTTATGCCTTTAACTTATGTATAGCGCTACGGAATAGGTTGGCACGTTACAAATAAACGAAAATAATAATAATAATGTATATATTATGGTATAAATAAAGTTATCTGAGTGTGGAGCGAAAATAAAATTATTCATAGCACGGCATCAATAATTTTGCTGTGTGTGGCATGCAAAAAGAAAAAATAGTGTCATTTTCTCAAACTTCTTAGCCAATTTTTTTTCTCATGAGTGATGAACATGAAAAAAAAAACATTTATTGATATTATGGTATAAATAAGTTTTCCATAAGTGCAAGCAAAATAAAATCATATACAGGGAGTGCAGAATTTTTAGGCAAGTTGTATTTTTGAGGATTAATTTTATTATTGAACAACAACCATGTTCTCAATGAACCCAAAAAACTAATTAATATCAAAGCTGAATATTTTTGGAAGTAGTTTTTAGTTTGTTTTTAGTTTTAGCTATTTTAGGGGGATATCTGTGTGTGCAGGTTACTATTACTGTGCATAATTATTAGGCTACTTAACAAAAAACAAATATATACCCATTTCAATTATTTATTTTTACCAGTGAAACCAATATAACATCTCAACATTCACAAATATACATTTCTGACATTCAAAAACAAAACAAAAACAAATCAGTGACCAATATAGCCACCTTTCTTTGCAAGGACACTCAAAAGCCTGCCATCCATGGATTCTGTCAGTGTTTTGATCTGTTCATTATCAACATTGCGTGCAGCAGCAACCACAGCCTCCCAGACACTGTTCAGAGAGGTGTACTGTTTTCCCTCCTTGTAAATCTCACATTTGATGATGGACCACAGGTTCTCAATGGGGTTCAGATCAGGTGAACAAGGAGGCCATGTCATTAGATTTTCTTCTTTTATACACTTTCTTGCCAGCCACGCTGTGGAGTACTTGGACGCGTGTGATGGAGCATTGTCCTGCATGAAAATCATGTTTTTCTTGAAGGTTGCAGACTTCTTCCTGTACCACTGCTTGAAGAAGGTGTCTTCCAGGAACTGGCAGTAGGACTGGGAGTTGAGCTTGACTCCATCCTCAACCCGAAAAGGCCCCACAAGCTCATCTTTGATGATACGAACCCAAACCAGTACTCCACCTCCACCTTGCTGGCGTCTGAGTCGGACTGGAGCTCTCTGCCCTTTACCAATCCAGCCACGGGCCCATCCATCTGGCCCATCAAGACTCACTCTCATTTCATCAGTCCATAAAACCTTAGAAAAATCAGTCTTGAGATATTTCTTGGCCCAGTCTTTCGTTTCAGCTTGTGTGTCTTGTTCAGTGGTGGTCGTCTTTCAGCCTTTCTTACCTTGGCCATGTCTCTGAGTATTGCACACCTTGTGCTTTTGGGCACTCCAGTGATGTTGCAGCTCTGCAATATGGCCAAACTGGTGGCAAGTGGCATCGTGGCAGCTGCACGCTTGACTTTTCTCAGTTCATGGGCAGTTATTTTGCGCCTTGGTTTTTCCACACGCTTCTTGCGACCCTGTTGACTATTTTGAATGAAACACTTGATTGTTCAATGATCACGCTTCAGAAGCTTTGCAATTTTAAGAGTGCTGCATCCCTCTGCAAGATATCTCACTATTTTTAACTTTTCTGAGCCTGCCAAGTCCTTCTTTTGACCCATTTTGCCAAAGGAAAGGAAGTTGCCTAATAATTATGCACACCTGATATAGGGTGTTGATGTCATTAGACCACACCCCTTCTCATTACAGAGATGCACATCACCTAATATGCTTAATTGGTAGTAGGCTTTCGAGCCTATACAGCTTGGAGTAAGACAACATGCATAAAGAGGATGATGTGGTCAAAATACTCATTTGCCTAATAATTCTGCACTCCCTGTAATGGTATACATACAGTGTATATAAAAAGTCTACACACCCCTGTTAAAATATCAGGTTTCTGTGCTGTAAATAAATGAGACAAAGATAAATCATTCCAGAACTTTTTCCACCTTTAATGTGACCTATAAACTGTACAACTCAATTGAAAAACAAACTGAAATCTTTTAGGTGGAGGGAAGAAAAAAAAAAGAAAAATAATGTGGTTGCATAAGTCTGCACACCCTCTTATAACTGGGGATGTAGCTGTGTTCAGAATTAATTAATATAATATAAGGGAAAGAAAAAGTACACCTTTAATTCCAATGATATTTACCCTCATGAGATAATACCAATATAAGCTGTACAAAAAATCCTAATCAAATACCTTTAGATTAAAATACAATTTTATTAATATACAAAATATAATAAATACAATAAATATAAAATCATGGTATCACGGCCATCTACAAAATGTGTATAAGTATATGCAAATGAGTATCAACAAACTATTAGTAATGAGAGGTAATACATTCGAATATAATAAACTGATTCAGGAAAAACAACTGGTAATCTAGGTAATAAGCTGGTAAATATCAGCATTTATCATTGATTATGTATCTCCTTAATCATACAGTTTGGAAAAATATCAGCATTTATTATTTATTATGTATATCTTTTAATCATACACTTGAATACAATATGGAGAAACATGCATATACTTTCAATAAAAAATCATCATATAATGCCACCTTCGTTTTGAAGTGGGAAGTATGTAGGCAGATAGGGGAGACTACAATCTTACCTCTGTGGCCCTGCAATCTAAATGCAGTAGCAGATTTAAGACGAGGCCCACTATTTACCTCTCTGTCTGCCTAACCAAACTAAGTTTATTCTCACTATGCTTAGACTAAGCCCTCCACCTGCCCACTTACTAACTCCACATGACCTCTTAGGCTTTGTGCACAACCTGGAGCAGCAACAAATCATAGGTACTGCAACTTCGGAGGTATGCCAGCATAGATTGTGGACTGAAAGTAGATAACCGGAGCCGGAAGTGGATCCGACGCGCAGGTTTCGCGTCAGCTTCAACAGGGATCGTGTTCAGAATTAAGCAATCACATTCCAAATCGTGTTAAATAGGAGTCAGCATACACCTGCCATCATTTAAAGTGCCTCTGATTAACGCGAAATAAAGTTCAGCTGCTCTAGTTGGTCTTTCCTGAAATTTTCTTAGTCGCATCCCACAGCAAAAGCCATGGTCCACAGAGAGCTTCCAAAGCATCAGAGGGATCTCATTGTTAAAAGGTATCAGTTAGGAGAAGGGTACAAAAGAATTCCCAAGGCATTAGATATACCATGGAACACAGTGAAGACAGTCATCATCAAGTGGAGAAAATATAGCACAACAGTGACATTACCAAGAACTGGAGCTCCCTCCAAAATTGATGAAAAGACGAGAAGAAAACTTGTCTGGGAGGCTCCCAAGAGGCCTACAGCAACATTAAAGGAGCTGCAGGAATATCTGGCAAGTACTGGCTGTGTGGTACATGTGACAACAATCTCCCGTATTCTTCATATGTCTGGGCTATGGGGTAGAGTGGCAAGACGAAAGCCCTTTCTTACGAGGAAAAACATCCAAGCCAGGCTACATTTTGCAAAAACACATCTGAAGTCTCCCAAAAGCATGTGGGAAAAGGTGTTATGGTCTGATGAAACCAAGGTTGAACTTTTTGGCCATAATTCCAAAAGATATGTTTGGTTCAAAAACAACACTGCACGTCACCAAAATAACACCATACCCACAGTGAAGCATGGTGGTGGCAGCATCATGCTTTGGGGCTGTTTTTCTTCAGCTGGAACTGGGGCCTTAGTTAAAATAGAGGGAATTATGAACAGTTGCAAATACCAGTCAATATTGGTACAAAACCTTCAGGCTTCTGCTAGAAAGCTGAACATGAAGAGGAACTTCATCTTTCAGCATGACAACGACCCAAAGCATACATCCAAATCAACTAAGAAATGGCTTCACCAGAAGAAGATTAATGTTTTGGAATGGCCCAGCCAGAGCCCAGAACTGAATCCGATTGAAAATCTGTGGGGTGATCTGAAGAGGGCTGTGCACAGGAGATGCCCTCGCAATCTGACAGATTTGGGGTGTTTTTGCAAAGAAGAGTGGGCAAATCTTGCCAAGTCAAAATCTGCCATGCTGATAGACTCATATCCAAAAAGACTGAGTGCTGTAATAAAATCAAATAGTGCTTCAACAAAGTATTAGTTTAATACTTATTATTTTATTTTTATTTTTTTTCTTACCTCTACCTAAAAGATTTCAGTTCGTTTTTTAATTGAGTTGTACAGTTTATAGGTCACATTAAAGGTGGAAAAAGTTCTGAAATTATTTATCTTTGTCTCATTTTTTTACAGCATAGAAACCTGTCATTTTAACAGGGGTATGTCGACTTTTTATATCCACTGTACGTCTGCTTGAGTGTCAATTAAAAATAAAGAATAATAGTGTCATTTGGCAAGCAAGTAATGGCATAAGTTAATGATGTTGCCTTTTGACGAACATTCACAATTGAAGAGTAAATCTTATATATTTATATATAAACTACAAAGGACCACCTGAACAAAAAAATGCTTTCATTATGGCAGCTGTTCTCAAGCAGAAGTCTAGGCTTAGCATGCTCGTTATTGTTTTGAACTGTTATATCTCAAAAACAACTCATCAAAATAATCATGCATACTTTTCAGATCAATATCACACTGCCAACTTTCAAACAATCTATTCAGCCATTTTTGTATGAAAAGTTGCCTATGGGAAAAATATTGACATAAACCAGCTTTTTTTTTTTTTTTTTTTTAGCTGGACGGAATTTCAGGAAAATTGATTAAAGAATGATCATAAAATGCTAAATAAACCAATGCAAAAGTTATAAGCACTTTAAAAATTAGCTTATAGAATACTTTTGATGATTCTAATGGACCCTGAAGGCACTTTGCTGAAGGCTACATAAGTTAGAGGGTTTTTTTACCCTGAACGACAAGCTGCTCTGTTTTTCTGAGCATTTGAATTGGAATTCCAAAACCTCCAGTGATTTCCAAATTCCTCAAGTGAAATAAGAAGGAAAAAAATCTATACACAAGCAAAATCTTCAAAAACTAAGATTTTCTCTAAAATGGTTTTATGTCCCTATCTTACATAGTTGCTAATGTTTTAGTTTATTACTTCAGAAATCTGTGAGGTTTTTTTCTAAAATACAGTTATCCTCTAACTTGATGAAAAATTACATTTAGTGATTTTTTTGTATAGCTACTTTTTATTCCTAGCCTGTCAGGGGAAAACAAACTTCAATATTCTGATGTCTGGTCAAAAGGAACTAATCATGTGTTTCTATGAACTTCACAGAAAGCTTTATCCTGTATTGCACTATCAGGCTTATATACTGACAGAAAATAGTTTCACCTTGGTCGGCATGGTTCAAGTGGCACTATATTTTCTGGTAAAAGGGAGAGAGAAAAACCTCTTAATATTGTATCATTGTTTGCTTCCTGTAATAGTACTCAGCCAGCACAAGATGTACCTGGATATTTTAAGAAAATGTTGCTATAACCTGAAGTTTAAGTGTAAATGACCTTCTGCAGCCTATTAAATGTACTTTTGAATCATAAAATCTTATTAAAAGCATCTTTGTGAAGAGGAATAGTAACCATAACGCATACTGCAGTTTGAAAACAAAATACTTTTTCAAACCAGGGACATTAAGACAAAAGGCAAATTGTGTTATATCAGGGTTAACACACAAAAACCCATGTATGAGTAATAGGTTTGTCAGGTAGTCCCCCAAAAACTGTACTTGTGACAGTGAAAGAGACCAATGCCTAGTAGTGTGTGAGTAATGTGAATACAATAGAAAGATTTCGCCCTGAGTGTGTGCCACTTTAAAGGTCAATGGCATGTACTGATTAAGCCAGCACATATATTGAATATGCATATAAACTTTACCAAACTTTACTAAAATGTGCGCCCCATGGTCGTTCTTTTGTTCTGTGACATGGAGAAAGAAACAGGTGTTCTGATATTTGTATATTAAGAGCAAGTAGCACTGTGTATTAGAAGAGAAGATTGAAGAGAAGAAAGCAGAAGATATGCCAGAGGAGAAGAAAAGAGAGAGGAGTGAGAGAATAGATAAGGGGGAGAGAAAGGGACAAAGGGAGGAGAAGAGGAGAGAGGATGAGCGAGGGGGATAAAAGACATTGAGAACAGACTTGAACAGGGAACGGGGAGAGATGAGTGGGGGAGAGAGAGCTAAGGGGACGGAGAAAGGAACAGAGGAAGTGAGGAGAATGGAAGAGGTAAGAGGAGGGGAGATAAAAGACATTGAGAACAGACTTGAACAGGGAACGGGGAGAGATGAGTGGGGGAGAGAGAGCTAAGGGGACGGAGAAAGGAACAGAGTAAGTGAGGAGAATGGAAGAGGTAAGAGGAGGGGAGAACAGAGACATTATGCATGGAAAATATAGAGAAGAGGGAGTAGACAGAAGAAAGGGAGTGGAAGAAGGTGATCGATCAAAAAAGAGAGGAGAAAGACATGGATGGCTGATGAGAAATTGAGTTATGGGAGAGAAGGGATAGTGGAGGGTTGTGACAGATGGAAAGAGAAGTATGGGGAGATAGAGAAAGAATGGTGAAAGATACAGAAAGAGTGGGATGGGAGAGGGAGTAAGGAAAAGATGGGCAGAAAGGGACGGGGCAGAAAGGCAAAAGGGAAAGAGAGACAGATGAGGTAAAGGGAACTGATGGAGAGAGAGAGATAAAGGGGAAAGGCAAGGGAGGGCTTACTTCCTCCATGTAGCCTGTGATTTTTTTTGAAAGGAACATAAAAAATAAAAACCCTTGACTTGTCTCATTTAAAACTGGGCACCTGGCAGCCCTAGTGTTTAAATATATTTATGTATATATGTCAGAACATGTCAGATAATGCTGAGTTTATTTATTTATTTGCAAATGCTATTTTTTTTTGCAAATTAGGCCACCTGAAAGTATGCTGATCTAGGCTTGTTGGCCTCCCCAGGCCAAGACACGTCTCTGCTGCTGTACTTTTTACTTGTGACATTTGTTATTTATGGCTACTTGTGCAGTGATTAACCTCTTTGTCTTTGTCTGTCTTTTCTTATCAGTGCAGTCATGCTGTTTCTAGGAATACAAGCAAAATAGTAATTGAGATTGAAAACGGAGTCCATCAAGTTCAATCTTTGTAGATCACAACCGATCCTTGGATTATGTGATCCTTGTACTAATTGTTAATTGATCCAGAAGTAGGCAAACAAAAAAAAACAATGACAAATTGGCAATTGTCTCATAAGGGAAAACATCCTTCCTGATCCCAAATACTAGAAATATAATTACTGCCTGGATCAGTACTCCTCCTACTATAGTTAGCCAGCAAAGACTATATGCCTTTTTTATTTAAAATATATCGACCCCTTTGAAAAGATATCTGTTGCATCTGCTGTCACAACCTCCTTTGGTAGAAATTTCCACAGTCTGACTACCCTTATTGTGAAGAACCCTTTTCTTTCTTTAAGGTGGAATCTTTTTTCTTCTTACCTCAAGGGGTGACATCTTGTCAGTTGAAAACCTCTTGGCACAAAAAGATTCCCTGACAAAGCCTTATATTGACCCTGGATGTATTTTTATAAGGTAATCATATCAATTTTTAGACTGATCATTTCTAAAGAAAATAAGTGGTATTTGGTTATTCTTTCTTTATAGCTAAGTTCCTCCATTACTCTTTTTAATCTTGTTATTCTTCTCTGACCTTTTTACGTGGCTCCCAGAACTGTATTGCATTATCCAAATGATGGCATACTAGGGGTTTATACAGGGCAGAATTATATTTGCTTCCTTTGCTTCTATATCCTTCTTAATACTTGCTAATATTTGCTTGCCTTTGCAGATGCTGCTTGGCACTGAGCACTGTTATGTAGGAAGTAATCCACAAGCAATCTTAAATCCATTTCTATCTGTGATACACCTAGATTTGTTCAATTTAGATTATAAATTGCTTATTATTCTTCCCAAATGCATAACTTTAAATAAGCAACCTATAGTAAAGTTTCCCGTACTACAGAGGTGAAGCTTACTGGTCTATAGTTCCCTGGATTTGCTTTAGTTCCTTTCTTAAATATAGGTATCACATCTGTTTTTCTCCAGTCCTGGTACTGTGGCATATCTTGAAAAAATAGATATAATATGTTAGCTATGGCAGACTCCAGTTCTCTCAGTACCCTTGTTTTTTTCTGTCAGGACTTAGACATTTATTGACATTTATTTTTCCAGCCTTTTTTGGATTTCTTCCTGTGTTATATGGTAAAGGTAGTGCAGCCCAATTTTGTTGCAGTGTCATAAATCATCTGCCTTTTCCTAGACACTATTTATCAGTCGGCCTGTTTCACATTTTAAGGTTACAATATTTAGTTTCCCAGCATTTTTGCTATTAATATATATAAAAACACGTTTGGGTTAGTCTTGTTGTATGCCTCAGTTTCCCCTTTCTTGTATCATTTAAATGCTTATTTTTTTACTTCTTGATCTTTAACTCCTTGTTAAGCCATATTGAGATTTATTTAATCTACTGTTATTTCCATGGTATGTGCTGATATGTATGTATATTTAGTAAAGCTTTAAATATTGTCCATTTATTTTCTGTATTTTAACTACTACTTTATCTAAATCTATAAACTGCATTGCTTCTCGCAGACGAGTTTGCTCTTAAAATTAAGATTTTTTTTTGTTGGCAGCTTATAACGTAACAAATAAGGCTGTGTTATAAACACTGTTCTTCAAGGGTTCTCCTTCTGTAGCAATTTATATTACATCAATTTAGTTCCTGACTACTAGATCTAAGATAGCCACATTTGTATTCATGAGAATCATCCTGCCATGTCTCAGTAATGCCTATGAAAAAACGTTTTGCAAGCTTGCGAGTTACGTGTGCGGCTTACTCTCGCGAACGTAAAATTACTGCCGATTTGCGCGTTTGCGAGTTAAGGGTGACGATTTGCGTGCTTGAGACTGCATTGTAGCAATTGAATAGTGATTCACGGTTTTAGTGATTCTAACATCCTGTAAGGCCTGTAACCTGCAAAAAAAGTTACAGTACTAAATAGAAAGCCTGTTTTTTGCAATGGCTGATCACTTGGAGAGAATCTTTTTCTCCAATTTTGAGGGTGCGGCTTATATTCGAGTACTATCTTTTTTCATTTTTTTCCCCTTGAATTTTACAGGTGCGGCTTATATGCGGGTGCGGCTTATATTCGGACCAATACAGTACTTGCTACTGTATTTGCATTACTTGACATGACCTTCCTATTGACTATACATACTCCCCCCTTCTCTCCTCCCACAAGTGTAGTTGTTATATTCCTTACCCTATATAGACTTTCTCTTCCATTAGTTCTATCTAGTCCCTCTCCCTCATCTAAAAGTTTAAAAACTTCCCCAGCCTTTCTACCATCTTTTCCCCTAGCACAGAAGCTGCCAGGATATTAAGGTGCAATCCATCCCTGCTATAGAGATAGCTTTAACAGAGAAGTCACTCTTTAAGCTCCTTCTGTCTTTCTGGGCTAGCATGCAACACTTGTAGTGCCTTGCTTCCGAGTTCCATACAATTATTTTTTAGGACACTCCATTTTCCACTAACTTGGTCATTGGGACCAATATGTAACAAGACTTCTGGGCCACATACAAGATTATTGTGTATTTAGTTCACAAAACTTGCACCCAATCTAGCATTAAAATAATGCCTACGGGGTTTTTAAAGGACCACAAAAGTTTGAAAAAAATGTCAGTTTAAGCAGTTTTTCACTATTTAGACTTTGCATACCTATTAATGGGAATAATATAAATGGACATACTATACAGTGTCTTGCAAAAGTATTCACCCCCTTGACTTTTTACCTATTTTATTACATTACAGCCTTAAGTTCAATGTTTTGTTAATCTGAATCTTTTGTGATGGATCAGAACACAATAGTCTAAGTTGGTGAAGTGAAATGAGAAAAATATATACAAATATTGAAAAGCCCCAGAGGCTGCAACACCTAAGCAAGAGGCACCACTAACCAAACACTGCCATGAAGACCAAGGAACCCTCCAAACAAGTAAGGGACAATGTTGTGGAGAAGTACAAGTCAGGGTTAGGTTATAAAAAAATATCCAAATCTTTGATGATCCCCGGGAGCACCATCAAATCTATCATAATTAAATGGAAAGAATATGGCACAAAAGCAAACCTGCCAAGAGACGGCGTGATTTGAGGCTAGGACGGAGGTTAACCTTCCAGCAGGACAATGACCCCAAACACACTGCTAAAGCAACACTTGAGTGGTTTAAGGGTAAACATGTAAATGTGTTGGAATGGCCTAGTCAAAGCCCAGACCTCAATCCAATAGAAAATCTGTGATCAGACTTAAGGATTGCTGTTCACAAGAGCAAACCATCCAACTTGAAGAAGCTGGAGCAGTTTTGCAAGGAGGAATGGGAAAAAATCCCAGTGGTAAGTTGTGGCAAACTCATAGAGACTTATCCATAAGCGACTGACTGCCACAAAATGTGGCTCTACAACTTATTTACTTTAGGGGAGTGAATAGTTATGCACATTGACTTTTTCTGTTATTTTGTCCTATTTGTTGTTTGCTTCACAATAATAATAAAATTAAAAAAAACAACATCTTCAAAGTTGTGGGCATGTTCTGTAAATTAAATTATGCAAATCCTCAAACAATCCATGTTAATTCCAGATTGTGAGGCAACAAAACACGAAAAATGCCAAGGGGGGTGAATACTTTTGCAAGGCACTGTAAATGTGCACCATACGTTGTTTGGGCTGGTGCATGAGTAATTAGATGTCAGTCTACATAGCACAGCTATCAAAGTTGCTACTGAATCTCTCTCCAGTAATGGTATAATTACTAAACATCATTTTAAAAAACGTATATGTTCAATGTAATAAAAAAATCTGATCTTTAGTGACCAGGATCATTGCTGCAGTAGATATTTAGTTTGAATGTCCTGCTCCTCCCATATTATAAACATATACCTTTACATTGATTTATAAAGTATTTTTTATAAAGCACAGTAACAAATTTAAATGAAATAAAAGTGAAGGCATAACATAATTATTATACTTTATTTGTATGTGGTCTCATTATGTCAACTGTCACTATTGATGTAGTTATCTATACACAGAATAATATTAGTTTCACATAGTATATTTCAGTGTCCATACATGATATATTTGTAATTGCTATTTTCATGTGAAAAAACAGCTTGCTGATTACAATAATCTCCTGCACCCACATTTTGCTTTGAGCTGCATTAGAAAGATAGCTGAAGTGCTCCAAATAGAATCACTTCACAGTATACCTATCTTTAATTCTGTTCCTGCAAATTATATATTTACACCTCATTCACTTTCACAGTATTATAAAAACAATGATTAGCTCACATCATGCAAGCTCACAGTAATGTGGGCTGTCATTTGCTGCTTGGTTTAACTTGTCGGGTACAGAGTAAAAAACCCTATTAACTTTTGGGTTAAAAACACAACTTTTCTGTTCATACAATAGTCAAAGGCATCACAAGTTTAAACAATTATATAGCATAACAGAAAATGTTTACAGCTATAGCTGTTTTTGTAGATAATTGTAAAATATACTAAATATAATTATATCCCTATTAAAAACTGCTTGCTTGCGCACATCTTTAATTACATATTCTTGCACACATTTGCAGTTGGTTCTAAGTCTTGTGTTTTATATATAACTAGCGACTTGCCCGTCAAAAATGACGGGGCAATAAAATTGTAAGGCAGGTAATGCTGTTTGCCCCAGACAGTAAGAGTTTTGGCGCTCATCGTGTGGCTGGCAATGAGCGCCTTCGCTGTTGATTGTGATCATGTATAGTGGTGTTTTTTAAAGTGTTGTATATGTGTATGTTTTAATGATAATTAATTACTAAATAAATTAAATGATACCTTACTGATTTGTAATTAATATATGCAGCAAACAATGGTCTGAAGAGCTAACAATCTGTTTTGATGTTCCTGCAGCATCCAATGTAGATTTGCAGTGTTGTTGAGCTGAGGTGTCAGCAATGTGTGCAGTGTGTAGTGTAAATTGGCTGCGTGCACGAGGGAAAGCCGTTAGTGTAGCTGTGTACTTTTGCATTCTGTAAGGAAGTGTTGTAGAATGGAGCCGAATGTGGTTGTGGTATGCGGGTTTGGATGATTTAGCATCCTTGCTAATGGTGTATATTGTAGGTCTTTAATGGTGTATATTGTAGGGTTTTAGTAAAAGTTGTATGTCCCTTGCGTTTTTTTGCGACTTTAGGGGCACGTGTAGCCTCGTTTTTGTTTTTTTCGGCGGCCATTTTTTCTCTCGCTTAGGGGAGTGTGTAAACTTTTTTAATTCTACTGAAATCGATGTGTAACCTGTCTTGCAGATGTCCTGGGTCCCCCCCCCCCCCTTGCTGTGAGTATTATTTTTGTTTTTTATTTATTTGTATTTATTTTTCTGTAAGTCCGCAATTCTTTTTTTTGGCAGTCCCGCGGCTCGTATTTTTTGTGTATGTCCGTATTTAGTCATTGGGTGTGCAATGAGTCTTGGGCTCATTGCAGCCGACGTGGGAGCCTCCACCTCCGCAAATGCGGCCCCTCGCTTTGCCATGACCACCTTTTTATCATCTCGGACCAGATAATAAAGAGGCCCGGGAACTGACATACCCAGTTGCCAATATCACTCTTCATGTCCTTCAGCATTTTTCTGATAGGGACCACCCCTAAATCATTGCCACTAGGGTGGATCAGCACCATGTAAGGTTCACCGTAGTGATGAGCATAGTTGTCCGGCAAGCTGCGCACCTGTGCCCACCTCAAGCCTCGGAACCTGAACCATCGTATATGTAGGTCCGTTTCAGGTATGCCCAGCTGTGTGTTATTCCTAGTGACTGCGGCTACCCTGTGGGCCCAATACATGTAGGAATGGCCGATGATCCAAAGCTGTCTCTGTCTACCTGCAACACACAGAAACTCTCATTCAGATAACCAGTCTGAGCTGTACATAAGACCTATACCGCTGCTATTCCCATCTCCCGATCCTCTTAATCACTTCCATTGGCAAGCCTAATATCGCCGCCTCAGTAACGGCTCCGATACGGAAAGAATGGGTCCCGAATTCCACCGGGTACAAAACCAAGCGCTCGAACGACGCCTTTAAGATTGCTGTGAACTGAAACCGAGACAATGCCTCCCCGTTAACATGTATGAGCAGCGGGCCGGGTGCCTGTGGCCGCAGTTGTAAATACTCCCTCACATTCGCATGGGGGCAACATGCAGAACCAATTTTGTGTAAAGTCACCTCTCTTCCTCTCTCCTCCTGATCCGCCTTAGTCCTTCTCAACCATAGCACCAATCTGTCACCTTACAAACAGATATCCACCCCGTGCAGCCCACCCGAACCATGCCTGTTTGCCGAGACTAGCTCCCCGATTCTGAAAGCTCAGAAGAACGCTAGAGAGAAATCGTCCGGAAAAGCAAGGATTCAAAAGGGGTCCATGCAGAGTGTTTCCAGCTCCTGCGCTATGCGCACCAATAATGAAAAGGTAATATGATGCCTCTTGTCCTGCATCTGTTCGCCCATGAACATACCTTTCACCACTCTGCGAACCACAAATTCCTTTGTCAGCTCCCTTGACCCGGCCACCTTGAACATGAAGGCCAGCGCTGTGACCTGTCGACCAACCGATGCCTCAGAGTCGCTGTTTTCTGCGCACTGCAACAGGAACCATAGTAACAAGCCTAATGATTCTTCTTCTGAAGCAGTACCGCCAACAACCTCCACCAAGTCGTCCCATTTGTTAAATACCGCCTTATAGGCCGCCTATGTCCGCAGTGCCAGAGACTGTCTGACATACTTTGCTATCCGACCGCTCAAAGCTCCCAGAGTTCCGCGGGGGATGTCCTCTCCTTGCGCCTTCGCCCCTGGAGCCAGTGTCCTGAAACACGCTTTCTGCAACCGAGAAAGGGTATTAGCAATGCCGTTCTCCCTACGTGAAACATGGAACGTTTGCAACCATATGTTCAACCTCAAGCAAAGGAGCACCAAATGCTGTATAAGGTGTAGTACCGGCAATGATGACGATGAGAGGCTATTAATTGCTTGAACTGCTGCCTCGCATACCGACCCAAAGTAAACGTGCCGATCCTTGAACTCTGTGCCCCACGTCTGAACCTCCGCTACCATGGGGAATAACGCCCGAATAACGCTGAGTTCGAAGTGGGGCCCCCAGAAACCCATGATTCAGGCCATGCCGGCTACCCACGATTCTGTGAGTTAAGCGATGAAACCTTCTAATCCTGCCTCTGTATAAAGCCCTAGTTGGGCACTCGGCATGCTTTCCAGATGTATCAGCGCAGCGCCATTAAACCACTGTAGGAAGGCTATCCAGACTTTCGCATCTACCCTCATTGCCCCTGACACTTTCACGAAGCGATGCAGCTGTATCACCCCCACTGTAGCCAGTGCCAATCGCCTGCTGAATACCCTTCCCATTGGTATGATTCTGCACGTGAGGTTAAGCATTCCCCAGAATCGATTGAAGGCGCCTCAAGGTTACCCTCTGTGCGCCCGCAAAGGCCGAAAGGTCCTCTATAAGGTCTGTTACCTTCTCGATGGGCAAGCTGCACTCCATTTTTTTGGAGTCAATCCTTATGCCCATGAATGCCAACTCCGTGGTGGGACCCCCGTCTTTTTGTGCACCAGCGGAACCCCAAAGGTCTAACATAAACCCAAAAACGTCTCAAGGAGAAAACCACATGTGTCGCGGCGCGCCAGCTGCACAAAAAGAAAATCATCAAGATAGTTGGTGATGCTGTGATAACCCGCCATAGTCCGGGCCACCCACTGAAGGAAAGTGCTAAATGTCTCGAAATAAGCACAGGAGACGGAGCAGCCCATGGGCAAACAGAGGTCCACGTAATACTCTCCCTCGAGGAGTCAATGACTACGGGGATGGACGGGGAGCAACCGGAATGCCGACTCAATATCCACCTTTGCCACCTTGGCACCAATGCTGGCTGCCTCAACGAGCCCCGTGGCCCGGTCAAAAGACGCGTAGGACATGGTGGAGCATTCCTTACCGATTCCGTTGTTCACTGAGCCACCCCGGGTGGGACAGGTGCTGTATAAAGCAGAATGTTCCAGGCTCTTTTTTCGGTACTATTCCCAAGTCTTGGATTGGGGTAGGGAGAATGGACCTGCCATCCTCCGAGCCCCACCTCTGCCCGAATCTTTTCCGATAGCATGCCAGGGAATTCGCTAACCAATTTCAAATTCTTTGGATGCGGGGCAGAGGGAGAGAGGGAACACAGGATCTCAAAACCATCATGAAAACCCTCCCTCAGCAGCATAGCTGCCGGCAACCTTCCTGGCAATCTACCATAGCGTTCTAGCCACGGCAGCATTGCGGCCAGCCGGGTAGGAGTCCTGCGTCTTTGAAGAGGACTCCTCCGCTCTTGCACCTTCCCTTGTCCTGCTGCACTTGGATAATGGGTGGTCGCCGCCGCAGCTCAATTGCAGGCAAATCCCCCGGCCCGGGCGCCCGCTGTGGCGAGGTTCCTTGCCCCACCTGCGTCCCCGCGAAAGGACAGCATGGCCCGCATAGGGGTCATTATGTTCAGCCAATAGGCTACCGCCTTGTCACTCCACGCCATGGCTGGTCTAGATGCCATATATTGCCGGAACGCCTCGTCGTACCGCTACCACGCCATCCCCCCGTAGTTCCGGTACGCATTCCTGATCTCCTCCAGGTATACGAACAGCCCGGAGCATTGCTCTGGGTGCCATTCTCCAAACACGCAGGCCATGATTGAGAAGTCCTGAAGGCAGTTGTCGAATGTCCGGGTTAGACGCCTAAAGGAATTCTTACGGTCGTCCCCCTCCCTACAGAAACGCTCTGGAGGATCCGCTAAGCGGGATATGGTCAGTAAGGAACAGCTCGATGAATTCCCTATGCCAGATCTTTTCTTTGACATCTAGGGGCAAGTGTGCCCCGAGGTTGTCTTGGGTTCACACAATGGTCAGTCTGTATGTAGGGGCCAGTCTGTATGGAGGGGAATGGCACCCCTTGGGGGCCAGATGGAAGGGCGGTAGTGTTGATTTCTGTATCGGGGGGGGGGGTCAATCCAGAGGAATGACCCGAGTGCGCCCGGGCGTTCATGGATAGACTACCCACCCACGCCCTGGCTATCTCGTCGCCAATAGGGAAATTCAGGGATGCAAGCAACTGGGGTTCCATGGAAGGAGGGGCCCTCCCCTCGTCCCTTTCCACCCCCAAAGACCTTGTCCGCTCACCTGACTCTGACCACCCTGTAGAACTCTCGCTGATCGATACGAACGGGAGTCCGTGCCCGCCTAGCCCACCGAGGGCTCCTTTCCCTGCCGGCTCCTGAGCAGGCGCAGCTGTATCTGCATGACTTTTCGCTTTGGAACCTGGACCTGCCTCTGGATCTGGGAACGCATGAAGAATAATTACTAGCTCTCCTATGCCTGTATCCCGATGCCCCGGCAGTCCGTTCGCACCCTGAAGAGTGTTCAGAAACCAAATCTAGGGCAACAGCAGGGCTTAGGGGCTTGAATTAACCCAAGGGCCTAAGGGCCGGGTCAATGCTGTAACCAAACCCATCTTGCATGTCTGTACCCCTTGGCGTCCCCTTAGCTAAGGTATCGTCGTGACCGGCCAAACTTAGCTGTGGCCTAACTTGTTTGTCAGGGGATTTCTGTCTGGCGTGGAAGTAAAAGCCAAAGGACTGTACCTGCTCGTTGCTTTGTAAGCCCTGGCAGGGCACGTTTGCCGTGCCACCCTGCCTGTGACCGGAACGTCATCTATCACGACCTGGCTGTTGTCGATAGCAATCTCGTCGAGCACTAGGTTTCTTTTTCCTCTTGCGGATCCCATGTCCTTGCCAGTCTCAACACTGGGGGAGCATCGTCCCTGCAAAACACCTATGACAGCAGCAGTAGGGACCACCAGGGGCTGAACAGTGGAGAACTGTAATAGTCTTTTTAGAACTCCCTGGCTTTTTGCTCTTACCCCTAGAGACCCAGGCCCGGGACTGAACTGTGGTGTTAGTGGACTTTGGGGTCCGGTGCAGGCCTTGGGGCAAGACGCTGGACCGTGACCGGACTTACCCCACCGACTTATCACTGACAGGGTTAATGAATTCTGGACAGACTTTACTTGCAGGCACCAAGACACGGGAACAGCCGTGCTAGCTTCCAATCCTGGCAATGGCCGGCGCAGAGTGAAGGAGGAAGCCTGTGAAACGGGCGGATGTTCCTCCTCTTGCCCTACACTGATGTGATCCAAAAGAACAAATTAGTAGTGTCTGTGGGTAGGTTTTCTGACTCACTCACATCCATCCTCTGTTATGTTCAAAAATGTGTGTTATAAAGTAGGCATATGCTATTATGGAACCAGATATAAAATTATATTGGATTAAAGAGTGGAAATACACTGTGGGTTCATTTGCATGCCTCTGCCAAGTTTCCCACAGGGCAGTACAAACACTGTATTCCTTGGAATTCTGAACAAGAAATAAGTATATTCACTTATTTTTAGGCATGCAAATGTACTATTTCTTGCAGCACTCTATGGGCCTCATTCAAATGCAATTTGGCCAGTTGAATAGGGCTCTATATAAGCACAGAGCATTTTTTTACAGAAGTTTTTAGTTAGTGAAGACCTTGCTTTTGGGTAGAAGTTCACTAACTAAAAACTTCTGTAAAAAAAAATGCTATGTGCTTTTATAGAGCCCTATTCAATTGGCCAAATCACAATTCAATGAGGCCCTATATGATCAAGAGCTTCTCTCACTCTTTCACCTACATCAACTAATTAAATGTATTATTGATATATTGAATATATAAATACATTAATTAATGCATTTATATATACATTTCTTCTCTTCTTATTTAAAATCCGGGACATGTATATATATATATATATATATATATATATATATATATATAAAACTAGGAAGATAGTTGAACAGTTGAACAATAGTTGAACACAATTTATACATTAAAAGTTTAAAAGTTCCTTGTTTATTATCTATTTCTTTAAATTATATTTTATGTGTACTTTAGTTATCATATTATATTTACAATAAAATGAAAACAGTATCCACAGCTGCATGATATTGTGAAGTAAAATGGAATAAAAGGCTTAAGAGGTGTCATTCAAACTGAAAATATCTCAAATCCCTGTGACAGACCTAGAACCTGGTAAGTGACTTTTGGGAGGAGAACATAAACCACATGTCATCCACAAACAGCAGATGTGCTCAATGCCCCCCTCTGTGTTGGGCAACCCCATGGGATGGGATCACTGGGGCTTTGTCACACTGCCTCTTTTAATTAATCTTTTTGATGCTTTTTGTTTTGTCAGATCACCATTGGATTCCTCAAGACAGCTCTTTCATGTCTGAGATCTTAAAACATCTGTTAGAAGAAAAAAACTCAGTTTTACAAATACAAAAAAGGAAACTGAGTCATTTAAGAATTTTAGATCTTAGCATTGACATATTGCAGGAATTCACAAATATGGTCACAACGTATAATGATGTTTACATATTTAAATTGCTTTGTTATTAAATTGTTCATAGGTGATGTCAAATGTAGAGTGGCACGCTTTACTTAATACAGTGCCAAACGAGTTGGAATATAATATATTTTATATTTATTCAATAACTGATGTCTATTATGGAAGGAAAGTTAAAATTAAAATAATGTGTACAGTATGTTAAAATGCTGTTATAGGATATAACCTATTTCATAGCCAATGAATTAAATAAAATGTCACAGAAGGCACTGCTATTAGATTATATGTATGTCATCTAAAATAAATAAATACATTAATATTGAGTTATCATTTTCATTGAATTTAAATTTCATTTTTTAACAATTATAATTTTTTATTTATATGTTACCGATTTTGGGCCATATTAAATTCCAGCCTCACAAGTCCAACGTGTAGCATGTAAGGGCTGCGTGCTTGTAATTTGGCCGTTTTTCGTCGCTATTAAATTAAAAGTGCTGCGAGCTATGAGCGAGAGACGCTATTTCGTAAACCAGTTCTTGGCCGTCTGGGTTGCATGCTCAAACGCAAACAATTAAGCAAGCACGTAGTTACATAGCCAATGGAAAAAGAGGTTGTTAGAGTTACGTCACTGAAAAAGGGGAAGGTAGATTTCTAGGTCCTACGTGCTTCAATTACAGTTTGCGATCGGACCCACAGGCCAGATTTAATGCAATATTAATAAACTGTAAATATGATATTCTATTACATGCGAGTTACAGGATATGTCTTAACACATTGATTTCAGGGATAAATATTATACAAAATATAAACATGATATAAAGTATTTTTCGGGGACGATTTGCGGGCTTGAGAATGTTGTGCTATTAATACTAAGACCGATTAGGAATTGAATCCAGCATACCGTTACATGGACTCTCTATCGGACAGTGCTAACAACTAGCTGATACACTATAGCTTCTCAAGGATAAATTCATCTACATTTTTTTGAGATTATATACATTGTTTCTTATTGAGATACGTGAAAATCAATTGAAAATAGCTACAATAATGTAATGTTTAATACTGTGGTCATCTATACATACAAGCAAAGTATTATTTAGTGGCAACAGGTATTTATTTTTTACATTGGAATGTATAACTGCAATAATATAACAAAATAGAATAGTGTCTCATGATTTACAATTATAAAAGGAGATGATCGCACCATATTTATATGATTTATTATAACAATATTGCAGTTATATAATCTATATTTATTATATGCACTTTATATATTTAACTTTGTGGTGGATGAGTTGCAGTGCTATTAAGCTCATTACCAGAAGCAAACAGCATCCTAAATTTATTTTAATTCACTTTACTTATTCAACACAATTATATTAATTAACTTTTAGATATTTATAAACGTAATTATATTATTAGCACTTTACATGTGTTTTTTCACTTTTTGCTTGCTGCTTTAAGGTATAGAGACATATACACTGCCATTTATCCATGAAATAAAGATTGGCTCAATTTAGATTTCATTTGTTCAAATATTAATCTAAAAGGGAGCCCTGTATTACCTCATTCTATTATCGGCCGTAGGAGATGCGGGGCCGCAAGGACCGGCCGCAAGCTATTTGCCTATTCTATTCCCTTCCGGCCGGGGACTCCGGCAGGCTTTCGGCCGGCACCTTGTTATCCCTTGCGGCCGCACGCACCGGAGGAAAGCCTTTGATCTTAAACGGCCGCAAGAGTTTCGGCCGCAAGAAAATCCTGGTTGCTATTCAATTGCTCCGGGAACCCTCTCTGCAAGGCTAAAACCGCGCCGCAGCTTACTTGCAGAAAAAAGGTCCCGCAGGCACACAAATAAGCACATAATAAAGCCCAAATAAAGCCATCCTGCACTCTGAGGAGACTATAAAGTGATTTTAGGTGTTAGCATTTATAGCACAACATTCCCCTACACTCAAATCCGTAAATAATTAATTTTTTAATTTATGTGAAATATCCGTGGAAAAAGTCCAGAGGCCTTTGAGCACCTCAGACCCGCCCACGCTGCGGCCGGAAAATAAACAGTTAATGAAATCTCGGATTTGGGCTGATGTGCAAGCTTGAGAGGGGGTTGCTATTAATCCTCATGTCCCCCATTATGATCCCTAGCATTTACAGAGCTTTACAGTGCTGTCTTGAATTTATATTTGCTTTTAAAGATTTCTGAGCTTACGGCCGTTTGCAAGATATACGGCCGGCCGTAAGAGGAGATCCTTGCGGCGCCGTATAATTGAATTACAAGGTAACGGGAGCCCCACAAGGAATCGCAGCTTTGCGGCCGATTTACGGCCAATAATAGAATGAGGGCCTAAGGATTTAATCAATTGGATCAGGTGTTTCTTATTTTCTTTTTTTTCTTTTGATCATTTATAATAGAACACCCACCAATTGATGAAGGTGTCAGTAATAGATAAATTAATTGCATTGTAGACATCTTCCCCAGATTCAACGGATCATATTTTTTTTCCATTAATTCTAGGACCTAACATCACTTTCCCTTATAATAAATGTAAAGTAGAGTGTTGTTATTTGCATTACAAGAATTGGACTTTACTGCCCTTGCGGGTGCTCTCGAGCACACGTTGGCCTTTGGCTCCATTTACGTGTTACGTTCTTGCTTGTGTGTGATCACAATGCAATTTAATAACTGAATTGAACAAGTAGCGGTTACGGGCTCGTCGGATTAAAGGATTTATGTGCGCGAAGTTCAGCGTTGCTCAGCACGTAGCCTATTCTCAGCCGTCCTGCGTGTTAACACGCAAAGACTGCTGCGAGCAACGTTACAGGGCTAATTAAATACCCGTAACATGTATATTCGGAGTTACTATCTACGTTTTAATTTAATGAGGCTTATTATCTGCACCACTATACACAAAGATTAACTGAAATATTGTGGCATAGCTTTTGGCCATAGTTTGAAGGGGAAATAATATATGTGCATATCACTAGCTAGTACTAAGATATTTAGAATACATTACTCTTATGTTCATCTACTCAGCATGGACCAATTTATATTGTTCTACATTATTATTATTATTATTATATATAATTAGAGCTTTTAAATATGCAAAATCAAATATATTTAGCCTCTCCAAAGCTTTTCATTTGTACTGCAGGATGATCTAACAAATAAGAGGAATGAAGATACCATGAGTGTTTATTGTTTATTCTGCTCATTTTACTTTACTTCTTCATTGCTTCTCCCTTGGTTATTTACTTGCACAGCAGATACATTTTGAGGCATGCAATGCCAGAAGCATTCTCTGCTCTCCAACATACTACTCTCAAATGATCTGACACTGTTTCACCTATTCACTATGCCACATCATAACAGATAATACAAATCACAGTCCACTAGAGAAGGAACTGGCAACCCACTCCAGTATCACCTGTCATACACAGAGCACAATCAGAAATGGTTAAAACTGTGCATTAATATCATGGGTGTGGTGTGGGTGAATCCCGGGAGAGGAAGAGGCTCGTGGTAAAAAGAGAATACATACAGGGGGTAATGTGCTAAGTCTAGAATAAGCATTATGCATAGCACCTACCAGCGTCACATGTGGTCACTACACCAATGCAACCGGAATCTGATGGAAAAAAAGATCATCACAAATCTCTCCATTTAATTGAAGAAACAAGTTTTAAGTGCAATGCACATTAATAGTCTAGATCTGCTCTATAAAACAGATGATTCAATCTCTGGCTGTGTAATCCAATCCAGTTTCACACATACAATGTGGTGACAAAACAAAAATCAGAAAAAAAATGGTCAACTTCCTGGGAGGCAGCATTACCTGCAGTGGTGGAGGCATGGTGGGAGGAGAGGAGGGGCCGGGCTGTGGGTGGCCGGGGGATGTCTCTGGGGTGGAGGAGGCAGGGCTGGGGACCAGAGTGCGTCGCATGGCCTCTGCAGTGACTCTCTGGAATGCACTTTGGTCCATCCCAATCCTGAGCTGCCCAGCCAGGTAAGAGTCATTATATGGTGCCTCCTCTCCTCCCTATTGCGCATTGCCAGGATGCACTTTACCTCCACATGATTGGCGGAGATGCTGGCCTGGATCCCCCGAAGACAGTCCACCTGCTGACGCATTAGAGCCAGCATCTCCGCCTTCACGGCCTGGCTTGATGTTGTGGATGGAGGCCCCTGGGGCATGGTCTGGTGTGGAGGTGGTGGTGTGTGAGTGGGGAGGGTCGGAGGCCCGGCTGGAGGCTGCTGCTGAATGGGCGTTGGTGTGGTTGGCCCGGTAGTAGTGGTGGCGGCCAGTCCAGCGCACTGCTGTGGGGGGGGGGGGGGGGGGGGGAGGTGGTGGCCGGCTGGTGTCCTCACTCCAGTTGGAGGGCCCTGGCGAAAATTAAGTGTGTATTATGTGTAATTAATAACTGTTGGGGGATGGGGTCTGGGCGATGGGTGTATGGAGTGACCTAGCTCTATATGTCTCTATGTGTGTTGTTTAAATTATGTGTATTGCATTTATGTGTAATCTGTAAATATGTGTAATCAAGGATTAAGTGTAAAATAGTAAATGGTATAATATAAACAAAACCACACATTACTTCTCTCAAAACTCTCCTACTCTCTCTATATCTCGAACCAACCACCAACTCCAGGACCTGCGTGCTACTTAGTCAGAAAATACAGCACTGTCAACGCATGAACGGGTGGAACGCAAATGTATAATCTCCCTCTGTCAATCATCTGAGGCTAGACCTCTTTCTATTGGCTGAGAGGCCTGTGTCACACTACGTCAATCCGCGATTGGATCATAATGGCAGATTGAATCTCGGCCAACCCCTTAACAGTTTGCTGGTGTGGGAAGAGTTTACGGGCTTGAGGGTTCGGCCCGTAACTTGCACCCTTGCTCAATTGAATAGCATTGCAATCGGAGACAAACAGGAGCCAGCAACACACCAGCAGACATACGGCCTGCAGCGATCAATTTGCAGGCTTGCAATTGAATGTGGCCCTATGTGTTTACATTATCACCTTTAGTCTATTCCGAGGGCATGCCTATGAGCCTGACCCCTGAGTTATTGGACACGCCACCCTGCTAGGCTGTTTCAAAAGTGCTCCATATCCATTTCCATGACAGGAGTAGGTTCAGCTTGACACATGGGTCCTCCTAATTACACTTTCAGCTACTGAATTTATTTGCATATTACTCTTCCCATCCTTATTTAGCCAGTAAAGAATGTGACACCCCATCCAAGGAGGATCAAGATTGCCAACTCATTCCACTTTTTTCAGTATCTTTTTTTCTGCTTCAATAAATATACATATGATGTGATAATAAATATGATCATCCACTGACTAACCTGCTTTTACTTATTTGTAAATGAGATGTTCCCCATTTGGATCGCTACCTTGTCATGGTGAATGGGTCTTGCGTACCTCACTGAAGCTATGAGCTACACCATGTAGAGTGACCCAAGATGGGCAGGACATAGTAGAGATGTCAGTCAACTCATGGTCCAATGGAAAAGTAACTCCCATCACTCCAGTATATTTGCCAAGTAGTATATTTGCCAAGATACCCTTATGGGTAAACACAACCTGATACATTGTGGCCTGTGGTGCATAAGGTCACAAAGAGCCAGACATGACTGAATGACTAAATAACAACAAATCCATAAATCATTTCCCTAATCTTATTATCCTGGATGCAGATAAATGATGTAACATAATGTGTGGTGCTCCATGGGGGAAGAAGTGTTGCTCTGCAAAATATTACATATTACACTATAGGATGATAAATGGGTTAACTTACAAGAAAATAGTTAAACAGCAGCTGCCTTGCAGGATTTTTCCATTAGACTAGAAAATTAAGCTCTCAATAGTGGTGTGTGCACCTGCAGATTGTGCACAATAGATGGGTCTTCAGCCATCTGCCCTGCTGCACCTGAAGGAATGTGCATGTCAGCACAGTGACCAGGGTACAATGGGGTTTCTATTTGACTTAAACAAGACAACATCATTCCAAGCAAAATATTTAACTACTGAGTGATTAGCAATAGTTTATATTAGATAGATAAATACAGAGCCTCAATATTGTTTATAAAAATCCTAAAAGGAGAGTTTATGTTTAACCTATTCACAATTTGTTTGTATTGTTACTACTTTTAGTTTATTCTTCAGCAGTACACAACGCAACAACTGTAAAAAAAAGAAAGAAAAGTAAAACAAATATTATACAGAAGAAATGAGGGCTTTCCATGAGAGTACACACAATAATACATGTGTTCAATGTTAGTTTAATACAAGTACAGTATATCTCTTTTTCAAGCAAGACCATCAGTGCCAGAATACAGATAGAAGTACAAAAATAATATGAGGTGACCTAAGAATTGGAACAAATGGTACAAGCATCACAACCTGGATGTTGGACCGATTTGGATGACTACCAGTGCATTTTATAACAGGGTACATGGATTATTTTTTTTAATTGAATGTTTTGAAAAGAGGGCTACAGAAATACCAAATAAAGCAGTACTCATCTCTAGAATCAGCCTGCACTGCAAATTACAACTTTACTTAACATTTTCCTTTTTAGGGACAGTCAATGAGAAAATTGTTGCAAAGCAATAGGAAAACAGGATGTCAATTAACAAATTATATGACTAATTGTAATGGTAAATCTACTGATAAATGCAAAATATAGATTGTCCTATTCTCTGTATTATTTCAAAAAAACAGACTAAGTAGGTATGTGGACTGAATGGTACACTAGATTATTTGAATCCTTTCTTCCTGGTCATTTATACATCTTTGCCATTGGTTTGCTGCCTTTATCTAGGTGCTTCTACTAGGAGATATTATAAGGGCTTGACCTAATAAGCAAAGTGAAAATCCATGTTAGCTCTTAAAAATATAATGGGTGCTAATCAAACAAAGCTTCACATTAGTTAAGGTCCCATTACAGAAAAAAATAAACAGTAACCACAAGTGTAGTATTGAATACACAATATTTATTAAGAAATGGCCAATTGCTTATTCACATGAGTTTAAAATAATAACAAATCTCAAATTTATTATAAAATTATTGATGTTATCAGTATACACAATGTTGCATCTTGAATATTATTGTACATAGTATACGTAGAGCTTTCTCAAATACATTTTATTTAACAAATTTATAATTATTCACCATATTAATATTGTCACGTTAAGGAATATTACAGTACAATACATGGCTGGTTGCGTTCTCTATATTGGAGCCATTTCTACATTTATAAGTTAGAATGGTAATAATCATACAGTTAAAGAACAAAACCTATTAATCTGTTTTCCAGATGTCTGGCTATAAAACAATAAAAAATTACAATTGTGTGGTTATGAAATGATGAGAAACCTCCCATTGTACAAGTCCTTTTATTGCATAATTTCACATAACCATGGAGGAGTTAAAATAGCTCTAGCAAATATCCTCAAAAAAAAGTTATTTTACATTTTTAGTCAGTGACTAACAAAACTTTACAGATAGGAGATGTTGTGTGGTGATAAGTGGGACTTACTCCAGGGAGTACAGTATGTTCCTTGTAGCAAAACGTGGAGCACACATGGTGTTAAATAGTTTCAGGTTCTTGTGTGTGGATTCACGTGTTTACAGTATTTTTTACAAGTTTTGTTATGGACATATTGTACCTTTCTATACATATGCTTCACAAATGCTTCTTTGCAAAACAAACCAACACTGACAATAATGTTAGTAGAGAATGGATAGAATATATTGTTAATAGAGTTTATACATATTCAAAGTTATATTACTGTATAGTGATTTACACTGTAAATATGACACTAATGAAATGGATAATAATGAAAGCTTAGTTGTAACTGGACACTATTGCTTTTAACAATCATAATCAGTAGAGGACTCAGTTATTGCGGAAATTAAATGTACACATATAAATTAATATAATTGTAATTAGATATTATTAACAAAATGGGTGGACTATGGTTGCGCTTGTATGTTACATTTTTTTAAAGGATAAAAAAAAATACTCTGCTACTAGTTGGTATAAGTAAGAATAGCAGATGTGAGAATTTAATAATCAACATCAGATAAAGGGCCTCATTCATTGCAAGCCCGTAATTGCCAGTAACCCGAAATTATGGCTGTGGTTCAATTTTTTCTAAACATTTAAACTCATTCAATTGTCTCTAAATCGCAACTGTCCTCTCACAGCCTCCACACGCAAACCGTGCACTCGTAAGTAGGATTTCAGAAGGCGTGATCTGAAAATATTTAAGCAAGCCCTTAATTTACTTCCTCAAACACTCCCAATACTTCTTAGTTAATGATACTGTCATCATGACATCAGTAAAACATGGAGTTTATACAACAATTAATTAGTATTTAGAAGTACAATTGATCGGACTCGTAATCCAGCAATGTAGAAATCAATAAAAATTATTAAAGCAAATGTCCATGCGGGTTCCATGATATGTATTAACACCTTGATTCCTGGGATCGATATACCACAAAATAAAAGTTAAAAATAATTATTTTTGATTGCAGATTTGCGAGCTTAAGATGAGCAATTCAATCTAATGCCTTCCCATGCTTTCCAAGTATTTTCAAGTACAATAGAATGTGTTTAATAGCTGCTGCGGTTGTCAGAACTAGTGTCTAACCCCATTGCAAGTCCTATCTAGTACTCATAATATTTTTGATACATTTTCAAGTTGCGGGTCAGATTTAATTCTCGAGCCACTTGAACTTTTGTAACTGAATTTTGATTTTGCCTCTAGCACTGTTATCTTTTGCGGGGTTGAAAAATCAATGGAGGAGATAGGGCTGAGTTATGTCTTTGGCTGGCCCACAGTCATTTTGGGCAGGTAACTCGCAATTGGAAATGTAGAAGAAAATCCTACAAGTACCAGATAGGACCTGCAAGCGGGTTAAACATCTGTTCGTAGCACTGTAAATGCAAATAAAAAATCAATACTGCACTGTAAATAATGGGGAAAATGATGAGAGACATTCAAATTAATTGCATGAAAGTCTCAAGCTCGCAAATCTGCAATAGAAAATTATTTATTTGTATCTTTCATTTCGGTGTCATATCAATCTCGGAAATCAATTAATACATATTAGGCCACCCACATGGACTAAAACAGTATTGCCATTAATTTTTATTATTTTGTACATTGCTAAATTGCGAATCTGATCGCATATAGGACCTCTAAATGCTAATTGATTGACGTGTAACCTCCATGTTTTACTGGCGTGATGATGATGGTCTCATGTACTATAGGCTAAATCAGTAGTTAGCTCAATAGCCGCTTCTTTTAAAGGTGGACATCTGTGATATGGAATATAATATTTCAGTCTGCATTGCATAATCCAAGGATGTTAGTACAAAGTGTAATTGGTGGTAGCTAATGGGCTCATCTAATATCCCAAATAGTGTGCCCTTCTACTGTATAGAGGAGATACAAATCAAAGTAAGAAAGTAAGTAAGTAAGGGGAAGGCGTGCGTGGCCCCAAATGTCTAGATTATTCATATTTGTTTTTAAAACAATTGCAAATGAAAACGTTTCTCAAGAATATTTCATTTACATCGATCTGCAAAACTATTTGTGTGAGTTACATAAAAAGTATACATGACATATCTTTCTAGGAATTTGTACATTCTACAAAATTAAGATATTTTTTCAAAAACAAATATGTAGGAAACAAAAACCATTAATTTTACATACAGCTCTTTTAGTGTCAATATTCAATATGTTTGTAGACCTATATTTGATAGTGTCCTTTTAATAGTCATTATTAAAATTTTAGTACAGCATTCTTTAGTGTTCTTCAGGGACTTATGTACTGAAGCGTCAGAACATTGCCCATTAAAACTAGTATGGTCTGTGTGCCATCAAGCTGTTTGGAGCCTGGTACTGAGGAATCTTTGGATTAAGAACATCCATAGAATCCAGAGAAATGTTACTGATTTTTTTGTATTATTGGCTCGCAAGTTCAAGAGAGAAAACAATAGCTCCAGTTTTAGAGCTTTTAATGTTAAATCTATTTTTTTAGTTCACCATAAACTAATATTAAAATACATGTGCAGCAGGAAAGCAGAGCTTCAGCCAGAAAATTTAATTTAAAAACAACATTTTTATCTCATTAATGGTCACTGATGTACCCCCTCCTCATATCTCAAATTGTCCAGAGCACTGTTGACAAGAAGAACAAATATTTCAACTGATATAACATAAATTAAGTAGATATGGTAATCTGGATCATGCTCAGTAGGATAAGGGTCTACAGCTACAATATTATAACCCCTGCACCACCAAAGTGAGCATGCACCACTATACCAAATCCACTTAATTAATGTTATATTAACAATCTGTAAATATCTGAAGGAAAAATTATTTTGTCACCGAAAAAAAAAGTATTTTTAGTTCTGTAATCTCACTATATTTATCCAAACATATCAGAAAAAAGCTGATCTTTTATGACAAAACATACATTGAACATAGCTGTTTTTTCCCACATCCATCATGTACAAATGTATTAATATTTGAGGAAGAAATACTTTTTTTTCTACTGAAATACATTTTTCCTTTTTATTTTAGTCATTAGAGATTTAAAATGTTTCAAATATTTAACAAAATATGTAAGAACTAAATCATTTTATAATTTGTCATGAGTTAGACAAGGTAAATAAGACGCACCGGTCCTTTCCCTCTTCCCCTACGCAAAAGATTGGCAGCAGCAGTGCCGCCGCCAACTGCTAGATGGTGCTGCCGATTTTCCGAGTAGTGCTGCACAATGCATATAAAGAGCGCAGACAGAAGAGGCCTTGAGCTATAAGAGGCCGAGTGCACACGCAGAACATAGCGATGGCCTCGCTGTCGATTCAGCGCCGTCGAGTTGTGTCGGAGGAGGGAATAACTAGGGCCTTCCCTGAAACTGGACGTCGCCATCTAGCGGCTACTTGCTGTCAGTGCTCCTGATTTCTTTGCGCATACACAATGGGATAGATCTGATGCACCTACAAACACTCAAACAAAAGCAGAAGCTTCTCTTGATCCTAAATTTTTATTATGTTTTTTAATATTTTTCCCCATTCGAGTGTTTCATAAGAAAGGGAACTTTCTGTACACACTAATATTGCAGATGTGAAATGAAAGCAAGGCGACTGAATTCTGCTCACTACAATGTGTTAGTTATTCCATGACATTGTGCTCTAAATATTTCAATTTAAAAGAAAAAAAACGACCAAAGAATGTTAACAGAAGAGCATAATGAGAACAATATGTCCACACAAACATTTTAAATAAATAAACACAATTAGTCAAACCACGCTAACCCCATGACATGAATTGGTCTGATTTGTGTATGTATATTACGGGGTTTCTATGTTAATGTATCCATAATTAACACACTAAAACTTGTGTAATCTTGTTATCCAAAAATAAAAGACTTTCTATTTTGAAAAGGCCTGGCTTGGAAGGATGTTAAAGGGCCCCTATTGGTAGGATAGCAAAGTTCCATTAAATGTAGGAAAACATGCAATTAAAAAAACATTTTAAATGTGTCATTTAATAATAGAAAGACAGCTTAGATTTCACTTCATTTTGGTAGTCACCTAGCTCAAGAGATCCTCCCACCAGAATAGCTTTCTTATTGATACCTAATTACCTCATTATTGTTGAATGTTACCTATAATGAACCAATAATGAGCTAAATACACAAGACTTGTCTGGTGGGAGAATCTCTTGTAGAAAATTAAAATATGTTTTTCAAAGCTAAATTACTATTTTTTCTAATACCTTTCAATAGCAAATATTCAGCCCACTTTATTTGGAAACTCCACTGTGACCCTTTAAATTGGTATGGAAGATTACTAGATTAAACTAGCTATCATTGCTTGCGAGTCTCGCAAAGCGAGGCGAGCTGTTAACTCAGAGCACTTACAAAGCGAGGCGAGGCGAGCAGTGGAGGTAATGAAGCATTACACAATTGAATAGGGCTCTATATAAGCACATAGCATCTTTTTTTTTTTAAGAAGTTTTTAGTTACTGACTTTGCTTATGCATAGAAGTTCCCTATCTAGACACTTTTGTAAAAAAAAAAATGCTATGTGCTTATATAGAGCCCTATTAAATTGCCTGATTAGAAATGAGACTTAGAAAACAGCTCATTGCAGTTTATGTCCCCCTCTGCAAATGCGGCC